>CAJQZP010001449.1:0-1200000 GCA_907164705.1 Parnassius apollo | reverse complement strand
CTCGCGATAAATAATCCGCACAATTGTTAACGCTACGAACGTATTCTATGCGATAATTGTAGCCACTGAGAAATAACGCATACCTTTGTAGCCTATTTGCAGACACTTCCGGAATACCTCTTTATGGACCGAATATAGTTATGAGTGGTTTGTGGTCAGTGCGTAAAATGAATGGTTCCGATCTTCCATATAAATATTGATGGAAACGTCTCACCCCAAAAATAATTGCAGTTGCCTCCTTCTGGATTTGAGAATACCTTTTTTCTGACGCATTTAAAGTGCGCGATGCAAAAGAAATAGGTCTCTCAACTCCGTCGCTATCTATCTGTGATAACACCGCTCCTAAACCGGTCGGGGAAGCGTCAACAGTTAATATTATTTTATTATTAGGATTGAAATGCACTAGGACTTGTTAAGACGCTAAACACTTTTTTATTTTATTAAATGCGTCATCGTGTACACGCGACCAACACCATTGAGTGCCTTTTTTCAAGAGATCGTATAGCTGACTTAGAATGCTAGATGCATTTTTACAAAATTTCTGTAATAGTTAACCAACCCTAAAAACGACTGTAGTTTATTTATGTTTGTTGGAACCGGTGCTTTTAGAATTGCTTTTACCTTCTCATGTGACTTTTTCAACCCGTGCTTATCAATAGTGTATCCTAAATAATTAATTTCTTCCTGAAAGAATCCACATTTTTCTTTTTGTACTACTAACCCAGCATCCCTTAGCCTACTAAACACCGCATGTAGCCTTTCGAGATGTTCGTTATCATTTCTACCCGTGATCAAAATATCGTCTAAAAGGCATAGAACCCCATCTAATCCCGACAGTACACAATTCATTGCACGTTGAAAAATCGACGGGGCAGAGGAAAGACCGAAAACCATACGCGAATATTTATATAACCCGAGATGAGTGTTGATGCACGTGATATTTTGTGAATCGTCATCTAAGATATACTCGAGCGCGAGCGTGCGAGGCGGATGTGTTGCTGATTATTCTTAAAAAATAAATTGTAAAAGTCAAACTATTTTCAACCTTTACCTCATAACATAAAACTTGTAATTTACATTACGCGTGCGCATTGTGTTACTACTTTTTACTCTGCGCGTGACCAGTTGACGACCGGCGATAACCGCTCCTCACCCCCTCGGGTAAACGGTACGGGCTCCAATTTCTCGACTCGATCTGACATCTCAGTGCGTGCGTCATAGAAACCAAAGTGTTTGTTACGTTGAAGTAAACATGAATGTACTTCGATCACCTACTGGAAGCGACACGAACTTTGAGCGTAGTGGTTCACAACCAAATCTATCAAACATGCCCAGTGCGTCAATCTCCGAACCCTCAACGATTACTTTTCGTAATAAACAAGCACTCCGACGGCGAATATGATCATGTCCAATGTCAACTCCCTGATATTCAGAAAAAAATGACAGAAATGATGACACTCTTAACTTCATCAATTAATACGCAGAAAGAGAGTGCTAATGAAATTAGGAATGGCATCGCAATGATAAGCTGTGAAATTCAAGACATTAGAGATGCTATGCGATCGACTGAGCAACAGATAACAAGGTCGCTCCATCAAGTGTGGTGGTAAGGTCTCATCATAACTAACAAAACGAACCCAAACTCGGCACACCTAATCCTACAAGTCTAGGAGTTCCACTTGTAATCACCGAACTACACCTTCAGGTCACTCCATCAAGTCCGGTGGTAAGGTCTCATCATAACCTACAAAACGAACCCAAACTCGGCACACCTAGTTCTACCAGTCTAGGAGTTCCAGTTGCAATCACCGATTTACACCTTCAGGTCACTCCATCAAGTCCGGTGGAATGGACTCGTCATAACTAACAAAACGGAGCCCAAATTCGGCACACCTAGTTCTACTCGTTCAGGAATTCCAGCAGTAGTTACTGAATTACCCCTTCAGGTCACTCCATCAAGTCTGGTGGTAAGGTCTCATCATAACTAACAAAACGAACCCAAACTCGGCACACCTAACTCTACTAGTCTAGGAGTTCCACTTGTAATCACCGAATTACACCTTCAGGTCACTCTATCAAGTCCGGTGGTAAGGTCTTATCATAACCAACAAAACGAACCCAAACTCGGCACACCTAGTTCCAATAGTCTAGGAGTTCCTGTTGTAATCACCAAATTACACCTTCAGGTCACTCCATCAAGTCCGCAGGTAGGTAAGGTCTTATTATAACTGACAAAACCAGTTCAAAGTCCAGAGCTAACATCTCACTACCAGTAGAGGGATTCCAGTGCCAAGCAGTCTTTGGAGCAGGTATTCATATTTCGTATCGAAGTATATTTCTGAGGTAGGTATAAGAAATGAAAAACAAATTCAATCTTTCAAATTATCAAAATAATTTCATTTGACTACGATTCCCACAGCCAACCGTGCGTACACTAGTGTGTGTGTGACTTGTCAATGTAGTAGTGCGATTCTATACCTATCCATTTTGTAAACGCGTCCTTAACGCGCAAACTTGTGTCTTCTGGGGGTTAAACTGGACTAGATTTACTTGTTCGATTTATTTGGGATGAGACGTTTTCCCGAGAAATATTGGCTCGGCCGGTGTAAAGAGCATCACGAGTGCTGTCATCTGCATAGCAATGAATGTTACGGGTTTGCAACATATCATTGATTTGCAGAAGAAACAGCGTTGGCGATAGCACGCAGCCTTGTGGAACACCAGCATTAATAGGCTCCGATTGCAAGCTTGCACCGTCTACAACGACCTTGATGCTCCGATCTGCAAGAAAGCTGGTGATCCAATCGCATAATTTCTCGGGAAGCCCATAGGAAGGGAGCTTCGAAAGAAGCGCTTTGTGCCAAACCCGATCGAAGGCCTTTGCAATGTCCAAACTAACGGCCAATGCCTCCCCCTTGGACTCTACTGCCTCCGCCCATCTATGAGTTAGGTAGACC
Organism: Parnassius apollo; assembly: GCA_907164705.1. Classification (NCBI taxonomy): domain Eukaryota; kingdom Metazoa; phylum Arthropoda; class Insecta; order Lepidoptera; family Papilionidae; genus Parnassius; species Parnassius apollo. Next base: position 1,197,043 of record CAJQZP010001449.1, on the reverse strand, counting down.
AGATGATCACCAGCTGACCGACCACGGCGAAAACCGTATTGGCGGTCACTTATCAGCTGGTGATCCTCAAGGTACCTCATGAGCTGGCAGTTTACAATAGACTCCATTGTTTTGGAGAACAAGGAGGTGATGGCGATAGGCCGGTAGTTGGACGGGTCTGAGCGGTCGCCTTTTTTAGGGATCGGGTGGACGAAATCCGTCTTCCATGATTTTGGGATTACGCCTAGGAAGTAGGAGTACCGGAAAAGACGCGTTAAAACCGGTGTCAACTCTGGAGCACACGTCCTCAGCACAATTGGGGGCATTCCGTCAGGCCCACTCGACTTGTGAATGTCCAGGGAGAGGATTGCTTTGCGATCCGAGCGCTGTGTGAACTGCACTTCCGGCATGGAGCAATCACACCGCGGGATATTCGGCGGCGTACTCCCCCCGTCATCGAGAGTCGAGTTGGACGCAAAGAAAGAGCCTAGAAGATCGGCTTTCTCCTTTGCGGTATGGGCCAGTGAGTCGTCCTCCCTGTGCAGAGATGGAAGAGATGGCTGACAGAAATTCCCCTGGACAGCCTTGGCGAGAGGCCAGAATGCACGGGTTCCAGAAGGAAGGCGAACTAGTTTCTCGCCAATTCTGCCTATATGCTCTGACTTTGCCTTGGCAATGACTCTTTTGAAGGACCTAGAGGCGGAATTATACTCCTTTTTTAGAGCGCTGGTGTTTACATCCCGGGACGCTGATGCGTCAGCCCAGGCTCGGTAGCACTGCTGCTTATAGCATGATGCTATTTTACAGGAGCGACCAAACCATGGCTGAGATTTGCCTCCAATGGGCACCACAGAGGAAGGAATAAAAAGTTCCATACCCTGAAGTACCACATCAGCGACAGAATCCGCAACAACGTTGGTATCGTCCGGCGAGAAGCAAACCCGCCCCCAAGGGTAGGATGCAAAGAAAGACCGCATCCCATCCCAATCGGCTGACCTATAGTGCCAAACACGGCGGCAGCCTGCAGAATGCAACTGCGATTTCAGTGTGAGTGGCACCACACTCCGGACAAGACAATGGTCCGAGGAGCCTGATAATCGACGGAATCTGATATCCGTCCGGGTGAGAGGTCAGCAGAAGGTCCAACAGGGAAGGTGCATGATCCTTCACATCTGGAATCCGCGTAGGCGAAGTAACCAGTTGTGTCAGACCATATGCCAAGGCAAAATCATGAACAGATCTCCCCGCATGATCGGTTAAACGTGAACCAAGCCATTCGGCGTGGTGGGCGTTAAAGTCGCCAAGGATCACGATCTCTGCGGAGGGGATCTGCTGTAGCAACGAATCTGTAGCCATTTGGACGTGGTCGAAGAGTCTGTCTGTTTCGGCATTACCGCTATGGGACCTATAGAGGCACCCGTAGACGCGCAGATGGTTGTCGCTGTCTACGCGTAGCCAAAGGATGGACAGGTCCGAACCTTCAAGTCTGCCGAGGCGTCGAGAACAGATGTCCTCTCTGACGTAAACGCAAACTCCAGCCCGAGGCACAAAGGAGTGTTCCAGTTTGTACCCCGGGTAGGAGAGATACGAGAAATCAGCCGGAGAGGACACCTGCGTCTGGGTCAGGAAGAGCAGAGCCGGCCTCGCCGTCTCGAGATGGTAGTGGACGGCGTTTAGGTTAGAGTGAAGTCTCCTGATATTGCAGAAATTCACGGACAGCGTGGCAGGGGTCGCCTTGGTCTTGTTGCTCCGTTTGCCCCGAGCAGTTGTAGTCTTGAGCGGAATTTTGCCCTACCCCCCCAGAATACGCGGGGCAGCCTGCGTACCCACGCTCAGAAGTGGAGAAACATGGTCTTGGATGCTCAGCGAGGGATTCTCCAGGGGTGCTGGTACCCTCCTGGGGTAGTCTATCATTATTTAATTCCGCTACCATGTTGATGGGGGGGGGGGGGCATTTGGGCCTCCGGCCACCTGCACTCACCAGACGAAACGCGGAAGCAGAGCTTCCATTTCACGCCGGTATTCTGTGAGGTCGTGGTACCACCCCGGTTTGAGCGCATACGTGCAACAGCAAAGCTGCCGCGTGGCTCTACCACTGTTAATTTTTGTATTCTTTACTATTATTTTTTGGTTGAGGAGGTAATTAAAATAATAAACAACTTAGATCCAAATACTAGCTCGGGCATTGATAACGTCAATACTAAGTCCATAAAATGCGTAAAAAATCTTTTAGCTCCAGAACTATTTCGATGCTTAAATAGTTGTCTAGAACAAAGGTACATTTCCCAGTAGTCTCAAAATTGCCAAAGTTACACCTATTCACAAATCTGGCAGCAAAACCGACCCCAGCAACTACCGGCATATATCGTTTCTTCCCGTTGACTCTAAAATTTTCGAGAAAATGATTTATAACCGACTTGAGACTTATTTAAACTCTATAATTTTTTTATCACAAACAGTATGGTTTCAGACCCAAATCTAGCACACTTTCAGCGACTGTAGACCTTGTTACCAAAATAAAAATAATATAGATGAAAAAAATGTTGCTCTTATACAGTCTCACATAAAAAACTTTTCGATAAGTTACACGATATAGGTGTAACAGCAAAGCCTCTTGAACTTCTTAATTCATACCTCTCCGACCGTTATCATTTACTTAAAGGTAAAAGCAGCCTTTAACAAATAACGTACGGTGTCCCTCAAGGCTCCATTTTAGGACCATTGCTTTTCCTTATTTACATAAATAACGTAAGCACATTAGAACTAAAAGGAGACCTATCACTATATGCGGACGATACCAGTTTATTTTACTTCGGTAACAATATTGAATCAATTAATCAAGACGCGCAGAATGATCTAAACATACTAAATAAGTGGTTTTGCTCAAATCTACTTACAATGAACGTAGCCAAAACAAACTATATGATTTATGCAGCAAAGAATAAAAAAATACCCGATCTCACACCTCTAAAAATTAATGACATAGTAATCTATAAAGTAACAAGCGAGAAGTATTTGGGCCTTACTTTAGATAACCAACTGACTTGGAAAGAACCCTTGAAAAAAATAAAACAAAAACTGATATCCCTAACCGGAGCACTACGCGGAATAGTTTGCTACCTTCCACAAAAAGTCCGTTACACTATCTATAACTCCCTAGCTAAGCCACACATCGATTATCTGGTAGAAATCTGGGGATCAGCTGCCAAAACTAATCTCAATTCTGTTAAAATAGCGCAAAACAAGTTGACCAAAATTCTTTTCGGTTATGATTTCCAGACATCTACAACCAAAATATACAAAGATACTAAAATACTTAATATAGAACAATCATACAAATACTTTTCCTGCGTACTAATACGAAAATTTTTAAATAAAAACATACATACTAACTTAACCTTTACAAAAAAGAAAAAGGTGCAAACTAAAATGTTAAGAAGTGCTAATAACTTAATTCTGCGACGGCCAAGAACCAGCTACGGAAAAAAGAACATCACTTATGAAAGCGCACAACTATACAATAAATTGCCTGTAGATATTGTGACGCTTCCCCACCTCTCATAATAATAAATATATTAGATTAAATATAATTAATTCTCCTTTATAATAAAATTATATATATATATATATATATATTATATATATATATATGACTAGGATAAATAAAATATGTTTTGGTCTTTCTAAATGATCTTTCTAAAGGTTTAATAATAGGCCGTTTGTAATATTTTGGCGTGATCGTCTTAGTTAGGACCCTTATTTACGTTGTGTTTGTTTAGTAACTTAGTTCTTTTAGGTGTCTTTTGGAAGAATGAATATTCGCTAGAGCAATTGAAAGCTGTTGGTAGTGCCTTATAAGCTAAGTGAACCCCGTTCACGAAGTCAGGGCTCGAGAAAGGTTAAGAACATAAAACGTCCCAATTCCACTTGTATCAGGTTTACATTATTAACTTAATATTATTTATCCCTTCCCGCTCGGAAAAGGCTCAAAATATATTTATACAAAATACCCGATACAAGGGCTTCGCTCTCCTACATTTATTACACACGCCGTGCACGGTGAGCGCCAATCATTTTGATGCACTCCCCCCCGAAGGGAAAGCTAATTCGGGAACTGGACCGTAGTCCACAGCAAAATAACTGGCGAACCAGTAAAAGAGGCTTGGCCCCTTGCTAGTGCGTAAGCACAAATATCGACCGAAGTCGCGCATGTCAATGCGTGTAAACGCCAAACAGAATACGAACGAATCCAGCCACAGTGAATGTACGTCACACGGTTTAGGCAAATAGGCACACTGGCCGTAAACCCTCTGTGAGCGCCACCACCTGCCAGACCGCCGCTCCTGCAGACGTGATGTAAGTGTATGGCATCACCACCAATTGCATGATCAGCACGGCTACTAGCCGCAGAGCGTGTCATGACTCTACCGCTCACCTCAAGGGAATGAGGTTTCACGTTGTGCGGCTTTCGGCCGCAGCCTTGAGAGTCTCTTCAGATCCTCCCGCCAGCTACCACCCGCATGAGGTCGACACATATGCTCCACCAACCAATACAACGGCAGATATAGCCAAAAGCCAGTTATAAAATAAGAGTAATAATTCGCCATCAGAAAGGGTTTGTGTCACTGACGTTGAGTAAATGCATTTTCGATCATGTTTGTCTCACCCACCAACAAGTTGCCTTCAATCATTCAAAGGTGGGAAAGTTACAGAGATATAATATTATGTTGTTATATAAAACATCATGCAGGGCAGACAGTCTGCAGCCCCGTAATGAAGGGACCCGACTTGGGCAAAGCTACTCAGGCGTGAGTCAAACCAAGACGCAGAGAGCGCCATTGAGAATAGCGTCCCACCAAACAACCATCGCAAAGACGCAACGCTGCAGAACGCAACAAGCATCAATACGACTATCGTCGGGCTTACACCATCCCAAGGTCCCCCACACATCCCAACAGACATCACCACCTGCATACCTCCATCGACCAGAACCACAAGAGTGCGTCGAATCAGGCGCAGCACACCCGCAGATCTATCACAAGACGCAATACCGCAAGTAGCAGTAAGCATCAATGCAACTATCATACGGATGGCGCCCCCTCACAACACACCCACATGACCCCTATCGACTTTGGTAACAAAGTTTATATTGTTGTTATATAAAAAATATCACCAACGTATCATAGTAGCACGCTACCAATACGCCAATGAACAAAACTCCACGTATCATAGCGCTAATGCACTAAGACATGAAGTTGAGTATGCCGGTTACACTTAAAAGTGCTACCAAACACACTCATCATCCCAATCCGAAATATAGACGACGCATCGCTATGCGCTACTACGCAGCCCACAAACGGTATGGGTGTGCGATGTCCACGGGAAAGCCGTATTGCTACAACAAACCCGCTTACCACCGGCACTAAGAGGTTATTTGTTTACCTCCATCGACCAGAACCACAAGAATGCGTCGAATCAGGCGCAGTACACCCGCAGATCCATCACAAGACGCAATACCGCAAGTAGCAGTAAGCATCAATGCAACTATCATACGGATGGCGCCCCCTCACAACACACCCACATGACCCCTATCCATTTTGGTAACAAAGTTTTTATTGTTGTTATATAAAAAATATCACCAACGTATTATAGTAGCACGCTACTAAGACGCCAGTAGACAAAACTCCACGTATGATAGCGCTAATGCACTAAGACATGAAGTTGAGTATGCTTGTTACACTTAAAAGTGCTACCAAACACACTCATCACCCCAATCCGAAAGATAGACGGCGCATCGCTATGCGCTACGACGTCGCCCACAAACGGTATGGGTGTGCGATGTCCACGGGAAAGCCGTATTGCTACAACAAACCCGCTTACCACCAGCACTAAGATGATATGTCTAGGACACATCGGTTAGCGAGTCCAAGTTTACCTCGAACCAATTGCTCGTGAACCAGCATACGCGCCACCATAATATTCCTTTTCAAGTCCCTAATAATATAGTCCTTTTTTTTCTGCGGGTAGGTGCTACAGTCAACAGCTGTTTTAAGTGCTCCTATTTATAATTTCAAATTTTATTAATTTCCACAATAGATAAGTGTAAATTATACGATAATTATATTGAGAAAAGAGATCTTAATGTACTCAAATAATAATTTATCTATGTAAACAAGCTTTTAATAACTTACTGCATCACCCATCAGCAACACTAGTATTTACCACCATTAAGCACTGTTACATTACGATTACAATATGGCAAGCATCAATAATGTTGACAAAATGCAGAAAGAACTGGAAGTCAGCTGGATGCAAAAGATGGCAGAATTCGAAGATCGTTTGAAGGCTGCACTGGTCCCATCCAATCCAACGTTAGTGCAGCTAAGTCAGGAATTTTATGCATTCAAGGATATGGTAACACAAATGTTTAGTCTACTGCAACTGCAAGTTAGAAGTTGTATAAACACAATTGATGGACTTGACATGCGGCAACGGCAAAATGTATTGCTATTCAATGGCATCCCCGAGGACTCTGAAGTAAGCTTAATTGATAAGGTTCTAAGCTTAATACATAGCATATAATATATAATGATAGGCCTTTCTGATGTGAGCAGAACCTCGATCAAACGGTGTCACAGATTGGGCTCACAAGGTAAAGATCAAGTTAGAGCAGTCCCCGTCCAGTTCCATGATCACCATACAAAATCATTAGTTTGGAAGTCTAAGGCTAAGTTAAAAGGTACGTCTTTCACATTGTTTGAGTTCCTCACAAAGGCGCGTCAAAATATTCACAAGCAGGCCAGGAAGTACTTTGGCATGAGAAATGTGTGGACGCTTGATGGCGCAGTCTATATTAAACTGCCTGATAGTAGTCGGGCAAAAGTAACTTCAGAGGAAGACTTCAATAATCTTGTCACGAAGTACTCGCCAGGGTGTTCTCTTCTTTCAAATACATCACCTCCCAAAACCGAAGATAGCACAGGTAATCTCTCTGGTGTATCACAACCAAGTACATCTAAATGTAGTCGCCAACAAGAAGTGGTCTCACGCTATCAAGGGGCACAATCGGATCCAAGCAACGAAAAAAAAAGGTACGCCGCGTTGTGACCAAAAAATAATGACGATTCTTTAAAATAATTAAGTTTACTTTATTCAGTCCTGTGTTACTTGGTATCATTCAAGCTTTTTATTATTTCTAATGATCGTATTGTAGTAATTATCGTTGCATTATATTTATCTTTTTTGTTTCATTGACTTAACTAAACTACTAAGGGTTTAATATTGTTTATTATTTACTTTTTATAATAAGAATAAAGCAGCTAATAATAGTATTATAATATTGTTGGTAATAAAGTAGGTAGAAAAATATAAACAAACTGTTATTTTGTTACTTTGTAAAGATAAAGAATATTGTTGTAATTACGATACGCCAAGTACAGGCAAAGGTATTATACCTTGCATCCTAGTGTGTTTTAATGTTTCTAAAATATTGTTAGCAAACGGATGTTATTTTATATTATTTTATATCATAACTAAATTTTACAATTTTTACTATATCCCTGTTAACATTGATTAATGCACAGAGCATTCCAAGTCATTTTTCCTACTTAGAAGAAGCATTCTCACTAGACTGTGTCGATGCTATCTTAATATCTGAGAGTTGGCTTAAACCATCTATTATGTCGAGTTTGTACCCATTACCCAATTTCATTCTTATACGCAATGATCGGACTGAGAAGGGGGAGGTGGTGTCGCTATATACCTACGAAAAAATATTCCTTATAAAGTTGTTCTATCTTCCCCCTCCCCATTTTCTGCCACTGCTGAGTTTTTATTTCTAGAAATAAACATTATGGGTGCTAGGGCAGTTTTAGGTGTTGTATATTGTCCTCCTTCTGTGGATTATTTTACCTCACTTGAGACGGCTCTTGACACCATTGGATCTGAGTACATACATTGCATGATAATGGGTGATTTCAACACTGATTTGTTAAAAAATACTTCTCGCTCCCAAAAACTTCGATCAATCATTGAATCAGTCGAACTCTGCATTCTCCCATTGGCGGCAACTCATAGAAATACTGACACTGATGATTCGTTGATTGACCTCATCATTACTTCCTCTTCTGAGCGCGTGATTCAGTTTGGGCAGCTCTCTGCTCCTTGTTTCTCACGTCACGACTTGATTTATTTTTCATATAAACTTAAACCTCCAAAACAGAAACCTATTTTTCTGCAGTTACGCAATTTTTCAAGAATAAATATTGAGAGTCTCAGGAGAGACGCATCTACAATTGATTTTGGCCCTTTGGTGGCGGCTTCTAACGTCGATGATAAAATATCCTTTCTAAATAATAGCATCCTGAACTTGTACAATATTCATGCTCCGGTACATTATGTAAAAGTTAAGCGTCCTCCTGCTCCCTGGATGAATAAAGGGGTACAAGTGGCAATGGCACGACGAGATCGGGCTTTCCAGAAGTTTAAAAAGAATCGCTCAGAAAAAAATTGGTCTAACTTTAAAACGCTAAGAAACAGATGCAATCAGGTGGTACGAAATGCTAAACGCCGCTACATTCATGACAAAATAACTAATTCTTCGCCCACTGATTTGTGGAAATTCCTGAAGTCTATCGGAATTAATAAATCTAATTCTCCGGAATATGGCGCCTCTCTCAATTTGGATGACATTAATCGTCACTTTGTTTCTATTACTTCATTGGACCCTCAAGTCCGTTCTCAAACTATTGCTTCTATAGAATCAATGCAGCCTCTCCGGATCCCTGATTTTTGTTTCTCCCCCTGTTACTCAGGATGAAATTAAAAAAGCTCTGTTAGCCATTAAATCCAAGGCTGTGGGTTTTGATGAAATTAGTTAGCAAATGGTGTCTATGATTCTTGAGTACCTTATTCCAGCTATAACACACATTATTAATTATTCTCTGGACTCAGGTCAATACCCTTCTGCATGGAAAAAGGCTTTTGTAAGACCTCTTCCTAAAATACCTAATCCTGTTTTCCCTAACCATTTTCGTCCTATTTCAATTCTCCCATACCTCTCTAAAGTTTTGGAAGCCTGTGTTTTTAAGCAAATATCTGTATTCGCTGCAAAACATAACCTGCTGAATGAATTTCAATCGGGGTTTCGCTCAGGTCACAGTACTACCACTTCGCTTATCAAAGTCACAGACGATATAAGAAAGGGCTTAGATGAGCAAAAATTAACAGTGGTGGTGCTTATTGACTTTTCAAACGCTTTCAACACAGTGGATCATGGTATCCTCCTATCCATCCTTAAACATCTTAAATTTTCATCCCCAGCCTTGGAATGGTTTTCTTCTTATATTCGCGGTCGCCAGCAATCGGTTCGCTCAGGTCAGTGGTTTTCTGCATGGGCTGAAATTGAATCTGGTGTGCCGCAAGGCGGAATACTTTCTCCTATTATGTTTTCCTTATTTATAAATTCTATCTCCTCAGTTTTAGATTGTTCGTACCATCTGTATGCGGATGATCTCCAGCTTTATGTACAGTCAAGCTTAAATAATCTTAACTTTGTAATACACAAACTAAATGATAACCTGGAAGCCATAAGAGAATGGTCATGTAAATATGGCGTTTCTGTTAATCCTGCCAAATGCAAAGTTATCATATTCGGAAGTTCGCAATTATTGGCTAAGGTTGATTATGGAAATCTCTCCTGTAATTTATAATGGAATTTTGATTCCATATTGTGATTCCATAAAAAATTTTGGCCTGTACATGGATAAAACTATGACCTGGAAATTGCAGATCTCTGAAGTTAGTCGTAAAGTTGTTGCTACCTTGCGTTCCCTTTATCGTCTTAAAAATTTCCTACCTTTCAAAACCAAACTTACGATGGTTCATTCCCTCCTTCTACCTATTATCGACTATGCCGATGTATGTTACCCAGATCTGTCAGAAAATCTTCTAAACAAGTTGGAGCGCCTTCTTAATAATTCCATAAGATTTATTTTTGGTTTACATAAGTATGACCACATATCATCCTATCGTTCAAAGCTTAAATGGCTACCTATACGTCAAAGGCGATGCTCTAGAATTTTACTTGTACTTTATTCAATTTTAAACGATCCAAGGTCGCCCTCTTATCTTAAGGATAATTTTCATTTTCTTCATCCGATCGACGGTCGAACATCCCGACAGTCAAACCGTCTGAGGTTAAGGTTTCCACAGCATAAATCAAATTTTTTTAGGTCGTCTTTTACGATACAAGCTATACAACTTTGGAACACCCTCCCCAACCATATTAAGAATACCGCAAATAAAAAAGTCTTCAAAGTTCTTCTCCGAGAACATTACCTGAAGGAAACTACTAATTAACATTATTTTCCTTAATTTTTGTCTTTATTTCTTCTTTTTTACTTCAGATATTTATTTCATTATATATTATTCAAACATCATATTATATATATCATCCATTTGTATATTTATTTACGAAGTTTATAAGCATGTATATATATATATATATATATATATATTGTATGTATGTATTATTGTATGTATATTTATACTATATGTGTATATATTTTAATGTAATTATTTACGTATAATGGTCGCACCTGCCAACAATTGTCCTTGGCACCCAGGGTTGACTGGCAGAGAATGCCACATGGCATTAAGTCCGCCCTATGTACCCCTTTAGCTTAAGGTGTTACGTTTAAGTTTTTAAATAAAATAAATAAAATAAATATGTCTAGGACACATCGGTTAGCGAGTCCAAGTTTACCTCGAACCAATTGCTCGTGAACCAGCATACGCGCCACCATAATATTCCTTTTCAAGTCCCTAATAAGGACTAGTCATTTTGCTACAGTACTAGGAGCAGTCGGTCACCCGACCACTCCATACAATGCTTATGCATCAAGAAGACCTCCTATAATATTGCTTTTGTATCATAGACCTTACTTTCATAAGTCATTCATATATAGGGTTCCAACCCACAACCCTACTATTGTAATGCATATTTGTCATAGAGACCTTCCATAGTATTGCTTTTGTATCATAGACCTTACTTTCATAAGTCATTAACATATAGGGTTCGAACCTACGACCCCACTATTGCAATGCATATTGATCATAGAAACCTTCTATAGTATTGCTTTTGTATCGTTGAGTTTATTATCATAAGTCCCTAATATAGGACTAGTCATTGTGCTACAGTACTTCAGGCAGTCGGGCTCCAGACCACCCCATATATATGTACAACTGCAGGTATGTATCTCCGGCAGCTCCTCTATACAAAACATCTATACATGAACACCTTCCATTACTTAGGAAACTTTTCTTTTATACGTGAACTCCTTCCACAACTTAGGAAATTTCTTTTATACACGAACTCCTTCAACAACTTAAGAAAATTTTCTTTTATACATGAACACCTTCCACGACTTAGACAATTTTCAACAAATTTTCTAATTATCTTATAAATGTTATTTATCTTAATTTTTATAATATTTTCGACTTGTATTTCTATTAATTATCTTATTTTAAATATTTTTCTAGTTTTTAATAAATTTATTTATTATGGAAGACAATATTTTGCCTTTAATTTACTATGTTATGGGTCTAATGTCTGAAATGTATTTATATTAACTTTATGGTTATTAATGTAATTTTATTGTTTAATATATATCTTTTAAGACTATTTTTGACGCCTTTATATTGAATTTAATTATTAATAATAATATTGCGCCGTCACAATCCACCCCCAAATTTTATGTTAATGACCCACACAGTGGAATCGTTGATATAAAATTTTTCTATATTGAGAGCATATGCACTACACTCAAACATTTTGAACTTATGTGTATCTGTTCTTTCCTCTTTCAACCTGTTACAATTCAGTATATATTTTCATCCCACCTACCCCAGGGAATGGCCGCCGCCACACACCCCTTCAACCACATCTATCCCAATGCGATAAACCATAAATTGTTGTCTTGATAATTTTATTGTATATTATGTCGTTAAATAGTGGTTCTCTTTTGTTTTTGATTTACATTTTAAATCTTTAAAGTATAAATTCAGCGATGTTGTCTTTATATGCACAGTATTTTGCATATGAGTTGAAATCAGATGGCTACATACCCACACGATAAATGTGATTGAGCCATTCACCCTGACCCAATTCCCCAAATTTATTTAATAAAACATATTTTACAAAATTATCTTACAATCAATATTTACAGATAATCATTAATAAAAAATTTTTACATAATTTTTCTTATTTTTAAATAATTTGTGTCTTGCTCATAACTTTAATAATTTTAAATCTATTTTTTTAAAAGGCCACACACGGGACCAACTTATATTACAGTATTTATTTTAGATTGTATATAAACCAAACCTATTTAAAATATTTTAATAAATGAACAGCATTAAAATTTCCTCTAATTTCATTTGTTTCTGGGTTTGCTAAAGTATATAGATTGTTAAATGGTACGGCTGCTATTATATAAGGCCCTTCATACACCAAATTAAATTTACTCATAACTTTGTTATCTGCATCTGATCTACTAGATCTAGAAACTTTTACTAAATCGCCAACATGATATGTCATTAATCTATTGCGCTTATCAAATTTTATGTTCCTAATGCGACTTGCCTCTTTTAAATTCTTTCGCACTTGCTGTCTAATCCGTTCGACATTATGTTTAGTTTTACTATTAAATATTATTTTGTCGAAAGACATTTCATTAGACTCGCCATAAAGAATCTCACATGGCGTGAAGCCTGTACTATTGTGATATGAATTATTATACAATTCTTCTATTTTAGGCAATATTATTGCCCAATCTTTGTGGTTAGAATGACAAAGTGTCCTGAATAATCTGCTCAACTCTCTATTTACTCGCTCTGTTGTATTTGGCCTAGGATTTCTTACTGTGGTATATATCGGTTTTATACTCAATTCTTTCATTGATTGTTTCCAATGATTACTTATAAACTGCTTTCCATTATCTGTCATTATTGCTGTGGGCTTTATAATCTCAACAAAATGCTTTACTTTCGTTACAACACACTTTGCTGTTGACTGTTTTAAAGGATATAATTTGATAAATTTACTAAATGAATCTTGTATAACAAATATGAAAGTGTACCCAAAGGTACCTGATGCCAATGGTCCATATAAGTCAGCCATGACCATGTCTCCGATATTTTCTGTTATTATAGATTTGCATGGACCCACATATGTTATATTACTTTTCTTTGATAGCTGGCATAAATGACACACCCTTAATTGCCTTTTAATGTGTTTTTTTAACCCTTTCCAAAAGAATCTATCTCTCACATATTTAATTACTTTATAGGGCCCTTGATGTCCCATTTCTATATGTACTTGATTTATAACATCTCGTCTCAAAGGTACAGGTAAATAAATTACTTCTTTTAAATTTGTTTTGTAATATAATATATTATTTCTCAAACTATAACGTTTCAGTTTATCATTTTGTTCTATTGTTGAAGTATTTAGCGTCTTTAATTTTTGAATAATAGCCAACGACTCTGTATCTTGTGTTTGATATACTGATATGGATTTTAATTTTTCTATCAAATCGTCATTCGGTTCACTCTCTGTATAAGCTATTTCTAAACTTTTATTTTTATCCTCTTGTATTAAATCACCGTCAGGAAGGTAACGTGATAGCACATCTGCAACAATATTGCTTCTACCCGATATATGCTGTACTTCGTAATTAAATTGTTCTATATACAATATCCATCGAGTGACTCTGCCATTGAATAATTTCATATTATTAATAAACAATAATGCTTTATGATCAGTTAATATTATTACTTTGCTGCCTCTTAAATACGTTTTTTTTTTATAGAAAAAGGGGCAAACGAGCATGCGGCTCACCTGATGTTAAGTGACTACCGCCGCCCATGATCAACCGCAACACCAGGAGAATTGCGGGTGCGTTGCCGGCCCTTTAGAAAGGAGTAAGCTCTTTTCTTGAAGGTCCCCAGGTCGTATCGGTCCGGAAAAATCGCCGGTGGTAAACTATTCCACAGAGAGGTTGTACGTGGAAGAAAACTCCTTGTGAAACGTACAGTGGTGGACCGCCAAGCATCCAGATGGTGTGGATGGTATCGGGACGTTTGACGTGTAGTGCGTTCACGAAATTTGGCGGCTGGGATTAGTCCGAACAATTCCTCAGAGCACTCCCCGTGATAGATGCGATAAAATACGCAAAGAGATGCAACATCTCTTCGCAGCGCCAGTGAATCGAGCCGGTCGGAAAGCACTCGGTCGTCGACGATTCGAGCCGCTCTGCGCTGGATGCGGTCAAGTGGAAGAAGCTGGTACTGGGGAGCCCCAGCCCAGAGATGGGAACAGTATTCCATGTGCGGCCGAACCTGCGCCTTGTAAAGTTGCAGGCGGTGTGCCGGCATGAAATACTGTCCCGCTCTGCTGAGCACGCCAAGCTTTTTAGAGGCCAATTTGGCCTTCCCTTCCAAGTGACCACGAAACTGCACGTCACTCGATATGTCGACGCCGAGGATTCCGATACTGGCTGAGGCAACAAGGGGAGTGCCTTGAAACTGAGGGGATACGACAAAGGGGTTCTTTTTAGCGGTCAACGCGCAAACTTGTGTCTTCTGGGGGTTAACTGGACTAGATTTAGTCGCCCCCAATCCGAGACTCTGTCCAGCAGAGACTCGACTTCAGACACAAGTTTGTCCCGGCACTCGGAGACGTTTTCCCGAGAAATATTGGCTCGGCCGGTGTAAAGAGCATCACCAGTGCTGTCATCTGCATATCAATGACATGTTGCATACCCGTAACATTCGTTGAAGAAACAGCGTTGGCGATAGCACGCAGCCCTGTGGAACACCAGCATTAATAGGCTTGCAATCGGAGCTTGCACCGTCTACAACGACCTTGATGCTCCGATCTGCAAGAAAGCTGGTGATCCAATCGCACAATTTCTCTGGAAGCCCATAGGAAGGGAGCTTCGAAAGAAGCGCTTTGTGCCAAACCCGATCGAAGGCCTTCGCAATGTCCAAACTAACGGCCAATGCCTCCCCCTTGAACTCTACTGCCTCCGCCCATCTGTGAGTTAGGTAGACCAGAAGATCACCAGCTGACCGACCACGGCGAAAACCGTATTGGCGGTCACTAATCAGCTGGTGATCTTCAAGGTACCTCATGGGCTGGCAGTTTACAATGGACTCCATTGTTTTGGAGAACAAGGAGGTGATGGCGATTGGCCGGTAGTTGGACGGGTCAGAGCGGTCGCCTTTTTTAGGGATCGGGTGGACGTAAGCCGTCTTCCATGATTTTGGGACTACGCCTAGGGAGTAGGAGTACCGGAAAAGACGCGTTAAAACCGGTGCCAACTCTGGAGCACACGTCCTCAGCACAATTGGGGGGATTCCGTCAGGCCCACTCGACTTGTGGATGTCCAGGGAGAGGAGTGCTTTGCGAACCGAGCGCTGTGTGAAGTGCACTTCCGGCATGGAGCACTCACACCGCGGGATGGTCGGCGGAGTACTCCCCCCGTCATCGAGAGTCGAGTTCGACGCAAAGAAAGAGCCTAGATGATCGGCTTTCTCCTTTGCGGTATGGGCCAGTGAGTCGTCCTCCCTGTGCAGAGATGGAAGAGATGGCTGACAGAAATTCCCCTGGACAGCCTTGGTGAGACACCAGAATGCACGGGTTCCAGAAGGAAGGCGAACTAGTTTCTCGCCAATTCTGCCTATGTGCTCTGACTTTGCCTTGGCAATGACTCTTTTGAAGGACCTAGAGGCGGAATTATACTTCTTTTTTAGAGCGCTGGTGTTTACATCCCGGGACGCTGATGCATCAGCCCAGGCTTGGTAGCACTCCTGCTTATAGCATGATGCTATTTTACAGGAGCGACCAAACCATGGCTGAGACTTGCCTCCAATGGGCACCACAGAGGAAGGAATAAAAAGTTCCATACCCTGAAGTACCACATCAGCGACAGAATCCGCAACAACGTTGGGATCATCCGGCGAGAAGCAAACCCGCCCCCAAGGGTAGGATGCAAAGAAAGACCGCATCCCATCCCAATCGGCTGACCTATAGTGCCAAACACGGCGGCAGCCTGCAGAATGCAACCGCGATTTCAGCGTGAGTGGCACCACACTCCGGACCAGACAATGGTCCGAGGAGCCTAAAGGGGCGTCGACAGAAATCTGATATCCGTCCGGGTGAGAGGTCAGCAGAAGGTCCAACAGGGAAGGTGCATGATCCTCCACATCTGGAATCCGCGTAGGCGAAGTACTTCTGGAACTTCTTTAAACAACTTATTACAGCATAAAACTCTTGTTCAGTGACAGACCAATTCAATTCAGAACCGTTAAAGGCTTTACTGTGATAGCCTAATATTCTCATTTCACTATTATTATCTATCTGATAAACTACTCCGGCCATACCCACACCGGAACAGTCTGTTTGCAAACTTGCTTACTAAAATCAGGGTAATGCAATTCTATTGTATTAATAAATTGTTGCTTTATAAAATCAAATGCCTTCTGTACCTTTTCGCTCCATTGGAACTTACGTCCCTTTTTTAATAATTTACAAAGAGGTATTATACATACACTTTAATTTGGAATGATTCTTCTATAAAAATTGCAAAGCCCTAAAAATGCTCTCAATTGCTTAATCTTTTTGGGTGCTGGAAAATCTTGAATTGCGCAAATTTTATCGGGATCTGTCTTTATGCCTTTTGTTGAAATTATAAAACCCAGCATCTTAATTTCTTTACAAATAAATTCACATTTTTGCAAATTGCACGTTAAGCCAGCTTTGTTAAATTACTTAAAACAATGTCAATGTGCTCCAAATGTTTATCTAAGGTTCCTGATGTTATAATGGCTAAATCATCTAAGTAATTCACACAAAATTATTGGACTTCTGGTCCTAATATTAAGCTCATGGCTCTACTAAAGCTTCCTACCGATGTTTTTGATCCTTGTAGCAGAACATTATATAGGACATATGACCTTCCATTGAACGTGAATCCAGTATATTTTCTACCATCTTTATTTATTGGAATTTGAAAATATGCATTATTTAAATTAATGGTAGTAATATAATTCGCTCCATGAAATGAATTCAAAACATCTAATTGTATAGGTGGCTTCTCTGTTTCTGCAATCATTTTCTTATTTATGCTTCTGGCATCTAATAAGACGCTAATTGAACCATTTTTTTTAAGTGTGAATGTTAATGGGCTACTGTAAGATGTCGATGCCCTTGTGATGATACCAGCTTGTTCCATCTCATTTAATTTCTCTTCCATTTTCGATCTATATGCATATGGAATATAAGATCTAGTAACTATAGGTTCATCATCGATCATTTCAATTTTATGTTCGTAGCAATTCGCTCTACCCAACTTGCTCGAAAATATATTCTTATGCTTTTCCAAGATCTTACTTAGCTTAGCTTTTTCAGAGGCCTCCAATTTTGATCCTATCTTTATATTTGTTAAAGGATCATCAGTACTTTGTTCAACGCAGTTGTTATATAATACAGAATTACAGTTATATTTAAAAGGTATGAAGTAGTCTTTGTTTTTCAACTTAAATTCTATACCAATTGCCGTATTTTTAAAATCTATCAATATTTTATTTTTCTTGAGCCAGTCAAACCCCAATATTAATGGTCTTATTAAATTATTAACAATTAAAGTTTGTGTTTCAAAGACTACTTCATCTATTTTTATAGGCAATATGATCATCTGTTGTATTTTTGTGCTGCGCTGCCCAACAGCACCCTTTATTTGCATTGCTTTAACTGGCATTACTGATATTTTGTGATTACTACTTTTAATTTGTAAAAATAAACTCTCTGAAATGCATGTAATATCGCTCCCAGTATCGAGAAGCGCATCTATTTCTTTATCAAATATTGAAACTTTAATTTCTGACCTCATATTCCCTATAAATTCCTTTTGATATTTATCTTCATCTTCCTCGAAAACAGTTTGCACTAATAACTCTGTTATGAGTAAATCTGACTTGGTTTTTAAAGTCTTAATTATACTATTTACATTATTGTTATGACCAAGTCCTTCTCTATTAAAATGTGCTTTTAAAGAAATAGGTTTTCGCAAACCCCTATTATTTTTACCAAGTGTTTGACCAGGTCTCTACCCCAGCTTTAATAATATATTTAATGCTTTGTTCCCTTTCACATTATAAGGGATCGAACCGGGAACTAGTTCGACCTCTATTGCTCTAAATTTGGCTCTGGAGCCGAAACATTTACTTGTTCATTAGTGACTTGTATTTCATTCATTTCGTTAACCTTCTTTCTTCCTTCTTCAGGTTTACGCCATGATTTATATGATTGCTGTATTTCTTTTTGTTTTCGCTCTGCATTATTATTAAATTTTCGTTTTTTCTCAGTATTGTAAGGTTCACGATCTTCTTCTTGTTTATCAATGTCATCTAAATTTCTCAAGAAATCTGTTGTCTCAATTACTGTCTCAATTTTAGCTATTCTCCATAACTGCTGCACTGTTTTAGGATAATGTCTAATAACATCAGCAACTAATTGTTTTTCTGGTATCGGATATGATAATGTCTGTGCTTTTTCAATGACATAAAGAAAGGAACCAACCATGGTGGGGTGCGTATATCTACTCCATTTATTTTGTACAAGGAATCTTCTTACTTTATTTTGTTCCTCTTCGCTCCAAAATACTCTTAGAAAGTCTGCTTTAAAATCATCAAAAGTTTTCCAACGCACACTATTAATCCGAGCCCAATATTTGGCTTCACCTACTAAGCACTCTTGTGCTATTAATATTTCAAGTCCATTAGATGGGACTTTCTTTAAATAATTGGTGAGATCTTCTAAAAATGTTACTGGATGAGTATTCCCATTTTCAAATTTCGGCTTGTTTATTGTCACATTATGTATATTATATACAATACTCTGTTTGGGATCAGTAATATATGAGGTGCTCGCCCCGTACACCTCTTCTTGGTTTACTTTAATTTGGTGATCCTTCGTTTGGCTGATAAACTTTTCTTCGAGATCTTTTATTTTAACCTCAAAGGTTTTCACTACATTCTTAATTAATTTTTGAAGTATTTTTAATTCATTTTTAGGCTTAGCCTTCACTAAATTTGGACTTTTCTTTGTTTTAGCCATTTTTATATTTATATACTTTTCCAGTTTTTAGCACTGTTATGTCTTTCACTTATACAAATGTTACTGAGTACTTTTCACTTAATTCACTTTTTAGTTTATTTTGTCTTAAACTATACGCACACCATCTATAACAAACAAAAGATATTAATATTAAAGCCCCACCCCCAGACTCTCAACCACCCTCAGCAAACACCATCCTCCAAGGCACCTTTCCATTTCACGGACAACAAATTGTAGGCATAACGCCTACTTCATAATTCTTATACAGACGACCTTCTTTTTAAAATATATCCTGGTCACGGCACCAAATTGTAACGGGAAGCGTTACAATTTGGTGCCGTGACCAGGATATATTTTAATCCCTCTCATAATAATAAATATATTAGATTAAATATAATTAATTCTCCTTTATAATAAAAATTATATATATGTGACTAGGATAAATAAAATATGTTTTGGTCTTTCTAAATAATCTTTCTAAAGGTTTAATAATAGGCCGTTTGTAATATTTTGGCGTGATCGTCTTAGTTAGGACCCTTATTTACGTTGTATTTGTTTAGTAACTCAGTTCTTTTAGGTGTCTTTTGGAAGAATGAATATTCGCTAGAGCAATTGAAAGCTGTTGGTAGTGCCTTATAAGCTAAGTGAACCCCGTTCACGAAGACAGGGCTCGAGAAAGGTTAAGAACATAAAACGTCCCAATTCCACTTGTATCAGGTTTACATTATTAACTTAATATTATTTATCCCTTCCCGCTCGGAAAAGGCTCAAAATATATTTATACAAAATACCCGATACAAGGGCTTCGCTCTCCTACATTTATTAAAAAATGTAGGGGAGGCACACGGCCCCACACACGCCGTGCACGGTGAGCCCCAACCATTTTGATGCACTCCCCCCGAAGGAAAAACTAATTCGGGAACTGGACCGTAGTCCACAGTAAAATAACTGGCGAACCAGTAAAAGAGGCTTGGCCCCTTGCTAGTGCGTAAGCACAAACATCGACCGAAGTCGCGCATGTCAATGCGTGTAAACGCCAAACAGAATACGAACAAATCCAGCCACAGTGAATGTACGTCACACGGTATAGGCAAATAGGCACACTGGCCGTAAACCCTCCGTGAGCCCCACCACCTGCCAGACCGCCGCTCCTGCAGACGTGATGTAAGTGTATGGCATCACCACCAATTGCATGATCAGCATGGCTACTAGCCGCAGAGCGTGTCATAAGTCTACCGCTCACCTCAAGGGAAATGGGACCCCATTCCCTTGAGGTGAGCGGTAGACTCACCGTTGTGCAGCTTTCGGCCGCAGCCTTGAGAGTCTCCTCAGATCCTCCCGCCAGCTACCACCCGCATGAGCTTGAAGAACCGATAACCGATGGGGAAGAAAGGTTCTCGAGTGGCAGCCTCGTACCGGTAGGCGTAGTGTAGGGCGACCTCCCGCTAGATGGAGTGACGACCTGGTAAGACAAGCAGGAAGTCGATGGATGCAGGTGGCTCAGGACCGTGCTTTGTGGCATTACTTGGGGGAGCTCGAAAATTGAGCTTGAGCTCGAAAATTGACAAAATTCCGAACTGCGTTGTGGCCATTTTTTTAAATAATATGTGGGTAATCGTCGCCACTGGTACGTATGCGTTATAGGGGCACGAGTGAAACAACCGCTTGCAAGTAACACACTGATATATTTCATAATTGTTGACAAGCATATACGTAGCCGTACACAGGTACACACCATTTTGTAAATGTTTTTTTAAATTGTTTTGTTACCTTTATTGCTCTTGTTTTTTAAATGTTGGTGCAAGTTTCACTAACACCCCGTGTTATATGCTGTTATTTGATATAAAATATTAGTTACAAAAATACGATTAATATTTCCAGTAAGCATTGAACTAATGAACTAATGAGATGTATAACCGTGAGTGGTGAATAAACGTTAAGTAGTTTCATTCATGTTGAAAACTTATAACATGTATTTAAGATTTCATCGTTTTTATTAAAAATATGGCTGTCGTTTCGTTAGCCTAAGTATTTAGTACCTTCTGTCTTATAGAACATAACATTAACATTTACATAATTAAATGATTTTTATTTAAACTTATTTGAACATAACTTTGAATTAAATATGTATAGAACTTCTGCTTCTATGAGCCTCTTTTTTCTAATGTCATAATAAATGAATTATAGTAATTAATAAAAACAACGAAATAGATATAAACACCTAATTATTTAAAATATTAAAAGCTAACACTATTTATCGTAATTGTATAGTCTGCTACATTCTATTACGATTATTCGCTCAATATTTAAGTTGACTTTCATATCGGTGATCTGAACGGTTATCGATATTCGAAATCAATACAAAAATGCAAAATCTGTATTTAGTTCAAAAACGCCTTCTCTTAAGTGTAAAAATCTTACTTTCAGCAAGCAATATGGACATGGATTACGACCGCAAGTTCGAGGAGATGAAGAAGTACATCCCATTTTTGGAAAGCATGATTAAAAGACTGGAGAGCACCGGCACAACATCAACAAATCCAAGACAGGCACAGCTTGCTAAAATTAGATCTTTAAGGTACTTGTTATTCAATAAGAAAAAAAAAAGGTTTATAAACTTTTTATTATTGTTTTTTTTATTGCAAAATATTTTGAACATCTCATATATAATCTGTAGTTAAAGTTGATATGAAAAAAAATATATAGAAATCTTTGGGTTTATGATTGCAGTAATTATATTTACTTATTTTTAGATAACGAAACACTATTATAAAATCATTAAATATTTTAAATTTGATATATGCTATGCTACTTTTCTATGATAGATAACACAGCAGTAAGGTGTTTTAATTAGGTAGATATCTAAAAATACTAGTTAAAACTTGTTTAACAATATATTTTTTCCAGAATGAAAATGGAGAATTTGTTGAAATGTGAACAAGTATTAGTAAATTTGTATGCAAAAGTCGAACAGGTAATTAATGGTTTATTAATGATAAAAGTTACTAGTTTATAATAGAAATAATATTTTTACAAGTTTTTTAACCGTTTTTTTGTTTAATTTTAGAGAGATTTGTTCACGGATACAAAGAGTGATATGAATAAAAGTGTTAACACACAAAATGTCGAATTGGATTTTGTGCAAAATAAACTTAAAACTGTAGCATCAAAATTGCAAGATCCAGAACCATTGCCTGAGATAGCAAGAGCTAGTCAGACCGAGGAAACCTGTACAGCTGACAGTAAGGAACCAGCGTTGTTTCAAAGAAGACCAAACAAAAATTCTATATCCCCAACTCGAGGTTCTCTAGATGGTAGTAGAGATATTTTATCACCATCAGGTAGAAGAAGTTACACTCGCGTTCTTATGTCTCTAAATACTAAAGATATATTGTCAAGGATAATTAATTGTAGTGACGGTGACGTAGATATAGATACATTACGAGAATTAAGAACTCAAATTCTTTCCGAATTAAAACAAACGGGTGCAAAAGATGAAGTTGAAGAAGGGGAACTATCTGATAGCGAAAGTGAAGTTATTGAGAGCATATATGGCAGCTTAGTGATAATGGATAAAGATCAAGGTAATACAAGCTGTGAAAAAAAATCATTAGATCTAGAATCGACTGCAAAACAAGAAGTTGTTCATGAAATAGATATATTACAGGCATTAAAAAATGAAATATTAAGTGAGAAAATATCTTTAGACGATTCTGAAACCGTGACACCCCCATTACATCAACCAAAAGTTACAAAAGTGGCTAATATAGAAGAAATAGTATCGAAGAAAAGGTTTTCCATTGAGAAGTATAAACAAAAGTCTATATCAGCGTCCAAATCGTCGACTTTAATAAACGATGCTAATAGTAATGCCTATAGAGATGAACTCTCAAAGAAACAAAGCATAAAATTAACTGAAAAGGAATTTGAACGATTTAATTTATCAAGTAAGTTAGCACTAGGAGAAAGCTCTAAGGATAAAGAATTTGGAAAAAGAAGTCCAACTAATGACGATATATATGGTGACTTAGCGCCAAAGTCACCAGATCATGAAGACTTTGCTGATACAGGGATTAAGCCGCCAGTAATAATTCCAGCAGACGCTCCAATATGTTCAGTTGTAGAAAAACATGATCCTAATGACGCTGTTAGTAACGATTTTCAAAATCCATTATACAGCGAAGCCAATTCTACTATGTTTAATCGTTTAGAGTGTTCACAAACACCTATGAATTCATTTGGAACCTCAGATTGTCCATCAACTCTTACCCATACTTTTGGACTATTAGAAACACCAATGACTCCAATTCATACATTTGGTAGATCTGACATGCCTATGACTCCCGTGCCCTCTTTTGGTAGAGCTGATTGTCCGCCTACACCTATTCATCCATTTGGTAGAACAGAAGTAATGATGACGCCAAGCCATCCATTTGGGGTAACGGACTTTTCTCAAAATCAAATGCCATCACAAATGTCATCGATTAGATACAACAAGGTCCAGGATCCAAAAATTAATAGAAGTTTGGAATACGATAATTTGTCAAAATACAACGATATGAAAGATTGTGGCAAATATCAAGAACGTAATTTTGATTACAGAAATTATAAATATGACGCACCAAAACGAGCCTATGCAGATTCATATCGAAACTACGGCAGGGAACAAAGTGTTGGTCGTAATGATAAAAATGCAACATTTGAGCGAATTGAGAATCGTCACGGTGAAAGACCTCGTCGTGAAAACAGTAGTGGACTTTTAAATAGAAGTTATGAAGTTGATCGGAATTATTCTCATGACCGCGGTAAAGCTTATAGAGATAGAGATCACCGTATTGATAATGACGGTGGTAAAATTTATTACGATCGTGATTCGCGTTGGAATTATAGAAGAGAACATAGCGTTGGCCGGGCTGTTCCAGAGAATAGACACATAGGTAAACATTATGAAAGAGAAGTCCGACCTGAAAACTCATTATGTGTTCAATCATATGCAGGTTTTTCGTTCACTATTGACACGAGCGTTAGCAGAAGTTTTCAGGAAAGTATTGAAAACCTAAAGAAAGATTCAATATCTGATTCTAACTTTGATGTAAGAAGAAGACGTGCATCTAGCATTGGAAGATCTTTGATTCGCGAACCTAGTATTGGAAAGGAGTTGCCAAGTTTAGGTAATTCTCATATATCTAATAATAAGAATATTAGTGACCTATTTCAGAATGATGAAAATAACAAACACAAAAATCATGTTGACGTAATCAGTGAAAATAACGGTGAGGTTTCTACAACAGAAAATGAAAACCCATTAGTTCAGGCAGATATTCTTTCTCCATCTAAAGAAACTATTAGCCAATTAGAATCATGTTCTACACCTGATAGTACTATAGATGTAAATGAGAATACCCAAGATAAAGTAGGTGAAGAAACGGTGCCTGATAGTACTAATGAATTGGCTTGTGAAATAAGCTCTGATATTACGTCTACCCATGATTCACATGAAGTATGTGAAAAAGCACAAACTGAAACTAGGGTATCACGTATGGAGTTATCACATCCTACTGATCATATTGGAAGTTTGCTATCTATTTTAAAAGATAAATCAAAAATAAAAGAACTACTTACAATGTTAAAAGATCAACCTAGTGAAAATGAAAAACTGAAGAAGAAGTTAGAAAAGCTAAGTGAAATAGTCTCCGATGATGATGATTCACCACACGATGAATCGAATTCGGTGCATAATGTAAAAATAAATATTTCGGCTTCTAATAATAATAATGAATTAGAATCCGTTGGGAATAGTGGTGTACATGCTGATACAACACTCGCAGCAGATAATGATTCTTGTGAAAAGAACGAGCAGAGTATGCGAAACAAAAATAATGTAGAGGACATTTTAGATGTCCAATTTAAAGACCGTGATTGCTCATGGTCTTTAAATGCTACAAGTGCAGAGAACTGCGAAGGCAAAGAGCCTTTCGAAGACACAAAGCAAAATACTAAAAATGATGATGGTAGAGTAGAAGCTGTATCATGTAAAAAATCCACAAAGATTAAGAAATCTACTAAAAAGGCAAAGATTAAAGTAAAAAATATTACATCGGGTGACAAAAAAAGGCTTACACGTTCTGAATCAGCTAATTTGAAAATGAATAAACCAGCTAATATAAAGAACGGAATTTCTTCCAGGGAATTGAAACAACTTCAGGATGATATCAAAGAGATGTTCTTGCACGATGATGTCTTTAATGCTGGTATAAGAATGTGCCGTTTGGCTAAATTGGTTGAAGATAAGCCCATAGACAAAGGTGAAACACAGAATAATGAAAATAGTCCTGTTGTTATTCTTGAAAAAATTAAAGAATGTTCGGAAGAGACAACCATAAAAGGCAAAACTTCAAAGAAAAAAGCAACTTCCAAATCAAAAATGTTACAGAAAGAAGTATTTGATAGCGAAAATAAGACAGAAAGTAGTAGCGAAAATATAAATTCAGAACTTAAACTGCCTATTAAATATAGACCTGGGCCTAAATCGAAAACAAGACTGCTAGACAAGCAAGCGGAAGTAGACCCTTATATTTTTGAATCTAACTCAGTGAGTGAATCAAATGCTACAAATATTAGTGAAACTAAACCTCATATTAGCTCCGACTCAGAATGCGAATCTCTTGAATCATCTAAAAGTTTTGGAAGTACAGAACTTTTAGTAGAATTAAAGAAAAAACCAAAACGAAAACGTCGAGGATGGCAAGCAGGTGTAATTAAACCTAAACATAAGAAAAAGAAAACTGACCTTTGTCACTCTCAATCTGATACAAACATGCAAGTTATGCCTCAAATTCCTGACTTAAATTGTTTTACTAATAAAACGTACTGTTTCTATAAAAATGTAAGTGTCTATTCGTGTCGTCTTTGCCTTTATAATGGCAATGATATAGTTCATCATTACAAGAAGCAACATCCGCACTCAGAGATTCCCTTGTCCCGAATGAGCCCAGAAGTTGCTAAAGAGGCCATAGAACAGTGTGAAGAAATAAATTTTCACGCTATTAGTAAAGTAACTACCGATAAATACGTCTGTCTATTCTGTTTTAAAGAATTAAAAAACACCATAAAGAAAAAAACCGTATTGGAAGAATTTTTTTGGCACGTTGTCAGTATGCATACGGGTGAATACAAGCAACTATGTTCGGAATGTATTAATGTCTCTGGATGTCCATCCAATTTTGACATTCCACCTCCTCCCAAAGAGCAAAAAGGTCAACTTATAGGTTATATTTGTGGAAAATGCAATTTTACACAAATATCCCTTGAAAATTTAAAGACTCACGTCGTTAACCGTCATAATGATGAGCAAACTGAAGTTTATACAATTAATTTAGCAGTCATGTCAAAGAAAACTTTGTTGGCTTTCAGTAAGTGTACATCAGAACAGCCTAGGACGCTAAGGAGCAGTCGTTTAAATCAAAGTACTGTGGAAACAAATGACGAACATAGTGATTTTAATGAGAGCAGTGATAATGCAACTGAACCAAATAAAGTAACAACAATTCCATTGAAAGAGGAAACTCTAATCGAATTGCAGAAAAACAAACGTAATAAAATTCAATCACGAATTACCTTTGAAAATGATGACGCTACCAACGAGTTATGTGAATTAAACGAGAATAAAAGTGTAAAAATTGAACAGGAACACGTAATTAATGCTCAAGATTCGTCACCATATAACGAGCCGGTTGATGATGCACCCATTGCATATATGGTAGCTGAATCTCATGAGACCATCAAGAATGTAGAGTATAATCAGCCACCTACATCAGATGATATTTTGGATTACCCTCATTTCAAAATCAACTTTACAGAAGCTGGTACCAAGGAATATGTGTGTTGTATAAATGGAGTAGAAAGTCACTATCGGACAGCACTATTAATATCATTTAAGAAACATGTTCAGATAAAACATCCAGAAAAATGGGATGGCTTTTGTTTTCTGTGTAAACTGATAGTCACTCCTCAAGGAAATCACAATTTCAAAGACTGTTTGCAGCATTTTCTTGACAAACATTTTGATAATTTTCCGACTATGGAAAAAGTGGACGATAAAAAGAATAATATGGAAACGTCTGGTGTGAAACCAAAAAAGAACTATTTGAATGTTAGACCGTTATCAGAGCTTATATCTCAATCAGAAATTCAACCAGAACAACATAAACTGCCCATTATAGAGAGTGTTGTTAGTTTAGGAGGCTCGACAGATGAAGCATCTTCGGGAATTAATGTCGATACAGCCGAAATAAGAAGTAACGAAAAAGAATTTAAATATGAAGAAGCGCAAGCGGAAATAATTGCAAAGAAATATAAAGTTGTGTTAGATGTTATGTTAAACCGAGAGAAATTAGTTCATATATTTAAGTGCGCTGGTCGATTTTGTAGTTATTCGACTGACAATGCTGAAGATGCTCTCCGTCACGCGGTAACTCATGAACGAGTAGGTGGAGAAAATTCATTGAGTTGTACTTATTGTGATTTCGATTCTTCAAAGAACGCCGTTGATTTAGTCACGCATGTTTTTAAAACGCACGGTTGTTGCCAATATGTGTGTGGTCATTGCTTCTATCGAAGTGCAGCGAGTCAACTTGTTCGTGCGCATGCGTCAAGAATACACGGAAAGGCGCCTGGACAGAGCGTTATTCTTAGGACTACAGTCACAGCACGCTCTGATACGGAATATAAGATTTTGCCTCGAGAAATTGCTGTTCCCTTCTTCGCTTGCAACCAAAGTGGGTATAATTACACAATTCATCCTAATTTTTTATTGAATTATTTTCTACTTAATATTAACTAAAATAAATGGTTTCAGATGTAATGGATGTCAAATGCAATTTTAAAACCTACACGTCGGGTAAATTTTATGAACATTTGCAAATAAGACATCAGTTGGATACATCATTTTTGTGTTTCGTTAGTATTCCTTTTTTTAATACATTTGTTTCGTTTATACCAAAATATTTGACGAAAGTTTCTTGAACGGTTGTTTTGTCAATGAAGAAAAGCATGTTCGGCTGATGTTATTATTTAAGTAGTATGTTTTCAGAATTCATTAGACAATATCTTTTTTACAGATGTGCTCAGAGGTATTTACAAAACCTGTAGATTTGCTTCAACATTTTAAAATTCATGGATTTAAACTCTATCAATGCACGTGGTGTGTACACGGTGCTGAAAATGAAACTGAGTTACTGGCGCATGCCTCAGAAAAACATCCAAATAAGCAACCTCAAGCTTATCTAAGAGTAATTACTAACAAGGTACGTAATTCACAATATTCAACTTCTTTTTTTAAGAATTAATTTCAAAATTAAGGTTTCTTTTATTTTTATAGGAAGGAACTCCTGGATTTAGGGTGCTTCCTTTGGCTCATCTTAATAATTCAAACATTACTACAATTGATGTGAAACCAAATAATGTTAGAAATAATCCTGAAAGGGAAGCAGAGAGGTCAATAGACTTAGAAAAACTTATTGGCCAAAAAACACAAATGATTGAATCCATGGTAACGTCTTCCCAAAAGGAAAGTACCGAAAACTGTACATTTAAGGAACAAGAAACAGTTAGCATGCCTTCATTTGAACTTGGATCCCTAAGTCAAGCCCAATGTCAAGAGTCACTGGTTTTAGCCTTACAGTCGTCATTGTGTGATAAAACTCCAGAAACTTCGGTATCAAGTGATGTAGGCCCAGCGCCAATTTCGGCTGATCTTTCTCGTCCAGAGACCCCTAATTTAGCAAGCCAACCAATTAATAGTGATGTTCATAACCAACTAACACCTGTACTTAAGGGAGAACCAGAACCAAACACGCCTGAGAAGACGGACTCTGACGTCGTTTATTGCTTAGACAGCGATGAGGAAATTTCTAATGAAAACGTGGTCGACCTTTCCAGTGAAGAATCTCCATTAGTTGCAGTTGTGAATGACAAATCCGAAAAACTCGACAAAGTACCATTGTCACGTTTATTCAAATGTAGTCTGTGTGGTATCATCCTGAAAAGTACCTCTGGGTTTAAAAGGCATGTATCCGCTTGCCATACAGAGGCAACAAATCTGCTTCCATGTGCATATTGTCCATTTGTGGCTCAAAGAGATCTTGTGGCCAAACACTATTTATCTGATCACTGTTTGAGTCGAAAGGAAACCACGCGACGTTATGTATGTGGTGTTTGCAACAATAAATATATTTCGTTTACATTTGTGAAAACACATTTAAAGGTAGATCATAATTTGTCGAAACTGGTTGTAACATCCAAGTTAGTTACAAATGGAGAGTACCAGTTTGTCGTAAGCGAAGCTAGTAAACAAAAACAGGTTGCGAAGAGAAAGCTTTCCAATGATAATGAGGATAAAAGTTTACAGCCTGTGTCTAAAATGAAAAAAATTGGCCCGAATTATGTGAATCTATTACCCATTAACCCAATTCTCGATGAATTAGTTTACTGTTCCCTCTGTGAATTTAGTACAAAAGTTCGGTTGAATATGGTCAGACATCTCCAACTTCACACTGAACAGCAGCCAGTACCGCAAACAGCTCCAGTCAATCCCGTTCCCCACTTGGAAACAAACGAAAAACACTTTGATAAAATGGTTAATCTCGCTTCCAGTTCTATAGCGTCTAGAGCTCCGGAAAAATTGAATAAAACTGATCGGCATCCGGTGGTTAATCTACTCATACCTCCTGAAGCAGCTTCACGGTATCCTAAATACGTACCGGATCGACAACGGTATACGTGCGGTGCTAAAGGATGTTGTTACATATCTGTAGATGAAACGATGCTAAAATACCATTGGGAGACATTACATTCAGGCACAAATGACTTCCACTGCGTACATTGCCCGCCTTACCAACACTTGGATACGACCAAGCCATTAACCGCCTGTCGAATAATTGCTCACCTTAAAATGCACGATATTAGATTATATGCGTGTTCATCCTGTTCCTATTATCATCACAGAAGACAGGTGCTTGATAAACATATTGCTGAGATCCATAGTACGGGTCATGTTATGGTGGTTAGAGAAGAAAGTGTTTCCCAAACTCTAAATGTAAGTCAGCCATCAACAGTAGCACCAACAATGGATTTGAAGCCGTGGCAATGCGGGCTTTGCAAATTCAAGAGCATGCTCCGCCCTGAAGTGGTGGAGCACTGTGCCAAAATTCATCAGTCTAAGATGCAATACAAATGCACGTACTGTGCTTTTCGAACATCGACCTTAGAAAATATTACGAAACACCAGTCCAAATCGCACGCTGGCAAAGCCCAGGAGACATTCTATTTTTACTATCGTGAAGGGTCTATTCCCGATGAGCCTGATGGTACTCCGCGGTGGCAGAAGCAACGACAGAAAAGTAGTGCTACTGAAACTGAAGTAAAAACTGAGACGATAGAACGTACAGAATTGGAATCGCAAAGTGAATTAACGAAAAACGTGCCACAATCTCCTGCGAGACCTACAGTAGACTTAAATATAGTAAAACAAGACCCAGATGCAGTAACTGTACCTGCACACACTACGCAAGATCTATGCAAAACATTTGGTCAGTTCTGTGAACCCAATGGCTTGAAGTATAAATGTCCATTATGTAAAAATACCGTAGAAGATAGCAGGGAATGCTATGCAATCTCATTTATATGAAGAATTGCAGTGTAGAAAGTAAGTATAACCCAGAATCTGATAAAGCTGATAGTTTCTTAAACATATGAAGTAAATCTGAATTTAAAGTATGTGACTTGTAATTAGTTAGCTATAACTAAAAAAAAAATGATTTTCAGGTGGGGCTGCGGATTTTGTTCCTATAAGGCGTTCCATAAAAATGGTCTCAATGATCACATGCTTACAGAACACAGAAATAATCGTGAACCTATTGAACTGCCAGTTGACGTCAGAGTAGAGACATGGATCGCGAAACTCTTGGACCATCAATTCCTCCTCATTGAGAAAAATAAACAAAATTTGACGAAACAAAGTACTGCTGTAGTACCCGTTAATTCGGCTCCTACAACATCCAAGTCCCAAGACGCACATATGAATGTTCCCGAAAGTGATAATGGGCATAGTGAGGAAGAACTTGAGAAAATGTTTGGTACTTTTGGAACATCTGAAAACAAGAGTTTCAATTGTCCTAAGTGTAGTTTAAAAATTAGAGAAGAAAGTGCTATGCGAGATCATTTAGAAATTGAATTAAACAAAATTAGGTAAGTATCATTGATTAGACAATTTCAACGCTTTTTACCTTTTAACCGACTTCAAAAAAAGGAGAATGTACTCAATTCGACTGTATTTAAATGTGTAATGCTTCAGAACTTTTACTAGGTGAACAGATTTTGATGATTTTTATTTGAAAGCTGGTGTTTCTCATGTGATCCCATATAAATTTGATGAAGATCTCACCAGTGGTTTTTGAGTTATACTTAATAATGCGTATTTAATTAACTTCGACTACATTGATGATGTTCTCATTTTATTTATATTAAGGTCGGTTTTACAAATTTTTTAATTTTAGCATTTGTTATATGTGTATTTTTTTTTTGGTAAGATTATCGGCTAATTTATTAGATCTGTTGCTTTATTTTGGATGTTGCTCATTATGACAAACAAGTATTTCAATTAATTAATATTATTCTTGAAATCTCAGGTGGTGGTGCAATAGCTGTACAGAGAAATTCCAGAACTATCACGAGGCGCAATTTCATTGTAAAAGTGTTCACCCAGGAATAACTGCTCGGGCCATCGAAGCAGTTAGGAACGTGGGGATGCATTCTGCTTGGATTTCTGCAGTTATACGCGCGCAAAAACTTAGTATGAACCACCTACCCGTAACAGAAAACACCGACTCGGACGAAACCATGGCAAATAGTCTTGCACAAGATAATTCTCTATTAGTAGTTCGATACGAAGAGAGGGTTCCTACACCAGACATACAGGTAATTCCATCCAGGACTTCAGGCGCTGAGAGTGATGAAGATGAAGAAAAACTAGTTATTGACGAAGTGTTTAATAAGGTGGCCTCCAAACAGTGCCCATTCTGCATTTATACATGCCAGGACATCAGGGAGTTAAAGGCACATGTGGTGGGTCAGCATAATAATATTAAGCCTTACTTCTGTTTCTACTGCGATTTCAACGGTTATAGAAAGACTGTGGTGAACTCCAGACATGTAAGTCAAAAACATAAAGACAAACCTCTGGTGTTCTTGACCAAGGGTCAGAGGATTTTGGGTGGCCCTACAAGCGCTAATGCTGTATCGGTATCAGCACCAGTTGCAGTGAAAGATGATGCTACAAGACTGATTTGTTTGCGATGTGAAAAACCATTTAACGAAAACGAAGCGAAGACGCACTTTCACGACAATACAAAGCCTAAATTTGCAAAAACGGGCCAGACGGTTGTAAAGTGCCGCGTGTGCTTGACTCTTCATGAAAATATAGATGAGGCAGCTGCTCATCATCATACAAGCCACCCAAATAACACTTTTAAGTATATAACTTTTAAGTTGCATTGTAACAAGAGAAGCATCTTCTCCTGTGCATACTGCGATCAGAATTTCTCAGTTTGGGCAGACCTAAAAGTCCATTGGAGGCTAGTCCATAGCTCATTGCCGTTTAAGTTTAACAAAGGTCAATGTGCAGGTACTGCTTCTGATGTAGTTATAAATTTGTCTGATGATGAGGAGACAGGAGTAAAGAGAAAGAGTGAAAGTATACTAATAAACCCATCTCCTTCAAAGATGTGCGCAAGAAAATCTACCACGAAATTACCAATTCAGGTAGTAGCAAAGAAATCCACTACGAAACTACCATTTAACCTTGAATCTGATTCGGATGCTATGGAATATTCGTTCTATGGATCGAAGCCTCAAGTAGATGATTTGGATAATGTCACAACAAACATGTCTTTCTGTAATACGGTTGTGCCATTTACATTTAAGAAACTGAGTGAAGTCATTCGTATTAATCCTACAGTGCTTGTAGAAGATATCAAGAAGTGATTGGAACTGGATGCTATTTGGTGACGTCAATTGTCATTGCGTATTAGGATTGTATTGTTTTAAGCCAAAGTTTCTCATCTGATCGATGGCTATCCCAATCTGTGATTACTGAGACATTCTCTTTAAATTTTATTAAGGGTTTTGTACCTATTTAAGTATCAAATAATTTTATAATGTTTTTCTTGTGTTTAATTAATATAATTAATGCTAATTAATATAATTACTTATTTTGGTAATTTTATACTATCGCGGTCACCTCGTTTTTTGGCTCTAGAAAATCGAAAAATCATCCGATTTCCATGAATTTTTTTTTAAATCTTCATCTTTGCGGCGGATTTATGGAAAAAAAATTAGTAAAATTCTCACCTCAAAATTTCATTACTTTTATGACTAAATGTGATCATAAACGAAATTCTTCGAATATAATCGTTCATAATTTTTTTGAAAAGCGTTACACGCAGTTTGTATATTTGTTTTCTTTATCTACACAAAAAACAAACATTTAAAAAAGGCATTGAAAAATGTTTTTTTATTAATTTTATATCTCACTAAGTTTTAGACTTTAAATGTTATCATAAACGCTCTAGAAAATAGAGAAATTATCCGACTTCGATGAAATTTTTTTAAATTGTCGTTTTTACGGAAAAGATCAAAATAAAAAGAATTAACTATGTTGTATGTATTCAAAAATAAATCAATAACTTATATTATCCTCGAAAAAATCTTGTAACAAAATAATAAAAATTATGCAATCTTTGACTGTGATTGATATATCTTAATCTAAATAACGCACATTTTAAAAAAATGAAAAAAAAAACTTTGAAAAGAAAATCACATAATAATGTTTATCTAAAACTTTTTTAGCGTAGCGAGCTAGGTACTTTGGACATCCCGACTCGGACACGCTAGGTTAGAAGGAGATCCTATTGCCATCTCCCTCGTGGTTTATTTTTTATAAACCACTCAGAAGTAGGAGTCCTGTAGGTAGGGCTCCATCGACCGGACTTCCCTCGACTGCACTACGTGGAGCTCGCCACCTAACCTTACCTTTCCGAGTCGGAATGCCCTAAGTCCCGATCCCGAGCTCGCATCACTCGATCTTACACTCCATAAAAAAT
Organism: Parnassius apollo; assembly: GCA_907164705.1. Lineage (NCBI taxonomy): Eukaryota > Metazoa > Arthropoda > Insecta > Lepidoptera > Papilionidae > Parnassius > Parnassius apollo. The sequence goes on along the minus strand of CAJQZP010001449.1, from coordinate 1,162,726 downwards.
TTAGAAACATACATTTTTTATTTTTTTTAAATGTTCTTTTTTTGTGTATATTATGAAAAAAATATAACAACTTCATTTGATTATCTAAAAATAAAGTTATCAACAATTATACGTGAATGAGTGCATTTTCATGAACATTTAAAGCCTTGAAACCAGTATAATTTTTTTTCTGCCGTAATTTTTCGATTTTCTGGAGCCAAAAAACGAGGTGACCGCGATAGTAGAAATTACCGGTATTTTTATTTATTGTGTAAGTACTTGGGTATATATAGTCATTTAATAAATATTTTTAATTTCATGTTTTATTTGAAAAGTTTTTCTCCTTCCGAATCTTATTTCCATTTAATAAAATCACCTATTCAATAAAATATATTATATATTTATATAAATACATAATACTTGATTATATAACTATATCACTTAAGAATACTATAATGATACTATAATCACAGAATAATATAATGACATTATAGATTTGTGAATATACTAGCACAAGATATTTAAAACATTAGTTAACAAATATTTAATTTTTTATACAAAAATACATAATATAAATATATCTATTTCTAACAGAATAATATAATAACGTAATAGATTTATAAATATATATTATAGCACAAGATATTACGTATATTTATAATTTAAATAAAATATTAGTTATCAAATATAAGTAACTTTATATTTCTCTCTTTGTAAATTATTAATAAATAATTCTAAACGCAACCTAAATATTAATTTTACGACTATGTCTACTACACTCAGCGTCACAAAAATCGCACCTCTCTGAGTTTGCGCGAAAAATGGCTGTAATGGCTAGAAACGAATTATATTTATATAAATATTGGTATGTTTGAAATGGGTATTTGAATAGCTTTACATTATTAATAAAAAAATCATGAAATCATTAAAACATTTATCATTATAGGGCGTCAAAAATAAATACTCTCAAATGCTCGTTAGTAAGGGCGCTAGTTACACCACCTAAAAAGGGTATAAAAGGGTCGATCTGGATGAAATATGGGTCTGTCGTAATTTAGACTTTGCAGTGAACACACGTGAACAAGTAACCCAAGTAAGAACAAGTAAAGATGGGCACCAGCTCTGAAGAAGCCGCTCAAGTGATTGCCCTATTGCAGTCGGGGATGCCGTGTAGTGGCGGTTGAGAATATCCACTACCCCATATCTTCCCGTGGGTGTCGTAAAAGGCGACAGAGGGAGACAGGCAGGAGATGGGCAGCAGCATCTTCCTGATAACAACTGTGACGTAATAAAAAAACTGCGGTTGCCAACCCGCTCGCCAAGCGTGGCAACTATGGCAAATACCCCCCAATGAATAAATACACAAACAGACGGCCCCCAGTCCCCGGCGGCCCCGCTATTCCTGGCTACGGTGGCGACCATGGTAACGGCGGGGCAGGGGGTGCTAAGAATCTCCGGTGGAGGTTCGGTTGCCACCTACGACGACTCGACCTGGCAACATATAACGCACGCACCCTGAGGACTGACGAGAAGATACTAGAGCTGGAAGAAGAGGTAGACAAGTTGCGCTGGCATATTATTGGATTATCCGAGGTCCGAAGAGAGGGGGAGGACACGGCAATCCTCGAGTCCGGCACCTTGTTCTATCACCGGGAGGGCGACCATCTGTCCCAAGGAGGTGTTGGATTTATCGTCCACAAGTCTCTCGTCAACAACGTTGTAAAGATTGGGAGTGTGTCGACGAGGGTCGCGTACCTGATACTCAGAATCACCAAACGGTATTCGCTGAAGGTCATTCAGGTTTACGCACCAACCTCGGCACATCCCGATGAGGAGGTGGAGGAAATGTATGAGGATATTTCCAGAGCCATACATTCCTCCAAAACCCACTACACGGTGTTGATGGGAGACTTCAACGCAAAACTAGGCACAAGAGAAAGCGGTGAGCTGAAGGTAGGGAAATTTGGAGTAGGGCAACGGAACCGAAGGGGCCAGCAGCTGACCGACTTTATGGAGAAAGAGGGACTCTTTATGATGAACTCTTTCTTCCAGAAGCGGCCCCACATGAAGTGGACCTGGTCGAGCCCCGACGGTTCGACAAAAAATGAGATTGACTTCATTATGACGACCAGACGCCAACTGTTCAGTGATGTCTCAGTGATCGCAAGGGTGAAAACTGGCAGCGATCACCGAATGGTTAGAGGCACACTGAACCTAAACGTTAAGTTGGAGAGGTCTCGTCTAATGAAGTCAACGCTCCGTCCCCCTCGTGCTCTAATCCAGAATCCCGAAACCTTTCAGCTCGAGTTACGTAACCGCTTCCAGTGCCTAGAAGATTGCAATGCAGTGGACGATATGAACGACAAGCTCGTGGAAACTGTCCATGCGGTCGGAGCTAAGTTCTGCAAGACCCGCCGCAGAAGAACACAAAAACTCTCCGATCACACTCTTAATCTCATGGCTGTTAGACGGGAGATGAGGCTGCAATCGTCAACAGATTTGACAGCATACAGGCAACTGAACAGACAGATCTCCAAATGCATGCGGCGAGACTTACGCAACTTTAATACTTCTCGTATTAAAGAAGCGATCGAGCGGAACCAGGGCTCCAAAGTCTTTGCCAGAGATCTGTCTGCCAGAAAGAGCCAACTGTCAAAGCTGAAGACTGAGTGTGGCAACATCGTTTCCGGGACACCTGAGATTTTGAGTGAGATTGAGAGGTTCTATGGGCAGCTGTACAAATCATCGTTGGAGCCACACGCAAGTGTGAGTAACGATCCAAGAGCAAGTCTTATCCGACACTATTCCGATGATATCCCGGACGTCAGTCTGAGCGAGATTAGAATGGCTCTCCACCACCTTAAAAACGGCAAGGCCCCGGGCGAGGATGGAATTACAGCGGAGCTTCTGAAAGCGGGTGGAAAACCGGTACTTGAAGTCCTTCGGAAGCTCTTCAATTCCGTCCTCCATGGTGGCACTACTCCGGAGGCGTGGAGCAGAAGCGCGGTGGTTTTGTTCTTTAAGAAAGGCGACAACGCTCTCTTGAAGAACTACAGACCGATTTCCCTTCTGAGCCGCGTCTACATGCTATTTTCGAGAGTCATTACGAATCGTCTCGCACGCAGACTCGACGACTTCCAGCCTCCCGAACAAGCCGGTTTCCGAAAAGGCTTCAGTACCATAGACCACATACATACCCTGCGGCAGATTGTACAGAAGACCGAAGAGTACAATCTGCCACTTTGCATGGCATATGTGGACTATGAGAAAGCCTTTGATTCCGTCGAAATTTGGGCGGTGCTACAGTCCCTTCAGCGGTGCCAAGTTGACTGTCGGTACAGTACGACAGAGTTCGAAACCTATCCAACTGCAGAGAGGTGTAAGACAGGGTGATGTTATATCCCCGAAACTCTTCACCGCTGCGTTGGAAGACGTTTTCAAGCTACTGGACTGGAAAGGATACGGTATTAACATCAATGGCGAGTACATCACTTACCTTCGATTTGCCGACGATATTGTCATTATGGCAGAATCGCTGGAGGACTTAAGCATTATGCTCAATGACCTCAATAGTGCCTCCCAACGGATAGGTCTTAAGATGAACATGGACAAAACAAAGATCATGTTTAATGTCCATGTCACACCTATGCCGGTAGTTGTTGGGAGCACTATGCTCGAAGTTGTTGACGAGTACGTTTACCTGGGACAAATAGTCCGACTAGGTAAGTCCAACTTCGACCGAGAGGTCAATCGACGGATTCAACTCGGCTGGGCAGCGTTCGGGAAATTACGACATATCTTTTCGTCAGGTATACCTCAATCTCTAAAAACTAGATTGTACAACCAGTGCGTGTTGCCAGTGATGACTTACGGATCTGAGACGTGGTCCTTCACTGCTGGCCGTATGAGGACGCTTAAGGTCGCTCAGCGAGCTATGGAGAGGGCTATGCTTGGAGTTTCTCTGCGTGATAGACTCAGAAATGAGGATATCCGCAGTAAAACCAGAGTTACCGACATAGCCCAACGGATTAGTAAGCTGAAGTGGCAATGGGCCGGCCATATAGCTCGAAGAACCGATAACAGATGGGGAAGAAAGGTTCTCGAGTGGCAGCCTCGTACCGGTAGGCGTAGTGTAGGGCGACCCCCCACTAGATGGAGTGACGACCTGGTAAGACATGCAGGAAGTCGATGGATGCAGGTGGCTCAGGACCGTGCTTTGTGGCATTACTTGGGGGAGGCCTATGTTCAGCAGTGGACTTGTGAAGGGCTGTAATGAATGAATGAGTCGGGGATGCGGCAGTGTGACGTTGCTCGACAGTCGAACCTGTCCCGTTTTTCAGTTCGACGGGTGTTCCAACGTTTTCAGCAGACTGGTGGTAATGTTAGAAAACCGGGATCTGGAAGAAAACGGTGCACATCAGAAAGAGATGACCGTTTCATCGTTACGACATCTTTACGAAACCGTTTTACAAATGCTTTTGAGTTGCAACAACAGCTTCGATCAACTCGGAGAACATCTGTGAGTGATTCTACGATAAGAAGAAGGTTACACGAAAAGAGTTTAACAGCCCATAGACCTGCTAAAGGTCCAAAACTTACTGCACAGCATTGCAGAGATCGCCTAGAGTTTGCTCGCAATCATTGCGAGTGGACTCTAGAACAGTGGCGGACCGTACTCTTCTCTGATGAGACGAGGGTCTGTCTCTTCTGTAATGACAGACGTAGAAGGGTCTCCAGAAGACAGGGGGAGAGGTTCACACAACCCTGCTTCGAAGAATCCGTCGAATACGGGGGTGGCTCGTGTATGTTTTGGGGCGGCATTTCCGTCGACGGGAAAACGGAACTTGTGTGCGTTTCCCGGACTCGGGGTGGCCGTGGGCAAGGGTCATTAAATGCTTGTCGGTACATTACTGCAATCCTGGAGAAACATGTGGTCCCGTATGCTGGTTATGTCGGTGATGGATTCATGTTAATGCATGATAATGCTCGTTGCCACACCGCGGCTATTGTACGGGATTATTTACAGGAGGTCGATATCCCTGTTATGCATTGGCCAGCACGAAGTCCAGACCTTAACCCAATAGAACATTTCTGGGATGACCTAAGACGGCGCGTGCGAGCTCGAGAACCAGCTCCAACCACTCTTCAAGAGCTCCAAGATGCGGTACTTGAAGAGTGGAAACAAATACCCCAAGAGGCTGTTGCGACCCTTGTAAGGTCCATGAAAGATCGCATGGAAGCCGTTATCAAGGCAAGGGGGGGTTTTAAGAACTTTTTTTGTATTTATTAAGTTTTTTTTTAAAATTATTAATTTGCAAATTTGTACATACCCTGTCTTTTTCTTTAATTTCTCTTTCGTCTCGTTATAAAAGTAAAATTCAATTAAAATTCCTAAAAGCTAATGAAATTACCTTTCGAATGATACCCTCAAACCACAACATTGCCATTGGCCTGTTGTGTTAAAATAGTATTTAAATTTTTTTTTCTCAGAAATGAGGGGAGGCCTGAGCCCAGCAGTGGGACGTATATAGGCTGTAACTTTACTTATATATATATATATATATATATATATATATTAGATACCGATATCATATTACTGTTTTCGATATACGTTATATAGTACTCACTAATTACAAAAAGATTTATATATGTATCAATTTTATCTATTACGAAGTTGATATTTGGCCGTTCTTAACCGCTTGTTTGAGGCATAGTACGTAGTACTATTATTCATTCTGTGTCCATAGGCACACGACACCTTCGTACCTTAGTGAACAAAACAAGCGACGCCGTTTTGGCAGCGTTTACGACTTTTTTCTCGCAAGCATTGAGCTATAATGCTTCCTATCTCATTTTCTCCCACATTAAATCTTATGAATTTATGTGTCTGTCTCGTTTTACAGTCGCTTTTTGCTTTACGCACGCTTTCGTTTCATAGAGTTTCAAATCACAACGATGCTAAAGAAGTTTTCACTTCAAAAGAAATAGTCGTCTGTAAATTTGGTTTACGGCGTAGACAGATAAACCTATAGACTAATGATCAGCGTGGCCTCGAGTGAGAAAGGACGATAACGTAGTTTTAGGTTATTCAATAATCTTTATGACTTTTAAGCATATTTAGATAAAAATTTTAATTGTTCTAAGAACTGAACTGAACAAGATTCACCAATCTTAAGCTCACAAAACACTTTTTTCTCACTTAAACCAACTTATAAACCCCTTAGATCGCTACGAACTGTCAAAATTGTTTGGCAAAGTGTAGTTTGCTAAACAAAAAAACCGGCACGGAGAAAGGGACAAACAATCACCCCGCTCTGTCTCATTTCTATGCAAGAGGTATGAATAAATCTATCTTTTTCGTGTGCGAATGCGAAATAAGGCGTCAATTTGTCTATAGATTTCTCTGTCTACGGTTTATTCATTAGGACTATGGAGTGTAGAGGTAAGGAGTACAGACTCTGTATCATGAAGGTTAGAGAACAGGAGAACGATCACTACGTACTAAAACATAGCCCGCCTGTCCTTGAAAAGTGTAGAATTTATAGCGGCGCTGCCGTCGGTGAGTGGTGACTGCGAAGTTAGCTGTTTATGAGTACAAGTAGATGAATTTAGTTGTATAATGTACAAATTTTATCCGCGGCATTGGTGAGAAAATTTTAATGCTCCGTTATTTTGTAATTCTTAGCGATCGCAGTGTCTCACTTATAATGTCCATATTTCTGGGACACTATTTTCTACGGCGATCGTTCTCCTGTTCTCTAACCTTCATGTGTACAAGTCTAACCGATACTTTGACAAATTAACAATGCTATATAGACATGTGACCAAATACTTTATGGTTGTTGCGAAATACAACCTAGTACACTGGCCAATGGAACACTCTCCACAACAGCGCTGGAGTAGCTACAGGAAACAGCTAGGTACGGTACATGAAATGAAGTTTTAGATAGGTACCAAAATGCAGAAAAGGGCATCCCTTTATAAAATATTCGTAACAATGTGAGACTTTGTGATCAACATTTTGAATTGTGCTAGCGCACACTAAGCATGGCTCATTGACGGTTTTTTAGTTAATGTAATTTAACTGCTAATCTTTATTGGTCAACAGGTTTAAAAAGCTGTTAAATAAATAACAGGTTTTGAAACTTCAATTGTTAGCGTTAATCGTCAATTTAATATTTCAAAGCTTTCGATCAATAACAGTTTTGTTTCAGATTAAGTTAAAGATTATTGATTTGATAAGAATAAATTTGTATCTAAAGATTACTTTTATGTTTATTGAACTGCAATGACCATTCGTCGTACTTCTTCCAGGCTTAGAACTGGCTGGGTATATACATTATTCATAATTTTTTTATTTTTTTCCCTTTGTTCTATTTACAATAACATATCAAAGCTCATAACTTGCAAAACAGCCCTCGTCTAAGTTAAAACTTCGAAATAGCATTTTCTCTATTTTGTTGGTAGTTAGTCTTGTTCTTTGATTTACAATTAGCCCCGATTTGGAGAACGTTCTTTCGCATTACACTGATTTTGCTAGTCGTAGTACATTTTTAAATGTAAATTTTGGCTAAGTTTGGATAAAAAATTGTGAGTTCTCCATCATTCCAAAGAATTCTTCCAATCACCAGTAGTATTAGTACTTGGTAATATGTCGTCGGCCAAACAAATGTCCACTTCTTTTATGGCTATTGATAACGGATTGCCTGGTGGGAGGACGGGTGTATCTAGTTAGTTTGTGGTGGGAGGTGTCCATATTATTTGATCAAAAATATCCCGTGGACTGAATTCATTCTAGTACTTGTCAATTCATTTTGATTTGAAGTATGGGCCAGTATTGCAGCATCAATTTTGGATATTTCGGTGGCGACGAGCATTCGAACTCTATCTTTTGTTTTGACAGTTTCATCGTGGTCTGCAAATACCTGCATCTTAAATCAAGGGTCCAAGAAAGTACACAAACTAAATGTGCCACTTTGCTCTATCCCTTTGAATCTGTCTGATAAACCTGATTTCAAAAATGAAACTATATCGTGGACATTTGATGTTCGATTTCCTTTCTCTCATATTTTATTATAAGATTCTATCAGGCAACGTGTCGTTATTATAAGATAACAGCCGTCAAATATTTATGGCCACTTTTCGAATGGTTCCAACACCTGACATAACTGTTGGTAGGTGGTCCAATCTTCCGAAGTGATCGTCGATAAGTCGTTATCTGCTAGCGTCTTTCTCTGCGAGCTTTTTTATGTGAGTCACAATTCGTTTTATATTGTCTATTTGTCTTTGGCAGAGTAAACTTTTGTTTCTACGTGCCACTGACATAATGTCCAAGCTTTGTCACAAAACAATATTCACGTAAAATCCCAACCAATAAAACTTAAACTTAAAAAATAAACTAAAACTGGCAGAGGTAGTTGTGCGCGGAGGGCAGTAATATGGGTCTAATAAATAGTTAAACAAGTTTTTGTTTACAAGTGATTGTATATTTCCATAAACCATAACAGTGATAAGTGGAACAAGTGTTATTCGCAGTATTTAACCAAGTATAGTGGGATAAGACTAAGTTTCAAAAATCGCAGTGACAATCAGCTGTGAAATCAGCTGTTTTAGTGTACCCCCATTAATTTTGTTAAAATTTACTTTTAAAATATAAATTGTAGCATAGTTTTTATTTATCTAATAAGTGCATTACAGAGTCTTTATAAAGTTTTATGTTGAAAAATACCACTAAGATCATTCAAACCGAGCAATCAATCTGTGTTGATATTTCTGCCATCTAGTGACAACTGTCAAAACTATTTATACGTTATCAATTAGCTACATCGATTAATAATGGCAAATAAGTGTGGGCCTGCGGTAAATTTGTTTCGCAGACAGATGGCGTTAAATGCTCAAAATGCACGTCGACTTACCATCGGCCGTGTGTTAATATTAACCCCGAATCAAGGATAAGCCCAAAATGGATATGTAAAACCTGCAAAATACCGCGACAAAGCCCTGTGCCAGCCGACTATTGAACTGAGGCATCCCTAGACTCAAGAGTTGAATCCCCCATTGAAGGTTTATTGGCTAAGGAAATTAAACTCCTTAGAACTGAGTTATAGACTCTGTCAGAAGAAATGGTCAGTTTTCGGCAAGAAATTGCGAAACTAAACACCTCCATGACACAGTTTAATTCGAGACTGGACAGCGTTGAAACCCGAGTTACCTCCCTGGAACAACTAACGAAGGAGGGACACAAGTCATGCAATAATAACGAACTGGTAGATATTAATGCGCGCTTAAAGCGCGATGTGAATATAAAGGAACAGGCGGCTCTTTCTAATGATTTAGAGCTCACCGGTATTCCTGAACAGAAGGGAGAAAGCCCGGGTCACCTCATGACACTCGTCGCCAAAAAATTGGATAAAGAACTGGACGAGTGTGACGTGGTTAGTGTTGAACGTGCCGGTATGCGTCGAAACCGTGAGAGCTCGGATAGCGAACCACCGCGGCCTAGAGCCATCGTCGTACGTGTAGTGCGGCGCTCTGTCCGCGACCAACTGTTCCGGGTGGCGCGCGTGCGTCGGGGCGCTGATACATCAGGTTTTAATATCAATGGAGAACCGACACGCTTTTATCTTAACGAGCGCCTGACGTATGCCAACAAGCACCTTTTCCATAGGGCTCGACAGGAGGCACGGCGATGCAACTAGCGATATGCATGGACAAAAACGGTGTAATATTTGTGAAGCGTGATTCTATGATTAAGTAAGCAAAAAATATGTATGGACTGTGACATTGAAAAGGTTTTTGGTTTTTCATGAATTAGATCTTTTTTATAAAACATTCTTTAAATCATGTCACTATGGGCATTTATCTTTCATATAATAATTTTGTTTTTATTTTGCGTTTGATAGTTAGGATAATAGGTTTTGCTGTGCTTTGCAATGTTTTTGTCGTATTTTGTTCAGTTTATTTATGTATGTCTTATATATATTTGGATATTTTTAACAATTAAGCGACCGTTTACCTTTAATGGATTGCTGAGCTTATACGAAGGTAACTGTGAACAAAATAGTATTATTTTTCTTGCTTTTAATTTATTTGTTAATAGTTCCTATTGTCCTGCTATTATTAATGAAATTGAAAAATTTAGATCAATTATTTCAATATAAAAACGTTCGGGTTCATGTTATCACTGTTAAAATGTTCATACCAGCATCAAAGTTACATAATATAATACAGCTAGGTATATTATATACATTTTTGTGCAAGTTTAGTATTAACTGCGTCTCATATTATTATTATTTGTATTATTGTTGCATAGCACTAATTATATCTATAATGTTATGTATTTATAATTTAATATCTCAATATGTAGCTACATTGTATGATAAATACTTAGTTAATTTAAGCCTTAATCAAAGATATCTTTTGTTCTTTTTCTCACACTTACATAATGGTTAGGCCGCAGAAATTAAAAGTTGGTTTTTTAAATCCCGGATCACTAAGTACGCATCATGATGAGTTCGTGGTAGCTTTGGATCGTCTGAGAGTTGACGTGTTGGCTTTGAGTGAAACCTGGCTCAGGGCAGGTGAAGAAGGAAGGGCACTTCGTGTAACTGGTTACCTGCGACATGCTCCTAGGCCGGCAGAAGTTCGTTCTCGCGGTGGCGGTGTAGGTTTCTACATAAGACGAGGTTTACCAGTACGTAATCTACCCTACCCTATATCGCAGTCTGTAGAACAAATGTGGCTAAGCGCCAAAGTCAATGGTAAAATTGTCATAATTGGCACTGCGTATCGACCACCTTGGCTTCAAATGCGAAATTTCATTGATAGTCTTTCAGACACAATAAACACGTTCTCGTCGTATGATTATTTACTACTTCTTGGCGATTTTAACATCAACTACTTAGATAAATCCAACCGTAATACTAAAATATTAGATGAATTAATTTTAATAAATAACTTAAAAAATATGTTAACGAACCCACTCATTTCACAAGTAACAGCAAAACGTTGTTGGATCTAATACTTTCTAACGTATCCCTAAACAAAGTAGAAGTGGATTACATACCTGATTTGACCCATCATGCGTTTATATCATGCGAAGTCAATCTTACTACGCACAAATGTCCACCGCGACTTGTTTTTTAAAGACCAATTAAAAACATAAATCCTGAACAATTTCATCGAGTTTTAAAGGGTATAAATTGGGAAAACATTGTGAATGTGCAAGATGTTAATGTTATGGTTGCTGAATTTAATTCAACCATATTATTTATATATAATCTGTTAGCTCCGATCAAAAAAGCCTATATTAAGGAACAATATCGTCCCTGGTTAACATATACAGTCAAATTAATGATGCGACTCAGTGATCGAGCACATTCAAGGGCACGTTTAACAAAAATAAATTCACATGTAAATTATTATAAACAATTAAAAAAACAGGTCGTGACTGCTGTTTATAACGAAAAGACCGCTGATTTTAACACGTACATTAATTGTAATATTAGAAACTCTAAAACGTTATGGACGCACTTACATCGTCAAATAAATATAAAAATAAACATAATACTTGTCTACCATACAATTTGTGTGACCCAAAAAAAATTAATAAACATTTCCTTGACGTTCCAGGCCAAAATTTTGCTTCTCAATCCGCTATCAACTACTTCGAAACCCATAAATTTAGCTCTAAAACTTTTGAATTTAAGGAAATAGATAGTAATACAGTTTTAAAAATTCTACATGATCTGAAGTCGAATGCCATTGGGTTGGATGAAATTTCACTGGAAATGCTTTTATCCACTCTCCCATAACCTTTAAATGTTATTACGGTAATTATGAATAGTTCTCTGAGAGCTAAGACATTTCCCAAACAGTGGCAAACTGCTTTAATAACGCCGATTCCTAAGACAGATAATATTAGGAATTTTAAAGACCTGCGACCTATTAGCGTATTACCCTGTTTGTCTAAAATCCTAGAGAAAGCTGTATGTAATCAGTTAACTCATTATTTAGATCAAAATGAAATTCTACCGAGTGTACAGTCTGGCTTTAGGAAACGACATAGCACTACAACAGCTTTGGCCGATGTAGTGGATAATGTTTTAAGTGCTCGGGATTCCGGTATGGTTACAATTCTAGTTCTTCTAGACTATTCCCGTGCATTTGACACGTTAAATAGGCAGTTGTTATTCTCTAAATTAAACTACTATGGATTAAGCTCGGAAACTATAGATTGGTTTCGTAGCTATTTTAATGACCGTAGGCAAATTGTCGAAGTAATAGATGAAAACGGCAGTAAAATAGCATCTGATTGCTGTGCTGTTACAAGAGGTGTGCCGCAGGGTTCAATACTTGGTCCCTTGATTTTTTCGCTGTATAGTGCTGATATCGTAAAACATATATTAAACTGTAGCTATCATATATATGCTGATGATATACAAGTGTATATTTCTTTCAAGCCAAATGAGAGTACTGTAGCCATAAAAAATTACATGAAGACCTAAATCGTATAGTCGACTGGTCTGAAGCAAATACATTAGTACTTAATCCTAATAAAACGAAATATATGCTACTTGGTACCAAAAAACAAATAAATAAAGTTTTGGCAAATCGTCCTTTAATTTCAATTAAAAATGTAAATATTGATCGAGTTACTGAGATTAGAAATTTAGGAATATTGATGGATGAGGCACTACACTTCGAAAAACATATAATAAATAACGTTAAAAATTGTTTTTACAGATTAAAAGTACTATACCAGATAAAGATAAGGGATGTATTAAAGACGGAAGTCCGTATCAGATTATGTGAGTCCTTGATACTGTCCAAATTCAATTATGCAGATGCAGTAATAGGTCCTAGATTTCTCAACCGTTCAAAGAAACTTATACAGCATGTGCAAAATGCCTGTGCCCGCTTCTGTTTTAAAATACCTCCCCGTGCACATGTTACACCTTACATTAATAATGCGAAAATGCTCAAAATGGATTACCGCTGGCAGTTGCATTTTGCTACGCTGTTGTTTGGTTGTATAAAATACAGCACGCCGTCTTATCTCTATGAAAAATTGCGCTGGGCTCGAGACAACGTCTTAACAAATGTAGTGACAAGAGCTTCGGCGTACGGGTTGCTTCTGCCTCAACACCGCACCGCTGCGTTTCGAGGCAGTTTTCGATATGCAGCAACCAAGTGTTGGAACAACTTGCCGCCGCCGTTCCGTAATATGCAATCGATACATAGCTTCCGTCATAAATTTAAATTGTTCCTCTTAGATCAGCAATCTCAAAGTTAAGTAGTGCAGATATTTTGATAGTATGTAATTTTATAAATAATGTATGAGCGTGTATATGTGTATGTATGTGTGCTTGTTTATATTTATGTATATATATGTACATATATATATATATGTATATGTGTGTGTGTTTGAATATGTATATATTATTTATTGAAATTATGTAATGAAGCGGTGTACTGCAGCTGGTTTGTGTATTTGTTTGTAGCTTAAACTTAATTACGTTCCTGAGTGAATTTCAATGCAACCTCTTACAGTATTAAGAATATTTTATAAGAATTATGACAATATTACAAGAAATAAATTTTTGTTATTATATTTGGTTTAACACAACAGAACTGCCCTCTGCACATAAAGAATATATAATATATGTATATATATATGTATATATTATATTTATTTGTGTATTTTTATTTTAAATATATAAGGGTGCCACTGAAATCAGGGTTGGGGTGTTGTACTTCTGATACATTCCAACATATCCTGAGTGGCTTTCCTTTTTGGAGCAGAGCAGCATTAACGGGTGGATTATCTTTGTAATACACCTTATGCATTACTCCTTATTCTCTAGTTCTTTATTATTATTTTTTTTCTTTTTTATGTTATTGTTTGCTTTTTTTTTGTTTTTTTTTTTGTTTCACCATATCTATAAACAAGGAGTGAATGTCCTGTTTCATGATTTCTATGTATAATTTTTTTTTGTTTGTATGACTACTTAAATGTTATAATTAAGCTCTTTAGCCACTATTTCTAATTTCTTGGATAATGTACTAAACTCTATCTTATTTTCTAAAGCAAACATTCTACATCCTAGTGTAATAGCTCCTACGAACTTATTTCGGCAGCTTTTAAAACAGAGTAATTATATAAGCAAGCGATTAGATTTTCCAGTACCATTAACGATTGAAAATATACATACTTTGATAGATATTTCAAAACTCACATCTTTTTATTATAATAGAAGAATAATTTTCATATTACGCATACCACTGATTTCTTCTTTAAAGTTCACCTTATACAAATGCATACCTTTACCAACCCCTCATAATCCTAATGATCCTAACTCTTTTGCTCTAATCCAACCTACCAAGCCTTATCTTGGAATAACAGAAGATAGACTTAGTTATAGTTTGCTAGATAATTTAAACGACTGTAATATTATTAATAATGATTATTCTATATGTCCTTTAATTTCTATATTTTCTACAATAAAGAATCCATGTTGTGAAACAAAATTGTTAACCGAAGTAACGTTATCTTTACCACATCAATGTAACACTAAACTTTTATATGGACAAATCGATGTATGGTATAAAATAAATAATAATAAGTTTATCTATGTACAGTCTGAGAAATGTAAATTAACTATAAAATGTAATAATATAATACAAGATTTCACTATTTTAGGGACAGGTATCCTAAGTTTAAACGAAAGCTGTATTGGTTTCTCTAAGACAATTCAATTAATGCCATCTACAACTAAATCTATTAAAATCAAAAATAAAATGAATTTAAACTTTAATATTACAGAAGACGATTGTTGTAATAAAGAAATTTTAAACAAATCAATTCCATACTTATCTCCTATATCTTTAACTAGCCTAGACATGGAAACTCTGAAATATTCTTACCATTCCTTAAATAACTTAGAAAATGAGATCAATAGAGTTCAAGAACAATCACACATGATAAAATATGGTAAATACTATTCATCATTTACATACTTTTTGATTATTTGCATAATTTTATATATTTCCTATAAAATATTTTGTTGCTCTATTAAGAGAAATAATGATTCTTGCCGTTGCATACAAATATTTAATCAGTGCAATACACGACGGATTTTTAAACACGAATCGAAAGTTAGTAATTCTATTGAGTTAACTGAAGTTTCATCATCAGACGATGATAAAAAAGAATCTATATCCTTACCAAATATGCCAGTGCAAAACCAAATGAAAAGAACATTCGGTAAATTTCACTTATCAAATCGAAACTTATGTAATAATTAAAAACTATATTACTTTACTATACTTATTTCATAAAGCATTATGTTACATTAGAATATAAGTTTATATTTTGTTTTATACACTGTGTCTTAGATATTAATATTACTAAATGTTTGTATTTGAAATAAAACATAAATCTTAGCATTAATACACTGAATCTTCTACTATTTCATTATTCACTGAATCTTATAAAAAATACTATATTACTAGTTCATAATCTCAATAAATAATTTCTTATAATTTTATGTAGATATTGTTTAAGAATAGTTTAATTTTACTATGCTTTTGTATCAATTCAATTTGATTTTGTAATAATAACAAATAATTGAAACAATTCTATTTTACAATTATTTTTTGTATTCAAATTATTTTTTTATTTCCACTGTAACGTTTGTGAGACTCTGCTCATCCCTTATTTAAAAGAAGGATGAGCTCCGTCAAAAAGGGGGGAGATGTTATGTCCAACCCTAGTTAGATAAAAGCGCTGACTCGATTATTATATTTATTATAAAAGCCTAGAGTTTGAGGTAATCGAGGCAGTGCAGTTCCAACCCATATTAAGTGCATATCGCACACGCCGTTCGCGGCTTTTGTACATTTCTTGTATTAATTTAATATTGGGGAAATAAACCAAAAGAACTTCTGGGATTGGGTGTAAAAGTTTTTTTAAAAACACCTTCAGAGCGGCCCTCCTAACAGAACGCACCTTGGTACGTCCGTAATGCCGACCTTCATCGGGACCTAGAGCTCCCCACAATTCAACAATTTCTCAAAAAACTCTCTGAGAACTTCTTCAAAGCCTCAGAGTCGCACTCAAACCATTTAATTCGTGAGGCAGCTACTTATGCAGCCGCACCCCCTCTCGCTATCGAGTCGGAGTAGGCACTCCCTCAGCGGCTCGTAGCCGCCTGCGCCCTCTTTTCCCAAAAGAGGGTCGCTCATGATAAGGCACAATAAAGCTTAATCAGCCGGTTGCCTGTCGCCAAAGGCGGTTTTTAGAGGGTATCACTTAGGGTCCCCGGTAGGATGTGAGTCCCTCATAACCACGATAGACCGGCTATCGTGGTATGCGTAAAACATTTTCCGCCTCCCTACGTATAGGGTAGCCCTTTAATTGCTTCGGGCGCAAAAAAAAACATACAAGTAGCGCCTCCAGGCGGCAGGAATGCACAATGCTTATCATGATAATATTATGTTTAAGAATCTATACAGAATACATTTTAACTTCTTATTAAATTAAGATCTATTTTGTAATAAGAAATTAGATTACAAAAGTGAAATATTGACATATTGTCGTTTTAAATTACTTTAAAAGAAAAAAGAATTAAACAAATCATTAAATTTACACTTAAATGTTAATATTTCTAATACAGCTCTTTAAATTATAATAAGAGAAAATTCTAATAAGTAACTAGACTTATATCTCGTTTCTAACATTCTAATTAAACCTAAATAAGCAATTAGATTCACATTTTCGTTACAGACTTTTGTTACTAACTTTCGTTACGTAATTTTAAAATAAGAATTGAAGCTAATATAAGTAGTTAATTAACTTTCTTGTTATTAACACTATCAGTCTTTACACTTAGTTTTATATCACAAATAAGAATAAATTGAAATTAAATAATTAAATTCACTTGTCGCTGACAGGTCACTGAAGGAAATAGTGAAAAGTAAGGATCTAGGCAATCAAATAAAAAAGAAAACATTCGAGACCTGCATTCTACCAGTTCTTACTTATGGCTGTGAAACTTGGTCAACAACACTTCACCATAGGGAAAGGCTAACAAAATGCCAACGTTCCATGGAAAGAAGCATGCTAGGCTTAAAAATCAAAGACAGAGTCAGGAACGTAGACATTAGAACAAGAACAAAACTCACAGACATTCTTACCCGGATAGAGGTCCAAAAATGGAGATGGGCTGGACATTTGCTACGTCACCACATTAACAAGTGGAGCAAGCAAGCCACTCTCTGGCAACCAAGAGATGGCAAATGAGGCAGGGGTCGTCAAGTCAGGAGATGGGAAGACGACTTGAAAAAGACAGCAGGACCATTCTGGCTGAGAGTACAGGAACCATTGGAAGGAATTGGAGGAGGCCTGTGCCAAAAGGCACACCGAACTTAGGGACCTCTTGTAACCCTATGTTTATGAATAAAAGGCTATTATTATTATTATATAAACACTGCTATTGTTTTAGAATGATGTGTTCTCCTATAATTGGTAGTACATAGTAATTTATAGATGTAAAGCATGTGTTAGAAGTAATTTAATATGTACAGCTGTTGGAGATCCATACAAATAAATAAATAAATTTGTTGTCACCCATGAGGATTAAGATGGAATGCCTTGTAAAAAAGGTCTCCAGTTCTCTACACTCACCATGCAAAACACAGCAGCATTGAGCGGCTATTTTTACACACCTGGTTCATGCTACTACCATAAGATAGCTGTAGTATGGCTCTACCATATAAAAAGTGTTGTAATAAAATGTAAAAATGTTATGGAATAGTAGTAATAAAATGAAAAGCTATAATTAGGACCTGTAGTTGTCAAAACTAACTTACTTTAGCATTTAGCTTCTTTTAATATAATTCTACCAATGGCAAATCTTTTAACATTCATTTGAATGCCAACATTTACCAGATCATGATTATTTGATACATGTTGTAATGTAGTATTATTTGCTTTTTTTTTCAGAGAAAGTCAACCATGATCACAATTATTGTAAAAAAGGCAGCATTTGGATCACACCTACTGTATTCCAGAAGTTGTAGAAAAACACTTTAAGGCTTTAAATACTGACAATACTGGTAAGTTTTGGTTCAATTCTTTCTAATAATTACATAAAAAGTTATTAAATATTCTGATCATATAAAATAATATATTGCTTATTTAGCATCCATAATTTGTGTTTCTGTTTGTTTCAATATTACTGACATATAATTGCAGCTCAATTTGCTGACATGACATGCATAAGGCTTTTGATTGCAGCGCTACTTATTAAGGATTATGAATTTTTCATTGGGTTGCATAATAGCTTTTCTTACGAGTCAATGTGCTTGCATCTTTTTGCCGGTTTTTTATTTTTTAAGTTTTTTTCTTTTAGAGATCGCTTGCGTCGCTTAATTTGGTTTACTGTTGCTTCGTTAAATTTAATTGAATGTTCATCGTGGGAAATATCATCTTCGTTTAAATTTCCACAAATATTTACTTGGGTAGCGGCTAATTTCCCACTGAACTCATCAAGTTTTGTATCAGGTGTTCTAGCATCAAGTATATATCCCTCTTCAGACGTTATCAGGTCAAAGTCTTCTTTAGTTTTTGCTTCATTTTCTAATCTATTTTTCTTTGGTTTTTTGTTGTCTGTTTCAACTTGATTAAGCTCTGATGTACTCATTGATTTTCCTGGCTGGACATTTAACTTTTTGTTTCTTCCTTTTTTCATTTCATTAGGTTTCCTATTGTCTTTTAAATAATCAAGTAATAAATGATCCACAGATAAAGTTGTCTCATTTGGAAGACATTCGGGAATTTTTTTGTACACTTGTTGAGGATTGAATGGAACGATACCTGTCGCTCTGAATCCACTCACGACATTTTCTTTCTTTTTCATGTTAACTTCATCCATCACCTTTGCAAGCAGAGGTGGAAAATGGGTCTTATTAAGCCCAGCTTGCTTCGGATTTTCAATCTTGTAAGTAGTTAAAACTTTTCGCCAAACCTTTTTCAAGCGGCCAAAGAAAGCTACATCCAGCGGTTGAGTCAGATGAGTCGAATTTGGTGGCAGAAGCACAAATCGAATATTATATTTTTCACATAATTCTATGACTTCCGTATTGATATGGCTGGAAAGGTTATCCCCAATCACGACCTTTGGACCTTCTAGTTTGCGTGCCCATGGCACAATTATGGTGTTAAACCAGTCAAGAAACGTTATTGAATCGAACCAACCACTTTTGGTTCAATTAAACCGCGCATTTTCAGGTCCTCCTTCGACCCATTGACGCCACATGGTCTCTGCCTTATAAACAACGTATGGAGGCATCACAGATCCGTTGGCTGTAGCTGCAAAAATTACTGATATACAGCCTTTAGAACTGTTCATTACACGTTCCGGATACTTAGTACCACGACGGAAAATACATTTAGCAGAGCCGGGGTCGTCGCTGAAATTTATTTCATCATAATTCACAATGTGTGTTGGAGGCACGTTTTCCAATACAGACTCAATATTATTGAAAAACTGCTGAAATTCTGACAGTGTTTTTTCTGCTCTAGCCCTTTTGATGTTCTGTACAGCTATCAGATTTAGTTTGTTGCGATAGCGCTCAATAAAATTTTTTACCCACCATTCACCGGGCATTTTATTATGAAAAGTATCGCTCCTATTATTTTTCTTTAAATATTCATGGACCAGAATTCGGAGATCAAGTTGCGTCAGCGAAGCTCCGTAGTCTGAGGCCACAATAAGAACTTTCACAAAGTTAAGTTCTTCTTCTGGCGTCAATTTGAAGGGTGGCCCTGGTTTGTCAGAATGAATTTTTTTTAACTTTTTGTTCAATAGTTCTTCTTGGTATGCTAAAGGTTTTTTCGGTCTCGTAAGAAGTCATTATTTTTGTTTCCACCATCTCTGGTTGCGCGGAAAACCATTCGTATTTATTTTATTTGACGGTAGGCTGCCAAATCGGTTATCCCTTTCCAAAACGATATCATTCATACCCTCCTATCGACACATCGGGGTGGTGGGGTGGGAGGGGAAAGAAGATGATTCTAGAACATCACGTAATCATCGGAACCGAGGATATATAAGGCACGCGCGACCGACGCGCAGCCTCTTCCCACCGCGCTCGCCGTTGAAACCACACCGACTCTCTCCCGACGTATCTCTGGGGCCCCAGAGTGTCTGTCCAGAAGAGGTTCCAGAAGTCGCAGTTATAGTGCTCGACCGCATAGAAGAAACATCCCGGTGAGTCAACATTTTCCTACTAGTATAGCCTGCTTGATATAATTGTTTAACCCGCTCCAATTTTGTGTTTTCCTAATCAAGCAGGATTCCTTTCATCGATTTGGCAAATAATAGTTCGTTTTTAGGGAAGAGCGAGTGCATTGTACCGCATATATAAGTGTAGAAGCATTTGTAGATACAGTCCACTTAGATTAATATCTCGCGTAATAGGTTTAAGGTTCGACCGGGGAACTAGACTTCGGCAGCCTTAAACACGTGGCTCCACCAATCTCAATAGCTAAGGCCATCATCTCGTCGGTGTAATTTTTGTAGGGCCTTGCCCCAAGTTTTCTTCTGTCTCGTTTTTTTGGGAGCATTCTGAAACAAAAAGATACTTACCAGATAAGCACACATAAGCGTAAAGCATTCATTCACAAAGTTCCCGAGAAGCCCGTCATGATCAGCCAGATCATGGGAGCATTTTGTCATTTGAAACTACTTTGTTCTAAAAGTTTTTCATCATGAAAATAATCGAAGTTATTAATGCACTTTAATGCGTTAGTAGCGCGGGATATTCATATTATACACATACCTATATAAAAACAAAACATTCACACGTATCAAACAAAGCACGCACATATACATGAAATACTTAATTTATGCCAACCCTAGCTGTAGGTAAAGTTACCACAAAGCAGTCGGTGTCAACTTTACCTAATCTCAAACATCATTACCTATACCAATATTCCAATGAAAAAAGAAAGTAGCGATTAAACAATATAACAGCTGCAATCCCGACCATTTCCTTCATACAATATCAAAATTACACTCACCTCTCACAAGTAGTTTAAACTCTGAAGACAAAATTTCACCACAATTGTTGGACGACGCTTTCACAGGAGCACACAATGAACAGCCATATTGAAATAATCGTCAGTGTTACCAGTAAGAATATTATAAAAAATTTTACCCTACGCTATTGAAATAATAATACTATTTAAATTCCGTTTATTTAATTGCAGTTTTCTAAGGTAGGCAACTTTAAGTAAAATACCTACTATATGGTATACGTTCGACGGTACCAACAGCAGGTAACAAATTTAAAAATTAGTAATCACTAGTATTTGCATACCTGACAATAAATTGTTTATAACAATGATAATACTAAATTGATTTATTTCTCACACACTTGTTATATGTAATAAGTTGTTGCACAATTTATGACTACATGCCTTTTTTCCTTATAACTGAAAAAATATTTCACTTTAATATAAATATAATTAATGACATCCCACAGTTTAACGCATGATCTAAAAACATCAACTGTACACTCAATTGAATTATCTGTCTTATTTCCTTTTTTTATATTTCAGATAAACATGTACTTTGTTCTCCAATGACAAGGAGGAAGCAGCATATCATAAAAGACAAGTAAGCTGTCACCGCATTGTGCTAAGCTATACAGGCAATATACAAAATCACAGAGGCAGTTTAATTTCAGTCTACGAGCAAAAAAGGCAGTGAAATTTTCAAAAGAAAAATCATTTGTTAGACTCGCAGAAAAATTGAACCCAATTGCTAAAAAGTTTTTGTGGATGCAGATTAAAAAATACACTAAAAAGCGAGAAGCAGGCGATTTTCTAATGAAGAAAAATTGATAGCAATGGCAATAATGAAACAGAGCCCAAAATGCTATAAATTTCTTCATAGAATATTTATCTTGCCATCAAAATATACTATAAACAAAATGATTGCCAAACTAAATATCACGTTTACTGCGTAACAGGCCGATATCGGCCTGCCGCGGTACTTGAACTGGTGCGGACGAAGAAAACTATGTCCCTCTCGCTTGTGCGAAACGATTATCTCAGGTGTTTGTAAAAATTCGACAGAGACAAATATATATTTCATCTTGCGGTAAATGCCGTAGTTGTTCCCCATCAAAACATAACGGCAGGCTTTTATTGACCTACCACGCACTGACGGTGAAAAAACATCCGCGAGTGCGGCAGTGGGCCTATTTCGGCCCGCCCTCCCACCAGGCAGCTGGCGACCCGATACCGCACAGAGCGCGCGCCCCGCCAGTTAGTGTTGTGCTATCTAACAGCTCTGTCGTAGCGTCCGATATTATCAACAATGGCAAGCAATAAAAGAAAAATACAAATTTTGGAAAATAGAGTAATTCGCCCTGCAATTATTGACAGTGATAGTGACAGCAGTGAAGAAATATTTTCCACTAAGAAAACTAAAAAAGGATTTGGAAACAAATGTGCACGGAAAACAAAGCACAAGCGGTAAGTTTTATTTACTACCTACACATATCAACATATCAGCCTTAGACGCATAATGACGTGGGGATTTTTTATGTAATACCATCCTTTATGAAAAAGATTATTCTTAACACTTTCATTGCATTTTAATGATTTATTTTCAACAGTTGATGTCGAGAAAATTTAGTTTTTTTGAACATCTTTTTCAATTGAACCATAATCCGTCCGCTTTTACCCCAACACTCCTTTTTCTCGCTAAATAAGACACAATAAGAGTCACAGTAAACTTTTTTTGTCAACAGCGGACGTTTTCAGTAGCCCCAGTGGAAGAAAATTTCATATTCTTAAACCAGTCTCGTTTTCACATGTAACTAAAACAGGTATGTCTTAATTTAAATAATTTATTTGCTTTTAGTGTTATAGTTTCTGCTGAGCATCTATTGACAGATATCTCTCTCTCTCTATCTCTCAAAATTTCATATTTTATTTAATTTTTTACTTATATTACTGTAAAGTTTCATCTAAATCCGTTCAGTAGTTTTTGCGTGAAAGAGTAGCAAACATCCATACATCTAAACTTTCACATTTATAATATTAGTGTAGATTAATTTTATTCCACTTACCTTTTTTTGCATTACAGAATGTAAAAATAAACCTACACCACAGACATCAAAAGGATTGTCTTCGCCTAGCTCATCGTCATTTGAACGATTTAGTATGTATAGCTCAAGAGGATGCAGTCCTTCGCTAAACAATATATCAGCTTCTAAGGTTATGCACGGCATCAAAATAGATGAAAGCGAATATCATGACTTGATAAATCTAAGAAACGATAATAAAAAGATAAAAAAGAAAAATGAAATAGAAAGGAAAGATCCAAAGACAAAACTTACATTCACTTATTCTTTTGAAGACAGTATGTCGCAAGGGTTAACTGAAAGTAATGAAAATTGTGTTTTTATGACGAAGAACGTAATAAACAGTTTGAAGAAAATGAAAGACAGAAACAAACACTTAATGACGAAGCAGAGAGAGAGAAAGAAACAGAAAATGTTGATGTAGAAGATGTAGAAGAGAGAGAGGAAGAAACAGGAAATGCTGAAGAGGAAGATGAAGATGCAGAGAGAGAGGAAGAAACGGAAAATACTGAGGAGGAAGATGAAGAGCAGGAAAGTGGTGACACAGGCGATGATGAGAGTGATGAATATTCTGCAAGTGAAGTTGTATCGGATATAGATAATGATGTTTCAGAGGAAGAGGAAGATGCACAGGATAATAGTGTCAATGAATGGGATGCTGTCACAGATTTGACACCTGAGTTGGATGCGTGTACTTTAAATGAAAGCACTTTTAATATTCCTATAGAAGATATATCTCCTGCAGGTATTTTTTCCTTATTTGTAACTGATGAAATAATAGATAAAATGGTTACAGAAACTAATAAATATGCGTTAAAACACATCGCAGAAAAGCAAAATAATAACGAAATAAAAACAAAATCTCGGTTATTATCATGGAAAGCTACGAATAATATAGAAATGCGGAAGTTTCTAGGGGTACTACTCGCAATGGGTCTGAACAAAGTGTCTCATATAAATGACTATTGGTCAAAAAAATCAATATATCGAAACGAATATATTGTATCTGTAATGACTCGGGATAGATTTCTGCTATTACTGAAATTCTGGCATTTTTGTGATGATTCGTCAGCCATCCACAATACAAATAAGTTGAAGAAAATTCATGATTTGGCTAATATGCTCAACAGCAGATTCCAAGAAGTATTAACGCCAGGTAAATTCATTGTTATAGATGAATCAATGATACCATGGCGTGGCAGGCTGAAATTCAAACAATTCATTAAAAACAAATCACACAAGTATGGTGTTAAAATTTACAAGTTATGCACTCCAGAAGGGTATATATATAATTCAATAATTTATTCTGGAAAGGGAGAAAATGGCCGTGAACAAAATCATGGTAAAGTCACCGTACTGAAACTCATTCAAGGGACAATTTCTACTCTTGAATTGAATTGGCGGAAGAACTCTTATCTCAAAAAACCCGTTATTGCGGTACCCTAAATTCGAAGCGAAGGGGGCTACCTAAGGAGATAGTGTTACTAAAGTTGAAGAAGGGTGAAATCAAAGGAGCTATGAATAAAAATGGCGTTAAAGTTATTAAATGGGTTGACAAAAAGGCAACTTCTAATGATATCTACTCTCAAAGAGGACAAAGATGTGCTTGTCAACACTGGCAAAAAAAATAGGAAGACGAATGAAGATATAAAAAAGCCTACATGTGTCTTAACGTATAATAACAACAAAAAAAGGAGTTGACTTCAGCGACCAAATGTCTTCATACTATTCTACATTAAAAAGAGGGCTCAAATGGTTCAGAAAAGTGGATATGGAATATTTGTTAGGCATGGCGTTAGTAAACGCGTGGATCACATACAACGTGAAATGTGATAAGAAGGTTTCAAAAAAAGAATTTACAGAGGCATTAATGCAATCATTAACTGGAAAAAGTATATGCGCTGATAGTAAGTATAATGACGTGTAACATCACTGTAGGCATATGTAGATTATTGTTGAAGGCGATTCCTACATTTCCGTGTTTCAACATCGTCAGACGTTCTACATCTGCAACAGGTAACTATTGTCATTATTTTGAACATATTACCAGTGTTACGGTGGCTGCGCATGGTCTTCGTGCATGAGCTTTGTGCTGACTCTGCTATTTTCTGCGAGCAATGTTGTTGTTTGCACTACTGTTCTATTATGGTATGTTATGGCACTGTTTACTTACTCAATAACACATAATGCGAGTTCTTATTTCGGAGCACTCAGCTGCATTTATCATAAAAATAACGCTTTAAGTGGTCTACTTGATTGCACAAAATAGACATTAGGTCCTGTTACACTATATTATACACCATATACATAATTTTATACCTATATATACAGGCTGTTAGGGTTATCACCGCTGTCCTTCAAGGAGGTAACTCAGTATCGTTTATACAACAAATTTCCCTATCATGTCGTAAACTCGAAAAAAAATTTTTGGCTTCCCATACTAACCGATCCGATCAACTGATTAAAAATTGTATTTGAGGAATAAACTATCTGATTTTTTTGTATGAAAAGTGAGAATATTTTTTTAAGATTTCAACATGGGTCCCATAAGGAAAGTTGTTGTATAAGCGATACTGAGTTATCTCCTTGAAGGACAACCCTACACCTATACAACATGTAATTCCAAATGCGCAAAAACCTCCCGTGGGGTAACTCAGCCCATGTTACAGAACAATTTTTGTTCTGAGATTCGCAAAAAATATTTTCACTTAATTTAAAATGACCTTATACACCGTGTAACGGAAGGGGGGTATCAACCCTGAAGGAGGTGAATGTGCTCATGAAACTGAACAACTTTCCCCAAAGAATATAGGTCGAAGTATGAAAAAAAATGTTGGACCTCCCGTAGTAGTAAATCAATCAGCTGGTTGTCAATTTTGTAAGGGAAGGCCAATTTTTTTTTCATATTTCGACCTATGTTCTCTGGGGAAATTTGTTCAATTTCGCGAGTTCTGTGGTAAAACTCAATGTTTAATAAATCACACGGAATTAAGCAAAAAAATTCATTTCAGAAAATCAAGTAAAACCTAAGGACAATGACCATGTTCTTGAAATGAGCGCTAAACGAAGAAATTGTGCAGGGTGCTACGACAGACTGCGGAAAATCTTTAATAGTACCGAAGCAAAAAAAAAAGTAAAGAAAATAAAGAAATATTGCAGGAAATGCAACCAAAACCTTTGCGTAACATGTTTCCAAGATAGGCATAAGTAAATAAAAACATTTTACAGTTCTTTTACGATAATTCTGTTTTATTTTCGATATCCCCTTATTTTTCTCTGTCCCGTCACTACTAAAAATACTTTCTAGTGCGGTTCAGGTCGATATCGGCCTGCCGCTTTTCCTGCTTTATTTCTCATTTCTTGTTTGGCAGATCCCGGGGCGAATCAAACCTATGAACGTTGGGTTCAAGCTCATTCTAACAATATAAAAAAAATGTATACATTATGTTTCCACAAAGTTATAGCAATTTAATCTATCCTAGTGCTGGTGGGTCTAGATCGACCACTCACGCACTGGCGGAAACATCATTGGGGGCGCATTTTGGCCCGCCGCCGCACTAGATGAAGTATTATGATTTTACTTGCCGCAGTAAACGTGATATAGAAGCAGGAATCAATGCTCAAATATTTGATACTATCAAAACAGAGGTAGTGTATTTTTTTTTAAATAAGTTTATTTTTTTCATAATCTATGTATTATACCATAGCTATAGTCTACTTCTATTTCTGGTTGCATTGATGTTAGACTGCCTTTTTATTTCTAAAAAAGGTTGTTTTAAAGCATGTGTCTTCAAAATACTTTTTTTTGTTTGCATGCAGATTTCATTTCCGATGTTTTTCTTCACTTTCAAATATGTGGTAAATGAGCATTGAAATTTGTAAGTAAATTTTCAATGCGGCAGAGCTACGTTTTTTACTGGAAACGAGGCATTCCATCTTGGTCCTCAGGGGTGGCATGGCTTCTGCATTTTGATTCTTAATCGAAAATAGATGCTGATGTCTATGGGCCGCAGCATCAGCTTACCACCAGGTGGGCTGTGTGCTTGTTTGTAACCCTTATTCTAGAGTGAAATAGCAGCTAATGCTACTGTGTTTCGTATAATTAGTGTAATGAACCAGAGATCATTTTTGCTGGAAACGGCTCGCATTCCATCTTAGTCCTCAGATGTGACAACACATCTGCATTTTGATTCTTAATCGAGGATAAATGTAATGTCTATGGGCCAGAGTCAAGTTGACTATGTGCTCGTTTGTCACCCTTATACTATTAAAAAAAGGAGTGAATATCCATAGATGCTAGAACTATACAGTACATACGTATATCAAAGTTAATATTGACTAATTATATTGCTCACAGGTCAACACTTGGGTTCAAAAGAAAAAATATTGTTCCATACTGTTTGATGAAGTGGCCTTAGAAGTTGGAGTGCCTTATGACAAACATAAAGATTTAATTAGTAGATTTGTTGTACTTAACAAAACAAATGATTTTGCTGACCATGCCCTTGTTTTTATGTTGCGAGGAGTTGTTCACAAGTGGCAACAACCCCTGGCCTTCTACTTCTGTAAAGGAGCAACTTCAGGAGTTGAATAAAAAATAATTATCAAGAACATGGTAACAGCTGTAGGTAACAGGACTTAGACCAGTTGCGTTAGTCTGTAATCAGGGCACAGCATTTCAATCAGCCTTAAAGAGCCTTCAAGAGGATACAAGGCGAGAGCAAATAGTTTTAGGTGAAAGGATTGGTGAGTAGGCCTTGTCATCTTTATATGCAATTTCTTATCAAGAATAAAATTATGGGATGGTGTTTGTATCTAAATTGTAATTATTTTTCAGATGATGTGATTGTAATAAATGGTCATACACTTAGTGTAATTCACGATCCACCTCATCTAATAAAAGGATTAAGAAATAATTTCCTAAATAAAGACATAAAATATAATGAAAAGATTTCAAAGTGGAATGACATTGTTGAAGTATATAAAACAGACTGCAATCTTGCACAGATGAGGCTTTTACATAAATTAAATGATGAACATGTGATTCCAGAGAAAATTAAAAAGATGAAGGTAATTATTATTTTATTAAATATCTGTTTTTTTTTTCCTATGTTCTTCACATTTTGAAATAGTAAAAAGTCTACTATTTTTCTGTTACTAGTTTTTAATTTCTTTGTTATTTATATATCAGGTAAAAAATTGCACTAGAGTGTTTAGCAAGATAGTAGCTGCTACATTATCGTATACTGCTAAGTTTTGTAAGTTCCTAAGCTAAATTTGGTATAATATTTTCAGCTTGCTGAAAAGTCAAAGCTAAACTTTAACTTTTTTGAAATAAATTAAAATTGAATTGAGTTTGAACAAACCCTTTATGTGGCCTATTTTTTTTAGCTCATTATGCAGATGGAAAACAAGTAAGCTCGACATGGAAAAATACAGCCGAAATTATATCATTCTTCAACGACCTTTTTGACTCAGTTAATGGAACTTCATACAGTAAAATGTCCAAAAGAAAAGCTTTAAGACAAGCAGTAACAGAAAAATCCTCACATCACGAATTTTGGAGGGAAGCCATCCTAAAACTGCAGAGCATAAAATTTATAGATAATCAAGGTAAAGAAACATGTGTGCCTTCTTTAAAAAAAACTGGATAACAACTCTTAAAAGTTATCAGAGATTATGGCAATATCTAGGTGCAAAAAATATTAAAGTTTTGCGCCCGCGGTATTTAAATTCTGATCCTATAGAAAACTTTTTTGGACAAATTCGGGCATACAATTTTAGAAATACGAATCCGGATTGCCAAACATTCAAAAGTACCTTTAGATCACTGTTAATCACAAGGTTTATAAAGTTCGACTCAGATAGTTATAATTGTGAAGAGGATTCTGGTGAACAATTATTAAAATTAAAATCATTATTTTGTACAAAAAAATTGATGATACTAAGCAAATTCCTTCATTTGAGTCTTATGAGCAATCGAGTTGGGTAGAAAGTGAAAGTTCAGCAAAGCAGGAAAAAATGAATGTTCACTCACGTTCATATACACGTGCATATACCGCTGGGTGCGTCGTAAGAAACGTACTAAAAAAATTATTGTCACCAGTGTGAAGCTCATTTAACAGATAGAGAATCCAATTTTGATAAAAATTCTATCAATAATTAAAGAATTTAAAAGCATAAAAGAAAAGAAATTGATCTACCCTTCGGAAAATGCTGTGAGATTTTTTGGGATAGTAACACAAGAAGCAAATAAATACTTAGAAACCAAACCTCAACAGAGATTTATTATTAAAAAAAAAACATAAAAACTCTTATCAAATCTAAGTATTTATTTGACTTTATAAACTGCGAACTGCATAAGGACGCTGTTTCTGAACACTTTTTAACTCTAAGATTGACAGTGTTTAATGGGTGCAATATTATAAATAAAATATTGAAAGGTATAGATGTTCTAAGATTAGAAAATAAAACTTACCTCAAATGCAATTAAAAGCTTTTAATAAATTTAAAACAAAATTAAGAAATAAAAAAAAGTTTAAATAACACAGCGGTCTTTCCTTTTACATTTCCCATCTAAGTAGTGCGAATCGAATCCATCTAAATAAATACATTTTTTATGGTTTCGTATTATTTAATAATTGGAATAATAAATAAATAGGATGTAGGTCCTATAACAAGAAAGGCTGTATCGTACCATACTTTGATCGTGACAATGGCAAATTAAAAAAAAAGTTCTGTCAAACGATATGTGAGCTTAGACCACTGACTTAGGAGTTTATGGACTGGGCATACCTACAAAATTAGCGTGACTACCTACGAAAATCTAGCATATAAAATGGCCGCCTTTTATAGGGTTGTAACTCTGCAATAAGCGCAGCTGATATCGATAACATGATTTTTTTCTCATTTTATATAATTGGATTTTGTTGCTTAATTTACTTTATTTTGTAGGTATTTACATAGATACAGGGCCGAATTTTCAATCGTCAAATAACTTATCTGGCGAATAAATGTGACCGACAGATTTATGGCTTTTGTGTAGATAGAAATTAAATCCTTCTTTTGTGTTTATCATCATATTATTAATGTAAAATAATAATGATTAATTGAGTAAAAATGAAATAAACTGTTTTAAAAATCAATACATATTTATTATTAATTTATCTGCACATAATTCATCACAAATATTATATACTATATTATTATTATTATTTATAACACGTGACGTGATTTAATTATGCTTCACAAAATTATTTTAATTTAAAAATCAATTGCCGTACGGTAGTTTTGCAAAAACTCAGAAATGCCTCTCAATTAAGAGTTACAATCAAATCAAATTTATGTGGTTATCTAGTAACATAATAAAATATAAATAGAAGATACACCTACTATAAGATAAGATGAAGGCACTGCACTACACAACAAAAAAACTTTTAGCATTCAACAGTTTGACAGCAGATCTACCACAAAACTCAGCACTTAACATGGCGACGCAGTCACGCATGGAAGAGCTAATGACGTCACACGAAAGTGTTATCACAATAAGCAATTGACAAACTGTTGTTGTCTCCCTTTTCTAATGAAGCTACTGGTTTGTTAAAAAGAAACAAAAGTATTTTTGACAAGTGTGTGTCGATGTTATAGATATTTGTATAACTATTATTTCTATAGTAGAATACGGCGCCTCCATAGGTATTATTATCTCTATGGCTTAGACGAGTACAGTTTAACTCTATGGGAGTGTCCTGTCTGATGCGTTAGTATCATAGTAGTCTGTGGCAGTGTGGTTCTATAGTTCTAATGTTATGTTTGAAATAAATTAAATTTCATTAATCTTCGCATTGTGTAATTGTTATATATGTTTATACTTTTCACTGATACTAATTCACTCCACTTTATAAGAAATAAAACACCCACAGAAAAATATTGTTCTTGTATATGGCGCACCAGCGCCATGCGATGTTATTTACGCCTCCTTAGTCTCGCGTCGTTCCGATAGAAATGACCACAGATTACCTCCTAATAGATTCCGCATACAGGGCCACAAACGCGCGCAACACATACTTGCTGTAGCTGGCATATGAAGTGACGCTAGGAATCACGATATCATTGTCGACCAAGAATGTGACCCGTAGACACGTCCGAGTTTTTGAAAATTTAAAAATAATTTGGTATCCGAAATACATTACAAACGGCTTCCTATGCAGTGAAATGGTGTGGCAAGTCAGCTAAGACATCCAATTATAAAAAATTGGCGAAATATTTCATCGGTAAGTAAATTTTATTAAAATCACGTTAACCTATTTCAAATACACTGGAGTTCAACTGTTTGTTGTAAAGTGATATCATTTGAGCACCCGTTGATGTCTTTTTGAAATGTCCCTTTCACTCATTACGTAAATTAAAATAGTTGTCTTTGTCTAACGAAAGCACGTGTATCGATAGTGTTGTGAATTATAAGTCGATATTTGTTTGGTCATTGTTTACTTTTTTTTTGTAGTCATTATTTTATACAAATAGTGGCGTATAATTGTGGTACCTATATGTTATAGGTTTCCTAAATGACCCGAAAGGAAAAGATGTGGATCGACGCTACATGTCGAGGGGACCAATGGTTTCCCACCAAAAATAGTGTGCTATGCTCAAGACACTTCACAGAAGACAATCTTCATATTATGAAAAACCGTAGAAGGCTGTTGTATTCCGCTATACCATCTCTATACTTGCCAGTTTTAGTATGGACTTTTACATTTTTTAAAAAGTATAATACCAATGGTGATTACACAATTAGTAGCATTAAGTGGTTGATTGAAACGTGATATTCTAATACTGAGGCGAATGTTACACGTCGAAATTAAACTATTTTTAACGGATTTATAAACCATAAAACGAGTGAAAGTTATAATGTGATTAATGTAACCAATCATACCACTGCAAGACTTCAAGATACTGTAAGCTCGTTTTATGTAGATCGGGACCAAAAATCAATATTCAAAAACTCAAGATAGCCGGGCTATGATACTGAGATGTCAAACATCTCAGACACCCCCCCCCCCTCCGTGACCATAAGTTAATTAAACGCGATAAAATCCATATAATTATACAGTTTTATTCAATGTGTAGTGTTCGCGTAAATTTAAGAAATCATTAGATTACATATATATAAAAGAAATATGTATATAATATATATTTCTTTTATTTATATACACTGTTTTATTTTTTAATAAATTTCAAATAAAATTGATCAATTCATTTATTTATCAATAATCTATAAATCCCAAATTTAGCGATCAACGTCCCAACCCTGTCTCATCACTATGGTTCGGAGCATTCTAAGTTCAACCTTGAATTGATTGGATAATCACAGCGCATTTGACACGTCCCCCGCAACTTGAAATTTGGTGAAATCGAAACGGAACAAATATTCCATGATGCGGTATCTATTAGGAGGTAATCTGTGGAAATGACTAATGGTGGTTAATATAGCGCATAGCGTCATATTATAGCGCGCTATCTCTTCCTAACGCATAGCGCGTGCTATGTAAGTAGTCGCCATGGCGCTATGACTCTTTGGCGCTATTCATATCAACCTGCAATTAGTTCTAGCAGCAGCGCTGTTGGGAGTAGACGTGTGACGCAAATTTAATCTAGCAGCACGCTATTCATCGCGCGCGAACTAATTTCGTGTTGGACGTTAATTAGTTAGTGTATACTGTATATTTATAAGTGATTGTAGGACATAGTTGTCTGCTACAAAAGAAGCCTAACTAATGTTTTTAAATGTAAATAAAATATAGATACAAAAGTGTATATAATAGTGTTTGTAAATAGTTGATTTTTGTATGTACAATCAATAAACTTTTAAATACATCTTTGATTTATAATTTATATTAAGGTTAAAATAACGTTTACATCAATTATAATAAAAGATGATTAATTTTATTTTGTTTTAAAAAGTACAGTCCTTAAAAATATTTTTAGGATTATAAAAAGTAAGCCTGAAAAGTATCAAAGAGCGTTCTTTAAATTTTCAATACCACTTTATTTTGTTTTAATCTAAAATGCGACTTATTACAAAACAATGTTCTTATATAGCATGCGGTCTATCCGATGAACGACATGTTATGTAGCGTGCTCCGAGATATAGCGTGCTGTTAAACTTAACGCGCTTGCCGGCCTCCTACACACTTTTTTCATAAATAGCGCGCTATAACATGCGTATTTAATAGCGCGCTAGAAATTTCTAGTTTATAGTCTGTAGCGTGCTATTGATTTGTAGTAGTTTTGAACAACTTTAGAAATGACTAGCAAGTAGCTAGTGCGTAGACAGAGAATCCTATAGACACCGACATAGCGTGTCGCAGAAAGAGACAAAAAAATACGTCACTATATTTAGGGTTACAAATGTGAGAAAAAATTTACCCCACAACTAGCTACAAAATTAGAAATTAGGACGTAAAGTAAGCCTGAAAAGGAACACTGGCATTTACGATTATCATTGGTAAGTATTGTAGTGGATGGAGAGTGTGTGAGAGTGTAAGTGGACTGTACTTGACTAATTATTTATTATAATTTACTTTGGTGAAGGAAGAAGAAACTAAAAAATTGTGATATCTATCTGACTAATAAGTTAAGTTAGTTAAGTAGTCTAATTTTAGTTGAATAAACTTCTCATTTGTTTCATAACCTAAATCTTTGTTAAATTACACTTAGGACGATAATTGAAAACTTGATAATAGCGCCATCTACTGTTAAATTGCCGTATCATTTCAAATGATTATTTTCGTATCTTGGAGCATTTAATCAAACTTGTTAATTGACACTAGAGGGCGATAAAATAAAACAAAATATGGAAGAAATCACTAAAATTTTAAGAAGCATTCAAGAAGATATGAAACAACAAAAGCAAGAAATGAAAAATATGAAAGATGAAATTACAAAATCAATAAATGAAAATATAAACGAAAAGGTTAAAAATATCGAAATAAAAAATTTGTTGCTGGAAGAAAAAAATTGAAAAACAACAAAGAACCATTGAGAGTTTGGATAGATCATTGCGCAGAAGAAATATTATATTCTTTGGTATTAGTGAAGAAGAAAAAACTTACCATGATCTAGAGGAAAACATATTAGAGTTAATATACACACACATGAAAGCAAACTGTGGAGCCAACAACATAGAGTACGTTAGGAGACTAGGCAAACCGAGCGAAAAAGTAAGATCGGTGATTGTAACCTTCAACACGATGGGTAAAAAGATAGAATTATTAAAAAAGAAAAAACTTCTAAAGAGCACACCATACTATATACAAGAAGATTTTCCATTAGAAGTGCTTCAAAAAAGAAAAGAACTGCAAGTAAAGCTTAAAGAAGCCCACGAACAGGGAAAAAGAGCCTTCCTGAAATACGATAAAATAGTAATATTAAAAGAAAATAAAAACGCTGAGAAAATAAACTATACTAAAAAAACAAACAAACGAATTCTATCAGAATCTCCAGAGGTAACTATTTCGGTAGAGGAAATCGACAAACCAATTAACAAACAACCCGCAAAGAAAAATAAAAATAATATGAAACAATACTTGACACAAAATTCTACAGAATCAGAAAACTCTAACCGAATAAGCAACAATACAAAATAACAATCACCTGCCCCTCTTCCTCTTCCTCTTCCTCTCCCAATACGGCTAGTCCCCGCGGGAGAGAACGACTGTAACCCTCCATCGCAAAAACTCTACATCTGTACATATAATATACGATCTCTAAAGTCACCAGAAAGACTGGCACTTCTTAAAGCATCCCTAGCTTATATAAAATACGATTTAATAGGACTATCAGAGATACGAAGAATTGGGAACCACATAGTAGAAGATGAAGACCATATATTTTGCTACACAGGTATATCCGGAGGACTCTATGGCGTGGGATTTCTGGTAAAAAAAGAAGTATAAATATAATATACAAAACTACACAGGGCTTTCGGAAAGAGTGTGCGTACTTAAATTAAAGTTTCAGGAAAAAGAACTGTCCATTATTCAAGCGTACGCACCTACATTAGACGCAACAGACCAAGAGATGCATGAGTTCTATGACACAATACGAAAAGCGCAATCTATTGCTGCAAATAACCTTATTTTAATGGGCGACTTCAACTGCAAAATTGGGCAACGGGAATGTAAAGAACTTAAGGTTATGGGACCTTTCTGTTATGGAAAAAGAAACCACAGGGGTGACTTATTTCTTCAATACGCTCTGGAGAACAAACTTCAAATAATAAACACTTTCTTTAAAAAAAATCAACATCCCAGTGGACATGGATTTCCCCCAATAAAAAGACAAAAAACCAAATCGATTTCATTTTAAGTAACAATTTAAAACAATTTACAAACATAGAAGTAATAAATAATAATATATTTCCAACAGATCATAGGCTGGTACGAGGTACTATAAGTCTTGGAAAACAGAAAAAAACGAGAAAATATTTTAGCTCTACGAACTCTATATTAAAAGAAAAAGTTGCCCAAAATAAATACCAGAACACCCTTGAACAAAAGTCAAAAGAACTATACTTTGGAGAAAACGACAACATAGAGTATTTTTCAAAAAACAAAATCTCAAGAACCGTTATAAAGGAACTGTTTCATCACTTTAGAAACTAAATCATTGTTAAAAAGACGTGCAGAACTTCAACATAAAAAACATCTCAACTCTGAGGAAAAAAAAAGAGCTATCACAATTATTCAAAACTGCAAACAAAAAATTAAAAAAAGATTACCAACAACATAGAATACAAATATTAGAGGAGCATCTTAATAGCACTGGGAGTCTAAAAAAAGCCGATAAACAATTAAATAAAAATAAAAATTGCATACCACAACTTAAAACAAATAAACACGGAATTCAGACAAGGAAAGATGTTGTCAATATCGCAACAGAATTTTATAAGAACCTCTATGAAGCGCAGACTATAGATACTCTGGAATCTGAGCAAACACTAGAGGAGGTCTATGACTCCACAAGTATTGATAAGTTTACCGAAATAGAAATCATAAGAAACATAGACAACCTGAAAAATGATAAAAGTTCCGGTCCTGACGGTATTCCTAACGAAACTTTGAAACTTGCCAAACATCTATTAGCTGCGCCTCTCATGAAACTGTTTAATACAGTTTTAGAAAAACGTAGTGTTCCCAAAAAATGGACAGAATCAAGAATTATTCTCTTGTACAAAAAGGTGACCCAACGAATGCTAGCAACTATCGCCCTATAAGTCTGTTACCTGCGATATATAAACTTTTCGCTATGTGCCTAGAAAAACAGATAGGAGGTCAAATAGACGAACAGCAACCTACAGAACAAGCGGGCTTTCGTAGAGGTTTCTGCACCATAGATCATATCCATACCTTAGATAATTGAAAAATTTATAGAGTTCAATAAACCTCTATATCTCGGATTCATAGACTACGTAAAAGCATTCGACTCTATATCCCATGACAGTATATGGAGAGCTCTCAAACAGCAAAAAATACCACAAACGTATATAGCTATCATAAGAAGTATCTATGAACAAAGCACAAGCCGAGTTAAACTTGATCGTACAGGACCTGAGATCAAAATACGTAGAGGAGTAAAACAAAGCGATCCTCTTTCACCTAAACTTTTCATAGCGGTACTACAACACATTATGAAAGACTTATCCTGGAATAAAGTAGGAGTTAATCTCAATGGCAACTATTTGAACAACCTTCGCTTCGCCGATGATATTGTTATCTTCTCCGATTCACATAAAAAACTTGAAGCCATGATACAAGAAATTAACAATGTAAGCACAAAAATAGGCCTAAAACTAAACACTGAAAAAACGAAGGTATGCACAAATAGCACAAAACACCCAATAAAAGTAGATGACATAGAGCTTGAATATGTAGATCACTATAACTACCTAGGCAAACAAACATCTTTCAAAATTTCTAGAAATCAAGACGAGATCGATAGGAGAATTGCTATAACCTGGAATAAGTTTTGGAAACATAAAGAGGTACTCAAAGCAGATCTACCGCTAAATTTAAAAAAGAAAGTCATGGATTCCTGCATACTTCCCTGTCTCACATATGGCTGCCAAACATGGATCTTCAATAGACAAACAAGGAATAAAATACTAACATGTCAACGTGCAATGGAAAGAAGTATCCTAAACCTAAAACTAAAAGATAAATGCAAAAACAATGACATTCGCAAGAAAACGAGAGTGATAGACGCATTACATTACTCTCAAAAATTGAAATGGAAGTGGGCAGGTCATGTAGCACGATCCACAGATACCAAATGGACTAAACGAGTAACCATGTGGACAGGACCAACAGGCAAACGCAAGCAAGGAAGACCGAAAGAAAGATGGGTCGATGAGGTTGAAAAGACAGCAGGAAAAAATTGGTTAAAAATAGCACAGAACCGGAAAGAGTGGGAAAAGATGGAGGAGGCCTTTACCCAAAGAGGGGTCCTTAATCGAAATATATATTTTATTTTATATTTTCTAAGCGTACATATAATTGTTGTATTGTAAATAATTTCTATTAAGGAATAAAGAGGCTTTATTATTATTATATTATTATTATTATCTGACTAATAAACTTAAAGAAACTATTGTGTAATGAATGAGAGCTTAGTGGACTGTATTTATGTAGGTTGTGTTTTAATCTTGAAGAAAGAAATACTGAACTA
Source organism: Parnassius apollo (assembly GCA_907164705.1). NCBI lineage: Eukaryota > Metazoa > Arthropoda > Insecta > Lepidoptera > Papilionidae > Parnassius > Parnassius apollo. Next base: position 1,124,863 of record CAJQZP010001449.1, on the reverse strand, counting down.
ACTGTTACCAGCCCTCTGTCACTCTTGCTACCTGCGTGAAATAATTACCTACAATCGCTAGGCATCCAGGATAACATACGCAGTCGGGGCTAGCACGTTGTAGGCGATTGAATGTTTTTTTTAATGGTATTTACGCAAATAGTTTTTTTATAAATACTTGTTGAAATAGTCTTTGTTTAGTGTTATTTATATTATTTTACCTAATTGTAATGGAAAAATGTCTCTCCTACTATAATTATTGCGTGGATGGATGCCAAATGCCCAAAAAAAGGTTTCAGATATATCATTCTTTAAAATTACCGAAGGATTTTAGAAGGAAGTTATGAAAGATGAATTTATTTCATTTTTTTGTTAGTTGGGTACTTTAGTAAAAAGAATTAAGTAATCATTTATTTACACAAGTAACACCTACGTACTTTATTTATTACAAAACTTAGTTGAAATTTACTTCCCATCCAAGTACCTACATACTTACATACCTATATATTATGTCTTGTAATTAAAATATTTTAAGTTAAAATAACACTAAACACTGAAATTAAAACTGTGTTTTCTAACAAGATTTTTAACTGAGTAGAATACGATCACATTTCTGTTAGGAATCGTTTATTTGTCGTGGACTTGCTAGTTGCATGCGTTGAGCATCGCAGAAATCACATAGGTACGAAAATATGGTCAGGCGATCATAGAATAGGTACTTCACCTAAGTAACTTAATTAACATTTCGCAATGTATTTTTTTTTACTCTTTATTGTTAGCCCTTAATAACCACGAAAAGACCGCCATGGCGTAGGAGGGGGAAAATGCAAAGTAACATGGACACTCGTGCGCAGCGATAAAATTTTATTTAGCTTGCGTGCGCGATTTATCTGATTAATAATAATGCAGGCAATTAAACGTCGACAAGCAGTCGCAATCAAAGTAGTGCAACTTCTGTTGCACTCCTTTGATGTCGACTGCTTGCCTGACTAATTATTTACTGAGAGAATTTATTACTATTTTAAACTGCTACGAGTTGAGTTAAATTAAAGATTGTACAAAAAACTAAAGTAAATTTACTAAAATATTTACACAATGCGGCAGTCTTACAAACTATCACTAATCTAATGCCTAATGGGACCTAATAGGGAGCCTGAGAGGTCTTCTTGCTTGTTGTTCTTCTCTTGAGCGCTGTCCTGCCGCGAATGTCTTACGCCGGCCGGGGGAGTCCTTCTTTCATTCCCACCGACGGGGTCGCGTTGGCGCTGAGTAGAATGTTAGGTTTACCATGGTATTATTTGATGCCTGTGTCGTAACAGGTTTTGGAGAGCCTGATGAATTAAACCTGGTCTCTGAGGAAGACAGGGGGCAGGACCTTTTCCTTGAAAAATTCTTTGGTATTATAATAACCCTTTTTGTACAATTTTTCTTTAACAAAACATTTAAACTTGTTTAATAACAAGTTTTGAACATTGTCTAGGATTTTGTTGTAAAAGCGTATACATTGCCCCATAAATGAATTACTAATTCTGTGGAGTCTAGTACTGGTATTACAAGCTTATATGTTTGTTCCTAGTGTTTAAAGTATGAACATCTTTATTCTTATGAAAGCTACGAGTATTTGTTTTAATGTACATACATTACATTTTCATAAATATATTGCGATGCCAAAGTTAATATGTTTATTTTTTTAATTTTTCTCTAAGGGACTCTTTACAATTTAGATTATAGATTGCCAGTTAAGACTGCCTCGTTGGTCTAGTGGTTGTAGTAGTACGACTGCTGATCATGAGGTCCTGGGTTTGAATCCCGGGTCGGGCCAAAAAACATAATTATTGAGTTTTTTCGTCAAGAAATTCTCAGTAGTTGCCCGGAGTCAGGTAGGCGGTGTCTCACCCTCGTGCCTCGGAAAGCACGTAAAGCCGTTGGTCCTGCACCTAATCTCTCTCCGGTCGTGTCGGTTTACCGTCCCATCGGATTGAGAGTTAGGGAATAGAGAGTGCACCTGTGCTTGCGCATACACTTGGGCACTATAATCCTGTCCTGCGCCGTTGGCTAGCCTCCGCTGAGGCAGGCCGCCGTGGCCGAAATTCGGTCTAGAGGACATTATTATTATTATTAAATTGGAGTCGTGTTGAGGCGTCGTACAGTGCAGACGTGTGTTGCTTTTACTACAAAATATTAATCTCAACTACCGGGCTACATACAAACATATTACTAATAACAATAGTGCTATAATCGGTTGAATCACTGTGACAATACTTACGACGACGGAGCGTATTGAGTAAACAGCACGTGAGTCATTCATACCATACCCTGTGGATACACAGATATAAAAATGAACATTCTACGCTCACCTACAAGAAGTGACTTGAGAGATACACTTAGCGATTCACAACTTAATGAATCTAAAATAGTCACTTTTCGTAATAAAAGGAAATTACCAGAAGAAAACGAAGACATAACAGTGATAAAAAAGGAAGTATGCGAATTAACTAACAAAATGTCACAGATCATGTCGATGCTTACTACAATTTGCACAAACCAAAAGGAATTAATGGAAAAAATATCTTCAGATGTAGCAGACTTGAAAGAACAAATTACTGAGATGAAATCGACAATACGCCATGTAAACAAAGAAAACAAAATAATAAAATCGGATATCTCAAACTTATTAGAGAAGAACAAAACTAATGAACAGAAGATCTTGAATCCATCTTGAATCCGAAATTAAGTACATTAAAACAAATACAGGAACATCTTTCCTATCTTACGGACCCGAAAAAATCATGGCCGAAATAAATGAGCGTGAATATAGAAGCAAAAATATTTATTAATAATTGGAATCTCTGAAAGTACAGCACTGGACAAAGAACATAGAATGGAATTTGACAAAGAAGAAGTAATGAAAATATTAAAAATAGTTGATGGAACCTGTCCCTTACAGAAAAAAAATTTACGACTTGGTAAGTATAAATCTGGTAAACATCGTCCAATCAAAATTTTCTTTGAATCTCAAGATATCGCTAAATCCATATTGAAGAACAAGAAAAAGTTAAATGACGATAAAATTAGGATATATTCAGACCAAACACCACAACAAAAATTATACTTAAAGGAGCTTACTCAACAGTTAATTGATAAAATAAGAAAGGGAGAGGAAATATTTCAATAAAATATTCAAAAAGTGTGCCAAAAATAGTAAAAAGTTTCACAAAAACTCAAAACAATAGAAAATTATACTAATCATAAAGAAGAGGATAACAAAGTAAACACTTACCAACCAGTTGACGACTACAAACACATTAACTCATATAAGAAAACATTAAAATATACTATACTAACACACGCAGCATTGTCGCACCAGGGAAGTTTGATGAGTTACAATGCATACTAAAAATGATTGAAAATACTGTCAACATCATTATTTTAACAGAAACTTGTATCAACACAACTTGTATCAAAACGTTTTGTGATCCCAAACTACAGCCACTACTATAATTTCAGAAACACACGAAGAGGTGGTGGTGTATCGATTTTTGTTCATAATGATTTGAAGCATTCTCACGTGAGTGACACTTATTTGGTTGGTAACCATTTCCTTTGGATTCATCTCGAAAAATATTCTATGGAAATTGGAACTGTATATAGAAAACCAGATTCGGATATAAAACAGTTTTTGGATGAATATTCTGCTCAAATATATAAACGTAAAAGAGTAATTATTATTGGTGATTTCAATTTCAATCTACTTTGTAATGATCATGGAACCCTTGCTTATAAAGAAACTTTGCAAGAAAATGGTTATAAAATTATAAATAAGATGGACCCAAAGTTTTGCACTAGGGAAACTGAAACAACTAAAACCATTATTGACCATCTATGTACTAACCTTAATGAAAAATATTTTCACTTTGCTATTCTAGAGTCACCCATTTCAGATCACAAGCAAATATATATTGAGGTTAAAAAATATGAGCCAGCTCCTCTCAGTAAATTACAATATGAAGCTGTAAACTATGCGAAATTGCATACAATTATGTTAAATGACAAACAAACGAATGAATCTAAATCGTATGATAAAGTGGAAAAAAGGGTGTTAGACAGTATAAAAAAGAGTACCATTACTAAAGAAAAGATTCTAAACCCCCGCGTCAAGACTGGATAAATGAAGAAATAATTGAAGAAATAAATACTAGAAATATCCTATGGAAACAATATAAACAGAACCCCAAAAATCTTATTATAAAAAATAAATTTATAGAGAAAAGACATAAATTTACAGAAAATATAAAGAAAACTAAAGCCAAATACTACTTTAAAGCATTTAGAAATTCTAAAAATAAACCAGCAAAAATGTGGAGTTTGATTAATAATCTATCAAATAATAAATTGAAAGAAGCAACATTCCCAAGTAAGTTGAAGGATCAAAATGGACTGATACTAACTAATACAGATGAAATCTGCGAATGTTTTAATGAATTCTTCGCCAGTGTTGGCTCGAATATAGCAAATCAAATAAAAAAACATTACTTAAGCTACAACAATGAAAATGAAGGTAGTTCTGGATTTGACTCGCAAAAACTTAGCCACTTAGCACCAACAACAGTAGATGAAATTTCTGCAATAATTGAAAACCTAAACACTAACACTAGCTCAGGCTTAGACGGTATTAGTCCTAAAGCAATAAAATGCGTCAAAAGTCTTATAATAGAAGAATTAACCGAATGCATTAATAAATGTCTAGAGATTGGAGTGTTCCCTGACAGTCTTAAAATTGCCAAAATAACCCAAATCAACAAATCTGCATCAAAATAAGACCCTGGGAATTACCGTCCGATATCAGTATTACCGGTAATCTCAAAAGTCTTTGAAAGAATTATTTACAATCGGCTTGAAATATTCTTAACGTCAATTAATTTCTTGAGTAAGAAACAATATGGTTTTAGATCAAAATTAAATACACTATCCCCTACAGTAGACCTTCTAACGAAAATAAAGTTGAATTTAGACAAGAAAAAAATTGCACTTGGTGTTTTTATAGATCTGAAAAAAGACTTTGACACAGTGAGCCACGAGTTGCTATTACGTAAACTTGCCAAGAACGGTTTAACAAACAGTGCGTTAGCTATTTTCAAATCTTATTTAAGTAATCGTCAACAAGTAGTAAAAATAGATAAAACACAAAGTTCTTTTAGAACAGTAGCTTTTGGTGTACCTCAGGGCTCTATTTTGGGGCCCTTACTATTTCTTATATATATGAATAATATTAATAAGATAGGGTTAAGTGGAGATATAACCTTGTACTCTGATGATACGTGTCTTTTTTATTATGGTCACTCAATCGGATCTATTGTATCAGAAGCATAAAATGATTTGGATTCGCTAAACGATTGGTTACAGAGCAATCTTTTAACGATCAACACAACCAAAACGAGTTATATGATTTTTGCTGCAAAAAAACAAAACGATTGATGACTGTAGTCCGTTGATGATTAATGGCATAAAAATTAATAAGGCAGAACAAGAAAAGTATCTAGGTCTTATTTTAGACAGTAAATTAACTTGGCTCCCGCACATTCTAAAAATCAAATCCAAGCTGACATCTCTAATGGGTATGATAAAGGGTATTGCGCGCTGTCTTCCAGTTTCCGTACGGTATACGATTTATAATACTATCATTAAACCACAAATCGATTATTTAGTAGAAATATGGGGTAATGCAGCCAAAACTAATATAGCAATATTACAAACTGCCCAAAATAAATTATAAAAAGTATTATTTCATTTCGATTATCTTACACCGACAGATAAACTTTATAAACAAATTAATGTAATGAACATGTCACAAATATACGTGTACCAAAATTGTATACTAACTCGGAAAATTTTTAATAAAGACATACACACGAATACAACTTTACCAAAAAGAATACAACTACACAAAATGAAACTTGTGTAGTTGTATTCTTTTTGGTAAAGTTGTGCCGTGTAGTGGCGGTTGAGAATATCCACTACCCCATATCTTCCCGTGGGTGTCGTAAGAGGCGACAGAGGGAAACAGGCAGGAGATGGGCAGCAGCATCTTCCTGATAACAGCAATGATATAATAAAAAACTGCGGTTGCCAACCCGCTCGCCAAGCGTGGCAACTATGGCAAATATCCCCCCATGAGTAACGACGCAAACAAACGGCCCCCAGTCCCCGGCGGCCCCGCTATTCCTGGCTAAGGTGGCGACCATGGTAACGGCGGGGCAGGGGGTGCTAAGAATCTCCGGTGGAGGTTCGGTTGCCACCTATGACGACTCGACCTGGCAACATATAACGCACGCACTCTAAGGACTGACGAGAAGATACTGGAGCTGGAAGAAGAGGTAGACAAGTTGCGCTGGCATATTATTGGATTATCCGAGGTCCGAAGAGAGGGGGAGGATAAGGCAATCCTCGAGTCCGGCAACTTGTTCTACCACCGGGAGGGCGACCATCTGTCCCAAGGAGGTGTCGGATTTATCGTCCACAAGTCTCTCGTCAACAACGTTGTAAAGATTGGGAGTGTGTCGACGAGGGTCACATACCTGGTACTCAGAATCACCAAACGGTATTCGCTGAAGGTCATACAGGTTTACGCACCAACCTCGGCACATCCCGATGAGGAGGTGGAGGAAATGTATGAGGATATTTCCAGAGCCATGCATTCCTCCAAAACCCACTACACGGTGTTGATGGGAGACATCAACGCAAAACTAGGCACAAGAGGAAGCAGTGAGCTGAAGGTGGGGAAATTTGGAGTAGGGCAACGGAACCGAAGGGGCCAGCAGCTGGCCGACTTTATGGAGAAAGAGGGACTCTTTATGATGAACTATTTCTACCAGAAGCGGCCCCACAGGAAGTGGACCTGGTCGAGCCCCGACGGTTCGACAAAAAATGAGATTGACTTCATTATGACGACCAGACGCCAACTGTTCAGTGATGTCTCAGTGATCGCAAGGGTGAAAACTGGCAGCGATCACCGAATGGTTAGAGGCACACTGAACCTAAATGTTAAGTTGGAGAGGTCTCGTCTAATGAAGTCAACGCTCCGTCCCCCTCGTGCTTTAATCCAGAATCCCGAAACCTTTCAGCTCGAGTTACAAAACCACTTTCAGTGCCTAGAGGATTGCAATGCAGTAGACGATATGAATGACAATCTGGTGGAAACTGTCCATTCGGTCGGAGCTAAGTTCTGCAAGACCCGCCGCAGAAGAACACAAAAACTCTCCGATCACACTCGTAATCTCATGGCTGTTAGACGGGAGATGAGGCTGCAATCGTCAACAGATTTGACAGCATACAGGCAACTGAACAGACAGATCTCCAAATGCATGCGGCGAGACTTACGCAACTTTAATACTGCTCTTATTAAAGAAGCGATCGAGCGGAACCAGGGCTCCAGAGTCTTTGCCAGAGATCTGTCTGCCAGAAAGAGCCAACTGTCAAGGCTGAAGACTGAGTGTGGCAACATCGTTTCCGGGACACCTGAGATTCTGAGTGAGATTGAGAGGTTCTATGGGCAGCTGTACACATCATCGTTGGAGCCACACGCAAGTGTGAGTAACGATCCAAGAGCAAGTCTTATCCGACACTATTCCGATATCCCGTACGTCAGTCTGAGCGAGATTAGAATGGCTCTCCACCACCTTAAAAACGGCAAGGCCCCGGGCGAGGATGGAATTACAGCGGAGCTTCTGAAAGCGGGTGGAACACCGGTACTTGAAGTCCTTCAGAAGCTCTTCAATTCCGTGCTCCATGGTGGCACTACTCCGGAGGCGTGGATCAGAAGTGCGGTGGTCTTGTTCTTTAAGAAAGGCGACAACGCTCTCTTGAAGAACTACAGACCGATTTCCCTTCTGAGCCGCGTCTACGTGCTGTTTTCGAGAGTCATTACGAATCGTCTCGCACGCAGATTCGACGACTTCCAGCCTCCCGAACAAGCCGGTTTCTGAAAAGGCTTTAGTACCATAGACCACATACATACCCTTCAGCAAATTGTACAGAAGTCCGAAGAGTACAATCTGCCACTTTGCCTGGCGTATGTGGACTATGAGAAAGCCTTTGATTCCGTCGAAATTTGGGCGGTGCTACAGTCTTTTCAGCGGTGCCTAGTTGACTGTCGGTATATTGAAGTGCTGAAGTGTTTGTACAGTAGGGCTACGATGGCTATCCGAGTACAGAACCAGAGTACGAAACCTATCCAACTGCAGAGAGGTGTAAGACAGGGTGATGTTATATACCCGAAACTCTTCACCGCTGCGTTGGAAGAAGTTTTCAAGCTACTGAACTGGAAAGGATACGGTATTGACATCAATGGCGAGTACATCACTCACCTTCGAATTGCCGACGATATAGTCCTTATGGCAGAATCGCTGGAGGACCTTAGCACTATGCTCAATGACCTCAAAGGTGTCTCCCAACGGATAGGTCTTAAGATGAACATGGACAAAACAAAGATCATGTTTAATGTCCATGTCTCACCTATGCCGGTAGTTGTTGGGAGCACTATGCTCGAAGTTGTTGACGAGTACGTTTACCTGGGACAAATAGTCCGGCTAGATAAGTCCAACTTCGACCGAGAGGTCAATCGACGGATTCAACTCGGCTGGGCAGCGTTCGGGAAATTACGACACATCTTCTCGTCAGGTATACCTCAATCTCTGAAAACTAAAGTGTATAACCAGTGCGTGTTGCCGGTGATGACTTACGGATCTGAGACGTGGTCCTTCACCGCTGGCCGTATGAGGACGCTCAAGGTCGCTCAGCGAGCTATGGAGAGGGCTATGCTCGGAGTTTCACTGCGTGATAGACTCAGAAATGAGGATATCCGCAGTAAACCCAGAGTGACCGACATAGCCCAACGGATTAGTAAGCTGAAGTGGCAATGGGCCGGCCATATAGCTCGAAGAACCGATAACCGATGGGGAAGAAAGGTTCTCGAGTGGCAGCCTCGTACCGGTAGGCGTAGTGTAGGGCGACCCCCCACTAGATGGAGTGACGAACTGGTAAGACATGCAGCAAGTCGATGGATGCAGGTGGCTCAGGACCGTGCTTTGTGGCATTACTTGGGGGAGGCCTATGTTCAGCAGTGGACTTGTGAAGGGCTGTAATGATGATGATGATGATGTCGAAAATGAAACTTAGGCGAAACAAATTTCGGTAAAAAATGTATATTGTATGAAGGTTCCCAAATATATAACAAATTACCTAAAGATATAAGAGACTCAAAATCAATGCACACATTTAACTACTTAAGTATCACATATTGAAAGAGTAAGCACACTTATACATATATAAATAATATAATATGTATGTATATGTATATGAGTATATATATATATATATATATATATATATATATATATAAGTTTTGTCGTATAGGGATATATATGTATAAATAATTTTCGTGTTTCAATAACTGGTATAAATAAATACATATTATCTAATTAACATCTGCTTTTACACTAAAAACATCAATTATTTAAGTTACTTCAAATAATAAATAATATAAATATTACAACAGCTCATTAAAGATATTAATTTTCATACATGACACTTAGTCAGATTTTGCTTGAATATCAAAACTAATCTACCATACTAATAATACCAGTTTATGCGAGTCACATCCAGTAATGCTTATCTGTGTAAATCGAAATTAAGAAGTCGGCGGCCGAATTCGCACGAAGTCTGACGAGCCATTGCTGTCGCTAAACAAAATTTTTAAAACACATGTAGTTTTGTATGTCTTCGGTTGTTGTTTTTTTTTTGTTGTAATTTGCATTATTACCTTGTACGAATAGCCCAAACCAAATTTATATTAAGCTATATGTGAGTCTCATAAGTGAATGTAAAATTCTTGACATATTAAATTTCTTAAACCAGAAATTGCCAGTAGGCTCTATTTTGCAAAACAAATATGACTTCAATGTCAGTCGCTTTACCCCATAGTAAGATTCCATAAAATATTACGTTACGAAAGTAACTAAAATAAACTAATCTATCTGTCTCAACATTGATGAGAAAGTAACAGAAACAGAAATTTTTTATTCAATATTTATTATAAATAATACTTATTGAAAGTCACTTTTTTCGTTTATCATTGGTTCCCAAAAATAAACCTCTGTCCTTAGAAGAACCAGCAAGAAACCCAGCGTGATTTTTTTAAATTAATAGCTTACAATCATTTATGTTACAATTTACAACATGAAACAAATTAGAAATAGCTTAGTAGCGATCATCTTTCTCTGGGGTTATTATCATCCATAAATTCCATTATTATTATAATTATTATTGTAATTAACATTACAATTGTAATAATTGTTTATTGTAATGGTTTATTCCCTTATGCGAGAAGGAGTATGACATAATAGCTACTCAACAACCATATTTCGTAAAGAATGTACCAAAGTCTGCTTAGGTATATTTCTGTGTTATGAGCTTATATACTCGGCTGATTACGCTGAAACAAGAGGAGGGAGACTCTACTTACGAAGAGGATTCCTTTTCAGGTCAGATCCTTTCTGGTAACCACAGCCTGCCAGCCCCGATCGAGGCATACATAAAGGCACTAGGTAATGTAGTTGATGGTTCATCCATTAGATACAAACTTAGAATGCCAGCATGGCCTAACGCAACGGGAGATTTTTGGAAGTACATGGCCGTGTCTTCGAGATCTTGAGTGCAGTACATATTAATTTTATTTTCATATCGCACTTCTGTGTGAGTTAAAATTTTTATTTCCTCTAGACGTATACAGTATCCTGACTCAATACCTTTTATTTCCCCGTGTATCACTAGTCTTTTGTAGGCGCTTTGAAGTTGAAAAGCTGTTGGATTGTTAATATAGCCGCCCTTTGATCGTATCGAGCTGAAGAAGCACTCCAGGTGATCTTGGCTAAGTTAGTATATAGGCAAAAAATTAAGTTTACCCGTCACTATGATATCAGTATACATTTTTATAAGGCTTTGTATACATATTTGTTGGCGACGCGCCTATAAGAATATTTCAATTTATTAGTTAACCGATTACGAATAGCTTCTAAAAAGCAAATTATCAAGCAACAATATTCCGATAAGAAAATGCTTGTTTGAATCTTAAAGAAATATCGAATTAATGATATGAAGGTCTTGGGTTCGACTCCCAGGCCGGAATAGTTTATCGTTTTCTTAGTAATATCTCTTAATAAATTCATATAGGGAATTTTTAAGATATAAATTATGTTACCGGATTTGTTCCCCGGTTGAAATCATCTTTCCAATAATGTTAATTTAAAGAAATATTAAAATAACGTTAGAGACCAGGATTTGTTCCCCGGTCGAGATGATCACTGTGCATAAGTAGAATTAATGGAAATTAATTGTATAAGTATTGTCTTATATGAGTTTGATATGTTTTGTATGAAAACAAATGCCTGTTTTCTGTGATTGATTTTTGAAGGCATTCACTTGTATTGTTTGATAAGAAACATGATAACTGATAAGAATCTGATTAGAAATAGTTTTCGGCGTTTGAGAATTGAGTAGAATCGTTTATTCACCTAGTATTGTTGATATTAGTGTATACTAAACTTTCCATTTTTACTGATAGTCGATAGCCGTGCAAAAGTTAGTTTTTCAAATAGTGTGAGTTCATAGACGCACGCTAGCCACGTACTTAGGAGGCCAAATATGTAGAAAATTAAATTTTTGCAATTTCAGCAATTTATGTAAAAATGACTTGTATAACATTTTAGATTGATTGTACGTGTAAAAGAGGTGAATTCTGTGTTATTTTTATGTGAAAATTCCTGTGAATAAGTGAAATAATGATAGTTTTGTATAAGAAATTTAAAAGTGTTTTAATAGTGAAATGTATAGAGAAAATGTAAATTAAACTTTTGTATTGGTTAAGATATGTATAATTTCAAGTGAAAAACATTGTTTTAACTTTCCATGTTAAATATTTAAGAAATTTCAACTTTGAACATGTTAGTAAAATAAGCATATTTTGTTAAATAAATAAAAGGTTTTTGTGATATAAAAATGTAATGTATATCGTAGTATAGATATTTTTTGTGCTATCTTTATAAGTAAATTGTAGAAATGTATGTCTTATACAAATAAAGTTATTGAGTAAACCGTGAGATAGTGATAGTACAAATTGATGTAATTGAGTTGCGCAAGCGCACAAATGGCGCGGCTCACTTTCGCGTATAGCTCTGGGGTAGCTCAGTAAACGAGTTTTCTTGCAATTCGTGCCCAAAAGGAGAGTCGCGTACAGGAGTTCCTGTCGTCGCCCGCGCCGCCTCTTGCAGGAGAGTGGTTCATCTCCCCCGCTGAACTGCGGTGGACAGCAACCCGCCTGCAACCGAGGAAGGCGCCGGGGCACGACGGGATTACCAACGCTGCACTCCGACAGCTGCCCCATAGAGTCCTAGTAGAGCTTGGTCGACTCTACAATGGGATACAGCGGACATCCCACTTCCCGGAGGACTGGAAGAAAGGCAAAGTAATCGTCTTGCCGAAACCCGGGAAGGACAGGCGTAGAGCTGCCAGCTACAGGCCGATCACGCTGCTACCACACATAGCTAAACTGCTTGAAAGATTGTTGCTAAGACGCCTCCGCCCGTGCATCCAACTTCGGGCGGAGCAGCACGGATTCAGGAGGGGTCACTCTACAGCAACACAGCTGACCAGAGTGCTGCACCTGCTTGCGGCCGATTGCAACCGTGGCCGCACTACGTTGGGCGTCTTTCTCGATATCGAGAAGGCGTTCGACAGGGTGTGGCATTCTGGACTACTTTATAAATTGAAAGAACAGACCAGTGTCCCTCCTGCTATGTTGCGGCTAGTGGCGTCTTTCCTGGCAGACAGGAAGTTCTACGTCTGCGTAGAGGGCGCTGAGTCCGCAACCAGAACCATGAGAGCCGGCGTTCCTCAGGGCAGCTGTTTGTCTCCAGTCCTGTACGCGGCCTATACCAACGACATTCCTACCGTGGCAGGAAGGCTGCAAGAGTGGGAGGATGACGTGGAATTGGCGTTATACGCGGACGATAGCGCTTATTTCACCTCGTCCAGAAGAGCCCACATTGCCACTGCCAGGATGCAACGTCTCCTGGACCTGCTGCCACCATGGCTAGATGAGTGGAGGATGGTCGTCAACGTTGGTAAGACGACCGCTCTGCTCACTCGCCGCCTCAGGAACCTACCACCTCAATTAACCCTCAATGGCCAGCAGATCGCGTACGAGAAGGCCGTGACCTACCTTGGGTGCCGGATCGACCGGGCGCTGCGCATGACTGCGCACGTCGACCTCGTCGTCCGCAGAGCACGATGTGCGCGGGCGATGCTACGTCCGGTCCTGGCATCCAAGTTACCACTTAACACCAAAGTGCGAATTTATAAAACCTAAATCAGATCCATCATCACGTATGCTGCTCCGGCCTGGTACGCGCTTCTGAGCGAGCCTCTGAGGCGGCGACTGCAGGCCCAGCAAAATATGGCGTTAAGAACCATCGTCGGTGCGGGTCGCTACGTACGGAATGACGTCATAGCGGCCAACCTGAAGATCATCACCATCCAGGAGTTTGTGGCCCGGTTGGCGCGCGGAGTGTTCGACCGTGCAGACAACGGGCCACACATACATCTCAACAATTTAGCGCCGCTACACACTCGCCCTCCGGACGGGCGACCCTATCCAAGAGAACTCCTCTCTATATCGATTAGAGAGTCGAGTAACAACCCACAATGCCGCAGATAGGCCAACTTTGACTTTACTAGATAACCTCTCTTTTTCGTAGTCTAACCGACTACGAAAATCAACCAACTACGGAAAATTCCGATCATAACACCTACAACGCCATTAGAAGGCTCCCAGGACCGGTCCATAGTGGTGGACCGCGAGGACAACACGGGCAATGGGGGCATACCCCGAGGCCCGAAACCTGCATGTACCAATAGGTGCATGAAGACGACATCAACGTTGCAATTCGTATGGGAGGACGATGTTGAGCTGGCGCTATATGCGGACGATAGCGCCTATTTCACTTCGTCCAGAAGAGCCCATATAGCCATTGCCAAAATGCGGTGTCTGCTGGACCTGTTGCCACCATGGCTGAATGAGTGGAGGATGGTCGTCAACGTTGGTAAGACGACCGCTCTGCTCACTCGCCGTCTCAGAAATCTACCACCTCCGCTAACTCTCGACGGCCAGAAGATCGCGTACGAGAAGGCCGTGACATACCTTGGGTGCCGGATCGACCGGGCGCTACACATGCTGCGCACGTTGACTTCGTCGTCCGCAAAGCCAGATGTGCGCGGGCGATGCTTCTTCCGATCCTGGCATCCAAGTTGCCAATAAAGACCAAGCTCCGGATATACAAGATGTATATCCGGCCCATTACCACCTACGCTGCTCCGGCCTGGTACGCGCTTCTGAGCGACCCTCTGAGGCGGCGACTGCAGGCTCAGCAGAACCTGTCATTAAGGACGATTGTCGGAGCAGGTCGTTACGTCCGGAATGACGTTATAGCGGCCGATCTGAAAGTCAAGACCATCACCGACTTCGTGGCCCGGCTAGCGCGCGGCATGTTCGACCGTGCCGATAACGGGCCACATGACCATCTCAACGGTTTTGCACCGTTGCACACTCGGCCCCCGGACGGGCGACCTCTTCCAAGAGAACTTCTCTCTATATCGATTAGAGAGTCGAGTAACAACCCCCAATGCCGCTGAAAGGCCAACTTAGACCTACTTAGATAACGTCTATTGATAACCTCCTTTTCCCGTAGTCGGTGAACTACGGGAAAAAATTCTTATCCGGCTACGTTATAAAACGTAGCACTATCCATGCCAAGAATAGGCTAAAATGACTGCCCCATAGTTATGGGGTATGAGGATATCCGGGTAATGGGGTTTACCCCGAGGCCCGATACCTACATGTACCTAGGTGCATGAAGACGACGAACAACGTTGCAATTCGTTCGGGAATCCTTCGGGAATCGTTCGGTAAAAGTGCAAGACCAGCAGTCAATAAGAAGAAGAAAGAAAAAGTGTAGGGAAGTGATAGGGAAAAGTAATTACTCTCTCACGGAACGGTTTGAAGATAATTGCTGTTTTATTCCCAAGGAATTCTTCCCTCATAATAATACAGTCCACATCGAAGAACTAAGGCGTTGGGACCGGGACGACTTCGGAAGACCCGTAATCTTCGCCTGAACCTATTTTCTGAAAAGGAAGAGGTTATCGCCCTTGTGTGTTACTCCGTTGCGGAGATCACATACGTTGTTCCCGAACCCAACGTAGGCGTTATAGGAGGCCGGATCGAGAGAAGCCTCGATTCCCCCCTTCTGTTTCTTAGTTTAACGTTTTGTCTGGTTCCTTTTCAAGTGGTCCTTCGGAGCAGGTTCAAGGAAACAGCTGTGGACTGCTGGTTATGGAAAAAGAAGACCTTCGGAGCCGAGTGAAGATCAGCAACCGAAGGAAGCCAGAGGTTTGAGCTGAAGCAACAGGACCAAAGGCCAGAAGACCAGGTCAGCGCAGTAGGACTGGACCTGGAACTACCGGAAGAAAGAAAACCGGGATTGCGGCTTGGGGCCTGTGCCCGCATGGGGCACGTATCGCAGCCAGGCGCAGGTGCCTTGTGAAGGCGCTCATCGTGGCCAAGCAGAGCTTGGCATTTCCTGTCGGACGACCGTGTCCGGCATTTCCTGTCGGGTCATCAGAGGGTGCAAGAAGAAGATGCCCTCGCCTGGCAGCAGCAGCGGCTGCTGCCAGGCGAGGGTGCTCGTGGGCACCTGACTGCATCGCGGCCGGAAGAGGGCGCCTGGACGAGGCGTCACCGGCGACTGGGCGACGAAGCGCAGCATACATCCCGACCACCTAACGGTGCCAAACGGTCGGGCTCTGGCACAACACCTTCGGGTGGAGCAGTTCTCTCGAGCGAGACTGCGCTTGCACTGCCGCTCGACTGTTTCGTCATATTCCTTGGCGGGACAGTTCCTATACCTTTCCTCCATTCCATTCCTGCACGACTCCATCCCTGGACGGCTTACCTCGGTAGGCCCCGTTCAGGATTGATAGGGCTGATAGGGCTGTTAGGGTGGTAGTAAAGTTGTAGGGTTGGGAGATAAAGGGGGGAGGGGTAGTTGGGTTAGGTTGGGGTGTAGAAGGGTTGTAGATAAGGGGTTGTAGGGACCGTAGGGACAGTTAGGGACCGTAAGCCAACAATCACCTTCCTGCAAGATGAAGAAGGCACAAGACCAGACAGAGGAGCGAAGGAAGCAGGACAAGGACAGGGCTCTCAAGAAAGGCTAAAGAGGCGGAATCATCTGGAGCGACCACAGCTACTGCTTCGAGTGGAACAACTCCTTCAAGTGGAGCCACCACCGATACGTCCACATGCACGTGGGACTCAGGGACGTCCATGGCAACGACAAGCAACAGGACGGACACCAGTGGTACGCAGGCCAGCACCGCACAACAATCCGTTATATCCAGGAGTGAAACGGTAGTCGAAAAAGTAGGTCAAAGGACCGAAGAAGCAGCATCGTCAAGGACAGTAATCGGGCACACTAGTGACAAAGGGTCACAGAGAGGTAGTAGGTCATAGCGATCGGCGAGGCTGAAAGCCGAATTAGAGGCGCGGATTAAATTCGAACGCTCAGAGCTCGAACGAGCACAGGCAGCTGCTGCCTTAGCCAAGTCTCAATTGGAGTTGGCACGACTCAACCGAGAGGAGGAGATCGACTCGAGTGAGGATGATGAAGAGCGGAATACTCAGGTGGAACCTATCGTAAGGAGTTGGGTTCAACAGACCATAATGAGCGCGCCGGTTAGTGTAACGCAACCCGATATTACTGATAAGGAAGCGTGTAAAGGATCACGCCGCAAAGGGGCGGAGATCGAGCACAACCAAGGAAATGCACAGAAAACACACGCGAGTGAGGTGTCAGAATTGACCGAAGCGATTGTGAGTGCAATAAAGATAGCGGGTAAAGATAAGTCTTCCCAGCTTCATTTCCTCCAGGAATTACCGGTGTTCGATGGAGACCCGGGTGAATGGATAGTTTTCAAAACGGTGTTTGAAGACACGAGAAGCCAATTTTCAGGGGTGCAGAATGTCGCACGCCTTAGGAGGGCATTAAAGGGCACCGCTAAGGAAGCGGTTAAGTCGTTGTTGTTTACTTTGTGTGAACCTGAAGAAATAATGAACGCTCTCGAAAGAAGATTCGGTAGGGTTGAGATGCTCATTTTAGCCGAAATCGAGAATGTAAGACGTATGCCAAGATTGGCAGAAAATTGCCGGAATATAGGATCTTCTGCAAGTCGCATTACGAACGTGGTTGCCACAATACAAGCGTTGAATCAACCACAGTATTTATACTCACCGGAGTTAGTAAACCGCATAGTAGAGAAGCTTGGAACTATGATTAAATTTAAATAGTTTGAATATCGAGCTCAGCATCCTTTGGAGCCAGAGTTACAGAAGATGGCCAAGTTTTTAAATTTATTGAGTGAACAATTTGGAACGTCCTTAAGCAATGAAAATGTGCCTGAAAAACGGAAGCGTCCTGAATTCAGGAAGCAAACTGTACACACCGCAAAGGGGTCTGTACGCAACCGTTTCAAGAGCGAGCGCTATGAGCGCCGAAGTAATACGAGCGAGCGTCTAGAACGCCGAAATAATAAAGGGCACAACCGACGAGTGGTTATGATAACCCAGGATAAGCCTGTAAGTCGGGTAACAAATAAGTGTGTTATATGTAACAAGGAGCACTCTATAGTGAGTTGTTACAAGTTTAAGGACATGAATAATCGCGAGAAATGGGAAGCGGTTAAAAAAGCGAAAGTATGTTTTCAATGTTTGTCACCTAACCATATGAGGTTAGAGTGCAAAGGGAAAAAATGTGGTGTAAAGGGATGTAGAATGTCACATCATCGAATGCTACACCGATACCCCAATGAAAATACCTCGCCGCAAGGGGATGAGGGGGGTAAAGAGGCTCAAATTACAACTGTTAGTACAGTGAATACACTGGCATGTGCATACTTAAAGATTATACCGGTCGAGTTGTATGGACCTAGAGGAAAGGTCAAGACCACAGCTCTTCTGTATGAAGGATCAACCATGACACTCATAGAGGAGTGGATGGCTCAGAAGTTAGCGCCTCGCGGACGTAAAGAAGAATTACGTATTGAAGCCGTGGGAGGTAAGCGAATTAACGACGACAGTTCGTATCGCTTAAACGTTAAGATAAAAGGCATTTACTCGAACGACTTAGAAGAGATAAGTGTACAAACAATTAAGTCACTTAACCTTTCTCCGCAGTCAGTAAGTCGAGAATTATTGCAACGGTGTTTTCATTTGACACCGATTAAGGACGAGTTGATTTATGAGAGGTACCATATTACCTACCATATTAATTGGCCAGGACAATTGGCATCTCATAGTTACTCGTGAATTAATTTCAGGAGGTAAGAACCTACCTGTAGCATCGCTCACCAAACTTGGATGGGTTTTACATGGTCACATATCGGGTGGCATCAAAGCAATCAAGATCGTTAACCACATTTCCACCAAGAAGGAGGAAGACATGGATAAGTTGATCAAAGATTATTTTAGTTTGGAATCTCTGGGAGTGTCTGCGCGAAAGCCCGCGAACGACCCAGAAGAACGAGCTTTAAATATTTTGAGCAAAACGGTACGTCGTATACCTAATAATAGGTACGAGACTGCTTTGTTATGGCGCACAGATAATGAGTGCATGCCGTCGAATAGAGCGCAGGTTGAAAGTCGCCTGTTTAATATCGAAAAGAAGCTCGATAAAAATAGCGAGTTGAAAAAAAGAATATGAGAAGCAAATTGAAAATCTCATCGTTAACGGTTACGCAGAGAAAGCGAACCATATTTCCATTTCCCCACGCACGTGGTATCTTCCTCACTTCGCAGTGATTCATCCACAAAAAAAGAAAATAAGAATAGTTTTCGACGTCGCCGCAAGGACGGGCGGACGTTGTCTTAATGATGCATTGTTAACCGGACCGGACTTATTGAAGTCGTTATTTGGCGCTCTGCTACGATTCAGAGAAGGAAGCCTGGCAGTGATGGCAGACATTAAAGAAATATTCCTGCAAGTGAAAATCCGGAAAGAAGACAGGGATAGCCTTCGATTCTTATGGCGGCACAAGCGTGACGCGCCATCGGAAGAGTATAGAATGACGTCACTCATATTTGGAGCGGCATCATCACCATGCATCGCTATGTATGTGAAGAATAGGAATGCGCAGAATAACGCACATATCTATCCAGAAGCAGCTTCCGCTACGGAAAGCAATTTTTATATGAATGACTACAGGCATTTCCCGACGTGACGACGGCCGAAAGGATAGTAAATTTTATGTAAAATGGAAAATAAATATAAGAGCGACAGTGCTTCACTGGGAGATAAGGAGCACACAGAACGCACTTTAGGTTTGATCTGGAATATCAAACGGGATATAATAAGTTTCTCCATAAGTCTTCGTAACACACCGGAAGAGGTGATGGAAGGTTTACGACCGCCTACGAAGAGGGAGATAACTAGTGCTGTGATGTCGGTCTTCGATCCTTTGGGACTCGCATCACCCATAACGATTCAAGGGAAGTCGCTGATCCAGCAAGTATGGAGGACAGGCATCTCTTAGGATGAAGAAGTTACACACAAAAAAACACAGGTATATTTTGTAAATGGATATCGGAAGTGAAGAAATTAGGTCATTTAGAAGTACCTAGACCCGTTGCTGAAGGCGTCGGCAAGGGAGAATTACACACCATCACGGATGCTAGTGAAAGCATACGCTGCCGCGGTGTATTACGTCACCACGGACGAGCTAGGAGAAAGGCGGATTACGCTGATCGCCGCAAAGGCAAGAGTAGCGCCGCTGAAACCAATTTCTATTCCAAGGCTTGAATTGCAAGCAGCTCTTATGGGCAGCAGATTAGCTGCATCAGTTATTGAAGAGAGCAAGTACGAGATATCCGAGAGAGTATTTTGGACGGACTCACGTACAGTGTTAGCGTGTATAAGTCAGATCCTCGCCCTTTTAAACCATTCGTTGCTCATCGATTGGCTGAGATCGAAGATCACAGTAAACCATGTGAATGGCGATGGGTTCCAACGTCACAAAACGTGGCAGACGACGCCACTAGAAATTTTCCTTCCACCTTCGATGTAAGTCATCGCTGGTTTCAAGGACCTGAATTCCTCAGAACAAGTACTGATTTATGGCCCAAACAAGTGGACACCATAAATAGCTTAGAAACAGGTGAAGAAAAATCGCCAAAAAGGCGTAAATGCGCTGATAAAGCAAGAACCGTTAAGTCTACCCGACTACGAACGATTTAGCAGCTTTAAGAAATTCCTTGGGGCAACTACACGCACCTTACAAGCGGTAGAAAAATTCAAGAGTTTAAGAAAGTCGGTTAAAGGACCCGACAATGCAGCCGAAAAGTCGGTTATGTGTTCCAACGAAGTTTTAGCAAAGTCGGTTAAAGGACCCGATAGCGCGTTGGACATAGCGCTCTTGAAAAAAGCTGAATTATTAATTTGGAAGTTCGTTCAAGACGAGTGTTTCCATTCGGAAATAAAATGCTTGAAAGCAGGCAAAAGCGTTGAAAGAAGTTCACGCTTAAGTAAATTATCTATGGAAATAGGAGAAGATAACTTACTCCGTTTAAATAGGCGTTTACCTTTTAAGTCTAATTTGACCGAGGAAAGTAGAAAACCTGTCGTATTAGACGGTAAACACGAAATCGTTAAAATGATGATTAGAGAAGTTCATCATCATTTTGGACATGCCAATCACCAGACGGTGATGAATGAAGTGAACCAAAAATGTTATGTCTTGAACCTGCGTAATGTAGTACGAAGTGTGTCACATCATTGTCAGTGGTGCAGGTCATACAGGTCAAAACCGCAGAACGTGCCACAAGGAAATATTCCTCTGGAGAGAATAGCTCATCATGAACCACCTTTTACATGTTCAGCCGTAGATTATTTCGGACCTATGAGTGTGACTATAGGAAGGCGACACGAAAAACGTTGGGGTGTTTTATTTACGTGTCTGACCACCAGAGCAATACACCTAGAATTAGCAGCCTCATTGACACCAGCGTCAATGATAATGGCATTGAGGCGATTCATCGCCAGAAGAGGAAAACCAGCCGTTATATACAGCGATAACGGGACAAATTTCAAAGCTGCGAATAAAGAATTATTGAAAGCATGCGAAGATTGCTATGAGGGGATGAAAAATGAGTTATTTAAAAAATATATTAAATGGAAATTTATACCTCCGGGAGCACCGCACATGGGTGGCGCCTGGGAGAGGTTAGTAAGATCAATTAAAATTGCGTTGACCGCTACGCTCAAAGAAAGGAGCCTGCGAGAGTAGGTTCTGCATACGTTGCCTTTGGAAGCAGAGCATACTGTAAATTCCAGACCTCTGGTAACATTCAGTATGGATAGTCCTGAAGAGGGTTTGACACCCAATCATTTTCTTCTGGGACGCTCATGTGGTGATCGACCACCTGGATTATTTTTTGAGCAACATCTGACGGGTCAACTCAATTGGAAATCTGCACAGAGGCTAGCCGACCATTTTTGGACAAGATGGCTAAAAGAATACATGCCTACTTTAATACCTCGAACAGGTAATAACGGAAAGTTTATGGAGCCTAAAGAAGGTGATATTGTCTTGATAATAGATCATTCATTGCCACGAAATACGTGGCCGAAAGGCAAGATTAGTAGGACGCTACCGGGACCAGACGGTCACACTAGAGTGGTTGACGTCATTACTAGCACAGGTATCTTGAGGAGACCTACATCCAGAATAATAGTCCTGGTACCCGCGACGCCTCCGAAATGATGGTGCTGATGCACGGGGGGGAGATTGTTGGTGACGCGCCTATAAGAATATTTCAATTTATTAGTTAACCGATTACGAATAGCTTCTAAAAAGCAAATTATCAAGCAACAATATTCCGATAAGAAAATGCTTGGTTGAATCTTAAAGAAATATCGAATTAATGATATGAAGGTCTTGGGTTCGACTCCCAGGCCGGAATAGTTTATCGTTTTCTTAGTAATATCTCTTAATAAATTTATATAGGGAATTTTTAAGATATAAATTATGTTACCGGTTGAAATCATCTTTCCAATAATGTTAATTTAAAGAAATATTAAAATAACGTTAGAGACCAGGATTTGTTCCCCGGTCGAGATGATCGCTGTGCATAAGTAGAATTAATGGAAATTAATTGTATAAGTATTGTCTTATATGAGTTTGATATGTTTTGTATGAAAACAAATGCCTGTTTTCTGTGATTGATTTTTGAAGGCATTCACTTGTATTGTTTGATAAGAAACATGATAACTGATAAGAATCTGATTAGAAATAGTTTTCGGCGTTTGAGAATTGAGTAGAATCGTTTATTCACCTAGTATTGTTGATATTAGTGTATACTAAACTTTCCATTTTTACTGATAGTCGATAGCCGTGCAAAAGTTAGTTTTTCAAATAGTGTGAGTTCATAGACGCACGCTAGCCACGTACTTAGGAGGCCAAATATGTAGAAAATTAAATTTTTGCAATTTCAGCAATTTATGTAAAAATGACTTGTATAACATTTTAGATTGATTGTACGTGTAAAAGAGGTGAATTCTGTGTTATTTTTATGTGAAAATTCCTGTGAATAAGTGAAATAATGATAGTTTTGTATAAGAAATTTAAAAGTGTTTTAATAGTGAAATGTATAGAGAAAATGTAAATTAAACTTTTGTATTGGTTAAGATATGTATAATTTCAAGTGAAAAACATTGTTTTAACTTTCCATGTTAAATATTTAAGAAATTTCAACTTTGAACATGTTAGTAAAATAAGCATATTTTGTTAAATAAATAAAAGGTTTTTGTGATATAAAAATGTAATGTATATCGTAGTATAGATATTTTTTGTGCTATCTTTATAAGTAAATTGTATAAATGTATGTCTTATACAAATAAAGTTATTGAGTAAACCGTGAGATAGTGATAGTACAAATTGATGTAATTGAGTTGCGCAAGCGCACAAATGGCGCGGCTCACTTTCGCGTATAGCTCTGGGGTAGCTCAGTAAACGAGTTTTCTTGCAATTCGTGCCCAAAAGGAGAGTCGCGTACAGGAGTTCCTGTCGTCGCCCGCGCCGCCTCTTGCAGGAGAGTGGTTCATCTCCCCCGCTGAACTGCGGTGGACAGCAACCCGCCTGCAACCGAGGAAGGCGCCGGGGCACGACGGGATTACCAACGCTGCACTCCGACAGCTGCCCCATAGAGTCCTAGTAGAGCTTGGTCGACTCTACAATGGGATACAGCGGACATCCCACTTCCCGGAGGACTGGAAGAAAGGCAAAGTAATCGTCTTGCCGAAACCCGGGAAGGACAGGCGTAGAGCTGCCAGCTACAGGCCGATCACGCTGCTACCACACATAGCTAAACTGCTTGAAAGATTGTTGCTAAGACGCCTCCGCCCGTGCATCCAACTTCGGGCGGAGCATCACGGATTCAGGAGGGGTCACTCTACAGCAACACAGCTGACCAGAGTGCTGCACCTGCTTGCGGCCGATTGCAACCGTGGCCGCACTACGTTGGGCGTCTTTCTCGATATCGAGAAGGCGTTCGACAGGGTGTGGCATTCTGGACTACTTTATAAATTGAAAGAACAGACCAGTGTCCCTCCTGCTATGTTGCGGCTAGTGGCGTCTTTCCTGGCAGACAGGAAGTTCTACGTCTGCGTAGAGGGCGCTGAGTCCGCAACCAGAACCATGAGAGCCGGCGTTCCTCAGGGCAGCTGTTTGTCTCCAGTCCTGTACGCGGCCTATACCAACGACATTCCTACCGTGGCAGGAAGGCTGCAAGAGTGGGAGGATGACGTGGAATTGGCGTTATACGCGGACGATAGCGCTTATTTCACCTCGTCCAGAAGAGCCCACATTGCCACTGCCAGGATGCAACGTCTCCTGGACCTGCTGCCACCATGGCTAGATGAGTGGAGGATGGTCGTCAACGTTGGTAAGACGACCGCTCTGCTCACTCGCCGCCTCAGGAACCTACCACCTCAATTAACCCTCAATGGCCAGCAGATCGCGTACGAGAAGGCCGTGACCTACCTTGGGTGCCGGATCGACCGGGCGCTGCGCATGACTGCGCACGTCGACCTCGTCGTCCGCAGAGCACGATGTGCGCGGGCGATGCTACGTCCGGTCCTGGCATCCAAGTTACCACTTAACACCAAAGTGCGAATTTATAAAACCTAAATCAGATCCATCATCACGTATGCTGCTCCGGCCTGGTACGCGCTTCTGAGCGAGCCTCTGAGGCGGCGACTGCAGGCCCAGCAAAATATGGCGTTAAGAACCATCGTCGGTGCGGGTCGCTACGTACGGAATGACGTCATAGCGGCCAACCTGAAGATCATCACCATCCAGGAGTTTGTGGCCCGGTTGGCGCGCGGAGTGTTCGACCGTGCAGACAACGGGCCACACATACATCTCAACAATTTAGCGCCGCTACACACTCGCCCTCCGGACGGGCGACCCTATCCAAGAGAACTCCTCTCTATATCGATTAGAGAGTCGAGTAACAACCCACAATGCCGCAGATAGGCCAACTTTGACTTTACAAGATAACCTCTCTTTTTCGTAGTCTAACCGACTACGAAAATCAACCAACTACGGAAAATTCCGATCATAACACCTACAACGCCATTAGAAGGCTCCCAGGACCGGTCCATAGTGGTGGACCGCGAGGACAACACGGGTAATGGGGGCATACCCCGAGGCCCGAAACCTGCATGTACCAATAGGTGCATAAAGACGACATCAACGTTGCAATTCGTATGGGAGGACGATGTTGAGCTGGCGCTATATGCGGACGATAGCGCCTATTTCACTTCGTCCAGAAGAGCCCATATAGCCATTGCCAAAATGCGGTGTCTGCTGGACCTGTTGCCACCATGGCTGAATGAGTGGAGGATGGTCGTCAACGTTGGTAAGACGACCGCTCTGCTCACTCGCCGTCTCAGAAATCTACCACCTCCGCTAACTCTCGACGGCCAGAAGATCGCGTACGAGAAGGCCGTGACATACCTTGGGTGCCGGATCGACCGGGCGCTACACATGCTGCGCACGTTGACTTCGTCGTCCGCAAAGCCAGATGTGCGCGGGCGATGCTTCTTCCGATCCTGGCATCCAAGTTGCCAATAAAGACCAAGCTCCGGATATACAAGATGTATATCCGGCCCATTACCACCTACGCTGCTCCGGCCTGGTACGCGCTTCTGAGCGACCCTCTGAGGCGGCGACTGCAGGCTCAGCAGAACCTGTCATTAAGGACGATTGTCGGAGCAGGTCGTTACGTCCGGAATGACGTTATAGCGGCCGATCTGAAAGTCAAGACCATCACCGACTTCGTGGCCCGGCTAGCGCGCGGCATGTTCGACCGTGCCGATAACGGGCCACATGACCATCTCAACGGTTTTGCACCGTTGCACACTCGGCCCCCGGACGGGCGACCTCTTCCAAGAGAACTTCTCTCTATATCGATTAGAGAGTCGAGTAACAACCCCCAATGCCGCTGAAAGGCCAACTTAGACCTACTTAGATAACGTCTATTGATAACCTCCTTTTCCCGTAGTCGGTGAACTACGGGAAAAAATTCTTATCCGGCTACGTTATAAAACGTAGCACTATCCATGCCAAGAATAGGCTAAAATGACTGCCCCATAGTTATGGGGTATGAGGATATCCGGGTAATGGGGTTTACCCCGAGGCCCGATACCTACATGTACCTAGGTGCATGAAGACGACGAACAACGTTGCAATTCGTTCGGGAATCCTTCGGGAATCGTTCGGTAAAAGTGCAAGACCAGCAGTCAATAAGAAGAAGAAAGAAAAAGTGTAGGGAAGTGATAGGGAAAAGTAATTACTCTCTCACGGAACGGTTTGAAGATAATTGCTGTTTTATTCCCAAGGAATTCTTCCCTCATAATAATACAGTCCACATCGAAGAACTAAGGCGTTGGGACCGGGACGACTTCGGAAGACCCGTAATCTTCGCCTGAACCTATTTTCTGAAAAGGAAGAGGTTATCGCCCTTGTGTGTTACTCCGTTGCGGAGATCACATACGTTGTTCCCGAACCCAACGTAGGCGTTATAGGAGGCCGGATCGAGAGAAGCCTCGATTCCCCCCCTTCTGTTTCTTAGTTTAACGTTTTGTCTGGTTCCTTTTCAAGTGGTCCTTCGGAGCAGGTTCAAGGAAACAGCTGTGGACTGCTGGTTATGGAAAAAGAAGACCTTCGGAGCCGAGTGAAGATCAGCAACCGAAGGAAGCCAGAGGTTTGAGCTGAAGCAACAGGACCAAAGGCCAGAAGACCAGGTCAGCGCAGTAGGACTGGACCTGGAACTACCGGAAGAAAGAAAACCGGGATTGCGGCTTGGGGCCTGTGCCCGCATGGGGCACCTATCGCAGCCAGGCGCAGGTGCCTTGTGAAGGCGCGCATCGTGGCCAAGCAGAGCTTGGCATTTCCTGTCGGACGACCGTGTCCGGCATTTCCTGTCGGGTCATCCAGGGTGCAAGAAGAAGATGCCCTCGCCTGGCCGCAGCAGCGGCTGCTGCCAGGCGAGGGTGCTCGTGGGCACCTGACTGCATCGCGGCCGGAAGAGGGCGCCTGGACGAGGCGTCACCGGCGACTGGGCGACGAAGCGCAGCATACATCCCGACCACCTAACGGTGCCAAACGGTCGGGCTCTGGCACAACACCTTCGGGTGGAGCAGTTCTCTCGAGCGAGACTGCGCTTGCACTGCCGCTCGACTGTTTCGTCATATTCCTTGGCGGGACAGTTCCTATACCTTTCCTCCATTCCATTCCTGCACGACTCCATCCCTGGACGGCTTACCTCGGTAGGCCCCGTCCAGGATTGATAGGGCTGATAGGGCTGTTAGGGTGGTAGTAAAGTTGTAGGGTTGGGAGATAAAGGGGGAGGGGTTAGTTGGGTTAGGTTGGGGTGTAGAAGGGTTGTAGATAAGGGGTTGTAGGGACCGTAGGGACAGTTAGGGACCGTAAGCCAACAATCACCTTCCTGCAAGATGAAGAAGGCACAAGACCAGACAGAGGAGCGAAGGAAGCAGGACAAGGACAGGGCTCTCAAGAAAGGCTAAAGAGGCGGAATCATCTGGAGCGACCACAGCTACTGCTTCGAGTGGAACAACTCCTTCAAGTGGAGCCACCACCGATACGTCCACATGCACGTGGGACTCAGGGACGTCCATGGCAACGACAAGCAACAGGACGGACACCAGTGGTACGCAGGCCAGCACCGCACAACAATCCGTTATATCCAGGAGTGAAACGGTAGTCGAAAAAGTAGGTCAAAGGACCGAAGAAGCAGCATCGTCAAGGACAGTAATCGGGCACACTAGTGACAAAGGGTCACAGAGAGGTAGTAGGTCATAGCGATCGGCGAGGCTGAAAGCCGAATTAGAGGCGCGGATTAAATTCGAACGCTCAGAGCTCGAACGAGCACAGGCAGCTGCTGCCTTAGCCAAGTCTCAATTGGAGTTGGCACGACTCAACCGAGAGGAGGAGATCGACTCGAGTGAGGATGATGAAGAGCGGAATACTCAGGTGGAACCTATCGTAAGGAGTTGGGTTCAACAGACCATAATGAGCGCGCCGGTTAGTGTAACGCAACCCGATATTACTGATAAGGAAGCGTGTAAAGGATCACGCCGCAAAGGGGCGGAGATCGAGCACAACCAAGGAAATGCACAGAAAACACACGCGAGTGAGGTGTCAGAATTGACCGAAGCGATTGTGAGTGCAATAAAGATAGCGGGTAAAGATAAGTCTTCCCAGCTTCATTTCCTCCAGGAATTACCGGTGTTCGATGGAGACCCGGGTGAATGGATAGTTTTCAAAACGGTGTTTGAAGACACGAGAAGCCAATTTTCAGGGGTGCAGAATGTCGCACGCCTTAGGAGGGCATTAAAGGGCACCGCTAAGGAAGCGGTTAAGTCGTTGTTGTTTACTTTGTGTGAACCTGAAGAAATAATGAACGCTCTCGAAAGAAGATTCGGTAGGGTTGAGATGCTCATTTTAGCCGAAATCGAGAATGTAAGACGTATGCCAAGATTGGCAGAAAATTGCCGGAATATAGGATCTTCTGCAAGTCGCATTACGAACGTGGTTGCCACAATACAAGCGTTGAATCAACCACAGTATTTATACTCACCGGAGTTAGTAAACCGCATAGTAGAGAAGCTTGGAACTATGATTAAATTTAAATAGTTTGAATATCGAGCTCAGCATCCTTTGGAGCCAGAGTTACAGAAGATGGCCAAGTTTTTAAATTTATTGAGTGAACAATTTGGAACGTCCTTAAGCAATGAAAATGTGCCTGAAAAACGGAAGCGTCCTGAATTCAGGAAGCAAACTGTACACACCGCAAAGGGGTCTGTACGCAACCGTTTCAAGAGCGAGCGCTATGAGCGCCGAAGTAATACGAGCGAGCGTCTAGAACGCCGAAATAATAAAGGGCACAACCGACGAGTGGTTATGATAACCCAGGATAAGCCTGTAAGTCGGGTAACAAATAAGTGTGTTATATGTAACAAGGAGCACTCTATAGTGAGTTGTTACAAGTTTAAGGACATGAATAATCGCGAGAAATGGGAAGCGGTTAAAAAAGCGAAAGTATGTTTTCAATGTTTGTCACCTAACCATATGAGGTTAGAGTGCAAAGGGAAAAAATGTGGTGTAAAGGGATGTAGAATGTCACATCATCGAATGCTACACCGATACCCCAATGAAAATACCTCGCCGCAAGGGGATGAGGGGGGTAAAGAGGCTCAAATTACAACTGTTAGTACAGTGAATACACTGGCATGTGCATACTTAAAGATTATACCGGTCGAGTTGTATGGACCTAGAGGAAAGGTCAAGACCACAGCTCTTCTGTATGAAGGATCAACCATGACACTCATAGAGGAGTGGATGGCTCAGAAGTTAGCGCCTCGCGGACGTAAAGAAGAATTACGTATTGAAGCCGTGGGAGGTAAGCGAATTAACGACGACAGTTCGTATCGCTTAAACGTTAAGATAAAAGGCATTTACTCGAACGACTTAGAAGAGATAAGTGTACAAACAATTAAGTCACTTAACCTTTCTCCGCAGTCAGTAAGTCGAGAATTATTGCAACGGTGTTTTCATTTGACACCGATTAAGGACGAGTTGATTTATGAGAGGTACCATATTACCTACCATATTAATTGGCCAGGACAATTGGCATCTCATAGTTACTCGTGAATTAATTTCAGGAGGTAAGAACCTACCTGTAGCATCGCTCACCAAACTTGGATGGGTTTTACATGGTCACATATCGGGTGGCATCAAAGCAATCAAGATCGTTAACCACATTTCCACCAAGAAGGAGGAAGACATGGATAAGTTGATCAAAGATTATTTTAGTTTGGAATCTCTGGGAGTGTCTGCGCGAAAGCCCGCGAACGACCCAGAAGAACGAGCTTTAAATATTTTGAGCAAAACGGTACGTCGTATACCTAATAATAGGTACGAGACTGCTTTGTTATGGCGCACAGATAATGAGTGCATGCCGTCGAATAGAGCGCAGGTTGAAAGTCGCCTGTTTAATATCGAAAAGAAGCTCGATAAAAATAGCGAGTTGAAAAAAGAATATGAGAAGCAAATTGAAAATCTCATCGTTAACGGTTACGCAGAGAAAGCGAACCATATTTCCATTTCCCCACGCACGTGGTATCTTCCCTCACTTCGCAGTGACTCATCCACAAAAAAGGAAAATAAGAATAGTTTTCGACGCCGCCGCAAGGACGGGCGGACGTTGTCTTAATGATGCATTGTTAACCGGACCGGACTTATTGAAGTCGTTATTTGGCGCTCTGCTACGATTCAGAGAAGGAAGCCTGGCAGTGATGGCAGACATTAAAGAAATATTCCTGCAAGTGAAAATCCGGAAAGAAGACAGAGATAGCCTACGATTCTTATGGCGGCACAAGCGTGACGCGCCACCGGAAGAGTATAGAATGACGTCACTCATATTTGGAGCGGCATCATCACCATGCATCGCTATGTATGTGAAGAATAGGAATGCGCAGAATAACGCACATATCTATCCAGAAGCAGCTTCCGCTACGGAAAGCAATTTTTATATGAATGACTACAGGCATTTCCCGACGTGACGACGGCCGAAAGGATAGTAAATTTTATGTAAAATGGAAAATAAATATAAGAGCGACAGTGCTTCACTGGGAGATAAGGAGCACACAGAACGCACTTTAGGTTTGATCTGGAATATCAAACGGGATATAATAAGTTTCTCCATAAGTCTTCGTAACACACCGGAAGAGGTGATGGAAGGTTTACGACCGCCTACGAAGAGGGAGATAACTAGTGCTGTGATGTCGGTCTTCGATCCTTTGGGACTCGCATCACCCATAACGATTCAAGGGAAGTCGCTGATCCAGCAAGTATGGAGGACAGGCATCTCTTAGGATGAAGAAGTTACACACAAAAAAACACAGGTATATTTTGTAAATGGATATCGGAAGTGAAGAAATTAGGTCATTTAGAAGTACCTAGACCCGTTGCTGAAGGCGTCGGCAAGGGAGAATTACGCACCATCACGGATGCTAGTGAAAAAGCATACGCTGCCGCGGTGTATTACGTCACCACGGACGAGCTAGGAGAAAGGCGGGTTACGCTGATCGCCGCAAAGGCAAGAGTAGCGCCGCTGAAACCAATTTCTATTCCAAGGCTTGAATTGCAAGCAGCTCTTATGGGCGCAGATTAGCTGCATCAGTTATTGAAGAGAGCAAGTACGAGATATCCGAGAGAGTATTTTGGACGGACTCACGTACAGTGTTAGCGTGTATAAGTCAGATCCTCGCCCTTTTAAACCATTCGTTGCTCATCGATTGGCTGAGATCGAAGATCACAGTAAACCATGTGAATGGCGATGGGTTCCAACGTCACAAAACGTGGCAGACGACGCCACTAGAAATTTTCCTTCCACCTTCGATGTAAGTCATCGCTGGTTTCAAGGACCTGAATTCCTCAGGAAAAGTACTGATTTATGGCCCAAACAAGTGGACACCATAAATAGCTTAGAAACAGGTGAAGAAAAATCGCCAAAAGGCGTAAATGCGCTGATAAAGCAAGAACCGTTAAGTCTACCCGACTACGAACGATTTAGCAGCTTTAAGAAATTCCTTGGGGCAACTACACGCACCTTACAAGCGGTAGAAAAATTCAAGAGTTTAAGAAAGTCGGTTAAAGGACCCGACAACGCAGCCGAAAAGTCGGTTATGTGTTCCAACGAAGTTTTAGCAAAGTCGGTTAAAGGACCCGATAGCGCGTTGGACATAGCGCTCTTGAAAAAAGCTGAATTATTAATTTGGAAGTTCGTTCAAGACGAGTGTTTCCATTCGGAAATAAAATGCTTGAAAGCAGGCAAAAGCGTTGAAAGAAGTTCACGCTTAAGTAAATTATCTATGGAAATAGGAGAAGATAACTTACTCCGTTTAAATAGGCGTTTACCTTTTAAGTCTAATTTGACCGAGGAAAGTAGAAAACCTGTCGTATTAGACGGTAAACACGAAATCGTTAAAATGATGATTAGAGAAGTTCATCATCATTTTGGACATGCCAATCACCAGACGGTGATGAATGAGGTGAACCAAAAATGTTATGTCTTGAACCTGCGTAATGTAGTACGAAGTGTGTCACATCATTGTCAGTGGTGCAGGTCATACAGGTCAAAACCGCAGAACGTGCCACAAGGAAATATTCCTCTGGAGAGAATAGCTCATCATGAACCACCTTTTACATGTTCAGCCGTAGATTATTTCGGACCTATGAGTGTGACTATAGGAAGGCGACACGAAAAACGTTGGGGTGTTTTATTTACGTGTCTGACCACCAGAGCAATACACCTAGAATTAGCAGCCTCATTGACACCAGCGTCAATGATAATGGCATTGAGGCGATTCATCGCCAGAAGAGGAAAACCAGCCGTTATATACAGCGATAACGGGACAAATTTCAAAGCTGCGAATAAAGAATTATTGAAAGCATGCGAAGATTGCTATGAGGGGATGAAAAATGAGTTATTTAAAAAATATATTAAATGGAAATTTATACCTCCGGGAGCACCGCACATGGGTGGCGCCTGGGAGAGGTTAGTAAGATCAATTAAAATTGCGTTGACCGCTACGCTCAAAGAAAGGAGCCTGCGAGTGTAGGTTCTGCATACGTTGCCTTTGGAAGCAGAGCATACTGTAAATTCCAGACCTCTGGTAACATTCAGTATGGATAGTCCTGAAGAGGGTTTGACACCCAATCATTTTCTTCTGGGACGCTCATGTGGTGATCGACCACCTGGATTATTTTTTGAGCAACATCTGACGGGTCAACTCAATTGGAAATCTGCACAGAGGCTAGCCGACCATTTTTGGACAAGATGGCTAAAAATTACATGCCTACTTTAATACCTCGAACAGGTAATAACGGAAAGTTTATGGAGCCTAAAGAAGGTGATATTGTCTTGATAATAGATCATTCATTGCCACGAAATACGTGGCCGAAAGGCAAGATTAGTAGGACGCTACCGGGACCAGACGGTCACACTAGAGTGGTTGACGTCATTACTAGCACAGGTATCTTGAGGAGACCTACATCCAGAATAATAGTCCTGGTACCCGCGACGCCTCCGAAATGATGGTGCTGATGCACGGGGGGGAGATTGTTGGTGACGCGCCTATAAGAATATTTCAATTTATTAGTTAACCGATTACGAATAGCTTCTAAAAAGCAAATTATCAAGCAACAATATTCCGATAAGAAAATGCTTGGTTGAATCTTAAAGAAATATCGAATTAATGATATGAAGGTCTTGGGTTCGACTCCCAGGCCGGAATAGTTTATCGTTTTCTTAGTAATATCTCTTAATAAATTTATATAGGGAATTTTTAAGATATAAATTATGTTACCGGTTGAAATCATCTTTCCAATAATGTTAATTTAAAGAAATATTAAAATAACGTTAGAGACCAGGATTTGTTCCCCGGTCGAGATGATCGCTGTGCATAAGTAGAATTAATGGAAATTAATTGTATAAGTATTGTCTTATATGAGTTTGATATGTTTTGTATGAAAACAAATGCCTGTTTTCTGTGATTGATTTTTGAAGGCATTCACTTGTATTGTTTGATAAGAAACATGATAACTGATAAGAATCTGATTAGAAATAGTTTTCGGCGTTTGAGAATTGAGTAGAATCGTTTATTCACCTAGTATTGTTGATATTAGTGTATACTAAACTTTCCATTTTTACTGATAGTCGATAGCCGTGCAAAAGTTAGTTTTTCAAATAGTGTGAGTTCATAGACGCACGCTAGCCACGTACTTAGGAGGCCAAATATGTAGAAAATTAAATTTTTGCAATTTCAGCAATTTATGTAAAAATGACTTGTATAACATTTTAGATTGATTGTACGTGTAAAAGAGGTGAATTCTGTGTTATTTTTATGTGAAAATTCCTGTGAATAAGTGAAATAATGATAGTTTTGTATAAGAAATTTAAAAGTGTTTTAATAGTGAAATGTATAGAGAAAATGTAAATTAAACTATTGTATTGGTTAAGATATGTATAATTTCAAGTGGAAAACATTGTTTTAACTTTCCATGTTAAATATTTAAGAAATTTCAACTTTGAACATGTGAGTAAAATAAGCATATTTTGTTAAATAAATAAAAGGTTTTTGTGATATAAAAATGTAATGTATATCGTAGTATAGATATTTTTTTGTGCTATCTTTATAAGTAAATTGTATAAATGTATGTCTTATACAAATAAAGTTATTGAGTAAACCGTGAGAGAGTGATAGTACAAATTGATGTAATTGAGTTGCGCAAGCGCACAAATGGCGCGGCTCACTTTCGCGTATAGCTCTGGGGTAGCTCAGTAAACGAGGTTTCTTGCAATTCGTAGAGCTTGGTCGACTCTACAATGGGATATTGCGGACATCCCACTTCCCGGAGGACTGGAAGAAAGGAAAAGTGATCGTCTTGCCGAAACCCGGGAAGGACAGGCGTAGAGCTGCCAGCTACAGGCCGATCATGCTGCTACCACACATAGCTAAACTGCTTGAAAGATTGTTGCTAAGACGCCTCCGCCCGTGCATCCAACTTCGGGCGGAGCAGCACGGATTCAGGAGGGGTCACTCCACAGCAACACAGCTGACCAGAGTGCTGCACCTGCTTGCGGCCGAATACAACCGTGGCCGCATTACGTTGGGCGTCTTTCTCGATATCGAGAAGGCGTTCGACAGGATGTGGCATTCTGGACTACTCTATAAACTAGAAGAACAGACCAGTGTCCCTCCTGCTATGTTGCGGCTAGTGGCGTCTTTCCTGGCAGACAGGAAGTTCTACGTCTGCGTAGAGGGCGCCGAGTCCGCAACCAGAACCATCAGAGCCGGCGTTCCTCAGGGCAGCTGTTTGTCTCCAGTCCTGTACGCGGCTTATACCAACGATATCCCTACCCTGGCAGGAAGGCTGCAAGAGTGGGAGGATGACGTGGAATTGGCGTTATACGCGGACGATAGCGCTTATTTCACCTCGTCCAGAAGAGCCCACATTGCCACTGCCAGGATGCAACGTCTCCTGGACCTGCTGCCACCATGGCTAGATGAGTGGAGGATGGTCGTCAACGTTGGTAAGACGACCGCTCTGCTCACTCGCCGCCTCAGGAACCTACCACCTCAATTAACCCTCAATGGCCAAAAGATCGCGTACGAGAAGGCCGGGACCTACCTTGGGTGCCAGATCGACCGGGCGCTGCGCATGACTGCGCACGTCGACCTCGTCGTCCGCACAGCACGATGTACGCGGGCGATGCTCCGTCCGGTCCTGGCATCCAAGTTACCACTTAACACCAAAGTGCGAGTCTACAAAACGTATATCAGATCCATCATCACGTATGCTGCTCCAGCCTGGTACGCGCTTCTGAGCGAGCCTCTGAGGCGGCGACTGCAGGCCCAGCAAAATTTGGCGTTAAGAACCATTGTCGTTGCGGGTCGCTACGTCCGGAATGACGTCATAGCGGCCAACCTGAAAATTGACACCATCCAGGAGTTTGTGGCCCTGTTGGCGCGCGGATTGTTCGACCGTGCAGACAACGGGCCGCACATACATCTTAACAACCTAGCGCCGCTACACACTCGCCCTCCGGACGGGCGACCCTATCCAAGAGAACTCCTCTCTATATCGATTAGAGAGTCGAGTAACAACCCACAATGCCGCTGATAGGCCAACTTTGACTTCACCGGATAACCTCTTTTTTTTGTCTAACCGACTACGAAAAATCAACCGATTACGGAAAATTCCGTATACAACACCTACAATGCCATTAGAAGGCTCCCAGGACCGGTCCATAGTGGTGGACCGCGAGGATAACGCGAGTAATGGGGGCATACCCCGAGGCCCGAAACCTGCAGGACATACCATAGTCCTAGCGGAAGACATCAACGTTGCAATTCGTTCGGGAATCCTTCGGGAATCGTTCGGTAAAAGTGCAAGACCAGCAGTCAATAAGAAGAAGAAAGAAAAAGTGTAGGGAATTGATAGGGAAAAGTAATTACTCTCTCACGGAACGGTTTGAAGATAATTGCTGTTTTATTCCCAAGGAATTCTTCCCTCAAAATAATACAGTCCACATCGAAGATTTAAGGCGTTGGGACCGGGACGATTTCGGAAGACCCGTAATCTCCGCCTGAACCTATTTTCTGAAAAGGAAGAGGTTATCGCCCTTGTGTGTTACTCCGTTGCGGAGATCACATACGTTGTTCCCGAACCCAACGTAGGCGTTTTTTCTTCGGAAAAAAACTTAGAAATTATTGAAAATAAGTTTATTGTTTTGCTACAGGTAAATTTTACATTATGCAGGATAAAATTTTAAACATTTAACAAATCGAAATAGGTTTAGTTAACTTATTTTAAAAATCAATTGTTTGAAAAGAAAAGTCCAATCAGTTTATCGTCTTAGATGGTGTTAACCAAGTTTTTATTTTTATTATAAAGCTTCTTTATCACAAAACCGCTAATTAAAAATAGTTGTTGATTTTCAAGAGTTATTAAACGAACTGTCTGGAAAATATTTATTAATTAGGAAAACAATAAAGTTTTACACTATATAATAGTTTAACAAAGTGAACTTTAAGCAGAGAGCTGCTTAAAAATAAAACATGACATCTACCTAGGGCTAAGTATTCCCCAAAAAGATGTTTTGCTTTAACTTTACATTACTATTCACCGAAAGCTTAACAATATGTGCGAAATATCAAAAGTTTTGAAATTGGTCTGCCTTCATCACATACGATAACAAAGTGGTACAGTACAATTTATGGCCGACTTGGCAACACAAAAAAAAGCGTTAACTGTTTTAAAACTTAGACTAGTGAGTAACCCTGACAAGAAATTATATTGTATATTAGTGATAGATGAAATGAAAATAAAACAATTGACGGAGTACCATGCAAGTTCTAAAAGACATTTTGGATATATACATAATGCCTTTGACTATGGTATGGTATTCTGTCAATTGCTTAATTTTCATTTCATCCATTACCAAGGTACAATAAAAAAAATATCAGGGTTACTCTCCGCTCTCAATTTTAATGCCGTCAGCGCTTCTTGAGCAAACCCTAGTCGGCGATCGATGGTATTGTACCACTTAGTCAATGTACGGGTGCAGGAAAACTTGTTCCAAAAGTTTTACGTACATAGCGATAGGCTTTTGTTGAGTAATAGTTAAGTGCTATTGTTTTTTATTTCAAGGCATTTTTTCATTCTAATTTTCCTTGGCCTAAGTGAGTGTTGGCTCCTACTCGCAGTGGGAGTAGGACTAGTTCGGGCTATATCCACTCACCAATCAATCACCACGATTACCCTAAAATAAATAATTTTATTTTCTATATATATATATATATATATATATATATATATATATATATATATATATATTTTTTTTATTTGAAAATAAAATTATATATATATATATGTATGGTACTATGTGTATATGGGCTTTCAATCCGTCTTTTAATTTAAAAAAAATTATATTTCTTAGGAAAAATAGAAAAAAAAAATGGTAGAATACTAGAAATAGTAGAAGTTATTGAACCAAAATACTAGAAAATTGGGATAATAACAAAAAAATTTTAAAAATTCATTTAAAAAAAATGGTAAGAGATAGAAAAAAAATTTACTAAGAAAATATGCTTCTAATGAACCCATCTATCTCGCATTTCAGTTTGTCGGACCACCCACCAAACACCCTGTACATATATATATATATATATATATATATATATATATATATATATATATATATATATATATATATATATATATATAGCTTGAATCTTCTGACTGTTAGGGGTATGTAACAAAAACCCTATGGTTCCCGTTAAGTGCGTAGTGAGAATCAGTATCCAAGCGTATAGAATTTTTTTTTCAAAAAAAACACATTTAAAAAAAATTAATGAAAAAAAAATAATTTGCAAATTGTATGTGGCTTTATAGTCTCTGCATTGGCCGAGGAGTTAGAGGATTGTCAAAGACCCCGCATTACCTATACTCGTATGATTTAGAGGAAATAAAACCACATACAATTTACAAATTAATTTTTTTCCATTAAAATTAATTTTTTAATGTGTTTTTTTTTTGGAAAAAATATTTTTATACGCTTGGATTCTGATTCCGATAACGCAGTTAACGGGAACCACAGGGTTTTTGTTACATGTTGTATATAAATGATAAATATATTTATTTTGTAAAACATGAGTAAATAAAATACAAGTGTTAAAAAACTTAAAACGAGCTACATGTTTTGCCATTTATGGCGCACAAAAATTATACTACATTAAGTTTACAATTACAATAATAGGTATATAAATATATGAATTAAATTTGATAGGTTAGTGCTTTTTTAAACTTAATAAAATATTTTCAAGTAGAATAATGTTGGTGTCAAAAGTAATAATAAAAATATTTAATCTAAATATAATTACAGCCCAATATTACCTCCCATAAGTTCAAGGTTGGTACTGCAGTGACAGATTCATGGTTTCTACAAGCTACAATCCAAGTGTGCCGCCTAAGAGGATCTCTTGGAAATCTGTAATAACAAACCAATAACAGAAAAATTTACTACTTTTTGTAATACTTTATTATAAAATCTAAATAAAAACTACAAACCGGTTCGGCAGACAAACCCGCATGGTTAATTAACTTATCGATAGCTAAAGTTGCGGCGTTCATCACTATAGTGCAATACTTTCGGTTGCAGTGATACCAGTTTTTTTTTAGTACTTATTTATTTATTAGGAAATATATTTTCGTTAATATATATAACTTGTGTAGTAAATTATATATTTTTTTAAAATAGATTATTTTTCACTTTATGAACTATGATGGCCACACCCGGTATTGGACGATAATATTCACAAAGTACGAGTTTTAATGATAAAATTACTTTAATATTGTGTTAAAAATACTCACAGATGAAAAGTCACATTGATCTTTTGTATATTTGACGTTTATTATTGTTTTTGTCATGTAAATACACTGCAATTCGGCATTTTGTCGGAGCTCGATTTACTGGCACGATCGCTTCGGAATGACGCACGATGCGGAGCAACTAGTTTTATATAACGAGTATGAGTCGGACTCTCGTACCTTTTACAGAGGGGTATGCCTTGCGATGCCGTCTCCTTTGGTTTAATACTCAAAGACTAGGTAGTAGTGAATAATAAGTGATTTATTTTCAGTTTATCTCAGTATTTGATAAGTGGAATCCTGGCATTTAGGTCACCTTATTTTATTTGATGTACAGACGTCAGCAGGTCAAGCTACCCGAAACTGTTAATTTTTCCCAATGAACCTTGAACCTAAGGCTCTAGAAATAAAGTCGAAAATCTATCAAAAAAATCTGACAGATTGTAGTAGCTTGATGTGCTGGCGTCTGTACTACTGTACTACCAAACAATATCGTTTTACCTCTATGACCTGTTTTCTAGTTTATGAGTATCTTTTTATTTTATTTTGTAGACCAAATAAAAACGAATGTAAAATAAAAACGGATAATGTATAAAAACGAAAATGCCAAAATATAAACGAATAAAAGAGACGACGAAGTATTAATTAGCTGATCTAATAGAAGCTGTCGAAAACGTACGACAAAAAAAAATTAATAGCTACCAAGCCTCCGTAAAATACGGAATACCAAGGTCAACCATTATTCACCGTTTACACGGAACACACGGTGCCAAACAGCCAACGCCTGGCAGACCTACTGAATTGTCAAAAGAGTGGGAAACTAAAGTAGCTCCTTAATCTCCATGTGATGGAAAAATGTGGGTATCCATTAACCTCCAAGGAAGTAAAAATATTGATATCTGATTATATTCGAAGGAACGGAATCATTACGAGATTTAAAGACAACTATCCTGGGAAGGAATGGTTTAGAGGATTTAAAAAACGAAACAAATTAAATTTGAAAAAGCTGCAGTCTGTAGAAATAGCTCGAAAAAAAATGTGATCCTTTCATAGTTAACGATTATTTCGATATGTTACAACGAACAATACAAGAGTGTGGTTTGGCTGACAAACCGCAATGTATATATAATTTGGATGAAACCAGCTTTTGTAGTGACCC
Source organism: Parnassius apollo (assembly GCA_907164705.1). Classification (NCBI taxonomy): domain Eukaryota; kingdom Metazoa; phylum Arthropoda; class Insecta; order Lepidoptera; family Papilionidae; genus Parnassius; species Parnassius apollo. The sequence goes on along the minus strand of CAJQZP010001449.1, from coordinate 1,085,049 downwards.
CCACCAAAACTAAAGTTGTGGGTCTGATGGGTTTTCCCTCGACTAGAACGATAGGCTCTCCTGGGAGGAATAACACCACTGTGCTCTTAGCTACGAATGCACTTGGCAAAAAGATCCCACCCTTAATAATCATCTGTGAAGCGAGTGGCTGTTTAAAAATGATAACATTCATACAGCTTACGCCGACAGTAAAAAAGGGTGGATGGAGACCACCATTTTCGCACAATACATCAAAGCCGTTTTTTTGCCAGCTATTGGAGCAGAACGACCAGTCTTATCGGTCTATGATGGTCATAAGACACATGTAGTTTTGAATGTCATAGACCTTCTAGTTGCCGAAAACATTACGGTTCTTAAACTGCCGGCTCACTCATCCCACATACTGCAGCCATTAGACTGTAGTACAATGAAACCTATGAAAGACAAATGGGACAGCGAACTTGTGAAATGGCAAAGACTCCATGTGGGAGCAAAACTGCAAAAACAAGAATTTTCCAGAATCATAACTAATATATGGATGATTTAAATCCTGTTATCATTCAAAATGGCTTCAGGAAAACGGGCATATGCCCTTTGAACAAAGATGCAATCCCAAAAGGAAAATTCGACAGTCTGGCATGGTCAAGATGGGAAGAACACCAGCAGCAAAAAACAGCTTCGTAATGATACTGATCACAATGGTGAAGAAAATGTTGAAGGAAGTCACACCAAGAAAGATAACAGTCAAAAAGAACATAAAGTACCAACACTAATAAGTGTATGCCTTAAAACAATTAACAGTGAGATACGACGATTGCCAGACGAAATTGATAAGGCTATTGCAAACATTACATGGGATATGAAGAAAAAGCTACCGAAAGAAAATGGTACAAAGGCTGATATGAACACGTACTCAGGTACTCGGGTTACAATTCAAAAGTGGGAGACTGTAAAGGACCCTAAAACTTTCATACTTTCACGTCCTAATAATGCCAATACCAATGCCAACAGTTATTCTTGTAAAGTAAAAATATTGGATAATGTAGTCGTCAGCTCAACAATAAATAAAAGCAAAGAAGAAGAACGAGTTTCATTCGAAGAGCTACTATTAAAAACTATTTCACGTAACGACATACCTAAAACTTTAAAGAAACTGATAAGTCAAGGAAGCGAAATACTAACTTACAAAGATGCACTTCATCATCTGAAAAATGAGAAAGAAAAAAAGGAAAAAGCAGAAGAAACTAAACGGCTAAAAATCTGAAAAGAGCAAGTTATAATGAGAACAAAAAATCACTGATAAATAAGTCCAAAGCAAAGAAAAATAAAAGGAAAAAGACCTTAGACCCAGAGAGTGAGAGTGATTGTACATATACTTCAATGAATTCTTCAGAAAATGAAGAACCTGAAGTTTTTTTTTTCAAAATATTTTGGAAGAAAGCATTGATGAAGATTTGCAGGAGCCATTACCATTATCTAATAGACAAGGACAAGAAGAAAATAGACCTAAAATAAAAAGTGAAAGATTGAATAAAGGGCAGAAAAAACATTAAGGCAGAATGAAGTAAGTGATTCAGGGTAGTTATTAATATTATTAAGTGATATAGGTACACCCGGGGCATAAGATCGTGGGAAATCTACGTTCTATGTTAATAAAATAAGTACAAATTTTCAGAAGGCGGGTAGTTTATATGAACATTCTACTGTTTTGGAAGAAAGGTTTGACAAAGATTTTTATGATCCGTTACCATCTAATTCTAAAGGACAAAAACAAAAGACACCTAAAATAAAAAGCGAAAGCGTGAAGGAAAGAAAGACTTACACTGTCAAGAAGAAAATATTTACACAAAAGGAAGTAAGTACACATTATCATAAACTTTCTAAGTTATAATATAGTAGTACAGGAAGGATAACAATTTGATTTTATTTTCAGAATAAAATGCCACAACCACAAGCATCTGAGGTAAAAAAAGATCTCGACGTGGCTGACTTCATTTTGGCTGGATTTCGGTCGTCTAAAGGCAAAAGGACGTATAAATACGGGTAAAAACTTCGCGATGTGATGCATCAGCATATTGTGAATAAAAAATATATAAAAATGAAAATTGTGAAAGAAATGATAGGCTCAGAAGGGCTAGAACCCAGAGCCAAAAAGCCAGTTAAATTAAGAAAAAAAGTGGAAGTGATGATCTGTCAAAATTACTCCGACTGAGCTTTTGACTAGAGAAAAAAGAAAGGACATACCTACGAAAAACGCGTGTATACCTAAATTATTATTAATTATAATTAACAGTGGTAGAGCCACGCGGCAGCTTTGCTGTTGCACGTATAGGCCGGCTCAAACCGGGGTGGTACCACGACCTCACAGAATACCGGCGTGAAGTGGAAGCTTTGCTTCCGCGTTTCGTCTGGTGAGTGCAGGTGGCCGGAGGCCCAAATCCCCCCCCCCATCAACATGGTAGCGGAATTAAATAATGATAGACTACCCCAGAAGGGTACCAGCACCGCAGGAGAATCCCTCGCTGAGCATCCACGATCATGTTTCTCCACTTCTGAGCGTGGGTGCTCAGGCTGCCCCGCGTATTCTGGGGGGGGGGGGGGCAAAATTCCGTTCAAGACTACAACTGCTCGGGGTAAACGGAGCAACAAAACCAAGGCGACCCCTGCCACGCTGTCCGTGAATATCTGCAATATCAGGGGACTTCACTCTAATCTAAACGCCGTTCACTACCATCTCGAGACGGCGAGACCGGCTCTGCTCTTTCTGACCGAGACGCAGGTGTTCTCTCCGGCTGATGTCTCGTATCTCTCCTGCCCGGGGTACAAACTGGAACACTCCTTAGTTAGGACATCTGTTCTCGACGCCTCGGCAGACATGAAACTTCGGACCTGTCCATCCTTTGGCTACGCGTATACAGTGACGACCATCCGCGCGTCTACGGGTGCCTCTATAGGTCCCATAGCGGTAATGCCGAAACAGACCGACTCTTCGACCACGTCCAAATGGCTACAGATTCGTTGCTAGAGCAGATCCCCTCCGCAGAGATCGTGATCCTCAGCGACTTTAACGGCCATCACGCCGAATGGCTTAGTTCACGTTTAACCGATCATGCGGGGAGATCTGTTCATGATTTTGCCTTGGCATATGGTCTGACAGAACTGGTTACTTCGCCTACGCAGATTACAGATGTGGAGGATCATGCACCTTTCCTGTTGGACCTTCTGCTGACCTCTCATCCGGACGGATATCAGATTTCCGTTGACGCCCCTTTAAGCTCCTCGGACCATTGTCTTGTTCGGAGTGTGGTGCCACTCACGCTGAAATCGCAGTTGCAATCTGCAGGCTGCCGCCGTGTTTGGCACTATAGTTCAGCCGATTGGGATGGGATGCGGTCTTTCTTTGCATCCTACCCTTGGGGGCGGGTTTGCTTCTCGCCGGACGATCCCAATGTTGTTGCGGATTCTGTCACTGATATGGTACTTCAGGGTATGGAACTTTTTATTCCTTCCTCTGTGGTGCCCATTGGAGGCAAATCTCAGCCATGGTTTGGTCGCTCCTGTAAAATAGCATCATGCTATAAGCAGGAGTGCTACCAAGCCTGGGCTGACGCATCAGCGTCCCGGGATGTAAACACCAGCGCTCTAAAAAAGAAGTATAATTCCGCCTCTAGGTCCTTCAAAAGAGTCATTGCCAAGGCAAAGTCAGAGCACATAGGCAGAATTGCATGCCGGAAAGTGCAGTTCACACAGCGCTCGGTTCGCAAAGTACTCCTCTCCCTGGACATCCACAAGTCAGGTGGGCCTGATGGAATCCCCCCAATTGTGCTGAGGACGTGTGCTCCAGAGTTGGCACCGGTTTTAACGCGTCTTTTCCGGTACTCCTACTCCCTAGGCGTAGTCCCAAAATCATGGAAGACGGCTTTTTTCCACCCGATCCCTAAAAAAGGTGACCGCTCAGACCCGTCCAACTACCGGCCTATCGCCATCACCTCCTTGTTCTCCAAAACAATGGAGTCCATTGTAAACTGCCAGCTCATGAGGTACCTTGAGGATCACCAGCTGATTAGTGACCGCCAATACGGTTTTCGCCGTGGTCGGTCAGCTGGTGATCTTCTGGTCTACCTAACTCACAGATGGGCGGAGGCAGTAGAGTCCAAGGGTGAGACATTGGCCGTTAGTTTGGACATTGCGAAGGCCTTCGATCGGGTTTGGCACAAAGCGCTTCTTTCGAAGCACTCTTCCTATGGGCTTCCCGAGAAATTGTGCGATTGCATCACCAGCTTTCTTGCAGATCGGGGCATCAAGGTCGTTGTAGACGGTGCAAGATCCGATTGCAAGCCTATTACTGCTGGTGTTCCACAAGGCTGCGTGCTATCGCCAACGCTGTTTCTTCTGCTTATCAATGATATGTTGCAAACCCGTAACACTCATTGCTATGCAGATGACAGCACTGGTGATGCTCTTTACACCGGCCGAGCCAATATTTCTCGGGAAAACGTCTCCGAGTGCCGGGACAAACTTGTGTCTGAAGTCTTTGCTGAACAGAGTCTCGGATTGGGGGCGACTAAATCTAGTCCAGTTTAACCCCCATAAGACACAAGTTTGTGCGTTAACCGCTAAAAAGAACCCCTTTGTCGTATCTCATCAGTTTCAAGGCACTCCCCTTGTTGCCTCAGCCAGTATCGGAATCCTCGGCGTAGACATATCGAGTGACGTGCAGTTTCGTGGTCACTTGGAAGAGAAGGCCAAATTGGCCTCTAAAAAGCTTGGCGTGCTTAGCAGAGCGGGACAGTATTTCATGCCGGCACCCCGCCTGCAACTTTACAAGGCGCAGGTTCGGCCGCACATGGAATACTGTTCCCATCTCTGGGCTGGGGCTCCCCAGTACCAGCTCCTTCCACTTGACCGCATCCAGCGCAGAGCGGCTCGAATCGTCGACGACCGAGTGTTTTCCGATCGGCTCGATTCACTGGCACTGCGAAGAGATGTTGCATCTCTTTGCATTTTCTTTCGCATATACCATGGAGAGTGCTCTGAGGAATTGTTCGGATTAATCCCAGCCGCCAAATTTCGTGAACGCACTACGCGGCAAACGTCGCGATACCATCCACATCATCTGGATGCTTGGCGGTCCACCACTGTACATTTCAAGAGGAGTTTTCTTCCGCGTACAACCTCTCTGTGGAATAGTTTACCACCAGCGATTTTTCCGGACCGATACGACCTGGGGACCTTCAAGAAAAGAGCGTACTCCTTTCTAAAGGGCCGGCAACGCACCTGCAATTCCCCTGGTGTTGCGGTTGATCATGGGCGGCGGTAGTCACTTAACATCAGGTGAGCCGCATGCTCGTTTGCCCCTTTTTCTATATAAAAAAAATGAGTCTGGCACAAAGATGGCGGCTTGACGTAGTGTTGCGCACTATACTTAATATCGATAATGTGGTGCTTATTTGAAAAAAGATTCTTTGGTGTGATTCTTCTCAAACACCCGAGTGTTCTTAGATAGGTTTTTTCAAATCGATATGACGGATGACAAATTGTAAGTCCTTAATTTTTTTTTACTCATCCTATCGATAGGGATATCAAAATAAAGGAAATTAAGGACATTACTGAAATATATATAAGTTATACTTAAGCTTTCAGTTCATTACTTTTAAGTATTCATTTTGTTTTGCTTTTATAATGTAACTATCTATTGTTAATGTTACAATTATTTGTCAGGAATTACTAAACAAGAAATACTAATTAAATAATTTTTGTTTGTTTGTTAGACAATAAATTAGGCTCAGTCATCACACTCACACAAATCTATATACTATCTATAAACTATAATAAATGCAAAAGTTTGAATGTTTGTTTGTTCCTCAATCACGCCAAAAGTATCAGACCAGTTAAATGTAATTGGGCACACAAATAGTTTATTACCTGAATTAACATATAGCATTAGAGGTCCCGAGAGATATAATAAGAAGATACCTAAGGCGGAATACCTACTTTATAATAAAACTGAAACTTCCATTTAAAAAAAGATTTATTACAAACATAAATTACCCGCACTTACTCATTACGAATTTATATAATTTTATTAAAATAATTTCGAAACGAAATTTTTTCTGTTATTTTCTTTCCAAAGTATTTAAACCTCAGATCCATATAGGTTTGGACTACGGATTTAATAAGTAAAAGTCTATGTGTCGTGTCATGTTCGCAGTTTGATTTAAACAAATTCGCTTCATCAAAATGTTCCAATAAAAAATCTGAACAAATGGAAATAATATTGCTCAGACCGCAGTTGTTTCTGAAAAATACCCTTTAAGATTTTTTCCACTTTAATTAGAGTGCGCTTCACGTCTGTTGGTGGGTAAATCAGCCCACCCCTGTTCTTTGAAGTTATTAAACTTTTTGGATAGTCTTTATGATCGCCAAACAACAAAAGTCCATATCACAGTCAGTGCCCACGTTAACTCTTCCATAATAAGTCTTAGTTTGAGGATCCCAGCAAAGACACTTTCTGATAGCCATTTCATCTAACACTAAAGAACATAGCACTGGCATCTCACTTGTTTGAGCTTTGAGTTTCAAAGCATTAAAAGCTTCTGTACAAAAACCAGGCTCAGCATTTACATTCTGGTACCACCTACTTAAAGTTCTCGGATGTGGCAAACACGTATTGTAGGTACGACGAACAAAATCGTAGGCCTTTGGTGACAGAAAGTGAAGCGTGATTTTTCGATGTGAATTTTCGAACATCTTCGCTGTATTGCATTTTCATAGGCAATCCTACCGATTTAGAAATTTATCTCTTAAGAAAATCTTTGGGGCCTGCGCACTGCTCCAACACAGTCGCATGATCATCATTAACATAATTTTTGTCCTTTATATTCTTCATTAAAATTTCAAATCAGCTATTTTCTTACTTTGTTTCTTCAGTTTTTCATTTAGTCTTTTAATTTTTTTTCCTTTGATCTTCACATTTCATCTTAAGTTTTTGGATTATTTTAAGCTGTTGATCCTGAAACAAAAAAAAAATACATTTACAAAACCAAAGAAAGTGTTCTAAGTATTTTTCTGTTAATTTTGTAAGTTTCAATAAAAAGAAAAATAGGCTATCGATCCAACTCATGATGAATATTTTACAAGAAACAGGTCATATACCTAACATTTAATGTGGTTGGTTAAAATTATTTAAGATTATATATTATAAAAACATGTGAAAATAACACACCTCAATAAAGTTAGAAGTGCTGCAGACAGGTTTCTCTCCAAATACTTTGCGAGGAACAGTTTGTTGCTTCTCACTCCTGTAACATGGGGCTGGTAACTGTTAAAGAAAAATAAACAATAACATATTTTAATATTAAGTGAATTTGTATTTAAAAGTCCAGAATCTATATCTAGAAAGTAAAATAAATTATGAAATATCATACTAACATTTATATAGCTAGAAATGCTGCAGACAGGTGTCTCTTCTCGTACTATGTGAGAAACGAATTTTTGTTCTTCACACTTGTTAAATTGGGCTGATAACTGTAAAGGACAAATAAAAATATTAATAAATATTTTGTAAGTTTTTATTAAAATGTTGTCAAGATTTTTTAGTAACCCACAGTACCGCACCCTCTTAGGAAATGAGTATAATTTACCTCTGCATAGTTAGAAGTGCTGTAGATAGGTTTCTCTACCAACACCTTGCGAGAAACAGATTCTTGTTCCCTACAATCTTCAAATTGAGCTCGTAACTATAAAAATACAAATATGTGTTTGTAATATTTTTTTGCTTGTTTTTAACCTGCAGCCATACTGCGTAAGCATTTTACCACTTACCAACAACTCGCTTGAAGGCAAAGCATCATCGCGCAGCCTTGTTTAACATTTAAAGTTCGATTAAAACATTTTTCTTCAAAATGTAGCGAACAAATAAAAATGTGTTTAGTTTTGGTGTTGAGGTTTTCTACACCAAGTATATTCAGCCACTTTTCTTTTTGTTTCTCACACTTTGGTAATCTAAAACCACAAAAAAGAAATCGTCTTTAAATAGGTACTATTCATCTATCGATATATCGATATATTGAAAATGCCGAACCGTACCGTTTTTCGATCACTAAATAATGATAGAAAAACATTAGATCATAATGATTTCTTATATTTATGCGAGCACTACACATTTAAATAATATTAATTTTTACGGATTTTATCGCGTACATTAGATCATTATGGAAAAGAACTAGGTTACTTACCTATGCAAAGTAATATTTTGATGTGTGTTCTTGTTTTTCTTCCGGCAGCTTATTACACTGCACCTGCCCATGATAAATGTAGTCCTCTACTAGTTTTAAAATGCACAATTTTCGCATAAAACGCATAAAAACATTAGATTTTCTTAAAAATTTGAAAACAAACTAGTCGCTATGACAACTGATGTCACTGACTGTGACAAAACATGGCGACCGGCCGCAGCGAAAAAATTGTTGTCATATTCGGTAATGATAAAAGTAATGTTGTCCTTTTTACATACGAATATACTCATGAGCTAAAAAGAGACGCCGATATTTCGTTACATTCCTACAACTAACGATCTTTATGTCATGTCCTTTCTTTTTTCTCTAGTCAAAGGACTGAGCCACAAACGTAGACAGAGAATCCTATCTCTGTCTACGGCCACAAACTAATAAGAGTACTAACGTACAGACGACAATCTACCATACTAAAAAATTGTAACGAGCCTCAAAAATTGAAAATGACATTTACGTTTTTAACTTTATCTAAGGCAAAGACATTTATTTGTTTCAGCCTAGTAGTAAGTGGCTGTAAAAAATCCTCTCAGAACTTAGAAAACTTATCTTTATTGGTTTAAACTTATGTACGTTTTCACAATGTGACCACGTACATAAATTTAAACCATTATTAATGTTGATTTAGATATAAAGAAATAAAATACAGAAATATTTATTAAGTCTTTTATTTTTACATTTCAGTGTTAATTTACAAGTGCAAGCAAATTCTTTCCTTCTAGGAGCAAAACATCAATTTCTTTTAAATATTGTCACAACCATTGAAACCTCTATAATTACAATCTAATTTTTTATCGTAGGAACTGATGGTTCTTTGCACATAGGTCACATATTCAATTCAAATGATGTAACAACTTTTCTCAAATTTTTCTCCTTGTAGTATTTATGGTTTGTGCTTGTTGCTCCCTCATTTATCAAATATGCAGCAATATTCAAAGCTTAAGCTATTTAATAGCCGAGTGCTCCCAAGCAGTTTTCAACCTGCAACAAAAATTAAAATAAACAATTTATTTAAAAAAAGTAATAATGAGTTGATAAACATAGGTAGTAGCATTTTATTTAACAATGAGTATTGCAAAGGTTCTTTTTAGATACAATCAGTCACTAAGGGTTAATTTTTCAATGGTCACATATAAGTTATTCATAAAATAAAATCCAACATAAACAAATGAGAATTACAATTGAATTAATAAAATAGTTCAATTGTTTGACTTCACATCAGCTGGTAAACAATCTACTATTGTAATTGGCAGATAAGCATTCACATTCTACTTTTTTTGTGGCCAGTTTAAATATTAGATATGGCTATATTTTTAGATATTCTGCAATCTGTCGAACATCCATAAGATGTCCATTAATAAACACAGGATAATATAGATAGGGCGCATAACCGTGTATCTTAATGGCTACTTAATTTGCTTGTTTGTATAATAAGAAAAAAATGTGAGAAAGGTATAAATAAATATTTCCCTATATTATTGATATTCATTGTGTCAATCCTCCTTATTTTCATCAGTTCCAGAAGTAGATGGCATGGACATTTCTGCATGTATCAAAATATATATTATTATCAGGAATACAAAAAATAGATTATATATAAATACTCTTTCCTCAGTTACCATCAGATTTGCATGAATTAGATATGGGGTAATATTCTATTCTGACTAAAAAAATCTCACTTTGTAGATTCATAATATGCGCCTTAAATGATCATGCATTTAAAGAGAATTATCAGGAGTATAGTCAATAAGATCTGTACAAGTTGTTTTATTCCATGTGTAGTGTTCAAGTAAATATAAGGAATCATAAAGTATAATTTATTTAATAAAATATTCAGTCTTTTGGGAATAAGAGTGGTCAATGGTCAAATCAACATATTCTGAAAAATAAAACAATTATTTTAAAAGCAGGATCCTTAATATATTATTATTAACAACACATCTTAGTGTAGCTGGTCCATATTGCCTATAAAAAAAGGAAAATGAAGATAAAAAAGTCTACTATGACTGTTTTATTATACAGGCACTATATCAAAAAATATTCACCACTGTTAATGATAATAACACTTGTTCTTCTCTATTTATAGATAACATCTATTAAACAAGAAATACCAAATGTTTTGGCACTAAAAGAAGGGATATGTTACTAACTAGTTTTGTGTTTTTGTAGTTATTAATACCTATGGGGTTTTTTAATTTATAAATGAAAACCGGATAGGATCAGATAATCAAATAAATTAATTGATTACGCCTATATACGCAAAGATTTTTAATTTAAATTAAGACTATTCTATGAGACATGCTGACTTTGTACACAATAGTCATGCTTGAGAGCAAAGTAGGTATAAATTTATTAATGTACATAGCCAAGTAAATTATAATTTAGTACTGTAAAATACATGCTCGGGAATTAACAATTTTTTGTTTTGTGATATTTATTCGGGCAGTATTTAGGTACAAATATAAATGATAGTTTATACTTGTAGTGACACTTTGATAATGTCACCAAAACTTTCATACTTTGCATTGTAATAGTTTTTAGACTACAGTATGTACAATATGTATATAATATGACATTACTGGTGTTCATATTAAAAAAAAATGGAAAATGATAATCAACTAAAGAAAAAATAAATAGAAAAATTATTGACCGGTCGTGATCTCAGCTTCTGTAAATAACGTGAGATATGCATCCTGGTAGGGCAGCTACTTTGATCTAAGATCCTGGTGAATACCAGATTTATTCGGGATAAAAAATCGCAGTTCAATGTGTTGGTAGCACACATCATCATCATCAGCCTGCAGCAGTCCACTGCTGGAAATAGGTCTCTCACAAGGCGCGCCACTTAGTCCGATCTTCGGCTACACGCATTCAGTTTTTATCAGCCACCTTGCGCAGATCGCCGCTCCATCCGGTCAATAAAATAAAAACATAATAAAAAACATAATACAAAATAAAAAAAATAAAAAGTAGCACACATGTAACTTATTATAATGTAAATTTTTGTACATAACCTTTGAATTTATTACATATTTAACCTTAAATCGTTGAGTAATAGCCGCGGCCCGCGGCGCTTGCCGCGACACGCGGTGGTGCGTGGTGGGTTGTGGACTTGTGGACAGAAAAGTCAAAGCAAAGACAAACGTCAATCTAAATCCGTAGCTTTATCTCTATGCCGTAGCTACATATTTATACATTTGTAGTCAATAGCTGTCAACGTTGATTTTTGAGGGCCCTAGATATAAGGCCAGGAATATTTGTATAGAGATTACCACCTGTGGACTGAGAGGATTGAGTGTATCTGTTTTTGTTATTTGTTTTGATTTGTTCTTATGTCGCTGACTGCATCAAAATGAGTAAACGAGGTGTTGTTTTGCATGGTAGAGCTCGGGAGATTATCTGCAATATAGATAAATAATACTTTGAGAGCGAGAAACAACACAGTGTTACATTGATACACAAATTAAAGACAGCAAACATCTTCTCCGGACCGGATGGAAATATAATTATGACTCCTAAAATTTACGCGAGCATTTTGCAAACCCTACAAAATGCTAGTAAAGTGACGGAGAGAGTTGTTTTGGCCACTGGTATAAATAAAAATACTTTGACTCGTATTTGACACCAGTGGAAAGATGTGGAATCTAGCAGCAGCAAAATAACTACACCAAAAAAGAAAAATGGAGGTAACTGAGGTTTTGTCTTTGCCTCTTTACCTTACCTGATATTACATACAATGTTAAAACGACTGCCTTTAAATGTTTTTTGATTATTATTAAATTAAGCTCACTCTACCTCCATCTGGCCCGAGGGCAAAGATGAGGTTTACGATGGAGCAAGTTTAGGGTTAGCTATAGACATCCGGTACTTGATTTTGATAATGTTTTTAGTCTAGGAGGATTGTCAGGGTTAAGCTTGAACCATTTACACCATTTTTGGATTTCAGAAATGCCTTTTGAATTAATTACGATAAAAATAAATTTCACTAAGAATTGCAATAACGAAACGCAAATATGGCAATATGTTTTTTTAACACAGATAAACTAATAAAAAAGTTAATCACTCGGACCCAGACAATCCATTTGTGGCTGGAGACTGGACTTATATACAACAAATAGAGTCGCAGTGGAGAGCAGAGAAGGGGTTTTTCAGAAAACAAAATTATAGCAATTCACATTACATTATTTCATTTACCACTATCATAGCAGAGTTTAGTGCAACCAGACTTTATGGATAAGATTGGACGAATCGGTTCTAAAATCGAATTAGCACACCCCGATTCCATGTAGTCTTGTCTGCCGTAAAGCCGTAGGCACGGAGGGAGAGCAGCCCCGCCTCCGCAGCTTCGGCTTATTAGCTTATTAGGTCCGCTACGGCTCACTTGGGTACCTGTGACTTTCTACAGCAGGCGGGGGCTGCACTTCCCGCAGTGCCGTAGCCGTTGCAGAAGTAACTTTGCGTCAATATTCCTGTATAAAAAAGTGAGGTTATGATTTACAAAAAAAATATATTATTCATAAACTATACATTTCCGCAATGGGGGAAGGGAAGGGAGTGGTTCCCACGACCGCCCCTCTCCCAACACCGTACAGCCGGTGCAGAAGTTACTTTTTGTCTATATTCCTGTATAAAAAAGTGAGGTTATAAATTTACAAAAAAAAATATTACTCATAAATTATACATTTCTGCAACGGGGGAAGGGTAGTGGGGGCTTCCCATGACCCCCTCACCTCCCCACTCCCCTCCCTCGACCGTACGCGAGTACCGGACGTCTATAGTTTAAACAGTTATATGCACTATTCAAAACAGACGCCAGCAGGCATTCCACTGTACAAGACCGATAAACAAGCAAATCAACAGCAGTTAGCTAAGCTGTTAAGCTTAGTTCCCACTAGCTTTTTGTCGCCGATAAGCCTCTTGGCTCTGCTTTCCACTGAGTGCGGCAAGTTGATATTTTGCTGAGCCATTCCAAGAGTGATTACATTACTCGATGCATGTTTGAACTTGAGCTTTGTATAAAATAAAGCTGTACTAATTAGTAGCTGTGTAAATACCCAGTTTTGTAGCCACAGTTAGTGCTTTTGACGACAGCTCAACCCAGCGGACAGTTGATAGTGACAGCCACTCAAGTTCAAGGCGCCCAAGCGATCAAATTAACTTGAGGTTTATATCAACATCAAAGCAATTGTTTCGTCGTTTTCTCTAATAGTTCACACGCGCAGACACTTAATTCACAAAATCAACGACATTTAATTCGCAAACTGCAGACTTCTTTTTTGCGATCATATTCTAGATGGCCCCAACCATTACATCAGATTTGATAGACCACAAATCCTCGCGAAAGAACATCGATTCCTACCAAGGATGATACGTGAGGCTATTGAAATTAGGATCCCTGCTTGAGATCCTATAATTAATAAAATTAAAACTAAACCCAAGCATACCACTGCAAGAATTCAAAATACAGTTAGTTCATTCTGCGTAGATCGGACCAAAGACAATAATTAAAAAGCTGAAGGTACTCCGGATTAACTTCGACATCGGGACGTCAGTCACCTCAGTCCCCCGTGACCATGGGTGCTGGAAAGCACCCGAAACGTCGGGTATTAAAATTAATATAAATAAAACGCGATAAAATCCGTAAAAGTAGTTTTAATCAATGTATAGTGTTCGCGTAAATATAAGAAATCATTATCACAAAATCGCATTACTTTCACAAATCAAAATTCACTTCAAACTATTATTCAAGTGACAATCCGTCGACGGCCAAGTTCCCGTCAAAACCCTTATCACATTCACTTTGTTACGGCTCTGGGCTCTAGCCCTTCTGAGCCTATCATTACTTTCGGAATCTTAATTTTTTATTTATTTTTCTTCACAATATGCTGATGCGTCCTATTGCGAAGTTTTTGGGAGATTTTGACGACAGCTCAACCCAGCGGACAGTTGATGACGACAGCCACTCAAGTTCATAAGGTGCCCAAGCGATCAAAATAACTTGAGGTTTATATAAACCTCAAGTTATTTTGAATTGATATCAATATCGAAGCACCTGTTTTCGTCGTTTTCTCTAATAATTCACACGCGCAGACACTTAATTCACAAAATCGCATAACTTCTACGAATCAAAATTCACTTCAAACAATACGTCGAAGGCCAAGTTCCCGCCAAAACTCCAATTAATCAGAACTATGGCCAAGCCAAAGAGTACAGTAGGTTACGCAATTACAATAATTTGTTTTTAAAATATAGCTTAGATTCATTACCATGTTCTTATCCAAAATTAAAATTATCAACAATTAAAATATCAAATTATTTGTTTTAATGTAAGGATTGCAAGACGTTGATAAATAAAATGTTTTGAGAAATGATCAACTACCATGGTGTGGTGATGTATGAATATCCATATCAGCCCGTGGATATCTTAACACGTTAGCTGTCCAATGTACCGAATACAGTACACGCCGCCGTGGGTCCATCACGTCCGTGTACCGTAAATGGTACTGTCGCCCCTGTGTCTTTCTATGCGCTCTAAATTCATGGACTTGTGTGTTATGTTGCTCTATTTATCAGGACTTGTCAACAGGACACCAATGAATAGAAAAAACGGAAAACATGATATATTCTTTTTTTTCTAAATGTGGGTAGTGGCAAAAAAAGCAACTGTTTATTAGTAAAAAAGGCTTTATTTATGTAAAGGAACTTAGAATAATTGAAAACAGTACGTCTTTTTACATTTATTACAGTGCGTTGTCACTCTTTTAGCTTTAGCTCTCGCATCCTTTGGAAGACTTCCCTGATCGATAAGTTTTTTGTAACACCCAACACATCGTCTTCGTACAGATATGCCCCTTACTTTGCCAATATTTTCTAAAAAATGTGAAATCCTATTAGATTCTACCAGTGTACTTGATGATGAAGACAGGCTTTCGTATTGCCTTTGTCTTACGGGAAAACGTGAAGTGCTCGTCTGTAGTTGCGCTTCACGTGTTTGCTGCTGAGCAGATTCAATTTGTAATAATTTCTTCACAATTGCTTCATTTGCCGCCAAAACAGTGTACCTTTCTTTTTTTTCAGGGTGTAATTCATTGAAAATTATCATAGAGTTTATCACTGCTATGGCCAGCAAATCCGTTGCAACTTTTTTGTACCAGATTAACGTTTTTCTAACAGGCGTGTTGTAACTGGACAGTTGATCAGCAATGTCTATTCCTTTTTTAGCTTTGTTGTAGGTAAGTATCATATCAGGCTTCAGCTTTGGAGTGCGTGCTGTCGTCATAGATAGTCCTTTGCCGTGACAAGTCGACAATATACAAACATCTCGCTTGTCTTTCCATTTTAGAACAGTGATATTTTAATTTTTTTTGTTTGACGGCAATTTCTCCTACTTGCAAAGCATCATTTGTGACATCTTTTGGTATACCTCTCCTTTTTTATTTAGAGTACCACAGAGATCTGTATTACGAGAGAGAAGAAATTTTGCAAGAGGCACACTAGTGTAGTAATTATCCGTGACCATACAACGACCTTCATCTAATAGTCCTTCTGCTAATTTTACAACAATAGTTCCTGTTGTATCTAAACCAAAAAGCTGTTCGCTCTGTCCGCTATATATTTGGTATCCCCACGTCAAGCCATCTACAGTGCATAACTTATATATTTTGATCCCGTATTTATGAGACTTCGACGGTATAAACTGGCGAAAAATTAATCTGCCACGAAAATGCACCGTTGATTCGTCAACAACTATGGTGTCCCCAGGCGTGTAAATCGATCTAGAATTATCAATAATAAGATCTAGCAAGGGGCTAATCTTGTATAGTCTATCATTTTCGCGTCGAGACGCTTCATTGTCGCAAAAATGCCAACATTTTAGTATAAGTGTGAATCTGGTGTACGACATTTTGATATTATGAAGTAATGGATGATAATAAATTACATCCTTTTTCCAGTATGATTATATCGTCGGGAAGGGTATTATACCCATTAGTAGAATTACACCAAGAAATTTTAGCATTTCTGATTCGTCGACATCTGACCATCGTTTTTTGCGACTGTGTGGCTTTGCCGGTTCTTGTAAATCCGCGCGGCATACAAATTTGTTTGTTGCACCATTAGTTTTAGGACATCATCATCAACAATTTTTCGGAAAATTGTATAAAGATCTGTGTTTACATCGAAAAGCAGATTTTGGCGAGTTGGTTCGTCGTGCCCTGTGAAAGGTTTTCTCGATAAATCTTTTACAACTACCTGCCACTCGGAGTCAAGAGACACTTGTGCTTGTATTCGTCTTGACCTCGACGTTCGTGAAGATACATTTGGTGGGTTACTGATGGTGATGGGGCTGTCTGGTATTTCAGCATTTTCATGTTGTCCACTAAGTATTTCAGAGTGTGCAGACTCACCCATTTCTCCATCATGTTGTACCTCTCTGGCGATTGCTTCGACTGTCTCTTATTCACGTTCATCAATGTCCACATCATCGTCCTCGACAATTTCCTCATGGTCATACACATTGAACAGTGAATCTTCACCATCAGACTCCTCCAACACTCTCCTGATATCTTCGTCGTCAAAGTTCTTCATATTTACCTATTATAATTCACACAACAAAAAATTGGCGCTCAAACGGACATAAACTTTGAATGTGAGTTTTCACTTAGCCATTTGACAGTTGACAGAATTTAAGACTTTTTTACTTTCTCTCAATGTCAATTTGTGACCATAAACAAGAATATTAATAAAAAATGTGTTATTTTTAAATAATTAGCCGTTCACAAGTCCACGGTACAAGCTAAGTGTACACGATGCTTCAACTCGACAAGTCCGTGTACCGAATACGGTACACGGGTAAAAGGTGTGATAATCCGAGTGATTTGTTATTAATTAGGCATATTTATCCAAAACTAGTTATTTTGTATTGATTTGAGACAGAATATTACAAAAAATGATTTGGACATATGGGGTTATCGAAAAATTATGTATGGGGACAGTTAACGTGTTAAGAGGTGACTATACTTGGTGGAAAGTATTGTTTTCAAATAACCGTGACCATCGTTCCAGTAACAAAAAAAGCAACAGTGAAAAATCATCGTGACTTTGTCACTTTGGATAAGTACTTGGAACATTAGAACGACTTATAAGGTGACTTTAAATATGCATTTTAGATTTAGTATTAGGTTTTATTTCAGTAGTCGGTTTTTATTACCTTCCTCACCGAAGCTACGAACGTAACTACATTGTATGTTATAAATACCATTTTAATTATTATTATTGAAATAAATAAATTTCACCTGTCCTAGCCGATCAGACGGTGTACCATTCCAGTAGACCGTATCGCACCATATTACACAGTAACAAGGTACGTGGAAGTTAGGTGAATATCTAATATTATTTAAAAAAAATTGTATTGATGTCAAACGCTCAAGGCGGCAAAATCCGACAGTAGAAACGGGACACATGCAAAGACGCCGATATAAAAATAACCATAAATTGAAATACTATAATAATAAAATACAAATATACAATATGATCGATATCGTAATATTAAAAATGGACTAAAATTAAAAAAGGATTCAAATAAGATCAATTACATTTCAAAGAATAGCGCGAACATGCAAGTATATAAAAAGGCACAATACCATATTACTTCCCTGTTAAAGCAAAAGAATCACCAAATAAAACAACACAAAAACTCGAAAACAAAATTCATGAATTTTTTCGTTCTTAACAATAATAACAATTTAATCGTAATCCTTCATCAAAATGTACAGGGATTATCCTCAAAAAAAGAAACTTATGGAAGTGACTCTCTCGGTACTAAATCAAGATTTGTCCCCGGATGTGCTTTGTTTTTCAGAGACTTTCATAAAGTGTGGTGAGGAAAAAAATATCAATATACATAATTACGAACTTGCGGCTCACTATTCACGAAACAAGAAAAGGGATGGAACCTGCATAATGGTAAAAAAAGGTATAGCATTCAAGCAAGTAACCATTTTTGACGAGGCTTCAGCCAACTTTCATTTTGAATGTTGCTCAATAAAAATACCTTATCACAACATAATTATTGTCTGCGTATTCTTCAACTGCTACAAAAAAAAGGCATTTTGAATGTTTTTCGATAAACTGGAATTTGTGCTTAGTAAATATTTGCATAAGCACTCGAAGCAAAAAAATTGTGATTGTGGGAGATATCGATATAAATACTTTAATAAGAAATAATGTGACCAACAACTTACTAGATATTCTCCAAAACTATAATCTCACTCAGCATATCACGGAACCTACTGGAGACCTATCATGTATTGACCATATATTTAGTAATATTAAAGGTGCAACTGGACTTAACCTCCCTCTCTGTTTATCGGACCACGATACTGCGCAAATTCTTGGTTTCAGTACTATATCAAAGACTACTCCCCCAAAAACCTTATACACCTATAGGAGGGACTATTCTTCTGAAAATATAGAGAAGTTTAAAAAATATTTGGTGAGCCTTTCCTTCTCCGATGTTTACAGCGAAACAGAACCTAATGCTGCGTTTAATAAATTTCATGATTGGCTATGCCTTCTATACAAAATCTGCTTCCCATATAAAAAAGTTAGACTTTCTTCAAAATCCTATTTAAAATGGATTTCTAAGGGAATCAGGAATAGCTGCGCGAAAAATAGAGTCCTAAGAAAAAACTACTATAGGAGAAAAACGCCTCAAAATAAACACAAATATAAAGTTTATTCAAAACTACTTAAAAATGCATACTATGTTCTAAAAAAATAACTAATAATAAATATGTGATAAACAGCAAAAATACCTGCAGCTGAAGCTACTTGGAAGGTCATACAGGATGAAATAGATACCAAGCCGCAATATAATAATCACATTGACTTTATTGAATATGACAACAAATTTATTACTATTCCTACACAAATCGCAAATACTTTTAATAATTTCTTCATTGAATTGACAAACAAAGATATCCAAAATAATATACCAAAAAATAAATCCAATCTAATCTGTTGACGAATATGATATAAATAAAGTAATAATGACCTTGAATAATAGTGACTCAGAAGGGTATGACGGCATTTGTACTAAAGTAATTAAGGCATGCAACAAAGAAATAGGTAGGGTTTTGGCATTTTTAATAAACTTATCAATAATCTCTGGTATCTTTCCTGATAAACTTAAATTTTCCTTGATTAAGCCTTTATTCAAAAAAGACAAAAAATCAATTTTGAACAATTACCACCCTATTGCGCTCGTGCTAATTTTGTCAAAAGTATATGAAAAACTTATGCATACTAAACTCACATCGTTCTTTGACAAGTATCATGTCCTGAATCCCACTCAGTATGGGTTCCAGAGGGGAAAATCTACTACGCATGCTGTTTTCGATATGGTAAATGAGACACTAACATGCCTTAATGCTAATAATTATACAACTGCACTCTTCTTTGACATGTCGAAGGCTTTCGATTTTGTCTCACATAATTCATAACTGGTAAAATTGGAAAATGTGGCATTAGAGGCACTGCCTTAAGTTGGATTAAAAGTTACTTGCAAAATAGACGTCAATCTGTTTAAATAAGCAAGCCAGACAGTAATCATGTGGTCCTAAATCACAAATCAGATTTTAAAGAAAACAAATATGGAGTTCCACAGGGTAGCGTTTTGGGACCACTGTTGTTCTTAGTATATAAAAATAATCTTCCGAATGTAACTAAACACAAATGCATTTTATTTGCTGACGACATATCTGTAATAGTAAAAACAGATGGTAAACAATCACTTAAAGATCACATTAATGATATTAACAGTACTGTAAAAACAATAATAGAATGGCTTAAAAATAACAACCTACTTGTAAATCTTGACAAAACTTATTTTATAAATTTCAATGACGTATTATACCAGACAATGAACATTAATTTTGAAGGACAAACACTAAAAAGTACAAATATGACAAAATTCCTAGGTATATGGATTGATCAAAAACTAAGTTACAGAAGATGGCCAAGTTTTTAAATTTATTGAGTGAACAATTTGGAACGTCCTTAAGCAATGAAAATGCGCCTGAAAAACGGAAGCGTCCTGAATTCAGGAAGCAAACTGTACACACCGCAAAGGGATGTGTACGCAGCTGTGCCAAGAGCGAGCGCTATATGCGCCGAAGTAATACGAGCGAGCGTCTAGAACGCCGAAATAATAAAGGGCACAACCGACAAGTGGTTATGACAACCCAGGACAAGCCTGTAAGTCGGGTAACACATAAGTGTTTTATATGCAACAAGGAGCACTCTATAGTGAGTTGTTACAAGTTTAAGGACATGAATATTCGCGAGAAATGGGACGCAGTCAAAAAAGCGAAAGTATGTTTCCAATGTTTGTCACCTAACCATAGGAGGTTAGAGTGCAAAGCGAAAAAATGTGGTGTAAAGGGATGTAGAATGTCACATCATCGGATGCTACACCGATACCCCAATGAAAATACCTCGCCGCAAGGGGACGAGGGGGGTAAAGAGGCTCAGATTACAACTGTTAGTACAGTGAATGCAGTGCCATGTGCATACTTAAAGATTATACCGGACGAGTTGTATGGACCTAGAGGAAAGGTCAAGACAACAGCTCTTCTGGATGAAGGATCGACCATGACACTCATATAGGAGTGGATGGCTCAGAAGTTAGCGCCTCGCGGACGTAAAGAAGAATTACGTATCGAAGCCGTGGGAGGTAAGCGAATTAACGACGACAGTTCGTATCGCTTAAACGCTAAGATAAAAGGCATTTACTCGAGCGACTTAGAGCTAAGAGATAAGTGTACAAACAATTAAGTCACTTAACCTTTCTCCTCAGTCAGTAAGCCGAGAATTATTGCAACGGTGTTCTCATTTGACACCGATTAAGGATGAGTTGATGTATGAGAAGTCCAGACCTACCATATTAATTGGCCAGGACAATTGGCATCTTATAGTTACTTGTGAATTAATTTCAGGAGGTAAGAACCTACCTGTAGCATCGCTCACCAAACTTGGATGGGTTTTACATGGTCACATATCGGGTGGTATTAAACCAATCAAGATTGTTAACCACATTTCCACCAAGAAGGAGGAAGATATGGATAAGTTAATCAAGGATTATTTTAGTTTGGAATCTCTGGGAGTGTCTGCGCGAAAGCCCGCGAACGACCCAGAAGAACGAGCTTTAAATATTTTGACCAAAACGGTACGTCGTATACCTAATAATAGGTACGAGACTGCTTTGTTATGGCGCACAGACAATGAGTGCATGCCGTCGAATAGAGCGCAGGTTGAAAGTCGCCTGTTTAATATCGAAAAGAAGCTCGATAAAAATAGCGAGTTGAAAAAACAATATGAGAAGCAAATTGAAAATCTCATCGTTAACGGTTACGCAGAGAAAGCGAACCATATTCCCATTTCCCCACGTACGTGGTACCTTCCTCACTTCGCAGTGACTCGCCCACAAAAAAAGAAAATAAGGATAGTTTTCGACGCCGCCGCAAGGACGGGTGGACGTTGTCTTAATGATGCATTGTTAACCGGACCGGACTTATTGAAGTCGTTGTTCGGAGTTCTGCTACGATTCAGAGAAGGAAGCGTGGCAGTAATGGCAGACATTAAAGAAATGTTCCTGCAAGTGAAAATCCGGGAAGAAGACAGGGATAGCCTTCGATTCTTATGGCGGCACAATCGTGACGCGCCACCGGAAGAGTATAGAATGACGTCACTCATATTTGGAGCGGCATCATCACCATGCATGTAATATATATGTAAAGAATAGGAATGCGCAGGACAACGCACATATCTATCCAGAAGCAGCTTCCGCTACGGAAAGCAATTTTTATATGAATGACTATCTACAGGCATTTCCCGACGTGACGACGGCCGAAAGGATAGTAAACGATATGTATGAATTACATAAACATGCTTCTTTCCAACTGAGGGGATGGGCTAGCAACCGACCCGAAGTTTTAAGTAAAATGGAAAATAAATATAAGAGCGACAGTGCTTCGCTGGGAGATAAAGAGCACACAGAGCGCACATTAGGTTTGATTTGGAATATCAAACGGGATATAATAAGTTTCTCCATAAGTCTTCGTAACACACCGGAAGAGGTGATGGAAGGTTTACGACCGCCTACGAAGAGGGAGATAACTAGCGCTGTGATGTCAGTCTTCGATCCTTTAGGACTCGCATCACCCATAAAGATTCAAGGGAAGTCGCTGATCCAGCAAGTATGGAGGACAGGCATCTCTTGGGATGTAGAAGTTTCACACGAATTACACAAGTTATTTTGTAAATGGATATCATAAGTGAAGAAATTAGGTCATTTAGAAGTACCTAGACCCGTTGCTGAAGGCGTCGGCAAGGGAGAATTACACACCATCACGGATGCTAGTGAAAAAGCATACGCTGCCGCGGTGTATTACGTCACCACGGACGAGCAAGGAAAAAGGCGGATTACGCTGATCGCCGCAAAGGCAAGATTAGCGCCGCTGAAACCAATTTCGATTCCAAGGCTTGAATTGCAAGCAGCTCTTATGGGCAGCAGACTGGCTGCATCAGTTAATAAAGAGAGCAAGTACGAGATATCCGAGAGAGTATTTTGGACAGACTCACGTACAGTGTTAGCGTGGATTAAGTCAGATCCTCGCCCTTTTAAACCATTCGTTGCTCATCGATTGGCTGAGATCGAAGATCACAGTAAGCCATGTGAATGGCGATGGGTTCCAACGTCACAGAACGTGGCAGATGACGCTACTAGAAATTTTCCTTCCACCTTCGATGTAAGTCATCGCTGGTTTCAAGGACCTGAATTCCTCAGGAAAAGTCCTGATTTATGGCTCAAACAAGTGGACACCATAAGTAGCTTAGAAACAGGTGAAGAAAGATCGCCAAAAGGCGTAAATGCGCTGAGAAAGCAAGAACCGTTAAGTCTACCCGACTACGGACGATTTAGCAGCTTTAAGAAATTCCTTGGGGCAACTACACGCACCTTACAAGCGGTAGAAAAATTCAAGAGTTTAAGAAGGTCGGTTAAAGGACCCGACAGCGCAGCCGAAAAGTCGGTTATGTGTTCCAACAAAGTTTTAGCAAAGTCGGTTAAAGGACCCGATGGCGCGTTGGACATAGCGCTCTTGAAAAAAGCGGAATTGTTAATTTGGAAGTTTGTTCAAGACGAGTGTTTTTATTCGGAAATAAAATGCTTGAAAGCAGGCAAAAGCGTTGAAAGAAGTTCACGCTTAAGTAAATTATCTATGGAAATAGGAGAAGATAACTTACTCCGTTTAAATGGACGTTTACCTTTCAAGTCTAATTTGACCGAGGAAAGTAGAAAACCTGTCATATTGGACGGTAAACACGAAATCGTTAAAATGATGATTAGAGAAGTTCATCATCATTTTGGACATGCCAATCACCAGACGGTGATGAATGAGGTGAACCAGAAATTTTATGTCTTGAACTTACGTAATGTAGTACGAAGTGTGTCACATCACTGTCAGTGGTGCAGGACATACAGGTCAAAACCGCAGAACGTGCCACAAGGAAATACTCCTCTGGAGAGAATAACTCATCATGAACCACCTTTTACGTGCTCAGCTGTGGATTATTTCGGTCCTATGAGTATGACTATAGGAAGGCGACACGAAAAACGTTGGGGTGTTTTATTCACGTGTCTGACCACCAGAGCAGTACATCTGGAATTAGCAGCCTCATTGACACCAGCGTCAATGATAATGGCATTGAGGCGATTCATCGCCAGAAGAGGGAAACCAGCCGTTATATACAGCGATAACGGGACGAATTTCAAAGCTGCGAATAAAGAATTATTGAAAGCATGCGAAAAATGCCATGAGGGCATGAAAAATGAGTCGTTTAAGAAATATATTAAATGGAAATTTATACCTCCGGGAGCACCGCACATGGGTGGCGCCTGGGAAAGGTTAGTAAGATCGATTAAATTTGCGTTGACCGCTACGCTCAAAGAAAGGAGCCCACTAGAGGAGGTTCTACATACGCTGCTTTTAGAAGCAGAGCATACGGTAAATTCCAGGTCTCTGGTAACGTTCGGTATGGATAGTCCTGAAGAGGGTTTGACACCCAATCATTATCTTCTGGGACGCTCATGTGGTGATCGACCACCTGGATTATTTTTAGAGCAACATCTGACGGGTCAACTCAATTGGAAAGCTGCACAGAGGTTAGCCGACCATTTTTGGGCAAGATGGCTGAAAGAATACATGCCTACTTTAATACCTTGAACGGGTAATAAAGGAAAATTCATGGAACCTAAAGAAGGTGATATTGTTTTGATAATAGATCATTCGTTGCCACGAAATACGTGGCCGAAAGGCAAAATTAGTAGAACGCTACCGGGACCAGACGGTCACACCAGAGTGGTTGACGTCATTACTAGCACAGGTATCTTGAGGAGACCTACATCCAGAATAATAGTCCTGGTAGCCGCGACGCCTCCCAAATGATGGTGCTAACGCACGGGGGGGAGATTGTTGGCGACGCGCCTATAAGAATATTTCAGTTTATTAAGTCAACCGATGACGAATAACGTCTCAAAGGCATTGTCCAATAGCAATGTTCTAATAAGAAAATGCTTAGTTAAATCTTGAAGAAATGTCGAATTAATGATATGAAGGTCTTGGGTTCGACTCCCAGGCCGGACTAGTTTATTGTTTTCCTAAGTAATATCGCTTAATAAATTCATATAGGGAATTTTAAGATATAAATTATGTTACCGGATTGGTTCCCCGGTTGAAATCATCTTTCCAATGATGTAAATTTAAAAGAATAATTAAATAAAGTTAAAGATCGGATTTGTTCCCCGGTCGAGATGATCACTCTGTGCATAAATAGAATTGACGGAAATTAATTGCATAAGTATTGTCTTATATAAGTTTGATATGTTTTGTACGAAAACAAATGCCTATTTATCATGATTGATTTATGAGAACATTCACTTATATTGTTTGATAAGAAACATGATAACTGATAAGAATCTGATTAGAAATAGTTTCCTACAGTTTGAAAATTGTGTAGATGCATTTATTCACCCAATATTGTTAAAATTGGTGTATATCAGACTTTCATTTTTTCTGATAGCCGAGAGCCGTGCAAAAGTTAGTTTTTCAAATAGTGTGGGTTTATAGACGCACGCTGGCCACGCCCTTAGGTGGCCGAATATGTAAAAATTTAAAATGTTTGTAATTTCAGCAATTTATGTAAAAATGACTTGTATAACATTTTAGATGGATTGTACGTGTAAAAGAGGTGAATTCTGTGTTATTTTTATGTGAAAATTCCTGTGTATAAGTGAAATAATGATAGTTTTGTATAAGAAATTTAAGTGTTTTAAATAGTGAAATAAATAGAGAAAATGTAAATTAAACTATTGTATTAGTTAACTTATGTATAATTTCAAGTGGAAAACATTGTTTTAACTTTCTGTGTTAAATATTTAAGAAAATTTCGACTTCGAACTTGTGAGTAAAATAGGCATATTTCATTTAATAAATAAAAGGTTTTTCGTGATATGAAAATGTAATGTATATCGTAGTGTAGATATTGTTTTGTGCTATCTATATAGATAAATTGTATTGATGTAAGACTTATGCAAATATAGAGATTAAGTAAAACGTGAGAGAGTAATAGAACAAATTCATGTAATTGAGTTGCGCAAGCGCGAGAATGGCGTGGCTCATTTTCGCGTATAGATCTGGGGTAGCTTAGTGAACGGGTTTTATTGCAATTCGTTCGGGAATCCTTCGAGATAGTTCGGGAATCCTTCGGGAAAGTACGAAAATCCTTCGGGAAAAGTGCAAGACCAGCAGTCAAGAAAGAAAAAGTGTAGGGAATTGATAGGGAAAAGTGATTACTCTCTCACGGAACGGTTTGAAGATAATTGCTGTTTTATTCCCAAGAAATTCATCCCTCAAAATTATACAGTCCACATCGAAGAATTAAGGCGTTGGGACCGGGACGACTTCGGAAGACCCGTAATCCCCGTCTGAACCTACTTGCTGAAAAGGAAGAGGTTATCGCCCTTGTGTGTTACTCCGTTGCGGAGATCATATACGTTGTTCCCGAACCCAACGTAGGCGTTATAGGAGGCCGGATCGAGAGAAGCCTCGATTCCTCCCTTCTGTTACAGAGCCCGAACGTTGTGCTCCTCTGGGTTCCTTTTCACAGTTTGATTTTAGTTTTAAGAACAGCGTGTCTTTTAGCGACTTTATATAACTAATTTTAAGTTTATGTGTGAACTAAGTGGTAAGACCCATTTCTGTCTGCGAGATCGTCTGGGTAATCACTCTCTTACCTAATACCGGTATAAAAAAGGATGTAAGGCATTTCATCTCAGTTCATAGAGGTGACAACTTACAACTTAGCTCCAAGTTTCCATAGGCTGCAATAGTTACTTACCATCTTCAGGTGGACTGTAAGTTCGTTGGATACTTGAGTTTTAGAAGCGTAATTTAGTAACAAAACGAATTCTCATAATATGTTAGTTGTATAATTCTTATAAATAACATATAAAAAAGAATCCTTCTGAGCACTCTTACCTATGGTTTTGGGTAAACTTATTAATTGTATACTCTTTAGTTCTAAGGCGTCCCTTCTAAATCTTATAGGTCTCGTCACGAATCATGAAATCAAATACCATCCACTGCGCATGTGCAATCAAGCAGAAAAATGAAAATTTTATTGTCATTTTAATATGTAAAAAGTTAAAGGTTGATATTATAACTACACAGTATCAGTCTTTACGAAAACAAAACGATATTTTTATATATCATTGTTAAGTTTTAATTGCTTCTAAATAATATAATAAAAATATTAATTAATTTGCAACCTTCCGCTAACTAAATACAATGATGTGTCTTACCTGGATTGAAGAGCACCTCCCGCCCTCCCTCAATTGCATACACTAACTAATGTGTCTACTTATCGCTCTCAACTCAACTGGTTACCCATTCGTCAGCACCGTAGTCTACGTGCACTCACTACTCTTTACTCTATCTTGATGTCTCCTAATCCTCCATCTTATTTAACTCCTCATTTTCAATATCTTAGCTCCAATCATGATAGAGTTCTCCGTTCTAATAATAATCTTTTGCTTCAGTGCCCCCCCTTTTAGTACTAACTTTGTTCAATCATCGTTCTTTGTTCAATCTGTTCTTCTTTGGAACGCTCTGCCTTCCGAAATCAGGAGTGCCGAAAACAGGATTACGTTCAAGTCTAAAGTGCGAGAAATGCTCGTCAATAAAATGGCAGAATCAACTTAGCGTTCGTAGTTTAATATTTATTTAATATATATGTGTGTGTGTATGTATGTATATATATGTATATATATATATATATAGATATGTTTAATTTTATGTATATATACTTACATAATGTTTATATATGTATATATTTATACGCTTATATATGTATGAGTTTATATATGTGTATATATGTATATGTATATATGTATATATGTATTGTACATACTTCTTATTACACCTACCTCTTTTATCTCTGCACTACTCTAAGGTAGACTGGTAGATAATGCCTCAGGCATTAAGTCCGCCTATATACATCTAATGTGTATATGAAGTTAAATAAATAAATAAAAATAACTCCGTCACCACTAGTCCCAGAACCACTACTCCCGGCACCACTACTTTATTATTATTATTACTATTTATACATAAACACACTAGCAGCTAAAAAAGCTGATGCGTCTTAATGTTTGGAGATTTTATCCAATCTGTTCTTGAAGGCGTTCAATGTAGGAGCATCAATCACATTTTGTGGTAGCTTATTCCACTTGGTGACAACACGATTTGTTATAAAATTCTTCATAGGATTCCGTTTGGCAGTCCTATGACAAAGTTTAAGTTGATGTCCTCTTAGACGTTTGTTGCTCAGTTGGCCCTCCAAGTTCTGCGGCGTTGCGCCACCAAATCTTCTCTGGTCCGTCTCCTGCTGACGTTGACTTCGGGTACGGACACCCTCCGTATCAAAATAAAATCGGCATGGTTTGATCCCACTTCTGACACCAATTGTTACGTGCTTAAGGTTCGTGACAATAAGGATTGCCGATTGAATTACCAAAATTGACACTTTAATTACCGAACACCAATTATAACTTAAATCACACTTAACACTTTAGTCCACTTTATTTCGCTACGAAAGCTTCGCTCGTATCGCCAATTCAATACTGCACCGGTCGCCTTTTCCACAGAAACATCTAGAATGTTCCAGCAAATACCGGTCCCGACCGACTAGATGCAGAAAATTTGAGTGTGAACTTTTCTAGAAAGCTTAATTCTTCTATTCGCGGCTTCCAGCTATAGGAGATCATATACCTTCCCTGTTGGACCTTCTGCTTCTGCTATAGGTCGGCCGATTGAGATGAGATGCGGTTTTTTTTTGCATACTACCCTTGGCGGGTTTACTTGTCGCCGGATGATCCCTGCGTTGTTGCTGATTCTGTCGCTGATGTAGTACTTTAAGGTATGGAACTTTTTATTCCATCCTCTGTAGTGCCCATTGGAGACAGATCTCAGCCATGGTTTGGTCGCTCCTGAAAAATATCATCACGCTTTAAGCAGGAGTCCTGTCGAGCCTGGGCTGATGCATAAACGTCTCGGGATGTAAATATCAGCGCTCTTAAAAAGAAGTATAATTCTGCCTCCAGGTCCTTCAAAAGAGTCATTGCCAAGGAAAGGTCTGAATACATCGGCAGAATTGGTTAGAAGCTAGTTTGCCTTCCTTCGGGAACCCGTGCATTCTGGTATCTTGCCAAGGTTGCCCGAGGGAACTTCTGTCAGTCATCTCTTCCATCTCTCCACAGAGAGGACGACTTACTGGCCCATGCCGCAAAAGAGAAAACCGATCTGTTATACTCTCTTTGCGTCCACTTTAACGAGTGTTCAGTGATTTAGCCGAATATGAATATTCGGTACAGCTACCGAATAAGCCGAATACCGAATACTTACCTATATAAAATAAAATAAAATAATTATAACAAAAAATTACATTGTTTCATTTACCACTATCATAGTGCAGAGTTTAGGGAAACCCGATTTTATAGATAAGGTAGAATCTGTACTAACACAGAAAACCCCGACTCCACGTAGTTTTGTCTGCCCTACCCCTAGAGTGTTTTTGTAAAGCCATAGGCGCGGAATAGAAGGAGAGTTGCGGAGGCGAGCAAGGGTGCCAGTGCTACGCAAGGGCAAAGAGGCTGCACTTCCCGCAGTGCCAAAGCCGTTGCAGAAGTAACTTTGTGTCAATATTTTTGTGAAAAGTTTGAGGTTATGATTTTACAAAAAAGTTATTACTCATAAACTATACATTTCCGCAAAGGGGGAAGGGTAGGGGCTGCTTCCCCTGAACGCTCCCCCTCCCACCACCATACGTGAGTACCGGATGTCTATAGTTTAATCATCATAATATTCATTATATGCACACCATACAGTCCTTAAACAATAAATACAAAATGTTTACTTATTCTACACAGCAGTATTTCAGCCGACGCTTACAATAGGAAAACCTGAGCTGTTAACGTCAGTAGTCTTCCAGCGTCATCATATTATACAATATTATGATGACGCTGTTCATGAAAAGTTCATGAAAGGGTAAACTAAAAAGAAAAATTAAATTTGACCATTTTTAAGGAAAACAAGATGCCGCTTTGTGTGTGTGCGTGTGCGCGCGCACGCGCGTGCGCGTGTGTGTATAGCATGCGTTTTAATTATATCTTTAACATTATTATAAGCTTTCCATTAGAAAGTTTATAACACGTATTTAAGAAAGCTATTATAAAATTGTAAACTATGTTGATGCGATTTTCAATTTATAATTACACAATGTATTGATAATTGTAAAAAATTGTAAAAATGAATGATTATTGTACTTTCTTTATTGAAACAAAAACAAAATTAAATAGGTTAGGAGGGAGGTGTACATAAATTATAGAATTAAGTTCGTTATATTTTAATTGAGAAACAAGATGATGACACAAAGTATAATAGGAATTATAAGAATAATAATTTCGAGTAATAAGCTTTGAGTCGATTTTTGAAGGAAAAGCGGGATTAAGCACGTCGAATATGTAACGAGGTTTTCCACAAGCGTAAGTACAGCCGTATCAGAAAATAATACATTGAAGAAAGAGAATGAATGTACGGGAGTACGAAGAGGCAGGTCATTAGAGAGGTTTTCACTATTTGGAAAGGTTTAGGTTAACTTAAAATCGGGACGGGAAAGTTTCCATAATATAATAACTTGAGCTCCTAGTATGCGAACCCATGATTAGTGTGGGTCATGAGTGCCTGGACGGCTTAATGTAGACCTGGAAATTGAAAAGCCCGTCATTCTGAACGGTGGACATCCGTTAGTCATGCTGCTTGTCCGACACTACCAGATCAAGGCCGCGTACAGCTTAGGTGAACGAACTTAAACAGAAGTACCGGTTGACTCAGACCGGTAAGACTCAGACCTACCGTGAAGAATGTCGTATCAAAATGTATGCTGTACAGGATCCGGAAGTGCAGGCCGCAGGCACCTAGAATGCGAGACTTACCTTATGCTCGCACGACTCACCAGAGGTGACGGTCGGTAGGTGAAGAGCGAAAAGGTATGCTGTTCTATTTACATGCATGACGGTCAGGGCAGTGTGTCACATTGAGCTAGTGTCTTCATTTACTGTGGATGCTCTCATAATGTTTTTGCGTCGTATGGCGGCAAGATGCGGGGGGCCGCGCCATTATTATTCGGGTAATGGCACCAACCTCATAGGCGCTGATAAGGAACTGCAGAAGTCCATCCAGAACAATGAAGACGTAAAAAATGAAGGTATTAATAATAATATGGAGTAGCACTTCATTCCTTCCGCCAGTCCCCATGGGGGTGGGGTACAGAAATGTCTTATAAGCAGTGTGAAGATGTCACTCAAAGTCGTCCTGAAAGAACGAGCACCAGGTGAAGAGGTGTTAAGCACATTCATGGAAGAGGTGGAAAATATCGTTAACAACCGTCCCTTGATGCATGTGTCGGTGGAACCAAGTAGTATCGAAACCCTTACTCCTAATCGTTTCCTTCTCGGTACTTCATCAAATCTGCCCGTGATGAGGGAGTTTGATAATACAGATTTATTCTTGCGAAAATAATGGCGTACAAATTTTACCTAATCTCATACCTCGGAGTAAGTGGCACAAGAATTAGAAACCGCTGCAGGTTGATGACTTCGTTCTGGCGGCAGACCCTGATTGTCAACGGAACACATGGCCAAAGGGACTTATTATCCAAGTGTTATCAGACAATAATGGGTGGTGTCCAGTTGGTAGATTTAAAAACTAAGAATTGGAACTCGTCGAAGATCTGTGGCTCACGTCGCACCAAATGCTTTAGATGATAGGCATGATTATGATAGGCGCTGTCCAACACTCAGGGTGGGGAGTGTTAGCGAAGCGCTCTAACTTTTTGATGTACCGTTTTTTATCTATAACTATAAGACCTATAAATACGGTTCATTTCGACCACAGTTCACGTTTATATTATACCTGCGACGCGCGAACAGTTTTATGTAAATTTAATTATTTGAAAGTATAATACACGTTTTGTGAATACTGATGCCCCTGACTCTACACACCGAACATCTTTTATCTTCATGTTATTCTTCAAAGTTTTGGCTATAAGTCACTACAGTAAAAAAACTCGGAAGAAGCTCACTATGTCCACGAATTCTTATCTTTGAATTTGCTATATTATATCTGTCTTACCTTTTGTGTACCTATACCTTTCTGCTGTTAGATAAGGTTCATACTCTAAGGTGTACATTACACACTCATGCAGGCTGTCAGCTTTACAACAATCACGCTTGTGATTGACGAATAACCTACCGTCTAATGCAGTGATTGATGCCTGCATGAGCACGTAACGTATGCCTATCAGTCACCATCCGTTTTTTTATCAATCATGATTGATAGAACTGATTGCCGCCTGCATGAGCGTGTCATGTACCTACGCCTAACGGTTCTGTCTGATATAATTAGGTCGACTGTACAAACGCTCAAATGTATGTACAGTCGATAAAAGTACCCACAGTAGACTTGCTTGCACTGCTTAAGAGATTAGGACCACAGGACTACTCCTGACGGACTAGCACCGCCCCAATTTCGGCTCTATGTGGTAGAGCCATGCTCAAAGAGTATTACAATTATATTTAAGAACCTTGCTCTGATGCCATGCTGCAGCTATATTATTTTTATAGCCCCAGTGTGTCGGCTCGACCAGAGAAGCACCAAGCTGTCATAGAATACCAGCGTAAAAATGGCAGTTAATGTTGCTGCGTTTCGTATGGTGACTGCAGCTAGCTATTATTTGATTTTAGTAGACATCTATGTCGAGACCTCTCGCCAGAGAGAAGTATGTTCGTTGGTCGAGCCTTATACTTTCCTTTTTTATCAGCCTATTACATCCACACATACCTACATGGTAAATTTTAATTATAGGCAGTCAATTGTATGAATAATTTGCTATAATCGCCACGCTGTGACACCGATCAGGAAACAATGTTCTGGTAGCTAGGATCAAGTTGAGATGCTTCTGGCATAATCGCCTCTTACGGCACTAATTTGACCAAATTGGGCGATAGGTTTGCTGATGTTGTCACCACGGGTAAGTAAGGGAAACTATGGAAAAATATTTAAATTTACAATATATTCTAGGTTAAGCTTTATGTATTTTAAAAATATTCTTTACCACTGTAATATGTCTATCTCATGGGCCTAGTGATCTTAAACGTGATTGCTGATCATGAGATCCCAGATTCGAATACTGAGTCGGGCCAAAATCACTTATTGGGTTTTTCTATCAAGAAGTTCTCAGTAGCAGCAGATGGAGGATTTCACCCTTGTGCCTCGGAAAGCACGTAAATCCGTTGGTCCTGCCTGCACCTGATCTCTCTCCGGTACGTGTCTGTTTAATTTCCGATCAGACTATGAGAGAGGAAACAGAAAGTGCACTTGTGTCGCGCCGCCTTGGCAGCTTGGCAGCTGTATGTGCGGCATATTCCAAATTGTCCTTCGGGTGTACCCGAAAAATTTGTATTTTAAAACGAAGCGCCGCCGTAGTGATAGGTTCTTTGCTACCTAACTTGTTTTTATTATTTATATTCGTATTTTATTACCATAAACATAATAATGAAATAGTATAGCCTTTAACAGTGACAGAGCTACGCGAGTGGTAGACCTCACAGAATACCGGCCTGAAGTGGAAGCTCAGCTTCCGCGTATCCTCTGGTAAGTGCAGGTGGCCGGAGTGGCAGGAAATAAATGTTAGACTACCCCATGAGGATACCAGCACCCCTGGAGAATCCCTCGCTGAGCATCTATGACCAAGTTATTCCACTCCTGAGCGTTGGTGCTCAGGCTGCCGCGCGTATTCGAGCGGGGGGGAGGCAAAATTCCGCTCAAGACAACTGCTCGGGGCAAGCGGAGCAACAAGACCAAGGCGACCCTTGCTACGCAATTCTTGACTTTCTGCAATATCAGGGACTTCACTCTACCCTAAATGCCGACGACTACCATTTCGAGACAGCGAGGCCGGCTCTGCTCTTTTAGACCGAGACGCAGGTGTCCTCTCCGGCTGATGCTTCGTATCTCTCCTAACCGGGGTACAAACTGGAATACTCCTTTGTGCCTCGGGCTGGAGTTTGCGTATACGTCAGAGAGGACATATGTTCTCGTCGCCTCGGCAGTCTTGAAGGTTCGGACCTGTCCATCCTTTCGCTACGCGTAGACAGCGACGACACTCCGCGCGTCTACCGGTGCCTCTATAGGTCCCATAGCGGTGATGCCGAAACGGACAGACTCTTGGACCACGTCCAAATGGCTACAGATTCGTTGCTATGGCAGATACCCTCCGCAGAGATCGTGATCCTCGGCGATTTTATCACCCCATCACACCTTGGCTTGAACCAATGGCTTGGTTCACGTTCAACCGATCATGTGGGGAGATCTGTTCATGATTTTGCCTTGGCATATGGTCTGACACAACTGGTTACTTCGCCTACGCGCATTCTAGATGTGGAGGATCATGCACCTTCCTTGGACCTTCTGCTGACCTCTCATCCGGAAAGATATCAGATTTCTGTCGACGCCCCTTTAGGCTCCACGGACCATTGTCCTGTCCGGAGTGTGGTGCCACTCACCGTGTTTAGCACTACAGGTCAGCCGATTGGGATAGGATGCGGTCTTTCTTTGCATCCTACCCTTGGGGGCGGGTTCTCTGCTAGGCTCTTTATTTGCGTCCAACTCGACTCTCTATGACGGGGAGATTACGCCGCCGACCATCCCGCGGTGTGTGCTCCATGCCGGAGGTGTAGTTCACACAGCGCTCAGTTTGCAAAGCACTCCTCTCCCTGGGCATCCAAAAGTCGAGTGGGCCTGACGGAATCCCCACAATTGTGCTGAGGACGTGTGCTCCAGAGTAATACCGGTTTTAACGCGTCTTTTCTGGTACTCCTACTTCTTAGGCGTTGTCCCAAAATCATGGAAGACGATTTTCGTCCACCCGATCCTTAAAAAATGCGACCGCTCAGAACCGTCCAACTACCGGCCTATCGCCATCACCTCCTTGTTCTCCAAAACAATGGAGTAACTTGTAAACTGCCAGTTCATGAGGTACCTTGAGCATCACCAGCTGATTAGTGATCGCCAATACGGTTTTCGTCGTGGTCGTTCAAGTGGTGATCTTCTGGTCTACCTGACTCATGGATGACCGGAGGCAATAGAGTCCAAGGGGGAGGCATTGGCTGTTAGTTTGGACATTGCGAAGGCCTTCGATCGGGTTCGGCACAAAGCGCTTCTTTCGAAGGTCCCTTCCTATGGGCTTCCCAAGAAATTGTGCATTTGGATCACCTGATTTATTGCAGATCGGAGCATCAAGGTCGTTGTAGACGGTACAAGCTCCGATTACAAGCCTATTAATGCTGGTGTTTCACATGGCTGCGTGCTATCATGTTTCTTCTGCATATCAATGATATGTTGCATAGAAATATGTTCATTGCTTTACGGATGACAGCACTGGTGATGCTATGTACACCTGTCGTGCCAATATTTCTCGGGAAAACGTCTTCGAGTACCGGCACAGAATAAATAATAGTATTACGTAAAGAAGTTACACTTTTTTGATGTTGACTGCTTGCCGACTTTTAATAGCCTACATAATTATTATTAATTAGATAAATTGCGCACGCTAGCTTAATAAAACTTAATCGCTGAGCGCGAGTGTCCGTATTACTTTGCATCTTTTCCATTTCTTAAGTCACGGCGGACTTTCCGTGATTACTAAGGGCTAAGGGATGTCAATACCTAGCAGCTATTCCGACTATGATCGACTGACCATATTTCCGCAGCTGTTCGAGTTCCGCGTCGCCCAACGCACGCAACTTGCTTGGCTCGAAAGAAACAACAAACAAACTTCAAATATGATTCCTATTCTACTTAGTTTAAAAACCTGTTTTTAGACTAAGTTTTAGTTTCAGTATTTTGTGTTAATATATCTTAAAGTATTTTAATAACAAAAGACAAGTATAGGTATGTAAGTAGATACTTGGAGAATAAAGCAAATTTCAACTAAGTTTTCTAATAAAGTACGTAGGTATTACTTCTGCATATAAATTATTACTTAATAATTTTTTGCTAGAAGTACCTAAACATGTAATAAATTCACCTTTCGTAACTTCCTACTAAATTCCTTCGGTAACTTAAAGAATGATACATCTGAAACATTTTGTTGGTCATTTAGCATCTATCCACGCAACAGTTATAGTAGGAACACATTTCCCATTATAAATGATCAAATAGGTAATATACATTATTATGTACACATAAGACCTGGCAAACTCTCACCTGGGTAACCTTTGACCTGTTTGGCGATTATCGGGCCCGGTGTGATGTGGATTCTGGCCAAATGTGTCCACTATTTTTTCTTTTTCCACAGATCAGGTACAGAAAACTGCCTTTGTATTCGATGAAGCAGGGAAAATGAGATCTTGTCTGCTGCCAGTAACGGAGCGCGTACGTAATGTGTACCGTCAAAAGAGTTAATGCTTGTGTTCACGAAGAAGTTGGCCGTTACTAGTGGTCGTTGTGGGTGTGGTTCAAAAAGGGTTGCTCGCTTTCAAGTTACAGAGTGCTTGCCAGTAAGGAAAAATATTTATTTGAAACATTTTAAAGGTAAAACGAAATGCTTTCCTATCAAATTGCACTATTTTTAATTGTAAGAATTATCATCATTACAGCCCTTTACAAGTCCACTGCTGAACACAGGCCTCCCCCAAGATATGCCACACAGCACGGTCCTGAGCCACCTGATCCATCGACTTCCTGCATGTCTTACCAGGTCGTCACTCCATCTAGTGGGGGGGTCGCCCCACACTTCGTCTACCGGTACGAGGCTGCCACTCGAGAACCTTTTTTCCCCAACGGTTGTCGGTTCTTCGAGCTATATGGCAGGCCCATTGCCACTTCAGCTTACTAATCCTATTTTGGGCTATGTCGGTCACTCTGGTTCTACTGCGGATATCCTCATTTCTAAGTTTATCACGAAGAAAAACTCCGAGCATAGCCCTCTCCATAGCTCGCTGAGCGACTTTGAGCGTCCTCATACGGCCAGCAGTGAAGGACCACGTCTCAGTTCCATGTCATCACTGGCAACACGCACTGGTTGTACAACTTAGTTTTCAGGTTTTGAGGTATACCTGACGAGAAGATGCGTTGTAATTTCCCGAACGCTGCCCAGCCGAGTTGAATCCGTCGATTGACCTCTCGGTCGAAGTTGGACTTATCTAGCCGGACTATTTGTCCCAGGTAAAGGTACTCGTCAACAACTTCGAGCTTAGTGCTCCTAACAACTACCGGCATAGGTGTGACATGGACATTAAACATGATCTTTGTTTAGACCATGTTCATCTTAAGACCTATCCGTTGGGAGGCACTATTGAGGTCATTGAGCATAGTGCTTAAGTCCTCCAGCGATTCTGCCATAAGGACTATATCGTCGGCAAATCGAAGGTGAGTGATGTACTCGCCATTGATGTTAATACCGTATCCTTTCCAGTCCAGTAGCTTGAAAACGTCTTCCAATGCAGCGGTGAAGAGTTTCGGGGAAATAACGTCACCCTGTCTTACACCTCTCTGCAGTTGGATAGATTTCGTACTCTGGTTCTGTA
The DNA here is from genome assembly GCA_907164705.1 of Parnassius apollo. Taxonomy (NCBI): domain Eukaryota; kingdom Metazoa; phylum Arthropoda; class Insecta; order Lepidoptera; family Papilionidae; genus Parnassius; species Parnassius apollo. The sequence goes on along the minus strand of CAJQZP010001449.1, from coordinate 1,047,516 downwards.
CTCGGATAGCCATCGTAGCCCTACTGTATAAACACCTCAGCACTTCGATATACCGACAGTCAACTTGACACCACTGAAGGGACTGTAGCACCGCCCAAATTTCGACGGAATCAAAGGCTTTCTCATAGTCCACATACGCCAGGCAAAGTGGCAGATTGTACTCTTCGGACTTCTGTACAATTTGCCGAAGGGTATGTATGTGGTCTATGGTGCTAAAGCCTTTTCGGAAACCGGCTTGTTCGGGAGGCTGGAAGTCGTCGAATCTGCGTGCGAGATGATTCGTAATGACTCTCGAAAACAGCACGTAGACGCGGCTCAGAAGGGATATCGGTCTGTACTTCTTCAAGAGGGCGTTGTCACCTTTCTTGAAGAATAAGACCACCGAACTTCTGCTCCACGCCTCCGGAGTAGTGCCACCATGGAGGACGGAATTAAAGAGCCTCTGAAGGACTTCAAGTACCGGTGTTCCACCCGCTTTCAGAAGCTCCGCTGTAATTCCATCCTCGCCCGGGGATTGCCGTTTTTAAGGTGCTGGGAGAGCCATTCTAATCTCGCTCAAACTGACGTCCGGGATATCATCGGAATAGTGTCGGATAAGACCCGCTCTTGGATCGTTACTCACACTTGCGTGTGGCTCCAACGATGATGTGTACAGCTGCCCATAGAACCTCTCAATCTCACTCAGAATCTCAGGTGTCCCGGAAACGATGCCGCCACACTCAGTCTTCAGCTTTGACAGTTGGCTCTTTCTGGCAGACAGATCTCTGGCAAAGACTTTGGAGCCCTGGTTCCGCTCAATCGCTTCTTCAATACGAGCAGTATTAAATTTGCGTAAGTCTCGCCGCATGCATTTGGAGATCTGTCTGTTCAGTTGCCTGTATGCTGTCAAATCTGTTGACGATTGCAGCCTCATCTCCCGTCTAACAGCCATGAGATTAAGAGTGTGATCGGAGAGTTTTTGTGTTCTTCTGCGGCGGGTCTTGCAGAACTTAGCTCCGACCGCATGGACAGTTTCCACGAGCTTGTCATTCATATCGTCCACTGCATTGCAATCTTGTAGGCACTGAAAGCGGTTACGTAACTCGAGCTGAAAGGTTTCGGGATTCTGGATTAGAGCACGAGGGGGACGGAGCGTTGACTTTATTAGACGAGACCTCTCCAACTTAACGTTTAGGTTCGGTGTGCCTCTAACCATTCGGTGATCGCTGCCAGTTTTCACCCTTGCGATCACTGAGACATCACTGAACAGTTGGCGTCTGGTCGTCATAATGAAGTCAATCTCAATTTTTTGTCGAACCGTCGGGGCTCGACCAGGTCCACTTCCTGTGGGGCCGCTTCTGGAAGAAAGAGTTCATCATAAAGAGTCCCTCTTTCTCCATAAAGTCGGCCAGCTGCTGGCCCCTACGGTTCCGTTTCCCTACTCCAAGTTTCCCTACCTTCAGCTCACCGCTTTCTCTTTTGCCTACTTTTGCGTTGAAGTCTCCCATCAACACCGTGTAGTGGGTTTTGGAGGAATACATGGCTCTGGAAATATCCTCATACATTTCCTCCACCTCCTCATCGGGATGTGCCGAGGTTGGTGCGTAAACCTGTATGACCTTCAGCGAATACCGTTTGGTGATTCTGAGTATCAGGTACGCGACCCTCGTCGACACACTCCCAATCTTTACAACGTTGTTGACGAGAGACTTGTGGACGATAAATCCGACACCTCCTTGGGACAGATGGTCGCCCTCCCGGTGATAGAACAAGTTGCCGGACTCGAGGATTACCGTGTCCTCCCCCTCTCTTCGGACCTCGGATAACCCGATAATATGCCAGCGCAACTTGTCTACCTCTTCTTCCAGCTCCAGGATCTTCTCGTCAGTCCTCAGGGTGCATGCGTTATATGTTGCCAGGTCGAGTCGTCGTAGGTGGCAACCGAACCTCCACCGGAGATTCTTAGCACCCCCTGCCCCGCCGTTACCATGGTCGCCACCTTAGCCAGGAATAGCGGGGCCGCCGGGGACTGGGGGCCGTTTGTTTGCGTCGTTACTCATGGGGGGATATTTGCCATAGTTGCCACGCTTGGCGAGCGGGTTGGCAACCGCAGTTTTTTATTATATCATTGCTGTTATCAGGAAGATGCTGCTGCCCATCTCCTGCCTGTCTCCCTCTGTCGCCTCTTACGACACCCACGGGAAGATATGGGGTAGTGGATATTCTCAACCGCCACTACACGGCTTAAGTAAGAATTATACCTAAACCTTAATGAAAAAATATAAATAATAATATAATATCATGTATGTAACATGCCGCTCACCTTAAAAGTACGCAGTATCTTTTAATTAAATTTAAACGAATCTTCAATACAAACTAGTACCTTGACATAAAATGAAAATGTATAAGCAAAATTGAAAGTAATACCCGAAAGTATTTATTAAAAACTATATCTTAAGATTAATGATAAATGTTTAAAGCTATTTCCAAAGAAAGTATAATACGAAATCTTAATGATTATTTACATTTTTATTACTCTATTGAAAGTGGACAAATTTTGTTAACTGGTCGCTTCAAATATGTTTTCCCAATTTGGAGAGTTACAACACGCGGGGTCCCATCAGAGCCTGGATGTAGGCAGTGTACACGTGCAAGCCGCCATTGTAAAGGTGGAAGGTTATCATCGCATACCATCACAATCATGCCTTCACGGACCATATCTCCACGGTTAGTAAACCATTTTCCACGTTGCTGAACTTCATGCAAATACTCTAAGCTCCATTTTTTCCAGAAATGTGGAACCGATTGTTGTATTAGACGCCACCTGACTAATCTACTCGGATTTTCATCTACAAGCGAAATGTCGGGGATTGCTGTTAGCGGTTCACCTATCAAAAAGTGAGACGGAGTTAAAGGGAGGGGATCTTGCGCATCGGAGCTCAATACGCAAAGCGGAGGCGAGTTTAGCACTGCCTCTATTTGACACAATAGGGTGTGCATCTCGTCATAGGTTAGAATACGAGGACCTACTACTCGATGAAAATGGTGTTTAAAACTTTTGACGCCCGCTTCAAAAAGTCCACTAAAATGACTTGCATACGGTGGCTGAAAATGCCATGTTATTCCTTCCTCCAGGGTCTTGTTCTGGAGCGCGCCTTGTACAGTGTCATTCCGAAGGAAGGCATACAAGTCCTTTAGATATCTGTCACAGCCGATGAAATTCTTACCGCAGTCGGAGTAAATATCCTTACATAGACCTCGGCGTGATGTGAAGCGTCATAATGCCGCTAAGAAACCATCTGTTGTAAGTTCCGAAACTATTTCGAGGTGTATGGCCTTGACGCACATGCATACAAATACACACACGTAACATTTTACTATTTTTGCATTTTTTACTTTGTTAGCTCGGACGTAGAAAGGACCAGCGAAATCTACGGCAGTTTTAAGAAAGGGACGTTCAGGTCGCAAGCGTGCGGCAGGCAATGGACCCATTCTGGGCTGCGGGCGCACGGTACGCGCTCGGAAACAACGGACGCAGCGATGAATACATTGCCGTATGACGTCACGACCGGATAAGATGCAATATTTTTGTAGAAGTATGTATTGGGTACTCTGCGCACCAGCATGTAAGTGAGATTCCTGAGTGTAATTAATAATTAGAATCGTTAACGGGTGTTTTTTAGATAAAATTAATTGATGTTTTGAATCATATGGGACTTATGTATCCTCCCACCTACGCGAAGAAAATTGTTTGAGTCAATAAAGGGATTTAAACGTCTTATTTGATTTGATGGAACTTTTCCCTTAGAAAGGTTATAAATGTCATCACGAAATACAGAATGTTGAACAAGAAATATAAGTCGATTTAAAGTAAAATTGAACTCGGTTACGGAAATGTGCTTAGAAAGAGGAGTTTGGACCTTTTTACATTTATTATAGAAACGGAATAACGTAGGAGTGATACGAACCAGTTTACCCAGGGATGAATAACGTGATATAATTTCTACGCCTTCGTTAGTGGAAGAAGAAGTACATGGATTGGAAACAATTGCAACGTTCCGTTTTTCTTCTTGTGTCCGGGTAACTTCGGAAACAGGCCAAGTAGTCTCGTACTCTTGTAAAAAGTGAGGATCGCGGAACCATATGATGTGATTTAAAATGAATATTAATAATAAATAAGCATTCCACGTGAAGCCGCGTCTGCCGGATTATCTGCAGACGGAACATGCCGCCAACGACAATACGGAATATTACTTATAATTTCTGCTATGCGATTGGAAACAAAGTTTTTCCACTCGTGTGGAGAAGAACACAACCACGCTAGTACCACAGATGAATCCGACCACGCGTATATCTGATCGCGAGGTTTGCGATTCCCATAAATGTTTAAAGCAGCTTTCATTAATCGAGATAATAATAAGCCGCCACGAGCTCTAGACGTGGTGTGGACATACGTTTAGTAAGAGCCACACGTGTTTTAGCTAGAAGAAGGTAAGTATCCACTGCACCCATGTCTCCCTGCACGCGAATATAGACGCATGCGGCATACGCTTTCTCAGATGCATCTGAGAAGCCGTGAAGCTGTACAGAATGAGTGTGGGTAAATACATGACGCGGAAAAATCACTTTTGATAAGAGTGGGAGCTCATTAGTAAAATTGGCCCATGAATTTATTATATCTTGGGGTGGATGTTCATCCCAACCTGCACGTTCTATCCATAACAACTGGATTAAATGCTTAGCGAAAACGGTGACTGTCGATACAAGGCCAAGTGGGCCATACATTCTAGCAATTTCTGATAGAATCGACCGCTTAGTACACGTGTTAGAGGCAATTTGAACACTGAAAGTGAATGAATCTGAATGGGGATTCCACTGAAGACCAAGTACTTTAGTTTTCATATCATTTTCCATCTCCGCAAAAGGTACGTTATGGTGCCGCTCACCATGAGAACTTGTGGGCTGAACCGCAGCGAGTAATGCAGGCGAGTTACTGTGCCACTTGTGAAGAGTGAAGCCGGCAGCCTGACATATGTTTATTAACTCCTGTTGTAGAGCAAGAGCTTCTGCCTCCGTATTGTCACCTGACACTATGTCATCCACGAATATGTAATTTTTTATGACATGAGAAGCACGTGAAAAGCGCGAGGCTTCATCAAGCGCAAGCTGTCGCATTGTACGAAGTGCGAGGTAAGGCGAGGAACTAACTCCGAAAGTTACAGTACGAAGACGATAATGGCGTATAGGTTCGTCAGGAAAAGTACGCCATACGATACGTTGAAAATCCCTATCTGTATCACGGACTAAAATGTTGCGGTACATCTGTTTAATGTCAGCTGTGAAAGCAATAGAATGAATTCGAAACTTCAATAGAACGTCGATTATATCCAGATGAAGTTTGGGTCCTGTAAATAAAACGTCGTTCAGGGAGCTCCCGTTGGTAGTCTTACAACCTGCATCGTAGACCACGCGCATCCTTGTTGTATCACTAGATTCCTTCACCACGCAGTGGTGCGGAATATAATACGAGCCACCAGATTTTGGTGAAGGGCCATCACAAGGTTCCATGTGATTTAGATCCAAGTACTCCTGTAGGCATGCATGATGGCTATACTTCAGTGGTGGATTGATCGAATCGATCGCTCAAGCTTATATTCTAATCTGCGAAATCTGGCGATAGCAATATCACGCGACTCACCAAGGGGCAAGGCGTCAGGTTTGAAAGGCAGAGCGACTACATATCTTCCTGAATCATTACGCGTATACGTGTTTTCGAAAATTGTCTCGCATAAAACTTCATCGGGAGTGAGAGACCTTTGTTCCGTAATTGATTCTATTTCCCAAAACCGCTGAAGATCAAATTCATCGTTAACAGAGCTGTGTAACACGTGAACAGGGAACGAAACTGGGAACTGAATATTAAAATCTAGCTTGCCTAACAGCAAATATCCTAAAATACTATTTATTGCTATGGGTGTACCCGGCGGCCACCGTGTTATGTAATAGAATTTGGGGAAGTATGTCCGCTCCAAACAACATTTCTACTGGTTGAGGTGTGAAGAAATCTGGATCAGCCAATGTCAAATTTTTAATGTGTGACCATTCCTTATAAGGTAATTTACAAGAAGGCATTTGTGTAGTAGTAGGCTTCGGTAAGATTAAGGCATTGATTTGTACCGAAGGTTGAGTTTTATTTTGTGGTGTAATATAGCACGAAACTAAGCCTTTTGGATAGACCGGTTTGTTTTCGTTAATACCGTAAACAGGAGAAATATTGGCATGTTTTCTTGTTAAACCCAAACGCTGTACGCATGCTTCACTAATAAAAGAGACCTGGCTTCCCGAATGTATGAGACAACGCACGGTCGATCGATTGTGATTATTTACGTAAACATCGATGAGCGCTGTTGACAGTAGCACTGTACTCGTTCGTAGCGACGGAGCAGAACTAGATTGCGCCGTTGCGCGCTAGCGTCGCGAGTATTGTGATTTATCGACGTCATAACCAGCTGAGAACCGTTCAACGTAGCGGGATCGTACGCTGTGGGAGGGAGTGAAGCGGAGCTGTCACGCGGATCAGCTGTCTCGGTAGCACCTACATAAGATTGATTATCGAAATGAATTAGCGTATTGTGATGTTTGTTGCACGTTCGACACACAAAATTTGAGCTGCATTGCTTAACGTCGTGTCTAACATGCAAACAATTAAAGCAAACGTTTTTATCACAAATAAACGAATAGCGCTCCTTGGGTGACAAGTTTAAAAACATTGGACATTTAGTTAGTGTATGTTGAGCGTCACAGTATACACAACGGAAATGTTTAACACTCGGAATTTTGTTTGGTGTATTAGATGTAGAGTCTGAGACCGGCTGAGACAGTGGTACCAACTTAGGGTAATTTACCCTATATTTAGAGTAAAAGTAATCCAGCAGGGTAATTTCTAGGGTATGAATTTTCCTAGGGTATTTTTTGGGGTAACAGTCAATAACAGTAAAATAATTACTTTGAATTATATTGTTTTTGAACGCGCCCATTACAGATTCCGTGTCGTGAACGCACCGATTGCTTTTGTGTCTCTCTCTAGTCTCCCTTATTTATTGTGTTGCTTGCTCTTTCTTTTCGTGAGTGTGTATTGTTGTGAAAAATGGCGTCGTCTAGTGCTGGCGTTACGCGTTCAGGTGTGAAAAAGTATGCACAAAAATACTGTAAAGAATGGGAGTATGATCCAAATTTAATAGGTAAGTCCAGTTTTCTTAAAGTTATAATATGTATTAATCTAATTGAGCAATGAGACTGAGGTTACACAAGCATTATTGTAACTGTTTTTCTTTGATTGTATTGCACTTTGTTTGGCAGTTTGGCTGTTAATATTATTTGAATGTCTTTGGTAATGTATAAGAGTTGCCTGTTGCAAAATTTACCCACATCTGTAGGTATATTTTACGGGTGGTGGTGGTGATGGATAAAGATAAATGCATATTGTGGTGATGATGAAGATGAATGGTGGTGGCGGTGCGGTGGTGTTAACGCTTTGCTTTTTTTTATTTTTAGATTAGATTTGTCCTGACCCCACTGGTGAAAACTATGCAAGGTGAAAATATTGTAAAGTCACTTTAGTACCCCACAAGAAAGAACTTAACTATCACGCAAAGAGTAAAAAACACATAAAAGCTGTGTCATTAGATAAAGCGGCGAAGTCCTGTCAGCAATTACCTTTTGTAAAAACAGTTTCGAAGAATAACAAAACTGCGGAATTAAAAAATAGCTGCTTATATAGCTGAACATAGTGGTATTAAAAATGTAGATCATTTAGGTGAAATCCTGCCATGTCTTGATCTGAAATCAGAACTTCTGGGGACGTTAAAAATACACAGAACTAAATGCATCATGCTAATAAAAAACGTTCTTGGTCCAGTAATGATGCAAAAAATGATATTAGGTGTTGGTGATGCTGCATATTCACTTATTGTAGATGAAACTACGGACATATCAACAGATAAAATTCTGTGCATAATGATACGGTATTTTTCAAAAATTAAGCAGGATATCAATTCAACATTTTACAGATACATAAAAATATCTAAATGCGATGCAACAACCATCTATGAAACTATAAAAAATACTTTACTAGAGAACTCCTTACGTCTTGAAATGCTGGTAGAAATTGGGCTAGACGGTACTAATGTAATGATTGGTGAGAACCACTCTGTCGCAGCACTGTTGAAAAGAGACTTACCGGATATTATCATCGTTAATTGTACCTGTCATTCGTTGCATTTATGTGCAGAGAAAGCTTCGGAAAGTATGCCCCGTCAACTGGAATTTTTGATTCGGGAATGCCACAATTGGTTCTCGTATAGTTCAAAACGCCTTGAAGCCTACAGGGACTTATACGAAATTATGAACGAAAGTCGAGCTCCTAAAAAATACCAGGATTTTGCGGAACACGCTGGTTGGCACGTTCTCATGCTATACGTACGTTACTCGAGCAATGGGAGGAATTAAAGCTTCTTTTCATGATGGCTAAGACTAAAGACAATTGTTTCAAGGCGGAAAAATCGTATGACATCATGAAATGCAGAGCTTACCATGCATATTTCACGTTCTTAGATGTTCATCTACAAGTTACTAAAGTAAATTGCCTTTTTCAAAGTGATAATGTCGATCCAGCGAAACTGTTAGAAGACTTGTTTTTGCTATTCAAAAATATCCTGCAAATTATTGTCATACCTCGGAAGCTTGAAACTGTTACGGATGGAGAATATGCATCATTTGGTTTTCAGGAGCATTTGATGCATGTATCAGCAATGCATTTTGGCTACACGGTCGTAGAGGCGCTATCGAAACTAGACAGACGTGATAAAGAAAACGTACGTGAGAGATGCAAAACCTTTCTTGTTATTTTGTGTTCCAAATTACAGAAAAGGTTGCCAAAACAGATCGCATTCCTTAAAGCCATGGTGAAGTTGTCTCCAGAAATAGCCACTTCTCAAGTGAAACCTACATTAGTTGACATATTACAAAATGTTCAAAGGGCTGAAGTATATGGTTGTAAAGAAGAGGTAGAAATGGAATAATTTGCAAAACAAATCTTGGAAAAATACGACGCGTTGTACTGATTTTTGGGCTGAGGTTCAGGGGGACACAGACGCTGGGGGGTAATAAAAGATTCCCTAATGTCTCTAAATTAGCATTGTCTCTTTTATCGGCGCCTATATCTAATGCAGCCGTAGAAAGGGCCTTTTCTCTATACTCAGTCGTCAAAATAAAGCTTAGGAATAGGCTATCCCTGCCTATGATACAGAGTATAATGACTGTATAATTTAAACATATTTCACAAATCTTGTGTTAACTTCACTCCTTCAAAAACAATGTTGGACAAATTTAATAATAGCATGTATGACAAAAAAGATAGTGATGCAGAGGATACTTTTATTGTTATGTGCCAATAATATAATATTATGAATAAATAATGTAGTTGTTTTATTTGTAAAGAAGGAAAAGACAAGGATATTTTTAGGGTATTTTTTTTAAATAATGCAGATTCTAGGGTAAATTGAGACCAAGCCTAGGGTAAAGTAAAACCTTGACCTGGCAACACTGGGCTGAGATGTGATGTTTGATATAAATATACGGCGTGCGCTCGTAGACGCCGTCGTGCTACCGCCGCGGCCTAATGGTGCGTTTGATTTTGACTGACCCTCGGATTTAGTAATCTGACCGAAATTCGAGTGACAAATTTCACTTGCGGACAATTCTCGCTCCAAAAAAGATATTAGTGTGTTGATATCAGGAATTTCTGATGGTGATTTTAATGATAACTCAAAACGTTTGCGGATAGAGGATGGAATTTTTCGTAGTAAAATCGTTAATAAAATAAAACTCCATTCGTTTGTAGGAAATTTCATGACTTCAAGTGCTTTAATATTTTCTTGGTTAATGTGCAGTATGTTACGTAAGCTGCTTGTAGATTTTTCTGAACAAGGTTCAACATCGAGAATTTTGTCAAGATGGGTGGAAGCTATACCTAATTCTTTTGTTCTCATAACTTGAAATTAATACCTGTAAGGCTACTGAATAGTTCGCGTCGGTAATGGGAATTGATTTAATTAAATTGTAAGGTTCATTTTTAAAGTAAGGAGTAAATACCTGAATTTCTCTGCATCCGTGTAGGCAATATTGTTATGTACGAGTGACATATACGAATCATAAAATGAATTCCAGTCCGTACTACTACCCGAGAAACTAGGCAAGGGAATTTTAGGTAATTCTGGATTGTGGGATTGTGAAAAGGATTCGGAGTTAAAGGAAAAGAAGTTCGGAGTTTAAGTAAAAGAAACTCATACGCCTGCCTTGTTCGTCATCCTGTTTTAATTTGCTCAAATGGGTGACAATAGCGTAGTATGCGTCATCAAAATCGTTACGAATTTTAATTTGTTCATCTTAGTTGAACATTTTTGTCCTTTTTTTTCAATTTTAGTTTGCAATTTACTAAACTTTCTTTGTTGTGCAGTAAGATCTTTAGTTCGCGAACGGAACTTTTGTTCATCGGTCGTTGCGAATTGTAATGTTCTTTTTAAATCATCTAAAATAATATCGCGTTCGAACACATCCTGCTCGCATTAAACATCACACATAGATCGTTCAGCTAATGCTGGATTCGGCATTTTGCGTTGCAAAGATAGCCTGTATGACACGTCGATGAAAGTACGTATGTACGTTAAATGCAAAAAAATTTACCTGTGTGTAAACTAAAGATAACACTTTTACTAAGACAACACTATTTGAAAGGAAAAATCCGGCTCGCAGGACCAAAATAATTATGTTATGTACACATAAGACCTGGCAAACACTCACCTGGGTAACCTTTGACCTGCTCGGCGATTATCGGGCCCGGTGTGATGTGGATTCTGGCCAAATGTGTCCACTATTTTTTCTTTTTCCACAGGTCAGGTATAGAAAACTGCCTTAGTATTCGATGAAGCAGGGAAAATGAGATCTTTTCTGCTGCCAGTAACGGAGCGCGTACGTAATGTGTACCGTCAAAAGCGTTAATGCTTGTGTTCACGAAGAAGTTGGCCGTTACTAGTGGTTGTTGTGGGTGTGGTTCAAAAAGGGTTGCTCGCTTTCAAGTTAAAGAGTGCTTGCCAGTAAGAAAAAAATATTTATTTGAAACATTTTAAATAAAACGAAATGCTTTCCTTTCAAATTGCACTATTTTTAATTGTAAGAATTATACCTAAACCTTAATGAAAAAATATAAATAATAATATCATGTATGTAACATACATAATATATACACATAATATATATATATATATATATATATATATATATATATATATATATTAAATTACATTAAAAACTTTTAAACTATTTTATCCTACATAAATATAAAAACTATTTCAACACGTACTTACAAAAACTATTTACGTAAACAGCGTTATCACTTTGACATTCCATCGCCTACAAGGAGGCGTCCATAAATTACGTGAGGTGTTTTTTAAATTTTCTGTCCCTCCCTCCCCCCTGGTGAGTTGTCGTGAGATTTTATTCAAGCCCCTCCCCCATCCCCCAATCACACGTGAGATTTTTCAAAATGTGGGTTTCTTACGTAAACGCGTTGGATTATTATTGTAAAAAGAAAAAAAAATCTTCGTACTTTTAAGTACAACTAGTTAAGACTAGTAATCAATATTGCTGAGAGTTATAAGTGGGGAATAGAGTGAATCTGTCATATATTCTAATAGAGTGAATGGGGCACTACACTCTATTGTGAAGAACCAGAATGTATCAAAAAAGGCACGAATGGTAATTCATAATGCTGTGTTAGTCCCTACTTTAATGTATGGTAGTGAAAGCTGGGTGTGGCAGAAGAAGCACGAAAGTAGAATAAATGCTGTAGAAATGCGGTCTTTAAGGAGTATGTTAGGGTTGAATCTGCATGACAGGGTGAGAAATTGCGTGATAAGAGATAAATGTGGTATGCAAGATGATGTTGTGACCAGGATTAAGAAAGGAATGCTTCGGTGGTTTGGTCACGTAGAAAGAATGAATGAGGAAAGAGTGACAAAGCAAATTTATATGGCAGATGTGAACGGCAGAGTCGGGAAGGGACGCCCTAGAAAAAAGTTTATCGACCAAATTGACAACATTTTGAAAATGGGCCACGTTAAATAAAAGTACCCTTAACCGACGAGCATGTATGCGTAGATATGGATATGGATATGAATGTAAAGGAGGCGAAAGAGGTATGTCAGGATCGTGTCAAATGGAAGTCCGTAGTCTCTGCCTACCCCTCTGGGTGACAGGCGTGAGTGTTTATGATATATATATATATATATATATATATATATATGGTAGCTTAGTGTAAATATAACAGAAAACGCGAGTAACACGGGTTTGATGCCCGCCGGCACCAATGAAATTGTTAATTGCAATTTTAAGTGCTGATTTACCACGTGCTCGGCGGTGAAGGAAAACATCGTGAGGAAACCTGCATGTCTGAGGAATAAGAAAAAAAATATTTTCGAAGACATGTGAAGTTCGTCAACACGCATTTGGGCAGCGCGGCGTACACTTCCTTTCCCAAAACCCTCTCAGAAATGAGGGGAGGCCTGAGCCCAGCAGTGGGACGTATATAGGCTGTAACTTTACTTATATATATATATATTTTTTTTTTTTTTTTTTTTTTTTTTTTTTATATATATATTAGACACCGATATCATATTACAGTTTTCGATATACGTTATATAGTACTCACTAATTACAAAAAGATTTATATATGTATCAATTTTATCTATTACGAAGTTGATATTTGGCCGTTCTTAAGCGCTTGTTTAACCATAGTACGTAGTACTATTATTCATTCTGTGTCCATATACACACGACACCTTCGTACGAGGGTGGATTGAAAAGTACTCGGCCTAACACAGATCCATTCAATTCTAAAAAATCTAATCTACCCACATTATTTAGTTCAGTTCAGACTAGTTCATTGTGTGAAGTTCGAAACGTGTGCGATAATTAGTTGTGATTTTATAAATTTATTAACAAAGTAATCGGACATAATTTCCGCGAATGGAGCAAATCGAGCAGCGTGCCGTCATTAAGTACCTCCATAAGAAGGGGCTATCATCAAAAGCCATCCATGATGACATGGTCAGTACATTAGGCGATTGTGCTCTGTCATATTCATCCGTCAAAAAATGGATAGCAGAATTTAAGCGTGGTAGAGAGAGTGTGAAAGATGAACCCCGCTCTGGAAGGCCTTCGACGTCAACTACTGACGAAAATATTAAAAAAGTACTTGATTTAATAATGGGAGACCGCAGATTAAAAATTAGAAAGATAGCCGAGATTATAGGCATCTCTTATGAACGAACTCAAAACATCATTGTCAACGAGTTGGGTTTCCACAAGGTGTCTGCGAGGTGGGTTCCGCGACTGCTTTCAGTTGAACAAAAAAGGACGCGATTGACTATTTCACGCGACTGTTTGGAGTTATTTGAAGCCGATGCAGATGATTTTTTGAATCGTTTTCTTACTATGGACGAAACATGGGTTCATTACTGTACACCGGAAACAAAACAACAATCAAAACAGTGGAGAAGACCTGGTTCACCGCCCCCCTAAAAAGGCTAAGTCGATTTTGTCGGCAAATAAGGTGATGGCTTCAGTATTCTGGGACTCGAAAGGTGTGATTATGATTGATTATCTTGAAAGGGGTCAGACTATAAACTCTGATTACTACTGCATCTTACTACGTCGTTTACGAGAGGAAATAAAAGAAAAACGTCGAGGAATGCTCAGAAGAAAAGTCCTGTTTCATCAAGATAACGCCCGTGTTCACACGTCAGTACAGTCAATGGCTGAAATTCACAACTGTGGCTTTGAACTGTTACCGCATCCGCCGTATTCACCTGATCTGGCACCATCAGACTTCTTTCTGTTCCCTAACCTAAAAAAGCACTTGGGAGGTCAAAGATTTTCGACAAACGACGAGGTAAAAACAGCTGTAGACGCATATTTTGACTCTAAGGAAGAATCATTTTTTTTCAACGGTCTAAATGCTTGGAAGGGGAGGTGGCAAAAGTGTATTGAACTTGATGGTGATTATGTAGAAAAATAAAAATATAACTGATTTAGTATGTGTTTATTTTCTTGGTTAGGCCGAGTACTTTTCAATCCACCCTCGTACCTTAGTGAACAAAACAAGCGACGCCGTTTTGGCAGCGTTTACGACTTTTTTCTCGCAAGCATTGAGCTATAATGCTTCCTATCTCATTTTCTCCCACATTAAATCTTATGAATTTATGTGTCTGTCTCTTTTTACAGTCGCTTTTTGCTTTACGCACGCTTTCGTTTCATAGAATTTCAAATCACAACGATGCTAAAGAAGTTTTCACTTCAAAAGAAATAGTCGTCTGTAAATTCCGTTTACGGCGTAGACAGATAAACCTATAGACTAATGATTAGCGTGGAGAAAGGACGATAACGTAGTTTTAGGTTATTCAATAATCTTTATGACTTTTAAGCATATTTAGATAAAAATTTTAATTGTTCTAAGAAATGAACTGAACAAGATTCACCAATCTTAAGCTCACAAAACACTTTTTTCTCACTTAAACCAACTTATAAACCCCTTAGATCGCTACGAACTGTCAAAATTGTTTGGCAAAGTGTAGTTTGCTAAACAAAAAATTGGCACGGAGAAAGGGATAAACAATCACCCCGCTCTGTCTCATTTCTATGCAAGAGGTATGCATAAATCTATCTTTTTCGTGTGCGAATGCGAAATAAGGCGTCAATTTGTCTATAGGTTTCTCTGTCTACGGTTTATTCATTAGGACTATGGAGTGTAGAGGTAAGGAGTACAGACTCTGTATCATGAAGGTTAGAGAACAGGAGAACGATCACTACGTACTAAAACATAGCCCGCCTGTCGTTGAAAAGTGTAGAATTTATAGCGGCGCTGCCGTCAGTGAGTGGTGACTGCGAAGTTAGCTGTTTATGAGTACAAGTAGATGAATTTAGTTGTATAATGTACAAATTTTCTCCGCGGCATTGGTGAGAAAATTTTCATGCTCCGTTATTTTGTAATTCTTAGCGATCGCAGTGTCTCACTTATAATGTCCATATTTCTGGGACACTATTTTCTACGGCGATCGTTCTCCTGTTCTCTAGCCTTCATGTGTACAAGTCTAACCGATACTTTGACAAATTAACAATGCTATATAGACATGTGACCAAATACTTTATGGTTGTTTCGAAATACAACCCAGTACACTGGCCAATGGAACACTCTCCACAACAGCGCTGGAGTAGCTACAGGAATTTAGCTACTCCAGCGTAGCGAGTAGCTACAGGATATTTTGAAACTGGGCCACGTTAAAAGTACCCTTAACCGACGAGCATGTATGCGTAGATATACGGATGTAAAGGAGGCGAAAGAGGTATGTCAGGATCGTGTCAAATGGAAGTCCGTAGTCTCTGCCTACCCCTCTGGGTGACAGGCGTGAGTGTTTATGAGTTTATGAATTATGGAGTTATAAGTGTAATAAAAATTTAACAATAGAATACTTAAATCGTGACTACTGTGATTAAAAAAAGAATATCTACTCTAATTCAGTCAGAATCATGCGCGGTCTCAAGAGAGACTATTGGAACCAACATGTCCATATGATTTTCAGTAAAATCATCTGATCTGATCTAGCCACTCTAAGCCGTTGGCGCTTGCGCACTGTAGCTCATTAGCTTGTGCGTCTTGTAACAATCCGTGAGGGTCGCACTTTGCGGAACATACGCGCTTGCTTGTGGGCTGCTCGCCTGTGCTCTGCAGCTCTTGTGATAGATGTAAATACCGAATGTACGCCGCATGTGTTTAATATTCTGACATTTCAGTAGTGGTTAATCGTATTACGATATACTCTTAAGATTAAATCTTAAGCATGTACAATCTGGATTAAATGGACCAAAATAGTATAATTTTTTTTGTTTCAATCAGAAAAAAAAATGCGTGATATTTGTCGAGACCCCCCTCTCCCCGACGTAACATTAGATGAAATTTGACTTGAACCCCCCCCCCTCTTAAACATATCACGTAATTTATGGACGCCCCTCAACGCGCTAGCCCCGACTGCGTATTTCACCATGGGTAGCTTGCAATTGTAGGTAATTATTTCACGCAGGTAGCAAGAGTGATAGACCTGGTACCGGGACAAACTTGCGTCTCAAGTAGAGTCTTTGCTGAACAGAGTCTCGGATTGGGGGCGACTAAATCTAGTCCAGTTTAACCCTCAGAAGACACAACTTTGCGCGCTAACTGCTAAAAAGAACCCGTTTGTCGTATCTCATCAGTTTCAAGGTACTCCCCTCGTTGCCTCAGCCAGTATCGGAATCCTCGGCGTCGACATATCGAGTGACGTGCAGTTTCGTGGTCACTTGGAAGAGAAGGCCAAATTGGCCTCTAAAAAGCTTGGCGTGCTCAGCAGAGCGGGACAGTATTTCATGCCGGCACACCGCCTGCAACTTTACAAGGCGCAGGTTCGGCCGCACATGGAATACTGTTCCCATCTCTGGGCCGTGGCTCCCCAGTGCCAGCTCTTTCCACTAGACCGCATCCACCGCAGAGCGGTTCGAATCGTCAACGACCGTGCGCCTCCTTAAGGAACAGACTACATATATGGCTAGTATCCGTTAAGACTGGCCGCGGTGACCTAAATGTGGTCTGGAGGACATAATGAGTCACAAGACCATTACGTGTTATGGTAGACCGTCTGTGCATGATATCCTCGATGACAGTTTGAAATTAGTATTAGTAGTGTTTTCGGTAGAAAAGTAAAACCAACAAATAAACTTTAAAATTTTTCTTTAATCAATAATTTAAAGCTTACAGGTTACATTTCATTTCGTAAATATGCAAGCGGCTCATCGTTACCGAGCCGCCGACACCGAAAAAACAGAAATTTCGCTTCTATCGTCCCTAAATAAGAATCGAAATCGCTCGGCAGCCGCATCTAATGCGATGCCAGCGCTGGTCCGTCGTCGTCGCGTGACAAAGTCATGAAAGAATCAGCTTCCGTTTGCTCGGTACACCCCACCAGCAGTTTTTTTCGAAACCAGGCACGGGCGACTTGAATAACAATACAATGGTGCAATCGCTATTTGGGCGCCAATTAGAGCAGAGACTTGGCAATTTACTTGGACGGTACAAATATTATTCTGTACGTGTTGACTAAGTGTTGCCAGTTCTAGAAACCCCACAATTGTTTCTTTTTCGCGGATACAGCTGTTTACAAATATATTTTATAGAGGAATGTGAAAAATAACTTTTTTTTTAATTTATTTTTGATTTAATAGAATAGGCATTTTACGGAAATCCATTATGTTAAATGTTAAAAACTAATTATTTTTAGTCTTAATTAAACCTTTACAGCTAAATATGTTCTCTTTTTGTTGTTATAAAAAATACTTGTGACCTTGGAAGTTGTTATTAGGCCATAATAATTTAGGCAACGTATAATACTTACGTAGCCTATTATCTTAAGGTTGAAAGACCAATTGAAACATACATGTTAAATGCGAAACGGAGATCTAGACGGCAACACTAGAGAACGGGATATTTTAATTGACATGTTATAAACAAGTCACATCGATATATCGGGTTCGAAAAATAAATCAAAAAAGGAACTCAGGAACTCCAAACACAACTGCGGGTCGGACTTGTGCGGATCCTAAGTTGCTCTCTCAAAAAGTAGTTATCGGGTGAAAAGAGATCACCCTAATAATGTCTATCTTCTTGTCGATAAAGTTTGTATAGACACGAAAAATCGCTTATTTCTTCAACCTAAATCTTTCTTCTCCTCTCAAAAATGATGTAACAAAAACGCATACAAACACAACCGTAGACACATATACAAATATTTCTCACTCGCTTGCACGCATACACGCAAATTCACGTACATCGCTCAGCCTCAATCGACCAACAACAAAAGCCTTGAACGCAAGAAACAACAATTCTAGAATATTTCTTACAAACATTACTCTGTCACAGTTTCAAGGGACATTTTACAATTTGATCACACCGTGTAAACTACACAAAAGTAGCTGCTATAGGGTCGTTAAATAATATAAGGTGCGCGGCGGCCATTTTGTCCGCGAATTAACAAAAGCGCTACCTCACAACACTACTAAAAATAAATACACCAAACTGGAGCCCCATTATCAGCTGCTACCTTTTTCTCTCTTCTTTACGTCACACATCTCGTGATAGCATCTCACTGTCTGACAGTTGCCCTGGCGATCAACACAAGGGCTCTCAGATGTATAACCACTGCTTATTGCCACATCGCCAACTGTTACTTGATGTTAGTTTGAAATATATTGGTTCAAAATATTTCATAAGCAATACCCATACATCTGATATCTCAATATACATAAATATCTTAAAAGTATGTGATTTGCGTTTTCCAATCAATGCTAGCTAGCACGCCTTACAAATTGATAGAGAAATATCTAAATTTTTAAACAGTTCACTCGTTAAAATTTACAGACGCCAGCAAACTTGTCGATCAATACTGCTCATTGCAATTTAAATTATAAATTTTGTCTAAACTTTATAAAATAATAAATATAAATATGGTATTTTTCACAAAGCAAACAAAATATTTGTTTTACATGCTAACATCAGTATTTTGAATTGCAAGGAATCTTTAAATTTCAGTCGCACACTTAAATAGGACTTGAGTAGAATGACCAACTCGGTAGATTATTATAAATCAAATCCAAATTTGAATACAGAACATCTGTGAATTATTAAACAACAACTGTAATTTCTCATGGTTTCAATATACGTTTGAAAGTGCTTTTTATTGCACTGAAAAAGTTTTTGTGTGGCTTCCAAGCTTTGAAAGTTTCAAGAGTACATAAAATGGTCATAATAGTAGTACATAATTTAATATTGGACACAACATCCATAGTGATTGTTGTCCATATACATAATTTTTAATGTTTGGTTTCTAGGATATTTAATAATTATGAATTTGAAAAAATATTGTTACTTATGTAAGATGGAAGTCATCGATAATGGAGACAATTATATTGGCATAATTTGTTTCTTTAAGTTGATTTGTATAATACTGTAAGTCTACTTGAGTGTGGGTCAAACAATGTCAAGTCATCAGAAATTATTACTTTATGACTTTATTTCAATAAAACCTATCGTAAACAGATCTACAAGTTGATACAGCCCATTTAGTTTGATATTTTGACACAAAGTTTATGAATTTTTTTATTCTATTCGACGTCTTAAATGCTAGCTGAGAGCATCACGATGCAAGTTGTTGAGGATAGGTAACGGGGAAGGATTGGGAGAAAGTAGGGGTAATTGGGGAGTGTAAGGAAAATGTTGGGGAGGTTTGGGAAGTGTGTGGTCGATATGGTGTACGTAGAGGGAGTGTGAGCGTGAAGGTGAAGGTATTTGAGGTAATGTTGGGGGAATCTAAGAGCATGCTATTGGGAGTTTCAGCGCATGTTGGGGGAGTTTGGGCGCATGTTGGTGGTGGAGTGTGGGAGTGTGTGTGGGGGTGGCAGAGTCAGTTGCGCACGGGCGGCGCGTGGTGGTGCCGCTCCAGGTCCTCGAGCGAGAGCGCGTTGGGCACGTGCACGGAGGGCAGCTTGCCGGCCGACGCGCGCGCCAGCAGCTCGGGCGAGAACCAGCGCGCCAGCTGGTTGTCGCCGCCCGCAGCAGCCCCGCCGCCAGCCTCTGCATACACACGCACACGTCCACACCGAGCCGCCATGCTACCGCGGTAGGTCACAGCTGTAGCGCACACACGCACATGTCCACACCGAGCCGCCAGGCTACCGCGGTTCGTCACAGCTGTAGCGCACACACGCACACGTCCACACCGAGCCGCCAGGCTACCGCGGTTCGTCACAGCTGTAGCGCACACACGCACACGTCCACACCGAGCCGCCAGGCTACCGCGGTAGGTCACAGCTGTAGCGCACACACGCACACGTCCACACCGAGCCGCCAGGCTACCGCGGTTCGTCACAGCTGTAGCGCACACACGCACACGTCCACACCGAGCCGCCAGGCTACCGCGGTTCGTCACAACTGTAGCGCACACACGCACACGTCCACACCGAGCCGCCAGGCTACCGCGGTTCGTCACAGCTGTAGCGCACACACGCACACGTCCACACCGAGCCGCCAGGCTACCGCGGTTCGTCACAGCTGTGGCGCACACACGCACACGTCCACACCGAGCCGCCAGGCTACCGCGGTACGTCACAGCTGTAGCGCACACACGCACACGTCCACACCGAGCCGCCAGGCTACCGCGGTACGTCACAGCTGTAGCGCACACACGCACACGTCCACACCGAGCCGCCAGGCTACCAAGGAAAGACCACGCCCAGACAAAATACCGGCGTAATATAGCAGCTGGAAACGAAACTTTTTCACTGGAAACGAGAGATTCCACCTCAGTCCTCATGGGTGACAACGCATCTGCATCATTTGATTCCTAACCGAAGATAAATGTAGATGTTTATGGGCTGCAGCATTCACTCACCAATTAGGTGGATAGTGTGCTCGTTTGTCATTATTCTATTTAAAAAAAGCTGGTACAATGTGCAGTCCCTAAAACTAGTGATGCTGCCTCAGTATGTGAAGATTGAGCGTTTGAAACCACTATGTGAGCACATTAGTGTCGAATACCGGATTCATCTCAGCAGATATTTGTGAGTTGATCACAATTTGTCTGTTTCAATCAATTTATAAATAATTTTTCCTTTGAAGCAGCACAAACTTGAAATAAGGTTGATATTTCGGAGAGAAGTTGTTAAGCACCTTTAAGACACATAGTCAACCTGGTAGAGCCACGCTGCAGCTATATTATGGTTCCTGCATGGCTCGGCTCCACCCAGGTAGGATTACGCTCTCATGAAATAACGGTGAAAACCAGCAGCTTAATGCTGGTGTTTTATACGGTCAGTGTAGAGAACCAGAGACCCATTTTACTGGAAATAAGGCATCCCATCTTCCGCTCAAGGGTGACAACGCATATACAGTTTAATTCTCAATCAAAAATAAGTTGTATGTGTGTGGTCCATCGCATTCACTCACCATCACGTGATGAAATAAAATATACTTAATGGAGGAGGTGGTATGAGGTTAGTTACCATTGAGGCTGCGGTGGTGCGAGTGCATGAGCAGCTGTTGCAGCGTGCTGCCACTGCCACGGGTACCTCCTGCACCGCTGTACTGTTGTAAATAACATAAATATAATCATGTCATTTCTACCGACATATACACGACTATACCTATGTAGGATTATATAAATATTACATTCACACACGTCTGTTATCTCCAAGAAGGTAGGCAGAGCCCAAAGAGCAGCGGTCTACTCTGAATATATTAGACAAAAAAAATGTAGGTTTGATGGAGAATTATGAAAATGTGTGATAGGTAGCTCATCGTCTACAAAAACACAAAACTTATATCCCATTAGTTGCTACTATATGCTAAGCAAACAACACAGTGTATGTATTTAATTATTTAGTTCAGCAAACAACATTACACCTACGCTTATTCTGAAACAGTAATATAAGCCGAGTACACGTTCAACGCAACGGTGGAAGGATGTCTGCTGCCCACACATCGTACCGTGGACGTCGTAACAAGCGACAGAGGTGACCACATCACGACAAGGGCTGCAGTGTCTTCCCAGTAGCAACTGAAAGTTAAAGGCTGCAGTTGCTGCACCACTTGCTGAGCGTGCTGTTTCTGCTGATGCAATCTAAGAAGCTTGGCCTATCATCAGCAGTGGACTTTACTGTAACAGTCTTCCTATCATTTCTGAGGCTTTAGGGCTAGGAAGTCTGCCTCGCTGCCCCAATGCTTGATGATGGACTTCAAGTCTTTGAAATATATTTTATTTTTATTTCTAAGACATGCAGGTTTCCTCACGACGTTTTCCTTCATCGTAGAGCAAGTGGTAAACTAATACTTAAAATTGTAGTTAAAAAGTTTGTTGGTGCTGGCGGGGTTCGAGCCCGGGTTGCTCGTGTACTGTGATATTTATGACTCACTATTTAACTTATTAAGTGTAATTTCAATAACTTCATTTAAGTTTTAATCTATTATTCCCTCTAACCTATGTATTTAAAAAAAAAACAACGATGTATGATTCATGATTATATCTTTAGTTTGAAATATTCGAGTTTTATGTCTTCTTTCTGTCCTGCAGTTGAATTTATTTAGAACTTCTTGTTACAATTTATGTATATGGATTCCATTGAGAACTTGATATTAAATTAAATTGTGGAAACAATGCCAAATATCTCATAGCAGTTCAAGTGTGATTTAACACCCTCAGCGCCTCACGTGCGTGCGCAAAAATGATACACTGGCGCTAAGGGCATTAAAGACATTCATTCAATTAAAAAAAAAACATGAAATACATTTTCACAATTATAACATTAAAAATGAAAAAATAAGAACATCTACAAAATAGAAAACTATGCTTTCCAACCTGCCTACCAAGCGTGGCAAGCATGGCAACTGTGGGGGATGTTACGAGGCAACCTGTGCACAGTTGTGGACTTTGATAAGCTGTAATATGTGGACGGAATTTATTGTTATTATTGTATTATCAAAGCAAATGTACTTACAGAGTTGGGCATTTGCTGTCTCTGCTGCGGGTGGGGGTTGGGTAGGATGGGGTACGAGCGGCCTGCTCCCGCCATTTGCTTGAAAATTTAAATTGGAATTCATTAAACAAATTACATTTAGTGAATCGATAGAAATTATAATGTTGTCTCCTCTCCTGTTTGCAATTTTCATTAACTCTATGAATCACAATTTGTCCTCTTCCTACCACTTGTATGCCGACGATCTGCAAATCTACACTCAGTCCTCTCTTGAAGGTTTGTATAAATCAGTTGACACTATTAACGCTGATCTGACTTGTATTTCTAACCGGAGTAAATGCTATGGTTTAACAATGAATCCTAAGAAAACTCAGGCTATTGTTATCAGTAGTTCTAGATTAATTGGAAATATTGACTGGTCTTCCCTACCTCCTATTATACTAGACGACTCTATCTCTTAAAGAGGCTAAGAACCTGTAGATCTTGGGCCTCGCAGGTTAATGAGGTTAATAGAAAAATGTTTGCTGCATTAAGCTCTTTATGTAGATTAAGTGATTTTCTTCCTACAGTAACTAAAGTTACGCTCGCTCAATCTCTACTTCTACCCATCCTTGACTATGCTAATATTTGCTACCTTGACTTTACCGAGGAGAATCTTAATAAGCTTGAGCGCATTCAAAATTTATATATATGATTTATATTTGGGCTTCGCAAATATGATCACATCTCTGAATTTCACAAACAGTTCAAATGGCTCCCGATTCGCCTACACAGGAATACTCACATTCTCTCCGCTTTTTATGGCGTGATGTTTAATCATTCCACTCATCATTATTTAAAAGACCATTTCCAGTATCTTTCCCTTACCCATAATCGATTCCTTCGATCCTCTGTCAATCTTTCTCCTCCTTTTTTAAGAAATCTTTTATTGTCACCGGTGTGTGTTTATGGAACTCTTTACCTCTACACTTTCGTCGTGCTAATTCTCTTCATTCTTTCAAAAGTCTTGTTAAATCGTATTAACTTAGAACGCTATTAGATAAATTACTTTTATAGTACACGGTGACTTAAAACCACGATTGAGTCACGCTCATGCGGGACTCAAAGAGCTGATTAATGTACGGTATGTTTTATTTAAGTCGCTCACTCACATTCACACACACTATTTTATTGAAACATAATAATAATAAATAAAGAACAATATAACATTAATAAGTAATATCTATAAAAATACATTAAATTACAAACAAAACGTAAAATCATTTGATCAAGAAATATAAACAAAAATACTTGACATAGTCATTTAAATTTTTTGTACATTTTCAGCTTGAACTGTATTTTCATAGTACAAATATTAAAAACACAATTACTATTGCTACCTTAGAAAGAATAAGAGAGTGACACACTAGACACGATTTTTGTCTTTATGATCATTTAGTATTCTACAATTTTCAATTAGGAAAGTGGATTTAAGGCACTTGTACTATAAAATAATGTACTATTCCTTTTATACACTCTTTTCATTTAATCTATTATATCATTTTATATTACATTTTCACTTATCTTAATTTATTGTATTTTAATTTCTTTTCGTACGCCCGCTTCTATTATAACTGTTATTTGCATCAGTTCTCTACGCGAAGGTTGTCTAGAAGAGATCACTTTCAGAGTGATAAGACCGCCTGTTGTATATATTATACTTTAGATTTAACTTTACTAATTATTCTCTTCTTGGCGTACAATAAAGCATAAAAACATAATGCTACAGTGTCAATGTCTTCGAAATAACAGACACAGAAAGATAGAGGTTTGACATTCGCCTTAAAGTCAACTTATAAAAACTAAATGTCATTATCCTACAGAATTAATTGAGAAATTAAGCTGAATAGTTAGTTCGTAGCTACATAGCCGCAATACGGTGAAAGTTATATCTACTAGTAACGACTACATGCCCGTTCTACGTGGTGAATAGGCTTCTAGCAAAACAGGTTCGCTAAAATCTAATAAGATTATTTTTCAAAATATAGAATAAGGGTGACAAACAAGTACAAGGTCCACCTGATGGTAAATAGATGCTGTGGCCCATACACTTTTAAATTTATTTTCGATTAAACATCAAAATGCAGATGCACTGTCACCTCGAGGTCTAAGATGGAATGTCTTGTACCCAGTAAAAATGGTCTCGGGTTATTAACACTCCATACGAAACACAGCAATGTTGAGCCACTGTATTACGCCGGTAGAGCGAGGTCTTTCCCCGGTCGAGCCGACCCATTCGTGCTGCAGTCATAATATAGCTGCAGCGTGGCTCCACCGCGTAATCAGCTATTTACATTTCACATTAACATTAGTATGCGCAAGAAGAATTCACCTGCTGTTGGTTCATATAATGCTGCTGGTAATCTGGCGACTGCGCGAAGCCGATTGAAGGTGGAGCTCCGCTCTGGTTGCCCTGCGTCATTTCATATTTGATAAATAAACACTCACGCCTGTCACCCAGAGGGGTAGGCAGAGACTACACACTTCCATTTGCCACGATCCTGACACACCTCTCGCCCCTACTCCACATCCATATACCTACGCATACATGTTCGTCGGTTAAGGGTACTCCTAATTTGGTCCATTTTTAATATATCGCGAATTTGGTCGATAAACTTTCGCCTTGGACATGCCTTTCCGCCTCTGCCATTCATTTCTGCAACATAAATTTGCTTTGTCACTCTCCTCATTCATTCTTTCCACATGACCAAACCAACGAAGCATTCCTTTCTTAATCTTGGTCACAACATCGCCTTGCAAGCCACACTCTTCTCTTATCACACAATTTCTCACCCTGTCACTCAGATTCAGCTCTAACATAATCCTTAACGACCGCATTTCTACAGCGTTCATTCTACTCTCGTGCTTTTTCTGCCACACCCTACTTTCACTACCATACGTTAAAGTAGGGACCATCAACACAGCATTGTGAATTACACATTCTGACCTTCCACAAGAGTGTAGGGCTCCATTTACTCTACTTCCTGCGTTGACTCATCATTCCATACCCTTGCTAAATACGCATCCCAAATGCTCGACCAACTCCCGTTTTATTCTTATTTCACATATGGTTTTACTTTCTTCTCTTTCAAAATCCATAACTTTCTTCTTAATTGCGTTCACTTTCATACCCCTTTCTTTTAATGATCTGTTCAGTAATATAACCATCATTTGCAACTCGGCCGCCGACAACACAAAAATAACTTGATTGAACATCGGTATACAAAAGGCATTTGATGGTTAACTCACCCATTCCTAATCCACATTCTTCAACTTTCAAATTTTCCAAACAACTGTCCATAAATAGGTTGAACAGCCACGGGGAAGCCACACAGCCCTGTCTGACACCTTTATGGATGTCAAACCAGTCCGAGTAGACCCCGTTGATCCTAACACAAGCACTAGAGTCCCTATAAAGAGACTTTAATGCCTGTATCAACCCAGCGCCCAACCCAAATAAGCTCAGTGTTTGCCATAACACATCCCTATCCACTCAGTCATAAGTGTTTTGCCAGTCCATAAACACACAAAAATATTTTTGGATTTTGGCCAAAAACTTCTTGCTGCACATTCCAAATCATTCCATCAGTTTCTTTCATGACCCTTTCAATCAGTACCTTAGCATACAGTTTTCCCACAATGCTAAGAAGGCTGATACCACGGTAATTTTTACAGTCCTTCTGCGACCCTTTTCTTTTATATATTGAGACTATCACGGCTTTGTACCAGTCTACCGGTACCTTCTTCAGTTCCCAGCATAAATTAAACAAGGTGTACAGCAGGCCTGCCACCACTTCCTCTCCAGCCTTTAGCATTTCGAGTGAAAATCAATGATATCCAGCTGCCCTACCTGCTTTCATGCTTTTTATTGCTTTCATTATTTCATCTATACTTATCTCGCTATCTCTGTCCTCTTCTTTCGGAATATCTATTTCATTTAGTTCATACGTCATCTCCTCACTCATAAACATGCTTTCAAAATATTCCTTCTATATCTTTAAACTCAAAACTTCATCATTCAGAATATAGCCATTCGCGTCTCTAATAGCATTCATTATTTGTCAAGGTATTTGTTTTGAATGTCCTCTGGCAGTTCTTACGAGTTTCCAGAACAATTTAATATTTGCCTGGAAGTTATCCGATATTTTTCCATTATTCTTATCCTTTCTTTCTTGCTTTTTCCTTTCAACTACTTCTTTTACTCTTATTTGGATGTTTAAAAACTGGTTATTTTCTTTCAATATCCTCATTCGTACCGTCAGAATTACCAGCCTTTATTGATAGTAAATATATCCATTCTCTCTTCTTTGCTTCAACTTCCATACGTACCTCATTATCCCACCATAATGTATTACTTTTCCTTTCATTCTTTCTCTTACTAATACCACATACTTCGGTAGCTGCATCCACTAAACCTTTCTTAACATTTCCATACATTCTCGAAGTCTAACTCATTCATATATAATTCGTCCAAACCACTTATATTTTCTTTCAGTCTACATTTGTACTTGATTTTCTCACCTTCATCTTTTAACATTTCTGTTCTAATACGCTGTAATGCAGTGATAGACACCGAAGTCCGATGGCGCCAACGTCTGAATTAATTCGGCATAAAACCAAATAATATACGTTGGACACCCCAGTAAACCTTTGTATCTACCACCGAGCTCCTCATTCATTCATTCACAAATATGAAATCTATCATGCTTCTATCATCACCCCTTTTCCAAGTATACATGTGAATCCTTTTGTGGCGAAAGAGTGTTCGTCACAAAAATATTCTTTTCCACACATACGGTGAGGAGGCTATATTCACCATTCTCATTTTTACTTTCATCATCAAACATTCCCAATATCCTGTCATAACAAAGGCTCTTCACCCCAACCGTTCCATTTAAATCTAGCATAACAATATTTTAATTTTCTTTACATTACACAAAACTGCTCTTGGATATAAGTGAACTTAGACATGTCTGGGGCGTAGACCCCTAGCACAAACAACTTCTTTGAGCCCACTTTCATTCGTATCCATAGCAGTCTTGGGCTTACACATACATACTTTTTCACACATTGGCCCATTCTTTGAAAGGATAATACCGACTCCCTTGCATGCCCGCTCGATCTCGTCTACACCAGACCAGTATGCGGTATACATGCCATGTGCAGTGACATCCTTCCCCTTCCTCTTCGTCTCATTTACACATAATACATCTATTCCTCTATCATACATCATATCGCATACTTCATCCATCTTATCATTCATTGCCCCACATACATTCAGCGTAGCCAGATGGGCTTCTGCAATCCAATTTTCGCCCCTCTGGGAGACAGAACGTGACGGGTGGCGAACCTCGTCACCGTATTATTCATATTCATATTTGATTCAATTTAAATACATACACAAAAGCTAATGAGATGCTGTGACACATAGACTATATCTAATCTTGAATGTGTATTAAACATATGTAATTAAATAAAAATCAAATTTGGGAGACAGAAAATATTAGTTCAATTCTTTTTTTTAAATATAAAATAAGGGTGATAAACGAGCACACAGTGAACCTGATGGTAAGTGGATGATGTGATCCATAGACATCTATCTATCCTTAATTAAGAATCAAAATGCCGATGCGTTATCCACCCCTGAGAACCGAGATGGATGTTTATTCCGTTTATCCATCCTAAAGAATCCAACTTAGGGTGGATACTCGAAAAAGCGAATTCATCTATCCACCCCATCTGGGGTGGATAGTATGAATTCGTATATAATTTTATTTTTCTTCCGATTCTCTCCACGGCTGTGTACAATAAATTTATAGTTACATGATAAAAACTGATACTTAGTAGACATTACCTATAAAAATATATACATACTTCATGATCATGTCTGAAAGATTATTGCTGAATTAAAACGAATGCCTTACAAAATTACACATTCATTGGAATCTTGGCATAATTTAAAATGAAGTTAAAAACAACCTTCTAATCGTAACGTTTTCGAAATGCTTGCAAAATAAAAATGACCGGTTTTTCGCTAACACATCTGTGCTAGCAAAGAAATATAAAAAACGATTACAAATGTACATGAAAAGTGATGAATTTATCCAGGATATCAAATGATGTCTACTCGATAATGAAATTAGTTTTGGTAATTGCCTGGACACATTACAGTTTATAAATTACGCAATCATTTTTTTTAAACGGGGTAGTTTAATTTGATTTAAATGCAATGCGTAGTGCTTGGAATAGGCTGTAACAGTAGCGGTAACAACAACACGTAATAAGTTTTTGATGAGGTTTGCGGTTATTAAAAACTAATTAATAATTAGTGTATTTTGAACTGTACTTGGGATAAAAAGTCGGAAAAACAAATAAAAGTGAATTCCTATTATCTACCCCGTCTAAAGTGAATAGATGACCACGCGTTTCCGAGTATCCACACTGGGATGGTTTCTTTAGGGTGGATAAATGGAATAACCCAGTTGGATGTCCATCACGACTCTGACACGATACACGCAGCTGTGACCGGCTATTATCGGCTATCGTCGTGAATGTTCGGGCTGTGTGTGCGTGTGCGGGTGTTATCGTGCGGGTGGCGGTACATCAAAGGGTTTTAGCGAGCCAAATAATAGCGCTGCCTGGTCCAGACTAGCGTTGTTCATGTCGGCCGTTGTTTTTGATCAGTTCAGTTGATCAGTTCAGACGCATGCAGGTGGCTGTGTAAAAATGGAGTGGAGTGATGAAACGGCACTGGAAATACTCTTTTTAGATTTTAATAAATGCATTATGTAATTGTTAGCACACATGTAGTATTAAGAAATTCGTCGTCCATAGCTTAACGCATGGAGGTTAAAGAACAGGAGAACGATCGCTACGTACTAAATCATAGCCCGCCTGTCCTTGAAAATTGTAGAATACATAGCGGCGCTGACGTCTGTGAGTAGTGACTGCGAAGTTAGCTGTTTATGAGTACAAGTAGGTGAAGTTAGTTGAATAATGTACAAATTTTTATTTCATTTTTAATGTGAAAATTTTCATGCTCCGTAATTTCGTAATTTTTGACAAAAAGAAACATTAAAAAATGTAGAAATATTTTATTGTGCGTGGATGTGCAAGTGGTTTAGCATCTGATCGGAAAAATAGATTGAAAATGACTTTTATTGAGCGAACTTAGCGATCGCAGCGCCTCACTTATGGTGTCCATATTTCTGGGACACTATTTTCTACGGCGATCGTTCTTCTGTTTTCTAACCTTCATAATTAAACGTTTCAAAATGATTTCGGCCATCTTGTATTATTGCACGATAGTTGATGCAACATATCGAAGCCGCTAATATGACCACAGCTTTTATCGCGATAACTTTTTAGATTTAAAACGTACGAAGCTTCGGCACGCATTACTTCGGTTCGATACATACAGGTGCGGCCGAAGCATCAAAAGGGTTTCCAACTTCTCTACACTCACCATACGAAACACAGCAGCATCAAGTTGCTATTTTAAGCTGGTATTCTGTGAGGGTGTGGTCCAACCTCAGGACCTATTGGAGCTACAACCATAATATAGTTGCAGCGCGGTTCTACCACATATAAAATATATAGGTATAAAATAAATCACGCCTGTGTTCCGAAATAGAAACCAGTATACTGGCCAATGCAAATGACGTCATAAATCGACGCCATCTGGTGATTCGTTTCCAAAACATTGGCCAGTATATGACACCATACATGCTCTTGACCACGATTCCTCAGTAACAAAGAATGAGTATGATTTTTTACTATTTTCATCGTAAAGATTTAAATGTTTAAGCTCTGACATTTTTTGTATTTGAATAAATAAAAACAAATTCCAGCATGCTTCATTCAGCGTACACACAATTAAGAATTGTTTTAATATGGCGGGATATTCGACACAATATCGCGGTGGCACGCCAGTACAATATGGCGTCAATTATTGACGTCATTTACATTCGCCTTTGTCGTATTTCATTATTACCTTAACAATTGGCCGTCCCTGAGGCATCTTTAAAGGCTGAGACCATTGTTGCTGCTTCGGACTAAGTGTGTCTGATTCCTTGTCTGCTGTCATTTTACGTAAAACCTGCAATTAGCAAAATAAACTTGTTCATATTCAATACAAATACAGTGCTTTATTTATTTTTTATATGTTACCCCCGCATTAAAATATTCTCCTGGTCTGTGGAGGAAGTTTACATACACAAATTTCAAAATAACAAACATCCAACTTGGAACAATTACTACTTGTGGGCCATATAAATACTTTGATTAAAACTACTTTTACATATTTTAATTTTTTTAATTCAATTAAATAGAATTATAAAATTTAAAAGAATTAAACGAGATAAAATACGTAAAAGTAGTTTTAATCAATATGTAGTGTTCGCGTAAATATAAGAAATCATCATACAAATACTTGTCCCTTGCGGAATTTGAACCCACAGCCTCAGAACCACAACTTATGGTTAAGGCACTGTGCTACAGAGCCGCCAATTTATTATATATTGACCATAATCAATCCCAACGTTGTTGCTAATGTGGTATACTTCAGGGTATGGAACTTTTTATTCCTTCCTCTGTGATGCCCATCGGAGGCAAATCTCAGCCATGGTTTGGTCGCTTCTGTAAAATAGCATTATGCTATAAGCAGGAGTGCTACCAAGCCTTGGCTAACGCATCAACGTCCCAGGGTGTAAACACCAGCGCTCTAAAAAAGAAGTACAATTCCGCCTCTAGGTCCTTCAAAAGAGTCATTGCCAAGGCAAAGTCAGAGCACATAGGCAGAATTGGCGAGAAACTAGTTCGCCTTCCTTCTGGAACCCGTGCATTCTGGTCTCTTGCCAAGGTTGTCCAGGGGAATTTCTGTCAGCCATCTTTTCCATCTCTGTACAGGGAGGACGACTCACTGGCCCATACCGCAAAGGAGAAAGCCGACCTTCTAGGCTCTTTCTTTGCGTCCAACTCGACTCTCGATGACGGGGGGAGTACGCCGCCGACCATCTCGCGGTGTGAGTGCTCCATGCCGGAGGTGCGGTTCACAAAGCGCTCGGCTCGCAAAGCATTCCTCTCCCTGGACATCCACAAGTCGAGTGGGCTGGACGGAATCCCCAATAGCCAATACGGTTTTCGTCGTGGTCGATAAGCTGGTGATCTTCTGGTCTACCTGACTCATAGATGGGCGGAGGTAGTAGAGTCTAAGGGGGAAGCATTGGCCTTTAGTTTGGACATCACAAAGGTCTTCGATCGGGTTTGGCACAAAGGGCTTTTTTCGAAGCTCCCTTACTACGGGCTTCCCGAGAACTTGTGCCATTGGATCACCTTTCTTGCAGAAGCTCCGATTACAAGCCAACGTTGTTTCTTCTGCATATCAATGATATGTTGCAAACCGGCAACATTCATTGCTATGCAGATAGACAGCACTGGTGACTGGTGATGCTCTGTACACCGGCCGTGCCAATATTTCTCGGGAAAACGTCACCGAGTACCGGGACAAACTTGTGTCTGAAGTAGAGTCTTTGCTGAACAAAGTCTCGGATTGGGGGCGACTAAATCTAGTCCAGTTTAACCCTCAGAAGACACAAGTTATTTTATTTTTATTTTATTTAACAAGTACACTTACAATACACATATATGACAATCACAAAAACATACACCTTTCTATACTCTCTGATATGTATATCTATAACAAGTGTACATAACATTCACAAATTAAGACGTGCAATTTTGGGTTAATTTTGAGTACAAATATCATCCGATCAATACAATGAAATTTGAACTATTCAAATAAATTATGTACTTAAGAAAAATCTAAAGATAAAAAACAGGTTTAATTATTAAAAGGGAATATGGTAGATATTAAACTCTCTTCAAGAGTATGTATATTTTTTTATTTAAGATATATTATATTGAAGATGTAATTTAAATCAGGATCTCGATGATATATGATTTGTAAGTTTAATTTTGAATGCAATATAAGAGTCGTTAAGTATGTCAATGCCAGGTATGGTTTTAGAAAATTCGTTGTATTTTCCACATATACGCACGATAGGAGCGTGACTCCCGAGATGAGTTTTCGCGAAAGGAATATGAAATGTTTTTTGGATGTGACATCGGGGATATTTACGCGGAACAGCAAATTAAATGCGGTCAAGGAGGTCACTGCACTTAACATTATTGTGTATTATTTTATGTAGAAAAGAGAAATCTAGAATATCTCGTCTATTTCGGAGAGACATCATTTTAAACTTATCCAGTCGCTGATAGTAATGCTGCCTATGTGAGATACCACTGGCATGAAAGGCAAGATGTCGAGTAAAGGCGCGCTGTATACTTTCAACCATTGTACTGCGCTTAATAAATCCTAAGAACTTCGCGGCTTTATTAACAATATTGTTTATATGAGATTTAAATGTTAGCTTTCTGGCAATAGTTACTCCTACGTCTTTAATCTCATTACCAATGGAGTAACTAGAGACAAGCGGTTTTATTTTCCTGGTGTATTTTACATGGAAGCATTTGTTAGCATTAAGAGTCATACTATTGACGTCACACCAATGGTATATTCTATTCAGATCGTCCTGTATAAGTTTTATATCCTCCACTGATTTTATTGGTTTATAAATTTTTAAATAATCAGCAAATAACGAGCAACGACAATTTTTGATTACAGTAGTGATATCATTAATAAAAAGCCAAGAATAATAGAGGGCCCAGATGCGAACCTTGAGGCACCCCCGATTGAGCTTGATACTGTTTGGATTCAAAACCATTGACAACGACAATTTGAGATCTCTTCTCTAAATAAGATCTAAACCATTCAATCAAGGAAGGACCAATACTATACAGAGAAAGTTTGTTAATGAGTTGCTTGTGGTCAACCTTGTCGAATGCACTGCTAAAGTCTGTATATATGGCGTCAATTTCTTGGCCCTTGTCTATCTCTTTTAAAAGATCAGAAGTAAAATTACACAAATTAGTTTGAACTGACAATCCACTTCTGAATCCATGCTGCGAGCCAGTAAGAAAATTATCAAGGTACTTGGCAAGAACTGGGTGCACAAGACTTTCAAATAGTTTGGAAAAGCAACAAAAAATTGATATAGGGCGATAATTTTTTATACCCATGCGATCACCCTTTTTAAAAACTGGGACTATTCGTGCCTTTTTCCATTCTTCAGGGAAAATACCATCTTCTAGGGAACGATTAAAAATAAGGGTCAATGAAAAGCGATTTTTGAACCACAACAAAAATAGGAGGGATACTATCTGAACCCGCACCCTTTTCAGTATCTAATGTTTTAATATTTTTTTTTTCGACATCTGTTTCATTAATCTTCAATTTACTCAAATGTGTAATATGCTGCTTTGCATGAAGCATGCCGCTTTGTTGTTAGTTGTTTTGGTGTAAACGGATGCGAAATGGCTTGCAAATAAATTGGCTATTTCCGTTCCGGAGTTTGCCACCTTGTTATGAAATTTCATTGACGCGGGTAGAGTTGACTCACCTTTCTTTTTATGTTTAATGTATTTCCAAAGGTGTTTTGGGTTTTTCGAAATATCAGATTCTGCATTGTGTTTAAAATTATTAAACATGAAACAAAGAGTTTGTGACACCGACTGCGAAGTATTTGCAATTCTAAGTGATCTCTGGGGTTATTATATTTGCGATATTTTTTGTGTAGTTTTTCTTTCTTTGATAATAACCAAGCTATGTTTGAACCAATTAGGATATTTTGCTGAAATAATCTTACGTTTAGGTACAGATAAATCGATGACTTCAAAGAGACGATTATAAAATACTTCAACCATAGCATTGACATTTTTGCATTCAGAAAATTCGTGCAACCAATCAATATTTTTAATTTTATCAATAATAGTTTTATAATTAGCCTTAAAGTAATTATAATCTATACGAATTTTGGAACGAAGGAAGGAAATATGATCGAATTCTATACTCATTAAAAAACCTGTATGGTATGAAACTAATTTACTAAGTATTTCAGGAGGTTTTGTAACTATAATGTTTGTTAAATTACTTAGCACTAAGTCCAAAAGTCTACCGTCACAGTTACTTATACAGTTATATTGGTATAAATTATTAATAGACATAAAGTCAACTAATGTGTCCTAGAGGATTGCTATAATTACATGGTGTCATGTATGAACATTTTTCACTAGCAGACCACTCAAACCCATATTAAAGTCACCGATTACAACTAAGTCATCAACGTGGTTAGCAACATTATCCACGCTATCTAAAAATATATTTAGGCTTTCTAGTTTAACTGGTGGTGGCAAATAGACTACACAAAGTCCAATACTTTTTGTGACATGGTT
Source organism: Parnassius apollo (assembly GCA_907164705.1). Lineage (NCBI taxonomy): Eukaryota > Metazoa > Arthropoda > Insecta > Lepidoptera > Papilionidae > Parnassius > Parnassius apollo. The sequence continues at coordinate 1,012,482 of CAJQZP010001449.1, read as the reverse complement.
GTTATTGAATTTACTACTACCCACATATTTTCTTCATCGGTTTCCCAATTTACAATACGAGAGGATGAGATCTTACGTGGAATGGCAATGAGAACACGTCCACCATCCTTTTTGGATGAGCCTAGACACACACGATCTTTTCTATAAACAACATAACGGGAATCAAATAGTTCATTGTCAAAGATACTAGGCTTAAGCCAAGTCTCAGTAAATATGATAATTTTATAATTTGAAATCAAGATATTCTTAAGCACATCGTAGGTCTTAGTTCTCACACCTCGCACAATCTGATAATAGACTTCTAACACTGTAAACATTTGGGCGCCATATCATTCACATATATTTTTTTAATTTAAATTATGAGCTTAAGACTATCTTCATTTTTTATTATTATTGCTTGACTAAATTCGTCTTTGCGTACGTAAATTTTTCCATTCCTAATCCATATGAAGCGATATTTCATTTCTTTGGATTTTATGCGCGCAGCAGTATGAAGGGATTTATTTCCTGGAGTTAAATGTTCTGAGACATATATTGGGACTCTAGATCCCCCAATTCCTGGATGGTGAGAGTTAAGTTTATCATCAAGATTTTTCTTATTAAATAAAGCAACAGCCGCCAGGAGAGCATCTCTGTGTTTCATGGTACGAAGCTTAACAATGACAGAACGTGGCTTGTTGGCATTTTTATTCAGCTTAGCTACTCGGGTAACATATTGGATGTCATCAACTGACAGCGAATATTTAACAGCTTGTCCTAACTGCACGATAGTGTTTGCCAAATTTTCCGCTTTATGTTCGGGAATACCATTTACTTCGATGTTGCATTCTCTCATAGGTGATTCGACGATATTTAACCGTGTTCTAAGGTCCTTGAGTATTTTCTTTTTTAAGTTGTTAATAATAGCGGATTTTTCTTCAATTGCAGTTTTCATCTCTTCAAATTGCGCATTTATGAACGACATAGATTCACAAAATCCCGCTATTTGTTCATTAATTGTATTAAGCTGTGCCGTAACAAGTTTTTGAATGGTTGTAGAAAGTTCTTGTTTAATAATATCACGATGAGTATTTTCTGTCAAGTAGTTACTACCATCATTGCTTTTCATCGATGCTGGGGCTGGTGACTCGCTGTGTTTTTTACGTAAAGTGACGAATGGCTCAGAAGAGTATTCAATAGCTTTGCTGCATGTTTGGCTAGTGACAGCTGACCTAACAGGTGTGTGAGTGTTACCAGTTTTTAGTTGCTTACTGCAACATTCCAGGCATTTCCAATTATTCCTCTTTTGCTGGTCCATTTGATCAAAGTATCTGATAGGTATGTTTGCGCATTCGCAGTCATACTTCAATTAACAAATCAAGCAACTAAGAAATCCTTTTTTGGGTAAAGTATTTTTGCATCCGGCGCAAATTTTAGAATTCATAGTGGACGCCATTACTGTTGTTACAATTTAATAACTTTTTTGAAGTTTGTAGCAATGACAAAAAACTTTCCGGCGTCGGGGATCGATCGCACGTCGCTCGAGTTTGGACGTCGTTATACTATCTGCGCCACGGTAATGTTAGTAAACTTTGCGAAAATATCGATCTATTTAGAGTACAGCAACAAGTTATTAACATCATCATCATCATTGCAGCCCTTTACAAGTCCACTGCTGAACGTAGGCCTCCCCCAAGCAATGCCACAAAGCACGGTCCTGAGCCACCTGCATCCATCGACTTCCTGCATGTCTTACCAGGTCGTCACTCCATCTAGTGGGGGGTCGCCCTACACTACGCCTAGCGGTACGAAGCTGCCACTCGAGAACCTTTCTTCCCCATCGGTTATCGGTTCTTCAAGCTATATGGCCGGCCCGTTGCCACTTCAGCTTACTAATCCGTTGGGCCTATGTCGGTCACTCTGGTTATACTGCGGATATCCTCATTGCTGAGTCTATCACGCAGAGAAACTCTGAGTATAGCCCTCTCCATAGCTCGCTGAGCGACCTTGAGCGTCCTCATACGGCCAGCAGTGAAGGACCACGTCTCAGATCCGTAAGTCATCACTGGCAACACGCACTCGTTGTACACTTTAGTTTTTAGAGATTGAGGTATACCTGACGAGAAGATGTGTCGTAATTTCCCAAACGCTGCCCAGCCGAGTTGAATCCGTCGATTGACCTCTCGGTTGAAGTTGGACTTACCTAGTCGGACTATTTGTTCCAGGTAAATGTACTCGTCAACAACTTCGAGCATAGTGCTCCCAACAACTACCGGCATAGATGTGACATGGACATTAAACATGATCTTTGTTTTGTCCATGTTTATCTTAAGACCTATCCGTTGGGAGACACTATTGAGGTCATTGAGCATAGTGCTAAGGTCCTCCAGCCATTCTGCCATAAGGACTATATCGTCGGCAAATCGAAGATGAGTGATGTACTCGCCATTGATGTTAACACCGTATTCTTTCCAGTCCAGTAGCTTGAAAACGTCTTCCAACGCAGCGGTGAAGAGTTTCGGGGATATAACGTCACCAAGTCTTACACCTCTCTGCAGTTGGATAGGTTTCGCTATTCAAGCTCTGATTCTGTACTCAGATAGCCATCGTAGCCCTACTGTACAAACACTTAAGCACTTCGATATACCGACAGTAAACTTGGCACCGCTGAAGGGACTGTAGCACCGCCCAATTTTCGACGGAATCAAAGGCTTTATCAAAGTCCACATACGCCAGGAAAAGTGGCAGATTGTACTCTTCGGTCTTCTGTACAATCTGCCGCAGGGTATGTATGTGGTCTATGGTACTGAAGCCTTTTCGGAAACCGGCTTGTTCGGGAGGCTGGAAGTCGTCGAGTCTGTGTGCGAGACGATTCGTAATGACTCTCGAAAACAGCACGTAGACGCGGCTCAGAAGGAAAATCGGTCTGTATTTCTTCGAGAGCGTTGTCGCCTTTCTTAAAGAACAAGACCACAGCACTTCTGCTCCACGCCTCCGGAGTAGTGCCACCATGGAGGACGGAATTGAAGAGCTTCTGAAGGACTTCAAGTACCGGTGTTCCACCCGCTTTCAGTAGCTCCGCTGTAATTCCATCCTCGCCTGGGGCCCTGCCGTTTTTAAGGTGCTGGAGAGCCATTCTAATCTCGCTCAGACTGACGTCCGGGATATCATCGGAATAGTGTCGGGTAAGACTTGCTCTTGGATCGTTACTCACACTTGCGTGTGGCTCCAACGATGATATGTACAGCTGCCCATAGAACCTCTCAATCTCACTCAAAATCTCAGGTGTCCCGGAAACGATGCTGCCAGACTCAGTCTTCAGCTTTGACAGTTGGCTCTTTCTGGCAGACAGATCTCTGGCAAAGACTTTGGAGCCCTGGTTCCGCTCGATCGCTTCTTTAATACGATCAGTATTAAAGTTGCGCAAGTCTCGATGCATGCATTTGGAGATCTGTCAGTTAAGTTGCCCGTATTCTGTCAAATCTGTTGACGATTGCAGCCTCATATCCCGTCTAACAGCCATGAGATTAAGAGTGTGATCGGAGAGTTTTTGTGTTCTTCTGCGGCGTGTCTTGCAGAACTTAGCTCCGACCGCATGGACAGTTTCCACGAGCTTGTCATTCATATCGTCCACTGCATTGCAATCTTCTAGGCACTGAAAGCGGTTACGTAACTCGAGCTGAAAGGTTTCGGGATTCTGGATTAGAGCACGAGGGGGGACGGAGTGTTGACTTCATTAGACGAGACCTCTCCAACTTAACGTTTAGGTTCAGTGTGCCTCTAACCATTCGGTGATCGTTGCCAGTTTTCACCTTTGCGATCACTGAGACATCACTGAACAGTTGGCGTCTGGTCGTCATAATGAAGTCAATCTCATTTTTGTCGAACCGTCGGGGCTCGACCAGGTCCACTTCCTGTGGGGCCGCTTCTGGAAGAAAGAGTTCATCATAAAGAGTCCCTCTTTCTCCATAAAGTCGGCCAGCTGCTGGCCCCTTCGGTTCCGTTGCCCTACTCCAAATTTCCCTAACTTCAGCTCACCGTTTTCACTTGTGCCTAGTTTCGCGTTGAAGTCTCCCATCAACACCGTGTAGTGGGTTTTGGAGGAATGCATGGCTTTGGAAAATATCCTCATACATTTCCTCCACCTCCTCATCGGGATGTGCCGAGGTTGGTGCGTAAACCTGTATGACCTTCAGCGAATACCCTTTGGTGATTCTGAGTATCAGGTACGCGACCCTTGTCGACACACTCCCAATCTTTACAACGTTGTTGACGAGAGACTTGTGGACGATAAATCCGACACCTCCTTGGGACAGATGGTCGCCCTCCCGGTGATAGAACAAGTTGCCGGACTCGAGGATTACCGTGTCCTCGCCCTCTCTTCGGACTTCGGATAACCCGATAATATGCCAGCGCAACTTGTCTACCTCTTCTTCCAACTCCAGTATCTTCTCGTCAGTTCTCAGGGTGCGTGCGTTATATGTTGTCAGGTCGAGTCGTCGTAGGTGGCAACCGAACCTCCACCGGAGATTCTTAGCACCCCCCTGCCCCGCCGTTACCATGGTCGCCACCGTAGCCAGGACTAGCGGGGCCGCCGGGGACTGGGGGCCGTCTATTTGTGTAATTGTTCATGGGGGGTATATTACCATAGTTGCCACGCTTGGCGAGCGGGTTGGCAACAGCAGTTTTATATTGTGTAATTGTTGTTATCAGGAAGATGCTGCTGCCCATCTCCTGCCTGTCTCCCTCTGTCCCTCTTACGACACCCACGGGAAGATATGGGGTAGTGGATATTCTCAACTGCCACTACACGGCAAAAAGTTATTAACAGTCTGTCGGTAGTACACAAACAAAAGTTATCAATAGGTCGTGAGTAATCACAAATTACTGTATTTTAAAAAGGCTCACTGGATTAAATTTTAGTTAGTTTTTTAATTAGAAACACTGACCACACACTATTAGCTTTTATTACACAATATGAAATATATATTACACTTTGAAATATTTGGTAAAGTTAACATTCGAAGTTACTGCGTTAACACCAGATCATCTTCAGAATTACGTTAGAACCTTGCAGGATAATAACGACACAGAATTATTGTAAATTAAAAAATATTTCTAAATTACTTTTGATAGCTATTTCGAGCTTTTAGAATTAAAATATAAATTTTTAACACAGATATGTTGCACACGTTTGACATGTATGACGTACTCACGTATATCAAGTTTTCGCGTTAACCGCTAAAAAGAACCCCTTTGTCATATCTCCTCAGTTTCAAGACACTCCCCTTGTTGCCTCAGCCAGTATCGGAATCCTCGGCGTCGACAAATCGAGTGACGTGCAGTTTCGTGGTCACTTTGAAGAGAAGGCCAAATTGGCCTCTAAAAAGCTTGGCGTGCTCAGCAGAGCGGGACAGTATTTCAAGCCGCCTGCAACTTTACAAGGCGCAGGTTCGGCCCCACACGGAATACTGTTCCAATCTCTGGGCTGGGGCTCCCTGATGCCAGCTCCTAACGCCAGCTCAAATCGTCGACGACCGAGTGCTTACCGATCGGCTAGATTCACTGGCGCTGCGAAGAGATGTTGCATCTCTTTGCATTTTCTTTCGCATATACCACAGGGAGTTCTCTGAGGAAATTGTTCGAATTAATCCCAGCCGCCAAATTTCATGAACGCATTTCACGCGGTAATCCTCCCGAACAAGTTCTCAAGGTAATTCTCCTGTTTCACAAGGAGTTTTCTTCCGCATACGACCTCTCTGTGGAATAGTTTACCACCGGCGATTTTTCCTGACCGATACGATCTAGGGACTTTCACGAAAAGAGTTACTTCTTTCTAAAAGGCCGGCAATTCCCTGGTGTTGCGGATGTTCATGGGCGGCGGTAGTCACTTAACATCAAGAGAAACGTATGCTCGTTTGCCCCCTATTCTATAAAAAAAAGGTGACAGAAGGAAATGAAATGGGACATGGGCAGCATTTTCTTCCTGATAATTACACAAAATAATAAAAAAATCTTTAGTTGTCAGTCCGTAAATATAGCCCCTATGAGGATAATCTATGGGGGTCTTTATTTAGTTTGTGCATTTTGATTGAATGATAATGATGAATATTATTTTTACCTCATATTAAAAAAAATTGTAACTATATAAAATATGTGTCTATGGCCCGTAATATGTTCGCTAAGCGTAGCGAATGAAGGCAAATCCGGCCCATATACAGAAGAGTAGCCAATGGCAGCGGGTGGTGCCCTCACCGAGGTGGGCGTGAAGGAGATGGGCGTGTGCTGCGCGTGCTGCGGCAGCTGCGCGGGCTGCGCGTGCGGCGCGCCGTGCTTGGGCTGCAGCTCGTGGCGCCGCCGGAAGTTCTCGCGCTGCTCCTCCAGCTTCTTCTTGATGAGCGCGCCCTGCATGATGCTCTGCGTGTGCGCGGCCAGCTCGCGCGGCGACGGGATGCGTCCCGGCACGCCCGGCACCGCTGCCACGCCCGTCACCCCCGCCACACCTGCCATACACCCACACTCATCACAAACTGCTTATAAAAATAAAAATAAAAACTCGCTTATTACTACTTAAATAAAATGTTTTCAAATTGAAACTAAATTAGAAAAATATATTTTTTATTCAATATACATTATATTATGACTGAATTACTTATTGAAAGTAATTTTGTAAATTTCAACTAGTTCCAAAAATACCTCTGTCCTGAGAAGACCCAGCAAAATACCCACCCAGCGGGATTATATTTGTATAAACATATATCACTTTACCGTGCCGTGTAGTGGCGGTTGAGAATATCCACTACCCCATATCTTCCCGTGGGTGTCGTAAGAGGCGCAGAGGGAGACAGGCAGGAGATGGGCAGCAGCATCTTCCTGATAACAGCAACTGTACGACAAAAAAAACTGCGGTTGCCAACCCGCTCACCAAGCGTGGCAACTATGGCAATATACCCCCCATGAACAATTACATAATTAGACGGCCCCCGGTCCCCGGCGGCCCCGCTATTCCTGGCTACGGTGGCGACCATGGTAACGGCGGGGCAGGGGGTGCTAAGAATCTCCGGTGGAGGTTCGGTTGCCACCTACGACGACTCGACCTGACAACATATAACGCACGCACCCTGAGAACTGACGAGAAGATACTGGAGTTGGAAGAAGAGGTAGACAAGTTGCGCTGGCATATTATCGGGTTATCCGAAGTCCGAAGAGAGGGCGAGGACACGGTAATCCTCGAGTCCGGCAACTTGTTCTATCACCGGGAGGGCGACCATCTGTCCCAAGGAGGTGTCGGATTTATCGTCCACATGTGTCTCGTCAACAACGTTGTAAAGATTGGGAGTGTGTCGACAAGGGTCGCGTACCTGATACTCAGAATCACCAAAGGGTATTCGCTGAAGGTCATACAGGTTTACGCACCAACCTCGGCACATCCCAATGAGGAGGTGGAGGAAATGTATGAGGATATTTCCAGAGCCATGCATTCCTCCAAAACCCACTACACGGTGTTGATGGGAGACTTCAACGCGAAACTAGGCACAAGTGAAAACGGTGAGCTGAAGTTAGGGAAATTTGGAGTAGGGCAACGGAACCGAAGGGGCCAGAGTGGCCGACTTTATGGAGAAAGAGGGACTCTTTATGATGAACTCTTTCTTCCAGAAGCGGCCCCACAGGAAGTGGACCTGGTCGAGCCCCGACGGTTCGACAAAAAATGAGATTGACTTCATTATGACGACCAGACGCCAACTGTTCAGTGATGTCTCAGTGATCGCAAGGGTGAAAACTGGCAGCGATCACCGAATGGTTAGAGGCACACTGAACCTAAACGTTAAGTTGGAGAGGTCTCGTCTAATGAAGTCAACGCTCCGTCCCCCTCGTGCTCTAATCCAGAATCCCGAAAACTTTCAGCTCGAGTTACGTAACCGCTTTCAGTGCCTACAAGATTGCAATGCAGTGGACGATATGAATGACAAGCTCGTGGAAACTGTCCATGCGGTCGGAGCTAAGTTCTGCAAGACCCGCCGCAGAAGAACACCAAAAACTCTCCGATCATACTCTTAATCTCATGGCTGTTAGACGGTAGATGAGGCTGCAATCGTCAACAGATTTGACAGCATACAGGCAACTGAACAGACAGATCTCCAAATGCATGCGGCTAGACTCACGCAACTTTAATACTGCTCGTATTAAAGAAGCGATCGAACGGAACCAGGGCTCCAAAGTCTTTGCCAGAGATCTGTCTGCCAGTAAGAGCCAACTGTCAAAGCTGAAGACTGAGTGTGGCAGCATCGTTTCCGGGACACCTGAGATTTTGAGTGAGATTGAGAGGTTCTATGGGCAGCTGTACGCATCATCGTTGGAGCCACACGCAAGTGTGAGTTACGATCCAAGAGCAAGTCTTATCCGACACTATTCCGATGATATCCCGGACGTCAGTCTAAGCGAGATTAGAATGGCTCTCCAGCACCTTAAAAACGGCAGGGCCCCAGGCGAGGATGGAATTACAGCGGAGCTTCTGAAAGCGGGTGGAACACCGGTACTTGAAGTCCTTCAGAAGCTCTTCAATTCCGTTGTCCATGGTGGCACTACTCCAGAGGCGTGGAGCAGAAGTGCGTGGTCTTGTTCTTTAAGAAAGGCGACTACGCTCTCTTGAAGAAATACAGACCGATTTCCCTTCTGAGCCGCGTCTACGTGCTGTTTTCGAGAGTCATTACGAATCGTCTCGCACGCAAATTCGACGACTTCCAGCCTCCCGAACAAGCCGGTTTCCGAAAAGGCTTCAGTACCATAGACCACATACATACCCTGCGTCAGATTGTATAGAAGACTGAAGAGTACAATCTGCAACTTTGCCTGGCGTATGTGGACTATGAGAAAGCCTTTGATTCCGTCGAAATTTGGGCGGTGCTACAGTCCCTTCAGCGTTGCTAAGTTGACTGTCGGTATATCGAAGTGCTTAAGTGTTTGTACAGTAGGGCTACGATGGCTATCTGAGTACAGAATCAGAGCTCGAAACCTATCCAACTGCAGAGAGGTGTAAGACAGGGTGACGTTATATCCCCGAAACTCTTCACCGCTGCATTGGAAGACGTTTTCAAGCTACTGGACTGGAAAGGATACGGTATTAACATCAATGGCGAGTACATCACTCATCTTCGATTTGCCGACGATATAGTCCTTATGGCAGAATGACTGGAGGACCTTAGCACTATGCTCAATGACCTCAATAGTGTCTCCCAACGGATAGGTCTTAAGATAAACATGGACAAAACAAAGATCATGTTTAATGTCCATGTCACATCTATGCCGGTAGTTGTTGGGAGCACTATGCTCGAAGTTGTTGACGAGTACATTTACCTGGAACAAATAGTCCGACTAGGTAAGTCCAACTTCAACCGAGAGGTCAATCGACGGATTCAACTCGGCTGGGCAGCGTTTGGGAAATTACGACACATCTTCTCGTCAGGTATACCTCAATCTCTAAAAACTAGATTATACAACCAGTGCGTGTTGCCAGTGATGACTTACGGATCAGAGACGTGGTCCTTCACTGCTGGCCGTATGAGGTCGCTCAAGGTCGCTCAGCGAGCTATGGAGAGGGCTATGCTCGGAAGTTTCTCTGCGTGATAGACTCAGAAATGAGGATATCCGCAGTAAAACCAGAGTGACCGACATAGCCCAACGGATTAGTAAGCTGAAGTGGCAATGGGCCGGCCATATAGCTCGAAGAACCGATAACCGATGGGGAAGAAAGGTTCTCGAGTGGCAGCCTCGTATCGGTAGGCGTAGTGTAGGGCGACCCCCCACTAGATGGAGTGACGACCTGGTAAGATATGCAGGAAGTCGATGGATGCAGGTGGCTCAGGACCGTGCTTTGTGGCATTACTTGGGGGAGGCCTATGTTCAGCAGTGGACTTGTGAAGGGCTGTAATGATGATGATGATGATGATATCACTTTACAATAATTCTGTACAACTTTTTATATGAATTTTAATAGAACCAGCATGGTAGCGATCACCTCATACCTGGATGGTGCACCGCCAGAGTGTTGGGGCTCGTAGCCATTATCGGAGACACACAGAAAGCTGCGTCCAAGTGCAAATTGACAATGGTAAAATTATTAATACACTTTTTACTTAGCTATAGCAACATAGTGTTATGTATACACTACATGTAACAAAATTCCTGTGGTTCCCTTAACATTAAATGCGTTATCAGAATCAGTATTCAAACGTCCAAAAATACCTTTCAGAAATCTTGAAACTTAAATTGAAATAAATCTTTATTTGCATAATATATGTAGTTTTATTACCTCCGCATTGACCGAGGAGTAAGATTATTGTCAAAGACCCTGCTTTGATATTTTTACTGATGCGCATGTCAGAGCTCATAAAACCACATATAGATCGCGCCACGTAAATTGAACCTAAATGGCAGTCATTCGCGCAGGTACAAATATGGACGAAAGTGTAAAGACGCATGCTCCGCGGTTCCCCAAAAATTCAAAAATCATAAAGGAAAAACCGTGAATTCGTCGTATTTAAATATATTTTTCATAAATTGTCAAAATGGAGTAACGTAATTTAATTAAACAGAAAGTGAAATTTCATAAAAATAATCTCGATTTTCTTTGAAATTAATGTATTTCTTATTGTATCATTAATTTATGGTTGTAAGGTATATTGGTAAATAGGTATTGACTGCCTCGTTGGTCTAGTGGTTGTAGTAGTGCGACTGCTGATCATGAGGTCCCGGGTTCGAATACCGGGTCGGGCAGAAAAATTAATTGTTGTTTTTCTGTCAAAAAGAAATTCTTAGTAGCTGCCCGCAGTCAGGAAGTTGGCGGTGTATCACCCCCGTGCCTCGTAAGCACGTAAAGCCGTTGGTTTTTAATTTTTTTGTAAAAATATTTTTTCTTTTTTTTTTTTTTTTTTTTTTTTTTTTCTTCCGGTTTGGGCGTTTTCCCGGGCCCCCGTGAATCGTCATGTCGGGAATTAAAAATAAAAGTAAATAAAAAGTAAAAATAAATGCGATAAAATCCGTAAAAGTAGTTTGAATCATGTATAGTGTTCGCGTAAATATAAGAAATCATTATGAAAACCTAAATTACGAAAATATTTCGATTTAATATTATAAAATAATATTATAAAATCTCCAAAACTGTCTACTTCAATGTAATTTTTTCCATGTATTTGGTTATAAACATATCTATTTTAATTATTTTATCAAAATGCATGTAATGTTAAATATCCAAAAAAAATTTTAGCTCGTTTTATTTTGTCAATTATTTTATATACTTATTTTAAAAATACTATAAAACATCATGCGCAGACGCCGTTCGATTCAGTAAGCTCCGAGTAATCCCAACGACAGGACGTATTACTTTTTCTCACCGACACCGCGCGATCACGTTGATACACCGATAGGGCTATACTATAACTAGATACCTATAGCACCATCGAACATTTTAAACGATTGAGACTTTTATAAGCGATATTTTTGGTAGTAAGTAATTTTGAAATATGTTTATGATTGTAATAATATTAGATGATGTAATGGTGGCAAATTTTCATTTCATACATATTTTTTTAGAAATAAGTTATGAACGTAAGCAATTTGGATCAAGTAAAAATACAAAATCGATGGCTATCACCTTTGGCTCCGTGGTGGAGTGACTTAGTAATGAGTTGTAGCGCTGAGTGCCGCGGGTTCGAATCCCACATGGAACAAAAATTTGTATTACCTACAAATAATTGTTCCAGGTCTAGATGATTGTCCTTGTGAAATTAATGTATTCAAACTGCCCTCACGATGTACTTAGGAAAAATTCCTAGTATGGGGATAACGTTATGATTAAACAAAGACATGCCATCAAAAACATAACTTTTAAAATAACCAAGTCTCGCAATGATGATACGGCCGTGCCGCTGTTTTGTTCGACTTGGCGTGGGCACTACTGTGCCCCCAGATATAAAACATATGAGCCGTGCTTGAGATGAGTAGCTCAAGGGCGTAGTGTTCGCCGCGTAAACGCGAACAATCCGGGCTCGATCCCCGCTAGTGTTGCCAGGTGTCCCGATTTGCGCGGGACGTCCCGATTTTTAAGGGTCTAGTGACACGTCCCGATTCACCCTTGATCGGGACACCAAATGTCCCGATTTTCACTAACCTTCTTATTCTATACTTTAATCTATAATTTTGAGAGCAAAAATGATTACATCTGTTAGCTACTACCACATTAAAATATTTTTACTACGACATTCTCTCACCAGTCGAAAAAAATTACAAAAGTTTTTTAAACAGAATTATATTAAAATGAGTGATTTGAAAAATTCAGGGATTGCAAAAAAAAAACAAATAGTTCAAAAATGTTTTAATTTGCCTAAAATGAAAAAAAAAAAATCAGTTTTTACGATGTTTGGATGAAAAGTTATTCGTTTATGAGATCAGACCCGAATAATAATTATAAAGCACAAAAGTAAAGTAAAGTTACAGTCACAATTTCTCGCATTACTCGCACACTGTAATATTTACAGTGAGCGTTGACCATCTGAGCTACCACGGCTCTCAATAAAACACAAAAAGGCTACAAAGAAACCTATATTTTGTAGTCATTGTAGTTGTCCGGATATGAAAACCAAATCCCCGATAATTTTTACCTTCCGTCCCCAAATTTTACTTGCTAGACCTGGCAACACTAATCCCCGCCGACACTAATGAAATTGTTAGTTTGATGAATTATGTTTACATTCCCGCGCTGTGGGGCGGGGGGGCCCCCTTTTTTGGTTCTTTCCGTTGTTTTTTATCAGGTTTTTTTTAAAAAGGGGGGGCCGAGTGGGGTGGAGTTTTTTTTTTGTGTTTTGTTTTTTCGGTTGTTATGAAACAGAATAAAAGTTTATCAAATGATATATATTTTATACAATACATATTTTTCAATTAGAACATATACATATTATAATATACTCAATAGGGTAAAAATGTAAAGCCGACTTCAATTTACTAAAAGAATAAAACAATTTCCACATAATATTAGCCTCCGATTTCTATACACTATATAAGCCATTATATGGAAATTATTTTTTTATTATTTTAGTTCCAACAGTATATAAAGTAATATCAAAGACAGGTATATAATCAAAGATCAAAGTGATTCGTAGTCGTCGTGAGGCAACTATTATAGCCTCACGCTCGCACTGACACGCACACAGAGATAACATTGTAGTGTGCGTCAATATTATGCCGTTTCAAAGCTATCGCGTAGATTTCGACTTGGACATATTTGAATATGCGCTCTTAATGTTTAATCACTTTCAGTCATTGGCATAACACATATAATTTCCAATGGTATGCCAGAACTTGGGCCCTGAGTTGCGATTTCATCTTCTATATCAGTTGAGGAATCAAATTCAAGAATAACTGCTATCAGAATCTGAAACCCGTATTATAAATTCTTCGTACATTTTATCGATGACATAGTTGTTTTTGGCATAAGCTTCTTCAATTGCCTTGACTTTGTCGTATAACTTTTTCCAATCACATGATCCCATTGAATTTATATTTTCGTTCACTAACTCCACCATACATTTTTGCTACTTATCTGGATGGTTGGGAGGCAGCGAAGTACGTCATGACCATGTTCATTAAAAATCTTGACTATATTAAATGTTTTAAAGCAATCTTTGTTATTTTTTATAAACTGGTATAATTAAGGCTTCAAAATTTCAGATGTAAATGTCATTCCTTTTTATGAAAGCCAAGCCTGCATATCAGCTTTCCTTGAGTTTGCGTTTGGAGCTAAGACATATTCCTTATTATGGTATGATGCATTATCTACAACTATAATTGAATTTGGGGGAAGATTCGGTAGCAATTAAGTTCGGATCCACTTTTCATAATTCTCCAAATTCATATCGTCGTGGTAGTCCCTGGACTTCATACCTGACTTGAACGTTAACAAGGTGATAGGCACAAAAACAGTCTCCGATCCGGCTTGTAATACTAATATCACAACACGTTGCTCTTTTAGAAAACATAAACATAAACACTCACGCCTGTCACCCAGAGGGGTAGGCAGAGACTACAGACTTCCATTTGGCACGATCCTGACACACCTCTCTTGCCTCCTTCACATCCATACACCTACGCATACATGCTCGTCGGTTAAGGGTACTCCTAATTTGGCCCGTTTTCAATAAATCGCCAATTTGGTCGATAAATTTTCGCCCAGGACGTCCCTTTCCGACTCTGCCATTCACTTCTGCACCATAAATTTTCTTTGTCACTCTCCTCATTCATTCTTTCCACATGACCAAACCACCGAAGCATTCCTTTCTTAATCCTGGTCACAACATCATCTTGCAAACCACACTCTTCTCTTATTACACAATTTCTTACCCTGTCATTCAGATTCAGCCCTAACATACTCCTTAACGACCGCATTCTACTGTGTTTATTCTACTCTCGTGCTTCTTCTGCCACACCCAACTTTCACTACCATACGTTAAAGTAGGGACCAACACAGCATTGTGAATTGCCATACGTGCCTTTTTCCACACATTTTGACTCTTCACAATAGAGCGCAAGGCCCCATTTACTCTATTTCCCGCATTCACTCGTCGTTCTATATCCTTATTATATCTCCCATCCCTGCTAAATACGCAGCCCAAATATACAAACTCATCTACTTGCTCGATCAACTCCCCTTCTATTCTTATTTCACAAATCGTTTTACTTTCTTCTCTTTCAAAAATAACCTTCGTCGTACTTGCGTTCACTTTCATACCCCTTTCTTATAATGATCCGTTCATTAATGTAACCATCATTTGCAACTCGGCCGCCGACGACGCAAAAATAACTTGATCATCGGCGTACAAAAGGCATTTGACGGTTAACTCACCCATTCTTAATCCGCATTCTTCAACTTTCAAATTTTGCAAACAACTGTCCATAAATAGGTTGAACAGCCACGGGGAAGCCACACAGCCCTGTCTGACACCTTTATGGATGTCAAACCAGTCCGAGTAGACCCCGTTGATCTTAACACAAGCACTAGAGTCCCTATAAAGAGACTCCAATGCCTGTATCAAGCCAGCGCTCAACCCAAATGAGTTCAGTGTTTGCCATAGCAAATCCCTATCCACTCTGTTATGGGCCTTTTCCAAGTCCATGAACGCACAAAAAACCTTTTGGTTTTTGGCCAGAAACTTCTCCGCGATCATGCGCATGGAAAAGACTTGATCTGTACATACCACTCCCTTTCTAAATCCCGCTTGCACTTCCCAAATTTTTCCATCAGTTTCTTTCATAACTCTTTCAATTAGTACCTTAGCATACAGTTTTCCCACAATGCTAAGAAGGCTGATGCCACGGTAGTTTTTACAGTCCTGCTGCGACCCTTTCCTTTATATACTGGGACTATCACGGCTTTGCACCAGTCTACCGGTACCCGCTTCAGTTCCCAGCATAAATTAAACAAGGTGTACAGCAGGCCTGCCACCACGTCCTCTCCAGCCCTTAGCATTTCGAGTGAAACTCTATCATATCCGGCAGCCTTACCTGCTTTCATGCTTTTCATCGCTCTTTTAGATAAGGGTTTTTTTAATCCCTTGACCCATCTGTCCAACCTTTCAGTGTGGTGTGAGTAGCGCGAATATATGACTCATCTGTGTATATAATAGAGATGGGCCGAATATTCGTAAGTATATTCTATAAGTAATAAGTGGTACTCAAAGTGTCCACTGTATTGAAATATACGAATTGAGTAATGTCATGGCTCATAATTTTACTGTTGAAAGTATATTTTATTTATGGGTTAAATCTACTTATATAATTACGAGGACTGACGAGAAGATACTGGAGCTGGAAGAAGAGGTAGACAAGCTGCGCTGGCATATTATTGGATTATCTGAGGTCCGAAGAGAGGGGGAGGACACGGTAATCCTCGAGTCCGGCAAGTTGTTCTATCACCGGGAGGGCGACCATCTGTCCCAAGGAGGTGTCTGATTTATCGTCCACAAGTCTCCCGTCAACAACGTTGTAAAGATTGGGAGTGTGTCGACGAGGGTCACGTACCTGATACTCAGAATCACCAAACGGTATTCGCTGAAGGTCATACAGGTCTACGCACCAACCTCGGCACATCCCGATGAGGAGGTGGAGGAAATGTATGAGGATATTTCTAGAGCCAAGCATTCCTCCAAAACCCGCTACACGGTGTTGATGGGAGACTTCAACGCAAAACTAGGCACAAGAGAAGGCGGTGAGCTGAAGTTAGGGAAATTTGGAGTAGGGCAACGGAACCGTAGGGGCCAGCAGCTGGCTGACTTTATGGAGAAAGAGGGACTCTTTATGATGAACTCTTTCTTCCAGAAGCGGCCCCACAGAAAGTGGACCTGGTCGAGCCCCGACGGTTCGACAAAAAATGAGATTGACTTCATTATGACGACCAGACGCCAACTGTTCAGTGATGTCTCAGAAAACCGGCAGCGATCACCGAATGATTAGAGGCACACTAAACCTAAACGTTAAGTTGAAGAGGTCTCGTCTAATGAAGTCAACGCTCCGTCCCCCTCGTGCTCTGATCCAGAATCCCGAGACTTTTCAGCTCGAGTTACGTAACCGCTTTCAGTGCCTACAAGATTGCAATGCAGTGGACGATATGAATGACAAGCTCGTGGAAACTGTCCATGCGGTCGGAGCTAAGTTCTGCAAGACCCGCCGCAGAAGAACACAAAAACTCTCCGATCACACTCTTAATCTCATGGCTGTTAGACGGGAGATGAGGCTGCAATCGTCAACAGATTTGACAGCATACAGGCAACTGAACAGACAGATCTCCAAATGCATGCGGCGAGACTCACGCAACTTTAATACTGCTCGTATTAAAGAAGCGATCGAGCGGAACCAGGGCTCCAAAGTCTTTGCCATAGATCTGTCTGCCAGAAAGAGCCAACTGTCAAAGCTGAAGACTGAGTGTGTGGCAGCATCGTTTCCGAGACACCTGAGATTTTCAGTGAGATTTAGAGGTTCTATGGGCAGCTGTACATATCATCGTTGGAGCCACACGCAAGTGTGAGTTACGATCCAAGAGCAAGTCTTACCCGACACTATTCTGATGATATCCCGGACGTCAGTCTGAGCGAGATTAGAATGGCTCTCCAGCACCTTAAAAACGGCCGGGCCACAGGCGAGGATGGAATTACAGCGGAGCTTCTGAAAGCGGGTGGAACACCGGTACTTGAAGTCCTTCAGAACTCTTCAATTCCGTCCTCCATGGTGGCACTACTCCGGAGGCGTGGAGCAGAAGTGCGGTGGTCTTGTTCTTTAAGAAAGGCGACACAACGCTCTCTTGAAGAACTACAGACCGATTTCCCTTCTGAGCCGCGTCTACGTGCTGTTTTCGATAGTCATTACGAATCATCTCGCACGCAGACTCGACGACTTCCAGCCTCCCGAACAAGCCGGTTTCCGAAAAGGCTTCAGTACCATAGACCACATACATACCCTGCGGCAGATTGTACAGAAGACTGAAGAGTACAATCTGCCACTTTGCCTGGCGTATGTGGACTATGAGAAAGCCTTTGATTCCGTCGAAATTTGGGCGGGGCTACAGTCCCTTCAGCGGTGCCAAGTTGACTGTCGGTATATCGAAGTGCTGAAGTGTTTGTACAGTAGGGCTACGATGGCTATCTGAGTACAGAATCAGAGCTCGAAACCTATCCAACTGCAGAGAGGTGTAAGACAGGGTGATGTTATATCCCCGAAACTTTTCACCGCTGCATTGGAAGACGTTTTCAAGCTACTGGACTGGAAAGGATACGGTATTAACATCAATGGCGAGTACATCACTCACCTTCGATTTGCCGACGATATAGTCCTTATGGCAGAATCGCTGGAGGACCTTAGCACTATGCTCAATGACCTCGAAGGTGTCTCTCAACCGATAGGTCTTAAGATGAACATGGACAAAACAAAGATCATGTTTAATGTCCATGTCTCACCTATGCCGGTAGTTGTTGGGAGCACTATGCTCGAAGTTGTTGACGAGTACGTTTACCTGGGACAAATAGTCCGACTAGGTAAGTCCAACTTCGACCGAGAGGTCAATCGACGGATTCAACTCGGCTGGGCAGCGTTCGGGAAATTACGACATATCTTCTCGTCAGGTGTACCTCAATCTCTGAAAACTAAAGTGTACAACCAGTGCGTATTGCCAGTGATGACTTACGGATCAGAGACGTGGTCCTTCACTGCTGGCCGTATGAGGTCGCTCAAGGTCGCTCAGCGAGCTATGGAGAGGGCTATGCTCGGAGTTTCTCTGCGTGATAGACTCAGAAATGAGGATATCCGCAGTAAAACCAGAGTGACCGACATAGCCCAACGGATTAGTAAGCTGAAGTGGCAATGGGCCGGCCATATAGCTCGAAGAACCGATAACCGATGGGGAAGAAAGGTTCTCGAGTGGCAGCCTCGTACCGGTAGGCGTAGTGTAGGGCGACCCCCCACTAGATGGAGTGACGACCTGGTAAGACATGCAGGAAGTCGATGGATGCAAGGTGGCTCAGGACCGTGCTTTGTGGCATTACTTGGGGGAGGCCTATGTTCAGCAGTGGACTTGTGAAGGGCTGTAATGATGATGATGATGATGATGAATCTGATAGCTGATGTTTCTATTAAAACTTTCCTATCATTCTCGATGGCTTTCCATTTAAATCCGAGTTCTTTAATAACGTGGCGAAGACTTTTTTTAACTGTGGACAGATACAGACATTTTCGTAGCTTCCGCAGTTTTATTCAAAGAATCAGTTAAATTTTTTTTTAAATAATTATAAACATCAAATATCATTTTTCTCCCCTGTCTTTTGTCCCTTAAAGTTAGTTACTTTATTGAAATTAAATGATCACAAACGCGTTACAGGCAAACCAGGAGCGCGCGGTGAGTGCGCGGGCAGCGAGAATCAGCGGTGTGGTGCGTGGTGAGGACGTTGTTGTGTGGTGAGTACGGTGTGATGTGGTGAGTACGTTGTTGTGTGGTGGGGACAGTGGCGAAGCTTCCATTAAAGCCGAAAAGCCGGGCTTGCCTTATTAACCTGAATCAATCAATAATATCAATCAATAATATCAACTAATAAAATAACTCGTAAAATGTTTCAAGCTATTTCAAATTTCCCACGCACTCCACTGTTCGACACATGTCGACCGATGACCTCGTATTGCCTTAGCGATACTGCTGCTGTCATAAAAAATGAGTTTTAATAGAGCTAATAGTTGTCTCCCTCGCTCGCGTGGGATTTTTACGGGGCTTTCGAGAAGACGATCGCTCTCTTTCTAACCTATGGCAAAATATTCTATAATGAAATATAACTACGATTGTATATATAGCAATTAGTATAGAGATTTAAAGCCAGGCTTTTGGGAATAAATTTGTTAAAAGCGGAGGCACGCGGGCAAGTTTGGCAAATGGCGTTTGCAAGTTCATTTCACGTTTCAATGTTTATTTACTCTGTGTGCTTATCTTAAGCGATTTAATATTACGAGTTCAAAATTTATGCTTTTTTAAAGATTTTTAATGAAAATGGAGGACAATAGCGTTCCTTGTGATGCATTGAAGAGTGTTAAAGTGATAATCGGAGAGGAAATCTTTAAACTTTGTTGAGATAATACACAAGGTTAAGAGAGTATTTCAGACTTATCAATTATCGCAATTAAAAACAGTTATTGGTACAATTAAAACGTTCACCAACATTTTACGTGAACGTAATTAAATCTTTCCATAAGAAAGCGAGACGATTCCACTAATCTTATCTTATCTCTTATCCATTAGAATGTAAATATTTTTTTTTTTAATTTTGTACATAGTTTGTTTGTACTTTGTTCGTGTTTTACTTTTGTTCATGTATTGTATTGGATGTAAATATTTTTTTTCTTTCGCTTAAACAAACCCAAACGGCTTTCTTCAAAGCCACCGAAGCTATGCAATTGCTGATATGTAATACAATCTATCTAGCAGTGGTATGCCTTCTGTGTGCTTTGTTAAACACGTCCTTGACAGCACTGAATATGAAACTGAAGCGTGGAGACAGATCAAGATTGGTGTATTTTTATAAAACTGCTAAAAACAATAATCTATATTTTTATCAATTTATATCTTGGGTTTGCCCTAGCTTGGAGCTCTAGCTTCGCCACTGGCTGAAGATGGTGTTGTGCGGTGAGTACGTTGTTGTGTGGTGAGGACGGTGTTGTGTGGTGAGGACGGTGGTGTGTGGTGAGTACGTTGTTGTATGGTGAGGACGGTGTTGTATGGGTGGTGAGTACGTTGTTGTGTGGTGAGGACGGTGTTGTGTGGTGAGTACGTTGTTGTGTGGTGAGGACGGTGTTGTGTGGTGAGGACGGTGGTGTGTGGTGAGTACGTTGTTGTATGGTGAGGACGGTGTTGTATGGGTGGTGAGTAGGTTGTTGTGTGGTGAGGGCGGTGTTGTGTGGTGAGTACGTCGTTGTGTGGTGAGGACGGTGTTGTGTGGTGAGTACGTCGTTGTGTGGTGAGGATGGTGGTGTGTGGTGAGTAGGTTGTTGTGTGGTGAGGACGGTGTTGTGTGGTGAGTACGTCGTTGTGTGGTGAGGACGGTGTTGTGTGGTGAGTACGTTGTTGTGTGGTGAGGACGGTGTTGTGTGGTGAGTACGTTGTTGTGTGGTGAGGACGGTGTTGTGTGGTGAGTACGTTGTTGTGTGGTGAGTACGTCGTTGTGTGGTGAGGACGGTGTTGTGTGGTGAGTACGTTGTTGTGTGGTGAGGACGGTGTTGTGTGGTGAGTACGTTGTTGTGTGGTGAGGACGGTGTTGTGTGGTGAGTACTTTCTTGTGTGGTGAGGACGGTGTTGTGTGTACGTTGTTGTGTGGTGAGGACGGTGTTATGTGCTGAGTACGTTGTTGTGTGGTGAGGACGGTGTTGTGTGGTGAGTACGTCGTTGTGTGGTGAGGATGGTGGTATGTGGTGAGTAGGTTGTTGTGTGGTGAGGACGGTGTTGTGTGGTGAGTACGTTCTTGTGTGATGAGGACGGTGTTGTGTGTACGTTGTTGTGTGGTGAGGACGGTGTTGTGTGGTGAGTACGTTGTTGTGTGGTGAGTACGTTGTTGTGTGGTGAGGACGGTGTTGTGTGGTGAGTACGTCGTTGTGTGGTGAGGATGGTGGTGTGTGGTGAGTAGGTTGTTGTGTGGTGAGGACGGTGTTGTGTGGTGAGTACGTCGTTGTGTGGTGAGGACGGTGTTGTGTGGGGAGTACGTTGTTGTGAGGTGAGGAAGGTGTTGTGTGGTGAGTACGCGTTGTGGGGAGGTGTGTGGTGAGGACGGTGTTGTGTGGTGAGTACGTTGTTGTGTGGTGAGGACGGTGTTGTGTGGTGAGTACGTCGTTGTGTGGTGAGGACGGTGTTGTGTGGTGAGTACGTTGTTGTGTGGTGAGGACGGAGTTGTGTGGTGAGTACGTTGTTGTGGTGAGGACGGTGTTGTGTGGTGAGGACGGTGTGGTGTGTGATGAGGACGGTGTGATGTGTAGTGAGGTCGGTGTGATCTGGTGGAGACTGACCGGGGTGTGGCAGAGGGGAGAGGCGCAACGGCTGCTGCTGCGGCAGCGCCAGGTGCGCGCCCGGCAGTGGGGACCCGCCCATCTGTTGCTGCAACCCAATACGTATTCATCAATCTATTGCAATCAAGGCTAATCAAATCAAAACTGTTTGTGAACATAAAATTAACATATTCTTTATTGCGTGAGGGGGCCATATAGTTCGAAAAACAGACAACCGATGGAAAGAAAGGTTCTCGAGTAGCAGCCTCGTACCGGTAGAAGAAGTACAAAGTGGCCCTCCACCAGATGGAGTGAGACCAAGTAAGACATGCGCAGGAAGTCGATTGATGCACGTGGCTCGGGACCGTACTTTATGACATTCCTTTGTCTATAATCAGCGGTGGACTTGTGAAAGGCTGTAATGAGTGAATGAACGGATGAATCCGGAATTTATTTATTTATTTATTTCTTTATTGCATCCTTAAACAAAAGAATACAAAGGGCCTTTACTACAAGATTCGATGATATAGAAAGTCATAGTATCGATGTGGAGTGAGGAGTGGGTAGGTACCTGACGCTGTTGCTGGTGGTGCTGCTGGTGATGGTGGTGGTGCTGGTGCAAGCGCAGCACCGTGAGCAGCAGCTCGCGGTGGCGGCTCTGCAGCCCCGGGTTACCCAGCTGCTGCAGCACGTGCTGTACTGTGATCTCGCCCGCCTTTAACCCTACAAACGTACACAACAAACTTTTATAACATGTTCAAACTTTTATATACAAGTTGTTAGTGTAAACACCGTTGTCCTTGAAACCAGTGGTTTGGTTTCACTTATAGAACGTAAATTCCATGCAAAATAACAACATTTTTTTTAGTAAAATCTCAATTTTTCCTTAATTCCTCAATTTTTGCCTGTCCTAAGCCAGGATTAAAGTATGAAGGAAAGTTACATCACAGGTTATGTGTACCTATTGTGTTTTTATGTTGAATATTGTGTAGTTAGCTAGCGCGGGCGGTGATTTTTACAGTGATTACGTCACTCGGGCGCATAAGGTATCCATGAATTTACGGGCGGTGTCGGACAGAAACTTTTTAAATTTTATGAAATAAAATAGCGTTTTTTTTAAATTAATTGAATTTACGTTCTATAAGTGAAATCAAACCACTGGTTTCAAGGACAACGGTGTTTACACTAACACCCTGTATATATATACACACAGGCCAGGGGAAGGTAGCTGGCTGGTATTTGATAAAGGTATTCTTCAACTTCGGTAAGGATTATTTGAACATAAATTCAATCCAACTAATATTATTTTCACAACACTAACGACTTGTTTCATCTGAGACTTCTATAGTATCATAGTTAATAAGAATCACATTGTTGTAAAAGTCCCTATTAAATTGCGAAAATTTCTGACCATTGTACATAAAGATGTGATATCTACAGGAACGATTTTTAACAATAACAAAAATATTGTTGCGCGCCATCATTAATGCCTGGTACATGGCGAGTTACCTCTAGCGCCATCTAGTATCGAGTAGCAGAACCAGGAGTCAAGATCCTTATAGATTTCCATGCCAGAACTTTCTACACCTAGTCAGTCGGGACCGGTGTGTACTCGAACATTCTAGATGTTTCAGTGGAAGAAGCTCAATATAAGGCCGGTATTATCTGACATATAATAAGAATTATATTTAGTATTAATAAGAGCGTGCGTATAATGTAAAACTCATTACCAAAAGGAAAGTGGTATAACATTCCACAAGTAAGGGAATTTACAGCTAATATTAAACTATTTGATAATATAGGTACTTAAACATTTGTTACTTATCTTAATAGTGTAATTACCAACATGTTTGGATTTATATTACCGAGTTTTGATAAAAAATAAAATTCAGTAGGGTTGTCGGGTTCCTTGTCTATAATACTAATCGATGTTCTTTCCAACCCATATCTGTTGACAACTAAAGTCGCCGACAACAGACAATTATAAATTGTTTACTAATTAACAGGTGTCCAACTGAAACTAGACTAAAATTATGACTTAAAGCATAAAAATTGTAAATTGGCGTCAAACAAAATGATTATCTTTGTTCTAAACATTTCAAAGACGACTGTTTTATTAGACATTAGAAACGCACCACTTTGAAAAAGTGCAGTATACCGACATTATTTTATACCAGTACCGGTAAGTATAGGTATGTAGGTGTGAGCCGTGGTAGCTCAAATGGTTGGCGCTCGCTGTAAATTTCACAGTACGCGAGCAAACCGGGTTCGATCCCCGCCGGCACCAATGAAATTGTTAATTGCAATTTTAAGTGCTGATTTACCACGTGCTCGGCGGTGAAGGAAAACATCGTGAGGAAACCTGCATGTCCGAGAAATAAGAAAAAAAAATTCGAAGACATGTGAAGTTCGCCAACACGTATTGGGGCAGCGCGGCGGACACTTCCTTGCCCTAAAACCCTCTCAGAAATGAGGGGAGGCCTGTGCCCAGCAGTGGGACGTATATAGGCTGTAACTTTACTTTTTTTAACTTACAGGTAAGTATAAACAGTATTATTATTTCGAATGTTTTTTTTTTAATTTCTTCTCTTACCATTTTCACCCAAACTCAAGGGTCATTGCCAAGTGTAAAGCGTCATGTAAACACGTCATGTAAACAAAGTCACTTGATGATGACTTTGTGTTTACATGACGTAAATTTGTTAAATCGTTTAAATATGACCAATTTATTATACCCAGGAAAAATTTATATTAGGATTACAAAATTATTATTATTATTTAATGTCCTTAGTAAGTTTGCGTGAGTTCAGGTGACAAGTAGCTCCTCTCTGTACATCTGCAACATGAAGGTTAAAGAACAGGAGAACGATCGCTACGTACTAAATCATAGCCCGCCTGTCCTTGAAAATTGTAGAATACATAGCGGCGCTGACGTCTGTGAGTAGTGACTGCGAAGTTAGCTGTTTATGAGTACAAGTAGGTGAAGTTAGTTGAATAATGTACAAATTTTTATTTCATTTTTAATGAGAAAATTTTCATGCTCCGTAATTTTGTAATTTTTGACAAAAAGAAACATTAAAAAATGGAGAAATATTTTATTGTGCGTGGATGTGCAAGTGGTTGAGCATCTGATCGGAAAAATAGACTGAAAATGACTTTTATTGACTGCACTTAGTGATCGCAGCGCCTCACTTATGGTGTCCATATTTCTGGGACACTATTTTCTACGGCGATCGTTCTCCTGTTCTCTAACCTCCATGCTGTGGACGTTCACTTCTGCTGTCAGCTCCAAAATGGCGAAAATCAAATAGTCTCATTATCTCACAGTGTATAGCCAGTCCATATATAGAACAGTGATGTACATCAATATTCATGGTGATTTACGAGTATGTGTCGGTTTTGATAATTGCTTTACAGTTTACAAAATAACTTGCCAACGGTTCGTTACCCGTATTAACACGCGAGGAGATGTTTGTTATTGTGTGTTTTAACTGTGGAAGCTGTCATATAAACCGTGTAGTGGCGGTGTAGCAATATCCACTACACCATATCGTTTCGCGGGCGTCATAAGAGGCGACAGAGGGAAATTAAACAGATAGGCCGGAGTTTTTTTCTCAAAATATTCAAAAATTAAGTCAAATCATTTAAAAAAAAACATGAGTTACACGCGGGAAAAGTGATACCTTCAGAAGAACACTGTATATCTCATTTTGTGGTTGAAACAATGTAAAACGATGTATATGTTTGTTTCTTTTTAGGGGTTGGCAACAGGGACTGATATCGATATTTTGAAAATACCGATACTTCTCTAATAATATCGATATTGGTATTGATAACTCAATTAATTATCAGTATTTGGTACTGATATGTGTTATACCGGTATAAAAATATCGATACCTTTATCGATATCGGGTATCGATACTTATGATGACTGTGCGACGTTGCCAGACTTCGCAGCACGTGTCGCGGCAACGCTGCGTTGAGCGAGCAAGTAGTTGGCGCACAAACGCAAAGAAAACGAGCGGAGTTGTAAACGCATCAGTGCTTATCTAGTGATTGTTTTTTTAATAAGATTATTTAAAAAATTTGATACCTACAGAAAGAGATGGGACGAAAGAAAGAAAATCACGTCTACAGATACTTCGAGGTTGAAAAAACTAAATCAAAATCTAAGTGCGTGATTTGCAACAAGCACTTAAATGTAAGTACCTACCTACTTCGTTTCAATTTGTTATACTTACACATTACATTACATAGCTACTTATCAATAAAAACTAAGATGATTTGATGGAAAATACATATAAATAAATCTGATTTTCGTCTAGCGTACAAATTATTAATACAATAAATTATGTACCTATACCTTATAATTGAAATTTAAGTAAACTAGGTCTTATATAGGTATTTATTATTTGTAAAATATTTTAATGATTTTATATTAATTAATGTCAGTCTGTTTACGTTGTTTTAACATAAATCTGTAAGTGGGTAGATAAATGTTTTATAATCAATAGGTACCTACAACTATTTTAGTTAAATTCTTCGAATCATCTGCTATTGTGTTATGTATATTTAAACTGTTATTTAAGTACTAGTCTACATACATACATACCTATTACCTACCTACCTTCCTAATAAAATTCTCACATTAGGTATTCATTTCATCTGATAAATTAAATACTAAATACTATTGGTTACTTAGAAAAACTTCAGAAATTCTAAAATTTGCATGTTATACCTAGATTAAAAGTAGGTCGCCTCTTGCGATGTAATTTGGAGGAAGTAGTGCACACGAGCACACGACCCAGTAAGTAAAATAGTTCGTGGAATGTTAAGTTAAATAAACGTTTGGGGAATGTAAGTAAAATATAGTTTCTTATTAAAGTAGGTACACATTTAGAGTTATTTTCAAAATAGTAGATAATACCAGGCCTCTGTCACTCGATGTAAGTACTTGCGCTTACCATCACTTCACGATGGAGATAACCTTTTGTTACATACGATGCATTTTTTACATAAGCTAGAAAAAATACCTATGTAGGTATTTTTTCTTTGTAGGTTCTTATGCCTATACCTGTACTATTATGTATTCTGTACTTACTTAGGAAAGTGACAAGGAGTTACCTACGTGAGCCGCTAAACAAGATTGGCCTTACTTTATATTATTTCTTGTAGATTTATACGAAAAATACACTAATCTTCAGAAACTTTTATTACACTGTACTATAAATTATAGCATGAAACTCACTGAGTCGTTCACATAATTATTGTTTACCCAAATTTGTGTATAAAATACTTTTAAGAAATGCCTATTTCTTTATAAAAAATATATAGTACCTAAAATGACTGTATGTAATATATTAAATTTTAAAATGTTAAATTTTAAGTAATTAAAGTTGCTTAGTTTGTTAGTGTTGAAAACGTTTTTGAAAAATATTTTTTTAAGAAATACATTGTCTAACAAGGGTTATTCCGAAAATCTCCACAGGCTTTTCCCACTGGTGGGGATTTCAAGCCCCACTAACTATTAGTATGAAAAATTAATTTTAATATATTAAGGTTTAAAAAACGATACAAAATTAATTAATTTCATATTAGTAGGGGATTAAATCCCAACAGTGGGGAAGGCTGGTAGGGATTTCCGAAGTGTCAAAATAAATGCTTATTAACTATTATTACTAGGCTTTTAAATAATATGAATGTTAGGTACATCTCATATTCCACAAATACTACCTTTATTTGTCTTTTCTTGGAAAAGTTAACTTTATCCTCATTTCATGTTGTCTTCTCTGTTACAGAGTATCAACAGTTCCAATCTTCTTAAACATCTTAAAATACATAAAAAAGAGTATAAAGAAGTACAAGAAATTAATATGAAACAAAGGGATACAAAAAAATTGACACCTAATTCTGAAATTGTTACCAGAGAGTGTACGAAACTTATTTGTAATCATGGGCTCCCTCTGTCACTTCTCAATTATGAAGCATTCCAAAATATTTTATCTTTAATACCTGACTGCAATATAAAAGTGAGTTCTCCAACTATTAGAAGCAACGTCATAGAAACTGCTGCAACATTACGGTATGATTTAGCCAAACAACTCCAGAACAAAATGATTTGCATAAAAATAGACATTGCATCACTTTCTTTGAGAAGCTTTATGGGAATAAATGCTCAATACATAGAAAATGGAGATATTATATTAAAACATTTGGCCATGATTGAACTTTTTGAAAGACATACTTCAGAGCATTTGAAATACCAAGTTTTGGATGTTCTTCAACGATTCCGAATTGGTCTAGAAAACATATACAGTTTCACAACTGATAATGGATCAAATATGATAAAGATGAGTAGATTAATCAACGAAGAAAATCGAAACGTTTCTGCTGATGCTGTTCGCGAAGAAAGTGCAAACGCAAATACTGAAATGGAAGACGCTGTCGTCTTTGAAGGTCAAAGTTTGGATTCCATGATGATCTCCACAGTTGATATTGAAAATCACTCAGCGTATTCGGATTCGGACACTGATTATTATGACGGTGACACGGGATTTGACACCGAAAGAGAAGAGCAATTCACTGAAACCATTACCTCAGCACTGTCAATGCACTGTCATGAAAATACAACTCAGCAGAGAAGTATAGCAGTAGTAAGATGCGCTGCACATACATTACAATTAGCTGTACTAGATGCTTGCGATGGTGCTGATATTAAGCAAGTGATTGACGATGCTCGACAAAATGCTAAAAAGTTACGGACACAAATACACTCTAATATTATATCCAAATCGGGAAAAAATCAAGCTATTCTTGATAGTCCTACAAGATGAAATTCAACTGTGGATATGATTCAGAGATTAATAGACCTCAAAGAAATTTGTGAAAATTCCGTTGATTCCAGCTTACACCTGACGGAAACTTTTTGGAATTCATTAATTATTTAATGAATTCCAAAAAGTTTCCGTCATTATATGGATTCTTTGTTGACGTTTTGAATTTTTGTCAAATTTTTGAGATGAATAGTACCAATAAATGTCAAAATATACTAAAACACTTTGTTTCATTTACAATTTTATTTAAAAAATTTGCCTTTTCAAAAGTTATGTTCAGCAGTCGTAGCGCGTAAGCATTTTTAGCACTTTGGCGAAAACGCCAATGATAGTCTATCACTTTCTAACTTGTACTAGCTGTAAGCGATACTCTGACATATCCGTTGATCGCAAATTGTTAAAATCCTTATGCGGTACGACTGCAGAAGTATTCCTGAAGTGTTTAATAACACTCTTTAACAACATAATTGTTTTAATTAAGATTTCCAGGTTTGACGTGGATGACTTTTATGTTGTCCTTACTATGGCTCCCTTTTAGTCCATCTACAATTTTTAAAATATGGCGATAGGCAACAGTTCTCATACAAGGGTGTAAAAATTGCAACTTTGTCATCAGTACTTGGCAAAAATGATAATTTCTTTTGTCCACTATTTCGCATTGTACGCAATCTGGGCAAACGGAATTTGGAATTTGGTGCGCCGATGACAATTTATTTTCACAATCATGTTCCGGAGGTGAGTCACAGTCCACTGTTTCCTCAGAATTATGCTTTAAAGGTGAAGATCCTAATTGATTTATTGACGAATCCAGTATTTCATTTTTCGGCGGCGTAAAACTCTGTGACAACGGTTCTTTTACTCGTATATCTTCTGGTATATTCTCGTTCTTCATTATCTTCTGGTTCGTATACTGGAATAGGTTTATTCGTTTCCGATACTTTTGTCAATTTTCCATAGTAATTTGTCGATTTCAAAATACTTTGGGACATTTTAGTGTCTTCCGAGTCAAAAACAATGGGTAATAGTTTCCTTTTCATGCCTGCAAAAAAGTTTGTTATGTCAATTGAACTGGTGTTTTAATCAAATACTAATAAATGCGCCTGACAACATACACATTGTCGGTCTCAAAGAGGTTTCGAAGAACGTCGTTATTAGAGGTACCGAACAACGGATACACTGGGGGCGTCTTCCAGCAATACCCAGACTAAAGAAAAATTGAGAGAAGTAGTTTTTCTAAACTTCACCCTACCGAGAATCGAACCCGGAACCTCAGAGCGGCGACACCTTGAAAATCGGGGTTTACCCTGGTTGACCACAGAGGTAGTCGGCGTTTTTAATATAAGCAACTTCAGTAAAAGTCATGATTTTTAAGTTAAGGTGAACACAAAACAAATCTGTGATTTACTTAAATAAATAAAATATATGATAATATGATATAACTAGCTGTTCCCCCGCGACTTCACCCGCGTGTTATTTGGGCTTTTAATTTTTTTGCACGGGACCCTAATTGTTTTTCTAAAATAAAAATAGCCTAAGTTACTCCTTGTGACATTAGCTATCTGCCAGTGACAATCTCGTCAAAATCGGTCCAGCCGTTTCTGAGATTAGCCGGAACAAACAGACGGACAGACAAAAACTTTAAAAATTGTATTTTTGTTATTAGTACAGTATATACTTTCATATGTATTTGGTAAAAAGCTGTAATTTTGAAATTACAAATAGACACTTCAATTTTATTTTTTTGTATAATATATCGTATATTATGTATAATATAGTTAATATAGTATAGGGTAGTAATTAATGTTACCCAATTATATTTCGGGTTATTCCGGAAATCCCCACTGGCCTTCCCCACTATCAAGCCGATCTTCCTTGTATTACATACTGGATGTTACAAAAAGGGTACTTATAAATCCGAAAAATTTTTTTGATATTTTTTCCCATATACAAAATTGGGCACGTGACCAGACAATTTGTATAGGTGATTGAATTTTTTTCGGATTTTGATAAGTATGTGTTTCTTTGGAGAAAGTTGTTCAGTTTCATGAGTAGATTTACCTCCCTTCGGATGTATACCCTTTTTGTAACACCTAGCATATTCAGGGATACGGAAAAGGACATGGCCTACTTTTTATCCTGAAAAAAAAAGTTTCTTTAAGATGATAAAAGTTACGCAATTGAACTGTAATTCACGCGGACGAAGATACAGGCGAAAAGCTAGTTAAAGATAAATTAAAGATACAAACCAGACATCTTGCTTGAAGAATAATCACTTGTTTGAACAGGAATCACATCAATTACTTAAAAATAAATATACGTATATAAAAATAATAATACGCGTTAAACAATTTGAACACACGCAAACAGAACGTACTTACGTATGACCGCGTACCTTATCTATGACCGTTGATGTTAGAGAGAGTAAATAAGACGCGAGAACGAGGAATTTATTTTTATTGTATCGATATATTGGTATCAGTATCAATACCGATAAACTGACCGATAAGTATCGATATTTTTGTACTGAAATCAAATATTGATACCAATATCGATAAATCGATACCGCAATATCAGTACTTATATCGATAACCCGATATCGATACTTGCAAAATATCGGTATTACAGTCCCTGGTTGGCAATGCTGCCCAGCCCGCCCAGCGGCCAGCGGAGACCGCAATAGGACCGGGGATCTCAACCCTCTTCACAAGCGCGCGTTCTAATTCACTGTTCCCAAATAAACCTACGACTATTATTTATAAGACAATTTTTTTAACACTTCGACAGCCAAGAATTTTGTAACGCGCATTCCCCTGTACGCCGGCCATTTACGGCATTTTTGTAAGTTTTATATAAAAAGAACTAAAAAAGTAATACATTTAATTCTTTTGGTATATGCTAGAATAACTAATTTGTTTTTACAATAAAAAATAAAACAAAGTTTATTAACTTTATTTTGTTTAGAAAATCAAAACATTAATAACTATTTTCTACAAAAAAAAGTCCGCGAATACGTGCTTTTCTTTAGTCCTACACCATGAAATCTTTCTTAGTATGATACTTTTCAAAGCAAGGATAGTGACAGAGTGGAACATTACATTCTGAACAGTAAAACGAAGTTTCCTTCCTTCCCCGTTTGCCTGTCTGTTTTTTTATAGTGTCCGCGCAAATCTTGCAGACTCGTGTGACTTTCCTCGCAATCTCTCCCCTTGCACCCCTCCGAACCTCCTTACGTAAATGAATCCTATGTGTGTGTAACTAAACAATGTAGCTACACAATGCAGCTAACGCCGACCCCGTTATTTCCTTGAATTTTTAGAATAAATTCAAGGAATTCTGATGACGCGGTAGTTTTGCTCCGTCACGACACAGGGTCGTGATCGGCTGTCAAAGTGTTAATATACGAGTATATAGTTTAACGTATATATTGAAATTCTTGTATACTTTAAAATTATTGTGGTAGCACTCTCTATTTTACATACAGTCTTAGAAATTCTCCTACATTTTCTCTGGTTAAATTAATTTAATTAAATACATTTTTCACTCGTAGCTGTTGCCATTTAATGTAAGAAGTTACCAGTCAATCAAAAATAAATCTTCTTCATCTATATTATATTTTGACAAACAGTGGAGTCGACACACTCGGGACGAAGCCGAACTGGCGTCCGCCCCGCGAGGTTCCAAATCACGACGATTCTAAAAAGATTTCACTTCAAAAACTACCGTTTCCAAGGTGCTTGACGAGCGGGTCAATTACGCCAAATAACCCCACAAGAGGCAATCCAAGTGGGAGACCCAAGGTAAACAGTGGACGTTTGATACGCTGTAATGATAATGGTAGTGACCGTGTATGATGGCTTGTGCTTCTGGGCGCTGCAGCAGCTCGCGGTCCGCGGCCGAGTGTCCCACGCCCAGCGCTGCACTTAGCTCGCCCACTTGCTGCTGCTGCTGTTGTTGCTGCTGTTGCTGCTGCTGCCGCTGCAAATACATACACTATTTAGAATGCATACAGTTTATAGTTTTAAAACAGACAATATACGCTTTAAATACAGACAGTATATAATTTTAATACAATATACAAGACTATTCAAAATGGCCAAATTTTCATCTTAAGTTCAACTATATACAAATAATGATATACCGTTATTGCAGTTTTTGAAAATACGAGTATACTTCTATTTCAAACTATCCCAAATTGAATGTGATTTATGGGCAACAACTTTTTTACCTACCGATCGACCTTTATGAATGTATGAATGTATGTGTGCGCAGTAAAATCAGTTAAAATAATAAAATAAATATTATTTTAACTGATTTTATTAATAATAAATGTAAAATAAAAGATAAAAAGGACAATTTCTTCACCATTTGCCTATATTACTTATTCTAAACTTTCTCGGCATATTTGGCCATTATTAATTGCAAAATAACCCAATATAGATTAAATACAGACAATATAAAGTTTCTACAATTGTAAATAGCCAGCCTTTACATAAAAATAAAAAAATAGATTGATTTGCTGAATAATTATTAGAAACTCATGAAATGATAAAACTAGTGAATAAAAATTCTAGGTATCTTAATTAAATTAATTTGTATTTGTACATTAATAGTTAAGTATGATATAATATTTGGATTTATATATCATATAACGTGACATAATATTAGTATTCGTAAATCTCTGAAAATAACAGTAAAAATATTATGAAAATAGTTTTTTTAAAAACATCTTTAAAATAAAGATTAAATAGACAGTATTAATAAGAAATAAAAAACGGAAGTGTGTGTAAATGAAATTGTGTCGTACGATAATTTTAGAACGAATCAACCGATCGAGACGAGCGATACGGCGATCGGAAGTATTCATTGAGACTTCGACTTGATTACATTTTGAAGTTGGTCGAGCCGTTTTAAAGATATAAAAAAATAGAAACCAAAAAACATTATTTTCAAGTTTTTCCAAATAACTTTCAAAATATTTGACTAATCAAGTCCAGACATAAAGACATTTTTGTGTACTTGAAAAACTGCGACGGATGCCGCCAAGTAAGTCAAAATCGAACAATTTGTTCAAAATTATAGCTATTTAAAAGTTTTTGAATAATAGTTTTTTTTAGATAACTTTTAAATTCCTCGATCTATCGACTCAATGCCTCACAAACATTTTTTGCACTTATAAAACTGCGTCGAATAACGTCAAGTAAATCAACTTCAAAAGTTATCGCCATTTCATTTTTTTTAAATTGTTTGTATTATATAACTTTTAAATTTTTTAACTCAGAGAGCTCATAAATCAACCAATTGGAAGATTTTAGTGTGTTTCGATTTCGAAAAAAAGGGGGAAGTTTCAGGGTTGGCCCACCTGTCAACCGCTTCTCAGCTTTTATGTGGTAGAGCCCTACTGCAGCTATATTTTGGTTGGGGCTCGAATGGGTCGGCTCGACCGCGAAAGGACCACTCTCTCACAGAGAATACCAACTTGAAATAGCAGTTTAATGTGTTTCGTATGAGTGAAAAGAAGCGGAGCCTCTTTTTACTGGAAACACAGCATTCCATCTTAATCGTCAGAAGTAGTAATGCATCGGCATTCTAATTTTTTATCTAGATGTAGATGTGTACAGGCCGCCGCACGCACTCGTCAGGCGGAGCGTGCGCGGAGTGTGCGCGGGCGGTCGCACCTGCTCTATAACATAACTAGCTAGTGCTGGACTACCTTCCCAACTGGTGCTCGTTGGTGACAATCCGTAGATGGTACATTGTACTGTCTTAGGTGTAACAAAATCATTGGAAATGAGACACGACCGGGGAGAGGTCAATGCATACAGTACTTAAATACCTGCTGCACTTGCAGAAGCTTGTATAGGAGCTCCTGGGGAATGTGCGGGGGCTGCTGCTGCTGCTGCTGTTGCTGCGCCTTTTGCTGCTGCTGCTGCTGCTGCTGTTGTTGTTGCTGCTGCTGTTCCATGCTTTTGCTCAGCATCTGCAAATGGACAGAAATGTATGAGACGGACACTCTTAAATAGATAAACAGGGTTTAGTTTAGTTTACGACGAGTTGTTCTCCCCTACTCCACAACTAAGCGCGTATTTTGCGTGTGGGCAGGAATAATATGATTATTCGAGACATGAAATCTCCCCAAAGTTCAACAGTCCCTTGATGTTACAAGCAACTTCGGGGAGCAATCCCGGCGTGCCGAAATATTTAGCCCTGTATGAAGCGACCTCCGTACACGTCAGCAATACGTGAGCAGCAGTTTCTTCCTCCCCCACACATGCCCTGCACAGGGGGCTGTCAGTAACACCTATGTTAAACAAATGTTTGTTAAAAGAGCCATGTCCTGTGATAGCACTTGTTACTATCCTGATCTGTGGCTTGTTCAGTCTCATTAGAACCTTGGTTAGGCGACTGTTTATTTCAGGCAGAGATAAACAGGATATTATATTTTTTATAAAGCGAGAACATTATTGTGTATTGTTGTTTTTTAATGCACAAGACAAACCGTAGTTCACTGAAAGTTATGTAAAGAACAAAACAATAATTAGACCAAGATGAAATGCCTTGTTTCCATTAAAAAGGGTCTCTGGCTGTCTACACTAACCATACGTTACACAGCAGCGTTAAGCTGCTGTTACACGCTGGTAGTCTGTGAGAGTGTGGTCCACTCCGGTCTAGCAGACTCATTCGTGCTACAATTTTACTACTAATATAGCAGCAGCATGGTTCTACCACGTAAAAAGAAATTTCTCACCAACAGCTCTATAGTTACCTGCAGCAAGCTCATGGGCTGCGGGGGCTGGTGCTGGTGCGGTGGTTGCGCATGCTGCGGGGGCGCGGGCTGCGTAGGGTGCGGGGGCGGCGCGGGGGCTCGTGACTCCGCCGCCACCGCCTGCCCGCCGGATACTTGCGCCAGCTACAATGTACCACATAACACTCCATTATAATAACTCTGTCAAAAACTTTCGTCGCATTTTTTTCGTATAAAATTCAAGAAAAATCTCTTTGGTTGTACTGTTTGTATCTGGCTGGTTTTAACGCCAATACATAAAGGACATTAAGGAAAAGAAAAATAAAAAGTAAAAAAACACTTTACCGCCATTTTTCAATTGTTTTTCTCTGTACGCCACAATAAGTGAATCTAACGAAGAAATTCGATACATTCAGAAGTTTTGACAAAAGAGGGAAAAATTCGACTCAATTTGCAAAAAAAAAAATTGTGACTATATAGTATAAAACAAGAAAATCTGCTATTCTTTCTACATTGGCAAAAATAATTCTTCAGATAACGCTTTGGCAAAACCTTCACATTTATGATTCTTAAACAAATTTTGTGAATAGTTTAAACGTAAAAAGACTGTTAACCTAAAAAAACAAACGTAAAGCTCCCCCAGGCTGTGCATCTTGCCCCCCAACGTCGTCCCGCAGTCAATAGTATTGTACCATGTACTAACGAGTCGTTTGAAGGCGGTGAGGTCATGTTCCGAGACGCCGTGGTGCGAGGCAGAAGACTGCGGGCGCAGGCGCGCCTCCAGCTCCTCCAGGCTGTGCATCTTGCCGCCCGACCCCGACCCTGCCCCTGCACCCGCACTCGCTTCTGGAACCACATATCACATTGACATTTACAACATATCACAATTAGGTATACCTTTAACGGCCGGCTGAAAATCAAGAATTCGAGTCCCATACGAAACAGTATTTATTTGGATGTTTTGTATCTTTGTTAAGTTTTTACATATAAGCTGTCTCCACTACACTTTGATTCGTAATCAATGATAGATGTACCTACATTTCTATATGGGCCTCAGCATCCACTTACCACCACCTGGAATATGTGCTCGTTTGTCTCCCTTATTCTATAAGAAAAATCTGCAAAACGGTTGTCCCTGCAGGCCATCCCTGGAATTTCCCGCCTTATTTTGGAGCGCATTGTTCGAAAATCTATTTCATTTTTGAGCTTGAAATGATTATTTGAGATGTTTACAGGGCTATAATTTTTGAACGCGTCTAACGATTTTGATTTGATTGACGGCATTTGAAGCTGTTTTTAAGTATAAAAATTGTCTATAAGGCCTTGAGTCTATAAATCAAAGAACATAAAAATTATCTCATAAAAAATAATTATTTAGAAATGTTTAAATGGCAATAATAATTTAACACGTTCTTCAATTTTAAGCTAGGCGGCATTCGACGCAGTTTTTTTTAAGTAAATAAGTGATTCTGATGTCTGGAGTTGATTAATCAAACATTTTATTATATATTTTATTTAAAAGTTATTGACAAAAAAAACGGTGAGAACGACACGAGATTAGAATGGTTCTCCAGCACATTAAAAACGGCAAGTCCTCAGGCAAGGACGATATTACAGCGGAGCTTCTGAAAGCGGGTGCAAACCCGGTACTTAAAGTCCTTCAGAAGCTCTTAAATTCCGTCTTTAATGGTGGCACTACTCTGGAGGTTGGAGCAGAAATGCGGTGATCTTCTTCTTCAAGAAACACGACAATGCTCTCCTGAAGACCTACAGACCGATTTCCCCTCTGAGCCGCGTCTACTTACTGTTTTCGAGAGTCATTACGAATCGTGTCGCACGCAGATTCGACTTTCAGCCTCCTAACAAGCCAGTTTCCGAAAAGGCTTCAACTATAGACAACATAGATACTCTGCGGCAAATTGTACAGAATATCGAAGAGTACATTCTGCCATTTTGCCTTGCGTATGTGGACGATGAAAAAGCCGTTGATTCCGTCGAAATTTGGATGGTGTTACAGTCCCTTCAGCGGTGCTAAGTTGACTGTCGTTATATCGATGTACTGAAGTGTTTGTACAGTAGGGCTACGATGGCTATCAGAATTTAGAAAACCAGAGCACGAAACCTATCCAACTGCAGAGAGGTGTAAGACAGGGTGATGTTATATCCCCGAAACTCTTCACCGGTGCATTGGAAGACGTTTTCAAGTTACTAGTCTGGAAAGAATTAATACAGTATTACCATCAATGGTGAGTACATAACTCACCTTTGATTTGCCGACGATATAGTCGTAATGGCAGAATCGCTGGAGGACCTTAG
This sequence comes from Parnassius apollo, assembly GCA_907164705.1. NCBI lineage: Eukaryota > Metazoa > Arthropoda > Insecta > Lepidoptera > Papilionidae > Parnassius > Parnassius apollo. Next base: position 975,060 of record CAJQZP010001449.1, on the reverse strand, counting down.
CACTATGCTCAATGACCTCAATGGTGTCTCCTAACGGATAGGTCTTAAGATGAACATGGACAAAACAAAGATCATGTTTAATGTCCATGTTACACCTATGCCAGTAGTTGTTGGGAGCACTATGCTCGAAGTTGCATTTTAACAGTGGCAGAGCCACGCGGCAGCTTTGCTGTTGCACGTATGGGCCGGCTCAAACCGGGGTGGTACCACGACCTCACAGAATACCGGCGTGAAGTGGAAGCTCTGCTTCCGCGTTTCATCTGTTGAGTGGAGGTGTCCGGAGGCCCAAATCCCCCCCCCCCATCAACATGGTAGCGGAATTAAATAATGATAGACTACCCCAGGAGGGTACCCGCACCCTTGGCGAATCCCGCGCTGCCCAGCCACGACCATGCTTCTCCACTTCTGAGCGTGGGTGCTCAGGCTGCCCCGCGTATTCTGGGGGGGGGGCAAAATTCCGTTCAAGACTACAACTGCTCGGGGCAAACGGAGCAACGAGACCAAGGTGACCACTGCCACGCTGTCCGTGAATTTCTGCAATATCAGGGGACTTGACTCTAACCTAAACGCCGTCCACTACCATCTCGAGACGGCGAGGCCGGCTTTGCTCTTTCTGACCGAGACGCAGGTGTCCTCTCCGGCTGATGTCTCGTATCTCTCCTACCCTGGGTACAAACTGGAACACTCCTTTGTGCCTCGGGCTGGAGTTTGCGTTTACGTCGGAGAGGACATCTGTTCTCGACGCTTCGGCAGACTTGAAGGTTCGGACCTGTCCATCCTTTAGCTACGCGTAGACAGCGACGACCATCCGCGCGTCTACGGGTGCCTCTATAGGTCTCATAGCGGTAATGCCGAAACAAACCTACTCTTCGACCTCGTCCAAATGGCTACAGATTCGTTGCTACAGAAGATCCCCTCCGCAGAGATCGTGATCCTCGGCGACTTTAACGCCCATCACGCCGAATGGCTTGGTTCACGTTTAACCGATCATGCGGGGAGATCTGTTCATGATTTTGCCTTGGCATATGGTCTGACCCAACTAGTTACTTCGCCTACGCGGATTCCAGATGTGGAGGATCATGCACCTTCCCTGTTGGACCTTCTGTTGACCTCTCACCCGGACGGATATCAGATTTCCGCCGACGCCCCTTTAGGCTCCTCGGACCATTGTCTTGTTCTGAGTGTGGTGCCACTCACGCTGAAATCGTAGTTGCAATCTGCAGGCTGCCGCCGTGTTTGGCACTATAGGTCAGCCGATTGGGATGGGATGCGGTCTTTCTTTGCATCCTACCCTTGGGGGCGGGTTTGCTTCTCGCCGGACGATCCCAACGTTGTTGCGGATTCTGTCGCTGATGTGGTACTTCAGGGTATGGAACTTTTTATTCCTTCCTCTGTGGTGCCCATTGGAGGCAAGTCTCAGCCATGGTTTGGTCGCTCCTGTAAAATAGCATCATGCTATAAGCAGGAGTGCTACCAAGCCTGGGCTGACGCACCAGCGTCCCGGGATGTAAACACCAGCGCTCTAAAAAAGAAGTATAATTCCGCCTCTAGGTCCTTCAAAAGAGTCATTGCCAAGGCAAAGTCAGAGCACATAGGCAGAATTGGCGAGAAACTAGTTCGCCTTCCTTCTGGATCCCGTGCATTCTGGTCTCTCGCCAAGGCTGTCCAGGGGAATTTCTGTCAGCCATCTTTTCCATCTCTGCACAGGGAGGACGACTCACTGGCCCATACCGCAAAGGAGAAAGCCGATCTTCTAGGCTCTTTCTTTGCGTCCAACTCGACTCTCGATGACGGGGGGAGTACGCCGCCGACCATCCCGCGGTGTGAGTGCTCCATGCCGGAAGTGCAGTTCACACAGCTGCTGCTGGTGTTCCACAAGGCTGCGTGCTATCGCCAACGCTGTTTCTTCTGCATATCAATGATATGTTGCAAGCCCGTAACATTCATTGCTATGCAGATGACAGCACTGGTGATGCTCTTTACACCAGCCGAGCCAATATTTCTCGGGAAAACGTCTCCGAGTGCCGGGACAAACTTGTGTCTGAAGTCGAGTCTTTGCTGAACAGAGTCTCGGATTGGGGGCGACTAAATCTAGTCCAGTTTAACCCCCAGAAGACACAAGTTTGCGCGTTAACCGCTAAAAAGAACCCCTTTGTCGTATCTCCTCAGTTTCAAGGCACTCCCCTTGTTGCCTCAGCCAGTATCGGAATCCTCGGCGTCGACATATCGAGTGACGTGCAGTTTCGTGGTCACTTGGAAGAGAAGGCCAAATTGGCCTCTAAAAAGCTTGGCGTGCTTCAGCCGCGTGGCAGCGGGACAGTATTTCATGCCGGCACACCGCCTGCAACTTTACAAGGCGCAGGTTCGGCCGCACATGGAATACTGTTCCCATCTCTGGGCTGGGGCTCCCCAGTACCAGCTCCTTCCACTTGACCGCATCCAGTGCAGAGCGGCTCGAATCGTCGACGACCGAGTGTTTTCCGATCGGCTCGATTCACTGGAACTGCGAAGAGATGTTGCATCTCTTTGCATTTTCTTTCGCATATACCATGGAGAGTGCTCTGAGGAATTGTTCGGATTAATCCCAGCCGCCAAATTTCGTGAACGCACTACGCGGCAAACGTCCCGATACCATCCACACCATCTGGATGCTTGGCGGTCCACCACTGTACGTTTCAAGAGGAGTTTTCTTCCGCGTACAACCTTTTATTTCCACCAGTTTTTTCTGGCGCCGTGGGGCCTTCCAAAAACGTACTCCTTTCTAGCCACCGCATCCCTTGGTGTTGTTCCGATGCTTGGCGCCGCCGGTGCCTCTTGTTGTGTCAAAATATTTGTCATCTTGCTAGTAAGACCTACGGTTTTTTTTCGCTTTGGCTATCGTATGGCGGCTTGTTTCTTTGCGTGATAAACTTAGAAATGAGGATATCCGCAGTAGAACCAGAGTAACCGACATAGTCCAACGGATTAGTAAGGTGAAGTGGTAATGAGCCGGCCATATGGCTTGAAGAACCGAATAGCTGATGGGGGGGGAAAAAGGTTCTGGAGCGGCAGCCTCGTACCGGTATGCGTAGTGACGACCTGGCTGGCGGGAAGTCGATGGATGCAGGTGGCTCAGGACCGTGCTTTGTGGCATTACTTGGGGGAGGCTTATGTTCGGCAGTGGACTTGTGAAGGGCTGTAATGATGATGAACATATTAAATATTATTAGGTATTCAAGTAGGGATATGGATTTCATTAAAAATATTTGCATTATTATTTCAATTTTTAAATTTAAAGAACTGTATAAACATGAAACTATTCACACAAAATCCTTAGGCGCGCGCGCCGCTCGGCGGCAGCTTTGAACAATTGCTGCGGCAGCCCTACGTATGTCGGCACGCGTCGGTTAGTTCACATGCAAATAACATTTCTAGAAATATTCAATTTAGTAAGTTACCTGATTAAAAACTCTAAACTCCCATTTATAGCAACCAAAAAAATAATTCATTATCATAATTGCCACGCCTATGTGTACACCTATACGTCTCTGAAACGACCAACGAGTTGCTTGTTACATGCTGTATAAATTGTTCAAACCACTGTGAATATTTTAATCTGCGTTAACCTTTATTTATTAGTAAAAATAATTTATAAAACTCACATTTTCCATTTCACGCATATCATTGATAATATTTTTTATTTCTTTATAAATAAAAAATAATATTTAACATAATACCTATAAAGTGTACACACTGACCAATAGAATACTATAATACACAATAGAATGGCTGTCAACCTTATTTTGTACGAGGATCGGTGTCGCCGAAACACACACATTACGTGGTAGAGCCATGCTGCTATTAGTAGTATAGTTGTAGCACGAATGGTCGGCTCGACCGGGGAAGGACCACGCTCTCACAGAATACCAGCGTCAAATAGTAGCTTAATGCTGCTGTGTTTCATATGGTGAGTGTAAAGAACCGGATACCCCTTTTACTGGAAACGAGGCATTCCACCTAAGTCCTCACGGATGACAACGCATCTGCATTTTGATTCGTAATCGAGGATAGATGTAGATGTCTATGGGCCACAGCAACCACTTACCATCAGGAGGACTGTGCGCTCGTTTGTCATCCTATCCTATAAAAAAACACATACAAGCAATTACGTCGTATTATCACTACTACAAACCCGATTCGCTGTATTGACAAATTGAGCGAGTTTACACATTTAAGACTTTTGATTAATGTTTTTGACACATCAATATTTCTATAATTTTGTTTTTAATATTTACAAAATATAAATAGTTTCGACTTACTGGTTGTAGGATATGTCTCCTTTATTAAAATTCCAAGAAAACCAGCGTAAAATAGCAGCTTATTGCTGCTGTGTTTCGTATGGTGAGTGTAGAGATCCGGAGACCCGTTTCACTGGGATCGAGGCATTCCATCTTAGTCCTCAGTGGTGACAACGCATCTGCATTTTAATTCTTAATCGAATATGGATGTCTATGGGCCACAGCATCCACATACCATCAGGTGGACTGTGTGCTCGTTTGTCACCCTTTTCCTATTAAAAAAATTCCATTTTCCGCTGTTCTTCGACACGTAATTATTGCACAATTTGCCATTTTTCAAATAATATGCATGCAGCGACACTTGACATGAGAATTGAAAACGATTGTTGACATTTATGGGTGTGAATTGACACGTTAGTGGCTACACGGGCTCCACCCACCCATCCGTTATATTATTTATGTATTATAGTGTTCTATGATGAGATCACTTTGCTGTCAGCTACTCACTACGGGCCCGCGGACTTCGCTGTGACAAGCAAATAGCACAGAATAAATTGCAAACGGCTACACACAATTAGTATTATTCGTGACATTTATGAACATCCCGCGAAGATGAACGCGTGATGAATAAGTAACTTGTGCGAAGATCAAAAGTAATTTATTCGTATCCAGAGTATTAATTATGCGCGATGCGTCTGTGTGACTAGAAAATATCAATTCTGTAACAAATTTCAAACGTTCAAGGACTACGGTCTTAACTTTGGATAAAAATTTAAGACCAATTTCGAAGAACTTGAAAAAAAATTCAAAAAAATAATATAATTTCCTCAATAGTTTCTGAAACCAGTCCGAAGACAAATATATTAAAAAATCAATGGCCTGACTTAAGCAGCTCAAGTTATATGACCAATTTTCACTTCAGCGTACCGACTTGTAGGGCTATGTCGGTTACTCTGGTTCTAATGCAGATATCTTCATTACGAAATCCATCACGCAGAGAAACTCCGAGCAAGTCCTCTCCGGAGCTCGCCGAATGACCTCGCGTATAGTTTTTATTTTAATATATTTTTTACTTTTTTTTTTAATACTCCTAATTCTATTAACACTACTAATATTATCTTCTACCACTCCTGATAGCGTGAAAAGTATTTTTTACAAGTAGTTCACAACAGGATTCGGATAGCAGTTTAGAACTTTTGAATTTGCGGTCTGTACTATTATTATTAGGCTACTGTCGCTTCTGTTTGCTACTCTACCTCTAGTTTTGTGGTTGCTGCGGAACATGAGATCGAGTAACGAGAACGGCTGGTGCGGCTGCTGGGGCTGTTGGGGCTGCTGCGGCTGGTGAGGCTGCTGGGGTTGCTGGTGCTGCTGGTGCGGAGCAGGCGGAGAGATCGGCGCGAACCCATGCCGCGACTCCACACCAGAATCGCTCTCTGCACATGTATACATGTTGTTGTAGAATAGGTGTTACTAACTGTAAGTGGATGCTGTCGCCACAGACATTTAAATCTATCCTCAATTAAAAATCAATATGCAGATGCGTTGTCACCCGTGAGGACTGAGATGGAATGCCTCGTTTCTAGTGAAAAGGGCCTCCGGTTGTCTACACTCACCACACGAAACACAGCAGCGTTCAGCTGTAATTTTACGCTGGTATTCTGTGAGAGCGTAGTTCTACCATGGTCGAGCCGACCCATTCGTGCACAATATAATAACAACCATAATAATATGCCTGCAGCATGAATCTACTAAGTATAGAAAAAAAACCTTGAAGCCTCTAAATCATTATTCATCATCATTACAGCCCTTCACAAGTTCACTGCTGAACATAGGCCTCCCCCAAATGACGACACAAAGCACGGCCCGAGCCAACTGCATTCATTGACTTCTAGGTCCCCAGGTTATCACTCCATCTAATGGGGGGTAATGGTGCTAAAGCCTTATCGGAAACCAGCTTGTTCGGGAGACTGGAAGTCGTCGAGTCTGCATGCGAGACGATTCGTAATGCTTCTCGAAAATAGCACGTAGACGCGGCTCAGAAAGAATACCGGTCTGTAGTTCTTCAAGAGAGCGTTGTCGCCTTTCTTGAAGAACAAGACCAGACAAGAGGACGGAATTAAAGAGCTTCTGAAGAACTTTTCGGTTTTCCAGCCACTTTCAGAAGTTCCGCTGTAATTCCATCCTCACCTGGGGATCTGCCGTTTTTAAAGTACTGGAGAGCTATTCTAATCTCGTTCAGACTGACGTCCGGAATATCATCGGAAAAGCCTCTAAATATAAGCCTCGAATCAATAAACACAAGTGAAGAAGGTATTCAAAGATTTTACATCTTGTACTAAACATAACATAACATAAACACTCACGCCTGTCACCCAGAGAGTAAGGCAGAAACTACGGACTTCCATTTGGCACGATCCTGACATACCTCTTTCGCCTCCTTTACATCCATATATCTAATGCTCGTCGGTTAAGGGTACTTCTAACGTGGCCCATTTTCAACATATCACCAATTTGGTCGATAAACTTTTTTCTAGGGCGTCCCTTCCAGACTCTGCCGTTCACATCTGCCATATAAATTTGCTTTGTCACTCTTTCCTCACTCATTCTTTCTCTTCTTGTACTATAGTTTTGTTAATAATATTGTAGACTAATATCCTACTGCGGTCGCCGTAAGAGGGAATTTTGAGTTGTTATCAGAAAGATGGCCGGCAGTATGATTCTGATAACAAGTCAAAACAATAAAAACTGCGATGCACTATCCGCTGGCCAAATATGGCAAATATCCTCCCTATGAGGCCATCTATGGGAGGAGTATGTCTAGCGGTATAATTTTATAGAGTGTAATGGATAGAACAACTTACATTCTACCTGATGGTAAGATGGTTTTTTTTTTTATAAAAGAGGGGGCAAACGAGCATGTGGCTCACCTGATGTTAAGTGACTACCACCGCCCATGATCAACCGCAACACCAGGGGAATTGCAGGTGCGTTGCCGGCCCTTTAGAAAGGAGTAAGCTCTTTTCTTGAAGGTCCCCAGGTCGTATCGGTCCGGAAAAATCGCTGGTGGTAAATTATTCCATAAAGAGGTTGTACGCGGAAGAAAACTCCTTTTGAAACGTACAGTGGTGGACCGCCAAGCATCCAGATGGTGTGGATGGTATCGGGACGTTTGACGTGTAGTGCGTTCACGAAATTTGGCGGCTGGGATTAATCCGAACAATTCCTCAGAGCACTCCCCGTGATAGATGCGATAAAATACGCAAAGAGATGCAACATCTCTTCGCAGCGCCAGTGAATCGAGCCGATCGGAAAGCACTCGGTCGTCGATGATTCGAGCCGCTCTGCGCTGGATGCGGTCAAGTGGAAGGAGCTGGTACTGGGGAGCCCCAGCCCAGAGATGGGAACAGTATTCCATGAGCGGCCGAACCTGCGCCTTGTAAAGTTGCAGGCGGTGTGCCGGCATGAAATACTGTCCCGCTCTGCTGAGCACGCCAAGCTTTTTAGAGGCCAATTTGGCCTTCCCTTCCAAGTGACCACGAAACTGCACGTCACTCGATATGTCGACGCCGAGGATTCCGATACTGGCTGAGGCAACAAGGGGAGTGCCTTGAAACTGATGGTAAGATGGTAACAGCAACCTGTTTACCCTTAAAACCAACTTCAAACTAAGAAGGCTACAGATATGGTGTCACCACTGAGCACAAAGCTTAAGTTTCTCACAGCATGTAATTATACTGGCTCTCCATACCCTTCTACCCGTATGTATGGAGGGCGGCACCTATTCACACTCTTGGGCAAAAACACTGATAGGACTCAGTTTTTGTCTAACAGTCTAGTATATTATATCTTTTTGACGGGAGGACTTTTGGCGTGGTGTGGCGTCGTGTGGTGTGGTGTGGTGTGATGCGTTGTAATGTGGCACGGTACCGTCGAGCACGTGGTGCAGCATGGCATCGTAGTGGTGCGTGTCGGGGCTGTCGCGCCGGAACCACTGGCTGAAGCGGCTGTGCTGCTGGCTGCCACCTTCCGCACCTCCGCTGCCGCCGTTCTGCACGCACACAACACCCTCACTTCACTCGACTGACCCATATCATATACAAAAAATGTAGTGGTGTATGCATACGTCCCACTGCTGGGCAAACAGCCTCCACTAATTTCTTAGAATATTATAGAGCAATTACTCCATCACGCTGCTCCTGTATGTAGACGCACATAAGCTTCACTACAAATGAACAAATACAAAATTTATTCATTTCCAAATGCAGAGTAAATACACAATTTTAATTCATCATTATCAGACTTAACAATAGGGTATTTTACACCATGTAAAAAACAAACCAAAAATATATATTAATGATAGGTTTTCTAAAAAGCAAACAAGATATATTGATTTCTATTCATAAAAATACATTATAAATTTTATAATTTACTATTAAGAATAAGTTTTTTTATCTGTACCTCAAATCTCCATATTATATACCATCGTGACGTAACTGGTTAAGTTAACTAGCTAATGTGTTTTGTGTTATTTCGAAACTTTTCAAGTAGTCATTACGATTGAGTTTTATTCCGAATTTTATTGAGAAGGCATTATGGAAGACGGATTCGTAAAAGCAGAAAGTATTAATCTACATACATTGATAGTGGCAAAATTTTTTGAATGCATGCCCGATTTTTGTTCTGCCAAGTTGAGTAATGTTAAAAAATCAATGTAAGTACCTATTACCAGTTTTTGTTTATACAATAACGCAATACCAGGTCAGAGTATATTTTGATAATAGATAGTTATGATTATCTATAATTACAATCATAAGCAATCATAAGTTACAATATTTAAGATAACGTAAAAATTTTCCTTACAATACCTATCACATCATGTTATTTTGATAAACGACAGTTAAATATAAGCCATACTTACATCAAAAATGATCTTCACAGAAGTATAGTCCAGTTTTTGTAGACAATGTATATTCGGGTATCTTCTTGCCGGTTTTAAATAAGCATTTCTCATATTTAAAAGCTTATTATTTTTATATATTTAAATATTATTATTAAAAGGTACTTCAATCGATAACTTCCCCGGCATTCTTATGTTCGTATTTTTGCACTCAGGCACAACACACCAGTGATAAAGATGATAACTCATTATTAAACATCTAACAATAACTTATTCCTTTGCAAAATCGGCGGAAATCCTATGACAGTGACGTCACGGAGCTTGGCAACATGGCGACTATCGTTTTCCGCGAAAATTTAAAACGATTAATTAAAAGTAATTTTTATGGCATTTTTCGGTTTAAAAAAAAATAAATAAAAATATAGTGGGTTCATTATCACTCTAGGATTCATTTAAAACACTATTTGAAAATGGGTGTTATACCGTATTGTTTATTTGTACGCCTGTATCTCCCACACTAAGCATGCTTAACTCGTGGGTATCAACCACAGTAAATCAGATCACATGTTAGGCCTCTGCCTCGAATCTTGCGGGCAGCGGAGCGACGGCGACGGCGGCGGGGGAGCGGGGCGGGCAACGCAGACCCGTTCACGAAACTAGCGGGCAGATCGCGCGACACTATAGCGGCGTAGTGATGTGTTCATGGTGTGTTGTCTGAACAACGGCGACAACATCTTTTTGATTCAAATTTATTTCTAACGCTCAATTTACTGTGGGCAAAAGAAGAAGTGAATCCCTACTACTTATAGGGCAAGGAAAAAAAAGCCGAGTTTTATCGAAATTACGAAGAACAGAGACAATGTCCCGACAAATTCTACGACTACACCAGAATGAGCATAGAAACTTTTGACTATATTCTTGAAGCTATCAAGGGCGATTTAGATTCAGTTCGTTTTTAATTTCTTCCCATAACTGGTTATTTACTCTTCTATTTTTATGGTTCACATCTTTGCTGTTCCATATCGGTGTTCTCTCAAAAATTGCTGAAATAATTTGCTCTTGCACGTCCGAGGACATTTCGAAACGTCACAAAAATTAATTGCACAACACTGCAATGTAGACGTGCGGGCGGTCACCGCTTGACTGGAGTACACCGCTCGTTACCCGCCCCCGCGCCGCTGCCAAGCCGCTGTTTTCGAGAGTCGGTCCATTTGATTTTACGCATAAGATCCTGCCGCTCCCGCGCCGCCGCCGCTGCCGTCCCGCTGCCCGCAAGATTCGAGGCAGAGGCCTTAAGGCAATGCACATGTCAGTCTAGCAGTTATAAAATAGTACTACTAATAGTGTAGTAGTTGTGTGTTTTCCTTTACTACAGAGCGTGTGGTAAATCAGTACTTAATAACGAAAATAACAATTTTAGCGAGGTTCAAACTCGGGTTGCCTACACTAAGAAAATAACGACAAGCACTTAGCCCATGAATAAAATTATATGAAAATCCACTAGCCTACATGGTCCTACGAGCAAGCGGCAACAGAAGAGAACGCACAATAAAATTAACAGCCCAGTAGCGTCCCAATAATAACCAACTAAGCAGAAACCGCGGTCGCTTGGTAGCATCTGCTGCTCACTGCCGCGCGGCACAGCGGTAGCAAATATCCCCGCCATGAGACAATATGGCGGCCTAACTTCAGTAGTGGAATTTTTTATAGGCTCTAACTGGGAGGGGTATATAAAAATATATTTTTTCTTTCAGTATTTTGTAGACTGCAAGCAAACTTACTGTAAGCACGTCTGGAATGGAGTCAAATTTGAGGAACTCATCAAGGTTAAAGTCAGGCTGTTCATTATTATGCAGGATCTCTTCAGTCTTTGAATCCACACCTGAATCCTTGTCCTGTGAAAAAAATGGCTTATTTTAGTAATACACATTAATACCGATGTTTTCTAACATATTAGGAATTAAAAGCACTATTTCTATGATATTTTACTAGTTTTTTACAATTATTTTATTTTTATTATAATATCAAATTTATTGTTAAAATATAACAAACAATCTCCGGTTCAGTAAGAGTCAGTCAGTCAGTCCAGTTCCGCAATACATAGTGCAGTCACTTTAGCATAAAAAAGGGGTCAACCTTAGATGAGAGATAATAAGCTGAAATTTCGTATATACCTTTATTTTGGCACTCTTGAGTTATCTCAAAAATCACATGAAATCTCGTGTCCGCGTCGTAAGTTATTTAAGGTTAACGAAAAAAAAAACAGGTTTTCAAGATCTCGGTTTCCATTGCTCCAATGATGTTATCAGATATTATAAAAATTATGGTACATCAAACTTGCGATAAATTTCATTGGAAACATTTTCGACTCTACATTTTAATAAATCTAACACAGCCAACTGTTTTTGCGATAGAGGGCAGTGAGCGCGCAGCGCTTAATCTTTGACCTTGATTAACTTACCAACACAGAAACGACATTTCATGAGAGTTTGAAACAACTTTTAGAACGCCAAAATAAAGGTATATACGAGAATTCAGTTTATTATCTCTTATTCCGAGGTTGATCGCTAATTTGACTGGACTAAGAAGCAATCAACCTTCAAAAAAATTAAGTCAAACTTGCGTTGTCGTCACCCTTGAGGTAGAAATTTTTACCAGCAAGAAGTTCAGCGGGACTTGTTTTGTAAATAAAAATACTTTACTGTCTGCAACTATACTGTTTCTCTACAAATTAGAACACAACAGTAATTGTTGGCAGTGCACTTATTTAGCGACAGAACTTATTTCTTTCTACCGGCAAGTATAAGGCAGTACCAGTTCCAGATTCCTGGACAGAGCAAACCTGCGAGCTATCATGTTAGCTCCTACAGACAACGACCTGAGCTCTCTATTAATACCTAAATTGTCCCTCAGGTCAGAGTACCAAATATCCAGGACATTTAAAATGTTCTACTCCCTTCAGAGGGATTCCATTCAGTTTAATAGGAGGTTTGCTAAGTGGACTTTTGTTTCTGGCCTGAAAGATCATATTATATTCACTTTTGCTTACATTGTATTTTAGTCCGTAACTAATAGTATATTTCTCACAGATGCCTAGCAACTCACTTAGACCACAAATAGAGGCACTCAGCAGCACCATATCGTCCGCGTAGCAATGTTATGCAAACATATAAGCAATATGGCAGCCAACATGAATACTGCTGAGCTCCTCTACCAGTGCATTAATGTAATGCAAAAAGTTGAAAAGTTTGGGTGAGGTCAAACAGGGGGGGTTTCACCAGGGTCTCACCCCACATTCTAACTATATCTTCTAATATATATATATATATATATATATATATCTTAATATATATAAATTACGTGTCACGTTGTTTGTCCGCGATGGACTCCTAAACTACTTAACCGATTTTAATCAAATTTGCACACCGTGTGCAGGTTGGTCCAACTTGAGAGATGGGATAGTTTTTTTTTGCCCATGACTGATCCTCAATATTTTTCTAATTTAAGGATTTTTAATAGGACATGATAAAGGGTCGTCGAAAAGGAACAGAACAACATCTGCCTGGCAAGCAAGTATATTATATATATATATATATATATATATATATATATATATATATATATATATATATATATATGTATGTATGTATGTGGGATAATTTAGCAATGAGTAATTTGTTTTTATTGTTTGTTGCAGAATATTGACCTCCTTGGTTTATTGAACTGAAAATGTCATTGTAGTCAAGATAGCAAGATGTAATGTGTTTTTTTGTTATTTAACTAAACAACTGTACAGATTTTGATGTTTTTATTAGAAAAAATCACCTGTGCGATGCAGAGTCGGATCGCTAGTATTATATAATAATAGTGTTACGAGTTTAGGGTTCGTGACAATAAAAATTGCCGATTGAGTTACCAAAATTGACACTTTAATTGCCGAACACCAATTAAAACTTACAAACTCTTAGTTCTGCTACTCTATAATAAATTGAGCTAGTAAATTGCAAGAAAGATCTCAACGCTGCGATTTCTGCTACTTGATACTAGATGGCGCTAATAATAACCCGCCATGTACCAAGTATTTATGGCGCGCAACAGTAGTATAAAATTTTCATAAATTTTATTATACAATTCAGAATATACAGTGACTTGTCAGGTATTTTTCGAGTGAAGCAGTTGCGTAAAATTGTATAGTCAACATATATTGTATAATAACAATTATATTTTTATGTCAGAATTAATATCCATATGGGTGTTAGCCACCAAATATAAAATCTTAGAAACTACGGTTAATATTAGTTGATCACTGGCAGAACTGTCTGCATCCAATGTTTTACATATACACTGTCTAAGTAATTTACAACGGTTTCCAGTTAAAGCGCTATAACAGTTGTTAAATGTCTTACAGTGGTGGCGGTGGAATCGTCCTGAGCGGGTGCAGTCACCTCCGCTTCCGCTTCAGCTTCCGCACGTTTCGCAGCCCCGCCCGTACTGCCGTCTCCGCTACCGCTCCACTTCTGCGTAACAATATACTTTCATTTTAAATTGGACGTTGTTACGAAAAAGAAAACCCACAAGTCTACTTTTGAAATATTGACATTTGAAGTCTTCTAGAAGTTCCTTACAGTGGAGGTAATGTTTTTTAAATTAAAAAAAAATCACGTATCAGAGTTTAGTGACAATGAATTTGTTGAAATTTCTTTTATACTATAAAATAATAGATCCTTAGGTTTATTTTTGAATAGGTACACAAAGTATATGAGCAACTACCGATTATATTATGGTCTTCAGGTAAAATAGTACTCTATTTTAATAATAATGGTCGATCCACACGCAGTGCAGCGTCAGTAACTAATATGGGGACGCAAAAATATATGGGAGATATAGGTACAGGTAAAAGACGCACTAATCCAAGCACCTTGACAACTTAGCATGGATAACGTTTTTCACTTCCACTCCCATAGACTTCTATGTACACCACTAGACCGGCAATTTAGAACAAAAGCTATGTCGGCTGTGGATCGAGCGGGCTACGTCTCGGCTGGCACGACAAATATGCCACGCAATTGTATTTTTTAAGACAGGTTTTTAGGCAAATACGAAATAGCGTTACATACTTATCTAAAACCAATGAAATTGTTAATTGCAATAGAAACAGAAACTTTTTTATTCAATATAGATTATAAACACCCCGAGTTCCCGGCGCCCCTTTAATGGGGCAGGGGTGCGAAGAATCTCCGGGAGGTAAACCGGCGACGAGGTTCGCCACCCGTCACGTTCTGTCTCCCAGAGAGGCGAAAAGTGGATTGCAGAGGCCCGTCTGGCTACGTTGAATGTATGTGGGGCAATGAATGATAAAATGGATGAAGTATGCGATATGATGTATGATAGAGGAATAGATGTATTATGTGTAAATGAGACGAAAAGGAAGGGGAAGGACGTCACTGCACATGGCATGTATACCGCATACTGGTCTGGTGTAGACGAGATCGAGCGGGCATGCCAGGGAGTAGGTATCATCCTTTCAGAAAGAATGGGTCAATGTGTGAAAGAGTATGAATGTGTAAGCCCAAGACTGCTATGGATACGAATGAAAGTGGGCTTAAAGAAGTTGTTTGTGTTAGGGGTCTACGCCCCAGACATGTCTATAAGCCCACTTATATCCGGGAGCAGTTTTGGGAAATGGTAAGGATGGTGTTAATGAAGTGTAAGGGAAATGAAAATATTATTATGCTAAGAGATTTTAATGGAAGGGTTGGGGTGAGGAGGCTTGGTTATGAAAGGATATTGGGAACGTTTGGTGATGAAAGTATAAATGAGAATGGTGAAAGCCTCCTCACCGTATGTGTGGAAAGGAATCTTTTTGTGACGAACACTTTCTTTCGTCATAAGAAGATTCACATGTATACTTGGGAAAGAGGTGATGATAGAAGCATGATAGATTTCATAACTGTGGATGAAAGAATGAGGAGCGCAGTGGTGGATACAAGGGTTTACCGGGGGTCCAATGTAGGGACGGACCACTACCTGGTCTTATGCCGAATTAGGGGTTTATTCAGACGTAGGCGGCATAGGACACCTGTGTCTACCACTGCGTTACAGCGTATAAGAATTGAGAGGTTACAAGATGAAGATGTGAAAGACAAGTACAAATGCAGACTGAGAGAAAATATAAGTAATTTGGATGAGTTGTGTGTGAATGAGTTAGACTTGGAGAATGTGTGGCATAATGTTAAGAAAGGTTTAGTGGATGCAGCTACCGAAGTATGTGGTGTTAGTAAGAGAACGAATGAAAGGAAAGACAATACGTTATGGTGGGATGATGAGGTACGTATGGAAGTTGAAGCAAAGAAGAGAGCATGGCTAGATTTACTAGCGACCAAAGCTGGTAATTCTGGTGGTAAGAATGATGAGAATGAAAGAAAAAAGGCAGAGTTTAAACGTTTAAATAAGAGAGTAAAAGAATTAGTTGAAAGGAAAAAGCAAGAAAGAACGGATAGGAATGATAGAAGAATATCGGATAACTTCCAGGCAAATATTAAATTGTTCTGGAAACTCGTAAGAAATACCAGGACATTCTAAACAGCCTAGATTGAATGCGATACGAGACGAGAATGGCTGTATTCTGAATGATGAAGTGTTGAGTCTAAAGAGATGGAAGGAATATTTTGAAAGCGAATTTATGAGTGAGGAGAAGTGTGAACTAAATGAAATAGAAATTCCGAAAGAAGATGAAAGAGATAGGGAGATAAGTATAGATGAAATAATGAAAGCAATGAAAAGCATGAAAGTAGGTAAGGCAGCCGGATATGATAGAGTTTCACCCGAAATGCTAAGGGCTGGAGAGGACGTGGTGGCAGGCCTGCTGTACACCTTGTTTAATTTATGTTGGGAACTAAAGCGGGTACCGGGAGACTGGTGCAAAGCCGTGATAGTCCCAATATATAAGGGAAAAGGGTCACAGCAGGACTGTAAAAACTACCGTGGTATCAGCCTTCTTAGCATTGTGGGAAAACTGTATGCTAAGGTACTAATTGAATGAGTTATGAAAGAAACTGATGAAAAAATTTGGGATGTGCAAGCGGGATCTAGAAAGGGAATGGGGTGTACAGATCAAGTCTTTTCCATGCGCATGATCGCGGAGAAGTTTTTGGCGAAAAACCAAAAAGTTTTTTGTGCGTTCATGGACTTGGAAAAGGCTTATGACAGAGTGGACAGGGATGTGTTATGGCAAACGCTGAACGCATTTAGGTTGAGCGCTGGTTTGATACAGGCATTAAAGTCTCTGTATAGGGACTCGAGTGCTTGTGTCAGAATCAACGGGGTCTACTCGGACTGGTTTGGCATCCATAAAGGTGTCAGACAGGGCTGTGTAGCTTCCCCGTGGCTGTTCAACCTATTTATGGACAGCTGTTTGGAAAATTTAAAAGTTGAAGAATGCGGGTTAAGAATGGGTGAGTTAACCATCAAATGCCTTTTGTACGCCTATGATCAAGTCATACTTGCGTCGTCGGCGGCCGAGTTGCAAATGATGGTTACATTAATGAACAGGTCATTAAAAGAAAGGGGTATGAAAGTGAACGCAAGTAAGACGAAAGTGATGGTTTTTGAAAGAGATGAAAGCAAAACGGTATGTGAAATAAGAATAGAAGGAGAGTTAATTGAGCAAGTGGATGAGTTCGTATATTTGGGATGTGTATTCAGCAGGGATGGGAGATATGATAAGGATATTGAACGACGAGTGAATGCAGGAAATAAAGTAAATGGGGCTCTACACTCTATTGTGAAAAGTCAGAATGTGTCAAAAAAGGCACGTATGGCAATTCACAGTGCTGTATTAGTCCCTACTTTAACGTATGGTAGTGAAAGTTGGGTGTGGCAGAAGAAGCACGAGAGTAGAATAAATGCAGTAGAAATGCGGTCGCTAAGGAGTATGTTAGGGCTGAATCTGAGTGACAGGGTGAGAAACTGTGTGATAAAAGAAGAGTGTGGTTTGCAAGATGATGCGGTGACCAGGATTAAGAAAGTAATGCTTCGGTGGTTTGGTCATGTAGAAAGAATGAATGCGGAAAGAGTGACAAAGCAAATATATGTTGCAGAAGTGAACGGAAGAGTCGGAAAGGGACGTCCTAGGCGGAAGTTTGTCGACCAAATTGGCGATATACTAAAAATGGGCCAAATTAAGAGTACCCTTAACCGACGAGCATGTATGCGTAGGTATATGGATGTGGAAGAGGCGAGAAAGGTATGTCAGGATCGTGCTAAATGGAAGTCCGTAGTCTCTGCCTACCCCTCTGGGTGACAGGCGTGAGTGTTTATGTTTATGTATGTAGATTATAAACAATACTTATTGAAAGTCAATTTATTCATTTACCACTGGTTCGCAAAAAAACCTCTGTCCTGGGAAGAACCAGCAAAAAAACCAGCGGGACTATTTTTTTTTTTCAAATAATAGCTTACAATCATGTTTACAATTATTAACACAAGACAAATTAGAAATAGCTTGGTAGCGATCACCTTTCCCAGGGGTTATTATCATCCATAAATTCCTTAATATTATAATAACCCTTTTTATACAAACTTAGTTTAATATATCACTCGAGATGCTAAGGGCTGGAGAGGGAGTGGTGGCAGGCCTGCTGCACACCTTGTTTAATATATGTTTGGAATTAAAACGGGTACCGAAAGACTGCTGTAAAGCAGTTATAGTACCAATATATAAAGGAAAAGGGTCACAGCAGGACTGTAAAAACTACCGTTGAAGCAGCAAAAATTTGTGATGTGCAAGCGGGTTTTAGAAAGGGAATGGGGTGTACAGATCAAGTCTTTTCCATGCGCATGATTGCGGAGAAGTTTTTGACCAAAAACCAGATAGTTTTTTGTGCGTTCATGGACTTGGAAAAGGCTTATGACAGAGTGGACAGGAATGTGTTATGGCAAACACTGAACTCATATGGGTTGAGCGCTCGTTTGATACAGGCATCAAGGTCTCTTTATAGGGACTCTAGTGCTTGTGTTAGGATCATTGGGGTCTACTCGGACTGGTTTGGCATCCATAAAGGTGTCAGACAGGGCTGTGTAGCTTCTCCTTGGCTGTTCAACCTATTTATGGACAGTTGTTTGCAAACTTTGAAATATGAAGAATGTGGGTTAAGAATGGGCGAGTTAACCGTCAAATGCTTTTGTATGCCGATGATCAAGTCATATTTGCGTTATCGGCGGCTGAGTTGCAAATGATGGTTACATTAATGAACTGGGAATTAAAAGAAAGGGGAATGAAAGTGAACGCAAGTAAGACGAAAGTGATGGTTTTTGAAAGAGATGAAAGCAAAACGGTATGTGAAATAAGAATAGAAGGAGAGTTAATTGAGCAAGTGGATGAGTTTGTGTATTTGGGATGTGTATTTAGCAGGGATGGTAGATATGATAGGGATATAGAACGACGAGTAAATACAGGGAATAGAGTGAATGGGGCACTACACTCTATTATGAAGGACCAGAATGTGTCAAATAAGGCACGTATGGTAATTCATAATGCTGTGTTAGTCCCTACTTTAGTGTATGGTAGTGAAAGCTGGGTGTGGCAGAAGAAGCACGAAAGTAGAATAAATGCTGTAGAAATGCGGTCTTTAAGGAATATGCTAGGGTTGAATCTGAATGACAGGGTGAGAAATTGCGTGATAAGAGATAAATGTGGTATGCAAGATGATGTTGTGACCAGGATTAAGGCTACAGTCTTTTAAAGTTGACTCACATCGAATCATTAGCGCCACTTTGATTTCTTTTTTTACAGCAAATTATTGTTTCAGAGTAAAATATTTTGATAACACATAAATACCCAGATTATAAGTAATGGCTAAATTTTTTTTTTTTGGTTCATCTATGTGGTCTATGTTAGATAAATCAATCAATCAAATCAAACGGTAAATAGAGCTCTCTCGCACCCAACGCAATTTCGAGCTTTGTTCGTGTACCATTATAAGGCAATCGATAATAAAAAAGGCGAAATCTATTCAGCGCGTTAATAGCTAAACATCTTCATCTCCAAAATGCGCTGTTTCTTTTTTTCTAAATATCTTTCATTGTCTTAAATAAGAGGTCTCAATTTCGTTAAATTTCGCTGTTTTCGCCTCATAAAAAACTATTTGTTTCATAGCAATAGCTGAAAATATTTATGCTATAATTATTTTTTTCTCAAGGGCAGGTGTTTAATTAGACAAATATTAAAAAATAATAATTTAAACCACTTTATTTCAAAATTAATAATTATTTCGATCGACCTATAAAATATTGACTATAAACAATAATTGCGGGCAGTATTCCTTAGTAGCCGCTGAGCGGCTGTAGCGTTCAGACGTCTTGTCTGTGCCAAATTTTTGCACTTCCTCTCGCTCTAACATTCCTCTTTCTCTCTCTTTCCCTAATCTTGGTTGCGCATTGTTACGAATTGAAAGTTGCTCTACTTTATTATTTTTTGCATATAATTCTTTAAGGGTTTATAAATCATTTTGTATTTGTTTTATAACTTTTAATTTCGATATGGACCATAAACGTAAAAAATATGCTTGTACCAGAAAACGAAAATTGAAATCAAACGTTGAAGCAATGAACAGAAATAGAATTCAAAGGTAAGTTTTTTTGTGTTTCATAGTAAAATAGTTAACACCCTCCATACATCATTCAAGCCATTGCGAATAAATTAAAAAAAAAGCGCTAAGTCGTCCGTCGATGCTGCTGTACAAGAATAGTAATTCATGCATATAGGTAAATGCTATATAAAGTTACATTATACTTTAATGAGAAACTATAAATATGTGTGATAGTGGACTGTTTGTACTTATATAGAAATTATTTTGAGTTTTTTTTTTAATCTATTTTAGTATTTAGAACTACTTGACGTACTTGACGGATTTTCGATAGTGTCATCGACTTATTACGAAACCCTCAGTGCACGACTCATTCTAGCACTTGCCAGATTCATTTGAATAATCAATAATACGAGTACATGTTATACAGGTTCTAGATGATTATCTTTTAGAAACCTTTTCAACAAAACAACAAAAATTATACAAACTTAAAATATTTTTTTTTTGTGTAACGAATTTTGTAATAAAAGCATGGAACAAAAATAGATACGAGGTAGAAAATCTGTATGTGAAAATTTGTTAGCTAATTATCAATAATCCTGTATATTAGATAAATTGATACTGGAAAATCTTAGTAGAGCAACTTTCCACGCTACGGCCAGAAAGATAACTGCGGTGGCGGTACATGAAGTGGCGGGGCAGGGAGGGTGTAGATGTGTCACCAGAACGCAATTTTTCTGTTTTGCTCTGAAAGACTGGGCTCTTAAGAAAGGAATGCTTCGGTGGTTTGGTCACGTAGAAAGAATGAGTGAGGAAAGAGTGACAAAGCAAATTTATATGGCAGATGTGTACGGCCGAGTCGGGAAGGGACGCTCTAGAAAAAAGTTTATCGACCAAATTGGCGATATTTTGAAAAGGGGCCACGTTAGAAGTACCCTTAACCGACGAGCATGTATGCGTAGATATATGGATGTAAAGGAGGCGAAAGAGGTATGTCAGGATCGTGTCAAATGGAAGTCCGTAGTCTCTGCCTACCCCTCTGGGTGACAGGCGTGAGTGTTTATGTTTTTTTTATGTTTAGTTTAATAAAATTTTTGAACTTTGCGTATGACAAATTTTGTATATTTTTACATAATTTATGTGGTGTTTTCATTCACCGCTGAGCACGTGATAAATATAAACTTATTTACCCTAGCGGTGTTCAGCGGTGAATTAAAACATCGTAAGAAAACCCGCATGTCTGAGAAATAAAAAAATATTTCGAAGACATGTGAAGTTTGCCGAAACGCATTGGGGCAGCGCGGCGGGCATTTCCTTGCCCAAAACCCTCTCAGAAATGAGAGGAGGCCTGTGCCCAGCAGTGGGACGTATATAAGCTGTAACTTTTTTATCTAAAATAAAGTTCAGATTACGTTGACAAAGTGCGCGCATAAATAATGTCTACGCCGAGCTTGCCACTTCTTAAACTACATAATATATTGCATACAAATCTTAAGTTTAAACTACAGATTACCCCCTAAAAGATTCCGCATACAGGTCCACAAACGCGCGCAACACATACATGCTGTAGCTAGCATACGAAGTAATGCTAAGAATCACGATATCAGTGTCGACCAAGTTTGCGACACGTCCGAGTTTTGGAAAATTTAAAAATAATTTTGTATTCAAAATACATTACAAATGGCTTCCTATGCAGTGAAATGGTGTGGCAACTCAGCTAAGACATCCAATTATCAAAAAGATGGCATAACATTTCATCGGTAAGTAAATTCTCTCACAGACAAAAGATTTACACGATTTTATTAGTGAGATAAAAGACCTACATCTCGCTGACAATGAAACTATGGTCAGTTTTGGTGGTCAGTCAGTATTCACATGCCTACGCATTGAAGACTGCATCTCAATTGTAACTAGGAAGCTAGAAGATAACAACATGCCTGTAGAATATGCAGTATTACTCAAACAAGCAAGATGATGGTGTGGCGATGGGTTCACCTGTATCTCCTATAGTCGCCGACATATTTATGTAGAACTTTGAGGAGAATGCCCTTCTTACTGTTCCTGTAAATCCAAGATTCTACAAGCGGTACGTTGACGACACTTTCACAATTTTACCATCTGACAAAGCAACTGCATTTTTAGACCACCTTAACTCCATAAACTCTAAAATACAACTCACATTGGAGTTCGAGGCAAATAATTATTTAGCCTTCCTAGATGTTTTTAGTCATCTGAAATCCCGATAACACTATTGGTCATATTATGTTTAGGAAGACCCATAAGTTCTAATGGTGAATCTCACGATCATTCTTCACAGTTAGCTACCGTGGGTAAATCTTTGTTTCAGAGAGCACAAGGGATCTATGACAGAAAACGTCTGGCCGCCGAGCTTCAGCACGTCAAGCAAGTATTGCAAGAGAACTAGCTTTGGGTCCCACGCCTACGTGTACAGCGTACAGCGACCGAGTGAAGCCGGCCACAGTCGATGGATGTGTGCTACCACCTGCCATATTCAATATTCAAAAACTGTAGGTAGCCGGGCTAACTATGACATTAAGACGTCAATCATCTCAGTATCCCCCCCTCCCCCCTCGTGACCATAAGGTAATTAAACGCGATAAAATCCGTATATGTAGTTTTATTCAATGTGTAGTGTTCGCGTAAATTTAAGAAATAAATTGGCGATATATTGAAGATGGGCCAGATTAATAGTACTCTTAATTGACGAGCACATACGTAGATATATGATGAACAGGAAGCCAGAAAGATGTGTCAGGATCGTGCCTATAGTTGTAAAGCAACCGATATGCAAATGTTGTCAACCAGTTGTTTATCCGACTACAGACGAAAAGGATGGTTATGTTTTTACTGTGTGTGTGCAGGTGGCTAAGCTGAATCGCTTTTTGCAATGGTGCTCAAAAACTACTTGACCGATTTAAAAAATTCTTTCACCATTAGAATTCTATTATGACTGTGAAACGTAGGAAACATTTTATTATAGAGGGCGCTACTTTCAACGAATATGGTTTTTTAGTTAAACTCGGTAAAGTACTTGACTGATTTTGAAAATTTTTTCACCACTAGAATGTTATGTATAATTATAGATGTCTAATGTAGGATGCATTTTATTATAGAGGGCGCTATTTTGTACGAATACGTTTTTTTGGCTAATCTCGAAAGTACCTGACCGATTAAGAAAATTCTTTCACCATTACATTGCTAATGAGGGCGTTAGTTATACGATAAAATTATATTATTAAAATAACTACTTTTGAAATTCACATTTTCTAAATAAATAAAAGTAAATACCTACCTAAGATGATCAACTCCACTTTTTATAATTTCAGAAATTTTAAATTATAAAAAGTGGAGTTGATCATCATAGGTAGGTATTTAAGTAATATAATTACGTAAATACCTACCTAAGATGCGTTACGTAACATAAGTAATACCAGAATAAATTAAAAATGGATATTTTAAAACACAAGATTTATCAGTTTCTTCGTATTTGTTGTTACTGCCTACTTCTAGGGGCAAAGTTATAAAAATGTAAGATTGAAACTAGATTAAAAATAAATTTATTCAATCACTTTCTTGAGCTGTCGTTGTTAAGATTAATTATTATTTGACTTTCAATAATGCAGTCAAAATTAATGTCTCTTTCAAAGCCATCCATAATCAATTTTTTTTGTTTTTTTCTACCACTTTTGCCCAAACATTCTTTGTGACACAGTCCAAAAAGTTGAAGCAGAGTCACAAAATAAAAAGATATACACAAAATCACAAAATTAGGCACAGTCCCTAAATAGCGGGAAATTGAAATTACGTAGTGGTTTTTTTTATAGGATAGGGTGACAAACGAGCACACAGTCCACCTGATGGTAAGTGGTTGCTGTGGCCCATAGACATCTACATCTATCCTCGATTACGAATCAAAATGCAGATGCGTTGTCACCCGTGAGGACTAAGATGCAATGCCTCGTTTCTAGTAAAAAAGGTTTCCGGTTCTCTACACTCACCATACGAAGCACATCAACATTAAGCTACTATTTTACGCTGGTATTCTGTGAGAGCGTGGTCCTTCATCGGTCGAGCCGACCCATTCGTGCTACAGCTATACTACTAATATAACTGCAGCATGGCTCTACCACATATAAAAACGTTTTTTCAGCGTGGGCTTGTAAGTGTGAGTTTTTTACCTACACATTGTTAACAAAGTAAAAAAATAAACTTGTTTTATTCATGATTCATGTAATTTAAGGAATTTTAAAAATAAAAATTGAATTAAACAAATAATACATTAAAAAGATTAATGATTCGATTATTTGAGTATATTTGCCGATTATTCGCATAATAATGAATTTTAATTATAAAAAAAAATTAATTTAATTATAAACGTCAAAAGGTATTTCTTAGATTTGGTTGACTATAATAAAATAAAACTAAAAGTTGAAAAAAATGGCCCAGTGCGAATCGGACTTGCAAGCCTATGAAGAGTTCCGTAGTAACAAGCATATATTCTACATCGAGTCAAAATACCACTATCATTATCGCCAGCAAAAAGTTACTTCGTTTTTCATAGTGTTTGTATAAATGACAAAGTTGTATTTGCGGTTCTTGAAAACGTGCTACTTGTATCTCAAAAATAATGGACTATTATACATTATAGGGCTTTCTGTGATAACACTTATTGCACAAATAAATAGGTTTTTATCCATTTCAAGCCATCAAAAGTGGATGTCAACCATTGAAAACGAAAACAACCGTTGTTACAGACTCGGTTGAAATCGTTGACAACTGCCTTCACATCTATAATCGTGCCAAATGCAAGTCCGTAGTCTCTGCCTACCTCTCTCGGTGACAGGCGTGAGTGATTATGTGTATTAAATATTTAAATTTTATAACCTTGACTGACAACTCGCAATCATGCACCGACAATGAATTATAAACTCAAGTATTTTGGTCAAAATCAACTTGAGGGAAAGCATATAGAAAACGAACCTCGGTCTCTTTGCTGGTAGCGCTACCGTTCTTCTTAGGCGGATCATCGAAGCCTCGCAGCTCGATCGTCTCCAGCTGCGACGTCGGACCTCCACTGAACCTGCAAAAACAAAAACAACACTTTATACTATCTACTTGGACAAAGAGAGCAAGACTGAGCGCTGCGTACGTTTCATGTGACGCAAAAACCAACCTAAAACCTTGCTCAACTTATTGTAGCAACACACGTGCATCAAAGGGCGACAAACGAGTACACAGTCGTCATGGTAAATAGACGCTGGAGTCCATGGCCAATAGATCTACATTTAGCCTCAATTGACAACCAAATGTATTTGACCCCTGAGGATTAAAATGGAATGCTTCGTATCCAGTTAAGTGTCTCCGGTTCTCTGCACTCACCATACGAAACACAGCAGCATTAAGCCGCTATTTTACGCTGGTATTCTGTGAGAGCGTGGTCCTTCCCCGGTTGTGCTACAACCATAATATAGCTGCAGTATGGCGCTACCATGTACAAGAACCTTTTTTTAAAATACTGGATGACCTTTTAACCATCTGGAAAAAAATTAGGGCGTAACATGTGAACGAAGTAGAAGCTTATGGCACTGATATTTTATAAAAAAATAAAAGCAAAAATTTTGAATTAAATAAATTAATTATTTAAAATCTATCGAAATTCAGATCATATCCACTATAGTCTTTGATTCTGCTAAGGGCAAGGTCAAAGATGCCTACTAAATGTATTGTTTTACTGCCGTTCGTAAAGTATGTCAAAATACAAATATGTTAATGTATGTAAAGTCAAAATACAGATGCGTTGCCACCCCTGAGAACTAAGATGAAATGTTTCGTTTCCAGTAAGAAGGGCCTACCCATTATCTACACTCTCCATACGAAACACAATAGCATTGAGCTGCTATTTGACGCTGGTATTCAAACATTTTCTACAATCTCCTTTTAAGCTATCCCCAGAATAAAATAAGATGATTAATTCTCTTACGCCGCCATCTTACGGCGGCACAATGTAAAAGTAAATAGTAGATATTTCATCAATTATAACCAAAAAAGATTTCCCATGTAGAATTATATTTTACTAGAGAGGCTCTTATTTGATATACACCCTTTAAAAATATTTTTATAGATTTGAGCTCTTCGACCATTTACTCCCCCCCCCTCCCTAATTAGCTTTATTAGGAAACACTGGCAATTCATTGTTAAATATTTCACACTTTCTTCTTATAACACTTAAATATTAAGTCTGTTTGCTATAGTGGGTTCTATTTGACCCGTTTTGTATTTTGGACACAATTACACCCTTGATGTTCCCACTTCATATTGCATCAATCTAATGTTGACCTTACAAATCTACACTACACGTAACGCTACTGAATAAGTCAGTGTTCTCAGTAATGATTTTCATACAAATGCCTGTACCTGGGGTAATGCTGAACATAGGCCTCCCATAGATAGATTGCCTCACATAGATTTTGCCAAAGTTGCCATATTTAGCAGGCACATTGGCAACCATTTTGAGTTGTTATCAGGAAGACTCTGCTGCACATCAGCTGTTTCACGAAATTGAAAGTCTCTCTGTCAGCTGTTACGAACTGGGACGATATATGGCAGTGGATATTGTTACACTGCCAGTTGTTTATTATTTAGCGCAGAGATCCAGCGGACGGTGTGCTCACCACTCGGGCTCCTCCTCCTTGTCGTAGCGTCGCTGCGAGTAGCGCCCTCCCGACCTCCGGCTGTCTCTGTCTTCTCTACGCACACGCTCGTTGCTACATGCGGATCAAATACATCAATATATAATAATGATCTCTTATATTTACGCGACCACTACACATTCTTTTCTACATTTTTCCACTGTATCGTAAGACCGATTTACACTTCGACAAGTACAGTTGCGAGTTTAGTAACAGGGCAGTAGACACTAAACTGTTAAGTGGGCAGTAGCGTTTCAAATGTCTTCGTAGCGAGTTTAGTTAAGGACATTAATTCACAGAGTTCGTTGGAGTATGACGTTTCAAGACTACAGAATTTTTCTGGTTTTTGTATAAGATGATTCTAGGATTACATCAAGAATTAAATGATCCAGGCAGAGAAGTATTAATGATTGTTGTTAAAGAAGTTTTTAAGAATTTTCATGAGTGCAGCATCTCGAACAGGATTGATTTTACAATTTGAATGTCTAGTATTAATAAACATTCGTGTTCTAAATACTCCTGTACAAATTTATACGTGATATCTTCCGTCCATTTTATTATTAAAATTCAATATAAAACGTATAAATATTCAATAAATAGTTTCGTACAAACTTTATGGCGAGTTTAAAAGTATTGTTGTACGTTTTGGCGCGCAAACGTTGCGTCCTGTCAACTTATGCACTGAACTAAACTTGCTCGTTTACACGAACGATGAGTTTAGTTGCGGGTGGCGGGAGACGCGAAAAATAGCTCGGCCAGCTATCCCGTTCAACTTAATGGCTTACTACTTAACTCGCTTATTGTCATTCAAACGAGTTTCAAACTTAACTCGCCAGGTTCGCAAATTAACTCGCTACTGTACTTGCCGAAGTGTAAATCAGTCCGTAGAGGCAGTTTAAATACATAAATTGCACAAGGACAAACATCCAAACCAGGAATAATTACTTGTAGGCCATACAAATGTTTGCTCCGTGCGGGATTCTAACCCGCGCCCCTTAGCGCCATAATTCATCGTTAATCTACTGCGCCATAGAGCCGTCATTAAACAAAACAAAATAATTTTTTACAAATTTTATCGCGTCTAATTCTTTAATGCCCAACGCTTCAGGTGCTTTGCAGCATCCATGGTCAATAAAAAAACTACACGCCATAACATCCTTAACAAAATAGTTTTATTCAATGCATAAATATAGTTTAATGTATACAGATTAGAAAATAGAAATACAAAATCATAGGTTAGTTCTATTGCAAAAGTACAGAATGGAGATGAGTATTGGATCAACACAACCTGACTTACACAGATTTAGGGTCGATTCGAATATGACTGCCTCGCTCTAGTGCTCGTAATCTGATCTGATCATGTGGTCCTGGATTCGAACACCGGCTCAAAGTAAATTCAGTTATTCGTTTTTCTGTCAAAAAATTCTCAATAGCAGCCCGGAGTCGTGAAGTTGGCGTGGTTTCACTCCCGTGCTTCGAAAAGCACGTAAAACCGTAAAACTAGCAATGACCTATATGTAGATTAGTACACGGGACAGTGAAAGATTTAAAGATGGATTCGACCAAACCTCAATATTTGCACAATTACTACACCAGAGATAAACTATACCATTATTTAAATCTCGAGTAAAGTCGTGTATCGTTTTTCCGATGTGCTTAAATATTACAGAACATTTAGGTTAAACATTAAAAACAGCATGTCCATTCTTATCGCTCACAAAACTTCAGACATTCAGACAATATGTTTACAGATGTTAGGTGTATTAGCACACGCGACCTTGTTGGTATCCGTACAACAACTGGCTCAAAAAAAAACTGTCGAGTAAAATGCCGACGCGTACATAATATGTTGGGTGTAAACTGAACAGACTTGCTTTTCCTCTGTTTCAATTCTTAAGTGATATTTCTATATGTATCCCGTGTTATTTTTACTCATGTTTATAATATTTTATTCATTTAAAGTTTTTGTATGTAAATACCCGTTGATACATTTATTCTTCATTATATACAACATGTAACATAATTAACGCACTTTGAGGAAGTAGTTTGTTCAGAATCGTTTACTGAATCGATTCCTATCATTTTTAATATAGGTAATTTTTTATCCTAAAAATAATTAAAACTACGTAAATTACAGTCACACTAAATCTGTACAGTCAAAGCAAACTGAAATGGACTCTAACTTAAGGCAATAAGACTTGAGAGTGCAGTTTTATTTGTATTATTACTAATTCTGTCATTCAATAAAAATAAAGAAAAATGAACTTTATTTCAAGCACATTAAAGTCTTTGCGTTCGTGGATTTGTACTGTGACCACAACATTCTTCCGGAATTAGTATTGTAATAGTGGAGACGAACTGTCCACTATTAACAGACTCCGAGTGGTTTTCTTTAAAGTGGAGAAATGAAACTACTGTTTATAAGCAAAGCGGAGTATGAATTTAGAATGTACTGTCGAATGGGATTCGGAATGGAATATCTTTTGCATCAACCTTGCCTATATTTATATGGCTGGCTCACTATTGATTTGCCAATGGTAACAATTAATATTTTGCCTAGCCAATTATATTGCTTATTTTATGACCAATGAAAACTATTTAAAATATACAATTATCTACGTTTCGTTTCCCGGCGTGAGACTTGTTTGTTGTTCACGAAGCTACGTCGCTGGACCGGGCTATATAAGACATGCAGATCGGTGCGCACGCGTAGTCGGCGGGCGGCGGCGGTGTGGAATACAGCTCCGGAACAGCAAGAGGAAACGAACTGCGGCGTTGAAGAAACGGCTCACCATTGGTCGACGGATACGTGACGATAGCGGCGTGTGAAGTCGGTGTGGCGCTGAATGATATTTGCGGCTGCTTCTTGTTTCTTTATAAGAACGTCAAATTATCTATATACAGTCCGCATCTCAGTAGCCAAGAATAATTAGGAAATAAAATGTTTTTTTATTCATTCTCGCCTTCCGCGTTATGGTAGCAGCGGAGTATATATTATTTATTCCCGTTTCGGTTTGATTAATCTGGCTGCTACATCACTCTCCCCCCAGCGAAAGCGTACCGGAGGCTTGACGACTCGCCCGTATTTCGTAGTTTTTAAAATAGGTTTCAACTGGGTTGATGTAGATGATGAATTTTCAAGCTTCCTCGCTGGTGGTTTTGATGATGATGATGAATCCTCTGCAGTATCCTCGTTAATAATATAGGCAGGCTTTAGTCGGTCGATCGATATAATCGTAGATTTCCTTCCGGGTATTTGTAGTTTAAAAGTCTTGCTATTTCTCTCTAATACTTTATACGGTCCATCGTAGGTAGGTTGAAATTGTTTTTTCATTGCGTCGTTTCTTACAAAAACTTGCTTGCATGTTTTCAAATCTTGGTGAATGAATACTGATTTATTATTTCTGTGTGATTGCATTTCGGTGCATTTCAACGATAAGGCTTTGTTAATTGATTCTCGAAGTTTAGTTACGAAATCGTAATCCATTTCTTGTTTGTTTGACGCTGCTGAACTGAAGAAGTCACACGGCAGCCTTATGCTGCAGCCGTAGGCTAGCTGAGCGGCGCTAAGCTAGTGTCTGCACGCGGTGTTGCTCGTAGTCCGAGTAGCACTGTAGGTAGCTCATCAATCCACTTTGTATGTTAAGATAAACGAGTTTTGAGTGCAGTCTTTAATGTACGATGCCATCGTTCGATTATTCCGTTTGACTGAGGATGGTATGCTGTTGTACGCGTCTTCTGTATTCCCATAGTTTGAAGAAGTTTGAGGAATAGGTTGCTTTCGAAATTCCTTCCTTGATCCGTTGTGATGGTTTTAGGTGATCCGAAACGAGTAATCCAATTTTCATAAATTATCTTCGCGACGGATTCGGCTGAAGTATCATCGGTAGGTATTGCTTCTGGCCATCTTGTTGTTCTGTCGATCATTGTTACGAGATAACGATGTCCTTGCGGTGAAGTAGGTAATGGTCCAACGATGTCAACGTGCAAGTGTTCGAATCTCTCCGTGGGTGGAAATGTAGCTAGACTACTTGATGTATGCCTTTGTACTTTGCATTTTTGGCATTGAATGCATTGCTTCGCCCAGTTGCCAACATCCGCTTGCATTGCAGGCCAAAAGAATTTTTCAGTGATGAGTTTTCTTGTTGTTCTAACACCTGGATGACTAATGTTGTGCAGTGCATTGAAGACTTCGCGACGACATTCTTCTGGTATGTATGGTCGCATGGTTGTCGTTGAGGCTTCACAGTATATAGGTAGATGCGTCATTGGCATTGTAACTTGCTTGATGGACAAGTTACCTTGCTTCGATAGATGTTTTATGTTGTCACTATCTCTGTCTTGTGCTGCGGCGATCTTATGATAGTCGATTGATGTAGGGCACGTTACGCTGTCGATTGGTACGCGACTGAGTGCGTCGGCAACTATGTTGTCCTTTCCACTGATGTGACGTATGTCTGTCGTGAATTCACTTATGAAAATAAGTTGTCTTGCTCTTCGTGGTGTTTCCGATAGTGATGGTTTCTTTGGAAGTACATATGTTAATGGCTTGTGGTCGGTAAAAACGATCAGGTTTCGACACTCGAACGTTTTTCTGAAGTGCTTGATAGCCATGTAAATAGCGAGTAGCTCTCGGTCGAATGTACTGTAGTTACGTTGAGTATCGGAGAACTTCTTCGAAAAATATCCAAGTGGTTGCCATTTCCCATTGCTGTATTGTTGGAGAACTGCTCCTGCTGAGAGATCGGATGCGTCGCTGAAGATAGCAAGGGTTGCTTCGTGTGATGGGTGAGCGAGTAAAGCTGCATTTTGGATCGCAATTTTACAAGCTTCAAATGCCTTCGTGGCTTCATCGTTCCATTCGATTGACGTTTTATCTTTTTTCTTCGTGTTGTGAAGGTAGGCGTGAAGTGGTGCTTGGATTTCAGCGGCTTTAGGTATGTGTTCTCTGTAAAAATTTATCATCCCAAGAAAACGCCTTAGCTCTTCGATAGTTTTAGGTTTTGCATAATCGATGATTGCTCTGACTTTTTCGGCAGGCGGTTTTATTCCTTCCTTGCTAGAGGTGAAACCAAGAAATTGAACTTCTTGCTGTCCAAATATGCATTTCGAAGGGTTGATTGTGATTCCGTTGTCTTCTAATCGCTGTAGCACGGTGCGTAGATGGGTTTCGTGCGTTTCTTTATCAGGGCTTGCAACAAGGAGATCATCAATAAATGCGAAAACGAAATCCAGTCCATGAAGTACTTCGTGTATGAATCTTTGGAAAGTTTGACCTCCGTTCTTTAATCCTGGGATCATTCTTGGGAATTCGAATAATCCCATTGGAGTAATTATTGCTGTCTTCTCTATGTCTTCATCGCGGACTCTTATTTGTTGGTAAGCTCGGTTGAGATCGATGGTGGAGAATATAGTCTTGTCTGATAGTTGATGAGTGAAATCCCTGACTCGCGGTATTGGGTAGCGGTCAGGAGTGGTAATAGAATTCAGTCTTCTGTAATCTCCACAAACTCGTAATTCTCCGTTCTTCTTCGGTACAATGTGAAGTGGTGATGACCAAGGGCTTTTGCTTGGACGGCATATTCCTTGCTCAATCATGTTTTCGAATTCCTTTCGAACTTGCTCGTATAGGTGTGGTGCGATTGGACGTGCACGACAATGAAGTGGTGGTCCATTGGTGTCGATGAAATGCTCAACGTCGTTCTTCGGTGTTAATTTCATTGAAGTTATTCTTGTGATACCAGGGTATTCTTCGAGGATCTTGTGATACGGTTGTTGCACATCTATGCTTCTTATTGTGGGCAGATTGGTTGCTTGTACAAAAGACTGAGATGCAAGATTGGTTTTCCCGTCGATGATTCTTCTATTTTTGATGTCGACGACCAACTGGTGATATTGAAGAAAATCAGCACCGATGATTGGTTTGCTGACTTTAGCGACGATAAATCTCCATTTGAATGGTCGGCGTAGATTAAAATCAAGTTCCATTGTTTTTTCTCCATATGTAGGAATAACCGTATTGTTTGCTGCATAGAGTTGAAAATCTAGTGGCTTCAACTTCTGTCCTTGCTTCGGCGGTAACACTGAGATATTTGCTCCGGTGTCGATAAGGAAAGTGAGCTTGCTTTTTTTATCGGTGACGAAAAGACGGTAGGACTTTGCTGTTACGCTGGATCCCGTCGCATCGAGCGTACTAGTTAGTTTTCCGTATTCGTATTTTCATTTTTGAATGTACACGGTGCTGTGCATTTTCTTGCCTCGACCCCGAAACGTCGATGATAGTAGCAGTAAGGGGATCTTGATGTTGAGCTTATTCGACTTCTACTTGCAGAGCGGTTGCGACGAAAAGGTGATCTTCGGTGTTGCTGATTGCGCTGGTTGTACTGTTGCTGGTAAAAGGTATGATGCTGGGAAGCTTTGAGCGCGGCGACTTCGAATGATAGCTTCCGAATTTCTTCGAGAAGAAACTGGGTATCATTGGCCTTTGTTGAAGTGCCTTCGATGATCGATATGTGTGAGCTACTGCTGTTTTCGATCATCTTGTCCGCCAGGAGTGCCAGTTCGTCGAGCTTCGTCTGCGTGCTGAATGTTTCGCTGACTGCTATTACCGATCGAATATGTGGTGGTAGGTGGTTTACCCACATTAGCCGTAGTGTTGAATCCGGAACTTTATCTCGCGCCAAAGTACGCATTTTGCGTAGGAGTTGTGTGGGTTTCTGGTCTCCAAGTTCTATTTCTGATAGAAGTTTTTGTAGCTGTCGACTGTCGGATTCTTCATATGCGGAGATCAGACGATCCTTCAGTGAATTATACTGGTCGATTGCTGGTGGGTTGTACAACAGGTCCGCAATTTGTTCGATGTCTTGTTTCTCAAGTTGGGCTATCACCATCTGTGCTAATTGCGCTTGGCTCTTCTTTAAACCATTCGTTGCGGCTTCAAAACTGACGAACCAAAGTCGTGGTTTGTCTCTCCAAAACGGTGGTATTCTTAACGATAGAGATATACCGGCGATTTCTGGTTCCTTTACCGGGTTTGATGTATATGTGTTTGCCTCCTGCTCCATAATGACGGCTTGATTACACTGATTTTATATAAACTGAAGTCTTCCTTCTCGGTGTTCGTACGGGTTTCCTTCGCGGTGTTCGTGCAATAGTAGTGGTACGTAGCAGGGTGTTCCTTCTTGGTGTTCGTACCGGATCTTCCCCCTCGGTGTTCGTACGGGGTCACCACTGTAATAGTGGAGACGAACTGTCCACTATTAACAGACTCCGAGTGGTTTTCTTTAAAGTGGAGAAATGAAACTACTGTTTATAAGCAAAGCGGAGTATGAATTTAGAATGTACTGTCGAATGGGATTCGGAATGGAATATCTTTTGCATCAACCTTGCCTATATTTATATGGCTGGCTCACTATTGATTTGCCAATGGTAACAATTAATATTTTGCCTAGCCAATTATATTGCTTATTTTATGACCAATGAAAACTATTTAAAATATACAATTATCTACGTTTCGTTTCCCGGCGTGAGACTTGTTTGTTGTTCACGAAGCTACGTCGCTGGACCGGGCTATATAAGACATGCAGATCGGTGCGCACGCGTAGTCGGCGGGCGGCGGCGGTGTGGAATACAGCTCCGGAACAGCAAGAGGAAACGAACTGCGGCGTTGAAGAAACGGCTCACCATTGGTCGACGGATACGTGACGATAGCGGCGTGTGAAGTCGGTGTGGCGCTGAATGATATTTGCGGCTGCTTCTTGTTTCTTTATAAGAACGTCAAATTATCTATATACAGTCCGCATCTCAGTAGCCAAGAATAATTAGGAAATAAAATGTTTTTTTTATTTATTCTCGCCTTCCGCGTTATGGTAGCAGCGGAGTATATATTATTTATTCCCGTTTCGGTTTGATTAATCTGGCTGCTACAGTATAAATAATTTGATAAATAATCAGTGCATAAAAATGTTTAACTAAAATTCAGTGTATTTATTATGATTATAACATAATATACTAATTGGGGTGTCTGAGTGTGTGCGTTAATTACGTTACATATTGTAGTACATATTAAGTATGTATATTTACTAACGATATTCTATTTATTAGTATTTTATTGTAGCACAGTAAAAATTATTTGTTTACCCCTGACAATTTCTCAAATCATCCATTTTATGTCCCTTATAGGGTGTATAATAAACATTAAATAAATAAACTCCCGATAGGTTTGCTATTTCTAGAATTGGAAGTGGTAAAACTTAAAATTGATTTATTCTTGATAAAGAGTGACTTTTCTTAGAATAAAATTCACTCTCGTTTGGTCGAATGCACCCTCGTAGGCAGAATAAATGAGAGCTATCACCTGTCCCGCGGCTTGTCGCTGTTGAATCTGTCGTCCCGCTCCCTCTTCATATCCGACATGAACGAGTCGCGGTTAAACGACCGCCGCTCAAGCCTGCAACAAAATTTGTATACTAAAATATATGTTATTTTTAATAATACCGGTGAATACTTCACAGTAACAGCTTAAATATTCATCATTATTGGTTTTTAGAAAAAATTACAAAATTCGTATTCTCAATTCACAAATATGGATATAAATCAAATTTTTATTTACAGCTTTCAAAGATACATATAGTGCTCATAATTAGCAAACGGCAAATGTACATTCCAGTATATTTTAGTAGTTGTAGTATTTAGAAATAGTAGATTTTATAATTATTATAAAATCTGTAATATTTTCATCTCTCCTCTTCTCTTTTACATAAGATTATGTTAATGTGTATAGGTGAAACAGTTTTAATGGCCTAACAGCCGTTGCAGAATAATCGTACGTACATTATGAACTAGAGGGCACACTAAAACCAGCTACGTGGAAAATACTACGAAATGATGCTGAGTGTAGTCTTTTTATACCCGCACATATATATTTTTTATATACTTTGATACAAACACTGGTACGAATACACACAAATAATACTTAAATTCGCGCCCAAAAAACCGACACCGATGTAGAACAGTCGAGTATTTGGGCAGAGTAGCGAGCACACCTTAACAAGCCGTTTACATGTTCGTAATCGTGCCTATTCGTTTATGCTCGGAGATTGTGTAAACGTTGCACGTGAGTAGTGGGAGGGGCAACACATTCCAGCGAGGTGTGGAGTTAACTCGATTGCACTATATGTTTTCGTTCTGCGTGTTTATACGTGCGTGCATGTGCGTACGTACGTACGTGCGTGTGCGTGCACACGTATGGCTCCCGCAACGTGTGTATGTGTGCGTGCGTGTGCATGTGTATACATGCGTGCATGTGTGCATGCACAAGTACCTGTCACCGGTGGTGGGCGCGGCAGGCGCGGGCGGGCGGTCACGCGGCGCGCGGTAGGGCTCGCGGAACTCCGCCTCGTCCCAGCCGCCCGCCTCGCGCACCATGATGCGCCCAGATCCGATGCGGCGCCCCACTGCAACCGCAACCAACATTCCAATGACATACTAGCTTTCTAATGAGCGTGTAGTGGCAGTGTAAGAATATCCTCCCACATCGTCCCGTAGGTGTTGTACGTAGCAACATAAGAAACGAAACTGGGGATGGGCAGTAGCATCCTCCTAAGTAAAAAACAAAAACAAACGCATTAAACAGTATCTATGGCAATATCTCCCTTATTACTAAACGAGACAATCTATGGGGGAGATCTGTGTTCAGCAGTGTACTTTTGATAGACTGCTCTTGATTTGCGAAAATGTGGTGTGCAAGATGATGTTGTGACCATGATTAAGAAAGGAATGCATTGGTGGTTTAGTTATGTAGAAACAATAAATGAGGAAAGAGTAACAAAGTAAATTTATACGGCAAATGTGAACGGCAGAGTTGGGAAGGGACGCCCTAGACGAAAGTTTATCGATCAAATTGGCGATATTTTGAAAATGGGCCACATTAGGAGTACCCTTAACCGACGAACGTGTATGCATCAATATATGGATGTAAAGGAGGCGAGAGAGGTATGTTAGGATCGTGCCAAATGGAAATCCATAGTCTCTGCCTACCCCTCTGATGACAGACGTGAGTGTTTATGTATGTATGTTTTTCATTTCTAAAGTATTTTTATAGAAAACTTGCAGATCTTGCATTGACAATATTATTTATCTACTAATATTACTAAACAGTGGTACACTTATGTACAATAAAAAAATATCTAATGTTGGCAGCAACATACAATGACGAGTCGAGACTTACGACAAGCATCACCTGTATCTGCCGCTTTTGTCTAGGTCGAATGAAAGGATACTATTCTCATACCAATCATGGTGTGAAAATATTATCCTACCATTACCCATAGGGTACAAGTAAACGCGTATAAAATTATTTACACGTGTTGCTTATTGACCATATTATTTGAATGATCGTTATCATTATTTCAGTCCTCTACAGGTACACTGCTAAATATGGACCACCCTCAAGAAATGCCACAGAGCCCGGTCCTGTGTCATCTGCATCCATTAATTTTCTGCATGTCTTAGCAGGTCGTCACTCCATCTAGTCGCGGGCCGCTCTTGTCACAACAATCGATGGGAAAAAAGTCTAGAGTGGCAGCCTCGTACCGCTAGGCAGTGTAGGGCGGACCCATTATTACATTTAAATAATATTAACATTAAATTACGTCCGGATGTAGTAATACTTTAAGAATACAACGATCGATTTAAATTTCATAGCATAATATGGGTAATCTGAATAGTTGTCGGCACAGCTTCTCATTTTAAGAGTTAATTTAAAAAGCGTTGTAGCACAGAGCATATAATATAAAAGTGGAGTTTCTAACATTAACCAGTGTGCGTAATCTATTTTTAAATTTCTACGCATTCATTTGAACATGAACTTCATTTGAACGCATTGTCTATTTTTTATTAATATTAGTTTAGCTTGCACATAAGCACTAATCTATGATGATACCATTTTGTATTATACATAATATAAAATTGTGTATTTTTTGAATTGACCCAATAATTATTATTACTGTGCTTAAGTACTAACACAATAGCATTTTATACATCACACTGCAAAAGTATGTAAAGTGATCTTCAATAGATGAAGGGGTGATTGTTTCTTAAAAATAAAAATTGTGTCTGTGATTACAGAAAATATGTTGTGTGGCAATGCGTTATTGTTATGGTGCATTGTTGTATCATGGTGTGTTGTGTTGTGATGTTGGTATGTATGTGTAGATGCACTCACCCTGCTCGGTCTTGACGTGTGCGTGCGCGTGCGCGGGCGCGGGCGCGGGCGCGGGCGCAGTCGCGTGCGGCGGCGAGTCCTGGCGCGCGGGCGGCGGCGGGGGCGCGGGCGCTCCGCAGCCCGACGTGAAGGAACGGCGCTGCGGCGACAGCACGATGCCGCTGCCCTCGCTTTCGCGCCGCACGCGCTCGCGCGGGTCCGCCGCGCGCCGCTCGCGCCCACCGCCTCCGCCCCCGCCACCCTGCGAATGTTCCCCGTTTACTGGCGCTCGAACAATGTCCGGATCCCAACAGAACACTATTTTTACTGCAAACCAACCATTCCATCTTAAGAGTACTAAGGGGTGACAACGCATCTACATTTTGCTAAGCGTTAACTTAGTCAAACAAAATAAATTAATTATACAATCAATCAAAAGATAAAATAAATTAACTAATAAATGTTACTATATAGTAAGGATGTGATATCCTGGCAATAAATGAAACCACAAGTAATACCAGTCCATAGAAGTGTAGTAAAATTAAATATTAATTTAAAAACCGTAAATTAAAAAAATTAATTTTCAAACAAAATAAATATCTAAATAAATTCTGTAAAAGTAAACACTCTGTTTAGAAAACGTACCTTGACCCCTAGGAAGAGTGGCGACAATGCACGCGGGCTGCCCACTAATTTCGTGCATTTTTTGTATATCGTCAGCAAAGATGATAACAAGTATTTCATTTATATAACATATGTGGTACCCATTCTGTATAACTATTTCATTTTTTATTTATTTATTTTATTTGCCTCATCAACTCTGAGTACACTAAAATTAAAAAATACATCAGCAATAATACTAAATAAATGCCTCACTATTTAAAGGTTGGCACAGCAGGTACCAATAAAAGTTACTTAACAAACCAAAACAAAATCAGCATTCATCTGATGTCATTGTCGAGCACAGTTTTTTTTTTATTTTTACACAATATCTGGCGCAGTAGGTTGTGTTAATATCTAACAGTAGAATATTCCTCATAAACCTTATAAAGATGTGATACTGAGTAGTGAGCCTGAAGATTTGTGCTGCAGTGACTGATATGAAATAGTGTAAGCTTAGTTCCTAGACGAAAAAAATCTTTTTGCATCATCTAAATGCAATTATGGATACTAAGTCAGAGCAATAATTAATTTGTGCAAGCTTTCTTCAAATCTTCAAATCTTCATATTGCCTCAAGGGAAAATAACACTAATATTAGTAATAACTGCATAACCAACTCAATTTTAAGTAATATTAAAGTCTCACAAGATCAGGTTGCAAGGGCTTTGAAAAGATTGGATGTTATGAAAGGTGCAGTACATGTCTTGTTCAGTATCACTTCCTCTATCGATTATTTTTAATAGGTCTCTGTGTACTGGCAACTTTCCTGCTGCCTGGAAAGAAACAAGGGTTGTTCCCGTACATAAAAATGGCGACAAAAGTAACGTAAATTACAGATCAAAAGCGATTTTGTCAGTCCCAACCAAAATATTTGAAACATTACTTGTCCCCGTCTATCATGGCATATCTCACAATTAATCACCAACAGCCAGCACAACTTCCTGAAGAGTAGGTCCACTGCTACCAACTTATTTACATACATGAACAATCTGATAGAGGTGGTTAATAAACGTGTTCAGGTTAACGCCACTTAAACCGACTTGAGCAAGGTCTTCGACACTGTAAACCATGACATCTTAACATACAAATTTAAATTCTTGGAATCTCGAAGTCTTTGCTAAATTGTATTAAATCTTACTTGTCAAACAGAAAGATTAAAGTGATAATAAATGGTCACAGCTCGATCCCTTATACTGCTTTTTCCGGTATCCCACAGGAATCTCATCTAGGGCCATATCTTGTTTTTTGCTTATAGGCTGAGACTAAAGATTGTCTAATAAAACATTAGCTTTTAAGTGTTTTTAAATTATGTAAGGGTGACAAAGAAGCACACTTCTATCCTAGATTAAAAATCAAAATGCAGATGCGTTGACAATTAAGGTTCTACAGTTCTCCTCACCCGTTATACGAAACAGCACCAGCATTATGCCAACATTCTGTGCAAGAGTGATTCTTAGCGCGCACATAACGTTTACATTAGCCGTTCATATACAGGAGAATAGGAGCGATATAAGTGATAGTTGCCACGTTTACCACGTGAGTTCGCAATCTTTTGTAATAAAATCGTGCACAAGTGAACGGCAGAGCCGGCAAGCGACACCCTAGACGGAAGTTTATCGACCATATGGACGATATATCGAATATAAGCCAGATTTAGAGTACCCTTACCCGACGAGCATGTATGCGTAGGTATATGGATGTAAAGTAGGGGAGAGAAGTGTCAGGATCGTGCCATATGGAAGTCCATAGTCTCTGCCTACCCTCTGCGTGAGTGTTTATGTTGCAATTGTAATTACAAAAAAAGCCGACACACTATTTTTAATTTTCTAGATTTTCCTAATTATGTATATGGCACATTGTTTGTTTCAAGTGCGTATGAGTTAAAAATTAAAGTTACAGCCTACGAACGTCCTACTGCACACTGGCACAGGTCTCCTCTTTTCAGAGGGTATTAAATGGTTAAGGAAATATCCGCGGCGCTGCGTGTTGCCGAACTTCACATGTATCGAAAAAATTTTTATTTCTCAGACATGCAAGATTTCATCACGATGTTTCTTTCACCATCGAGCATGTGGTAAATCAGCACTTAAATTGCAATTAAAAATTTCATTGGTGCCGGTGGGAATCAAACCAGTGTTTCGCGTGTTGCTTTGAAATTTACAGAGCGCTTAGCCCTTGAGCTAATAATACGGCTTTAAGTTTGTATATCCAACACACTAAATAAGCAAAGATTGTAGAATTAACAAAATTAGCAAATATATAAATAAATACCTTATGGTTTTCACTAGGAGCATCCCCCTTAGCCCCTCTGTCGTCTTCATTCGGTGAGTCAGATCTTTTCTTAAGTACACTGAAAATAATATTATAAATTAATGATAAATATTGTTGAAATTAATTCTTATGTAAAATTGAGGAGTTACTTGAACAGGGAGAACAGAGAGAGTTACAGAGTTTAAACACCACTAGAATTCGATCGCTATTGCAATTATAATCCGGAATGTTGAACGGTTTTATGTACTTCACGGTTTTACGGATGTAAAGTGATACAATACTGACTCATGACATTATAATATATTTCATCTAAGAGGCGATAATTATAATGTAATTATTATTATGTCTTGGGTTCATATCAAAAATCAGTTTTTGTGTATTTCTGTCAAGAAATTCTCAGTAACAGCACAGAATCGGGTAGTGAGCACGTAGCACGTAAAGCCGTTGGTCCTGCGCCCGATCTTTCTCGGGTCGTGTCGGACGCCCATCGGAAGAGTGAGGGAATAGAGAGTGCACTATGTCCTGCGCAGTAGTTTACGTTGAGACTGGCCACCATTACCGAAATGCGGTCTGGAGGGCGTTAATATCATTTTATGAATTTTATAGTTTCTTGTTAGCATCAATGTTTGTAAAAATTTTACGTGGCTCACTCAGCTGTATACCTCCTTTATTTAAAGGTCTAGGCAGGCATCTATTGACTGCAGTCAAGGACGTAGGTATATTATTTTTTGGAGTGGGTTCCTACTATTGTTGAAGATTTATTCCTCTTCTGGTGATGAGATATTTAGATTTAAAGGGGTGCCCCCCCTTTAAACGTTTACTGGGAGTAAGGGATGCCTCTTTCTAGTTAGTAACTTAGTAGTACAACGGATTAGTAAGCTCAAGTGATAATGGGCCGGCCATATAGCTCGAAGAATCGACAAACGACATGAAATAAAGATTCTCCAGTAGCAGCCCAGTAGTGATGACCTGGTAAGATGCAGTAAGTCGATTCCTTGGGGGGGTTATTTTCAGCAGTGGACTTACCAATAGCTGTAATAATACTTAGTTTTTAATGACTAGTGTGTGGTGACTCACAGCGCGAGCGCCTCGCAGCCCTTGAAGGCGTGCTCGAGGCCCTGCTTGACGAGGGGCGAGTGCCGCAGCCGCAGCAGCGTGTCGCGCGAGTACACGAGCGGCCGCCGCGCCGGCCCCACCGCCAGCACGGCGGGGTCCGCAGCGCCCGCGCCCGCGCCCGCACACACCCCGCCGCCGCGCGCCTCCTCGCCTGTAACCAACACAACAGCACGTGTCACACGCGGCTTACAAACTGTACGTGAGCGAGTAATGTCGGTCAAGAATATCTACTACCCCTATCAGCCTGCGGACGGCACACGAGGCGACAGAGGGAAATAAGCCAGAATAAAAATTAAAAACTGCGTTTGCCAAACCGTCCGCCAGTCAAACATCTATGGCCTATGTTCGCCTTATGAGGCCTGTGCCCAGCAGCGGACGTTTGATAGGCTGTAACAGTAACCAACTATACTGTTAGCAGTATTATACTTTGTTCCTCCTTTTAATAGTTTCTCTTACTG
This sequence comes from Parnassius apollo, assembly GCA_907164705.1. NCBI lineage: Eukaryota > Metazoa > Arthropoda > Insecta > Lepidoptera > Papilionidae > Parnassius > Parnassius apollo. The sequence continues at coordinate 932,878 of CAJQZP010001449.1, read as the reverse complement.
TTCTTTTTAAAAAAAATTATACAAATACTGTTTTTATCATCGCTGGTATCACGAACCACAAAACCTGAAATAGAACTACTATTAATTTAGTTAAAAAAAAAAAAACGAGCTCCTCATTTATTTTAATTTTGACTACATTTTGACGACGCGGCATTAGTACGAATATTTTAAAAATAATCTATTATTATAAATGTTAAATTGTCCACGAAGCAACAAAAATATGATGAAATTATATATCTAAAAACATAAAAAGAAATTATTTTTCAACCGACTTCATAAAAAGGAGGAGGTTCTCAATTCGACTGCATGTTTTCCTTACGTGTATTACCTCACAACTTTTTTCTGGGTGAACCGATTTTGATGATTCTTATTTATTTTAATGCCGATGCTTCTTATGTGGTCCTATATAAATTTGATCAAAATTTGACCACAAGTTTCTGAATCATCCTCAATAATGCGTATTCAATTGACTTCGACTACATTAATGTGATCTCATTTAATTTACATTGAAGTCGTTTGTACACAATGTTTAATTTTACCACGGCTTTGCCTGGATACTTGATATATATATTTTTAATCGAAGTTTTTTCTCTCTCTGGAGTTACTCTCTGTCTACTCGTAAAGTTTTATCAAAGTCGGTTCATTAGTTCCAAAAATTAGCCCGAACACACTTTATTTCTCTTATAAAAAGTTAGCAACCGTAATAATACAGCTCTTACCCAATATCAAAGCGTATCTATGTATTGGAGAAAATCTGATATTGAATATAATATAAGGAATATAATATATTGAATATTTCAATATCTAAAATAAATATCGTTAATATATAACCAGTTCACGCGAGCGACATTATGCCACCTGTCACCAAAACCATTGTCTTCAATATTGACTCAGTAAACAATCATTGGTCGTCGGCGAAGCGAGTACGAAATACACTCGTTGTTCATTCGTTTACAGCCCCTGTCAATATTTCACTGCTGAACACAGGCCTCCTCCGTACATCGTCACATAGGGAGGATATTTGTCTTTATTGGTTAGAGTCCGAGGAGGAAGGCGCGCCTTCTGTTCCTGGTGCACTTAAGGAGAAGTCCTCTCCCGAGGATGGGCTGCCGGAGCGCGGCCGGCGCTGGTGGAGCCGCGGATGTGTGCAACGTGTTCTCGTCGCCCCAATATGCGACGAAGGTGTAACACCATGGGGTTTTACTTGGTGCGACTCCCGATATCTCCCTTGCCATTGCGAGGCGGGTATACACAGGCATTTCTCCATACAAAAAAAGGATATTTGCCAGAATTTTCACGACGGCAGGCTGGCAGGTGAAAATGCTGCTGCCCATCTCCTGTTTTATTTCCCTCCATCGCCTCTTACGAGTCCTGCGGGACAATATTTGATAATACGTAGAATCTTCTACGTCGCTCCTACACGGCAGTCAAAATACATAATCGTAATAATGTCGTCCAGACCGAACTTCGGTCACGAAAGCTAACCATCTGCACAGGACAGGATTATAGTGCCAGAGTGTATGCGCAAGCACAGGTGTACTCTCTATTCCTTCTCTCTGATAGTCTGGTGGCACGGTTATCCGACGGATTTACGTGTTTTTATTGAGGCACGGGGGTGCAACACCACCAACTTCCTGACTACGGGCTGCTATTAAAAATTTCTCTACAGAAAAACCCAATATGTGATTTTCATCCGACTCGGGATTCGAATCCGGGACCTCATGGTCAGCAAAAACAAAACAAGACAGTCAAATGAGATAGTAAAATTCTGTTACGTCGCCACTAAACGGCAGTTAAATACATAATCGTCTCACTACCTACACTGTTTGTACACACAAAAAGTGCGCTACACTTTTCTAAACATATCCGTAATATTACCAACAAGCTAACAACCTAATAATTAGTAACGCATTACGTCAGAGGACAAAGACCTTTGCAGTAATTTTTTTTACAAGACGCAAGATTTATTTAATATTGCTAACGGTTGCGATCTAATCGTTACGTATACCTCAACATAGAAATTTAAAGTTCACTGAACTCTTCACCCATCGGTAAATGAAAAAAATGAGAGAAATAAATGGGAGCAGGTGTTACAATAAGTAATCTGAAGTGGTAATGGGCTGGCCACATAGCTCCAGTCAATGTCAAAGCTTTTTATTTTATTTAGAATGGTTTAAGGCATAAATTTCAAAATGTACACTGGTTCGTAAAATCAATATCTAGAAAGAACCACGTAACCCATAAACCGTACCCGGTGCCGTACCCGGTGGTACCCAGTGCCGTACCCGGTGCGGCGGAACCGTGTGGTAGCTATATTATGTTTGTAGCACTTACGGCTCGGCTCGACCGGGGAAGGACCACGCTCTCACTCACAGAATACCAGTGTCAAATAGCACATGAATCCTGCCGTCACCGTGCGAATATCCTATTTACTGGAAACGGGGTCTATCTAAGTCCTCAGAGGTTGTTTTGCAATTTTGGAACCTTCGCTGTTTCTAATATATATAAACGATATAAACAACATAAGCTTAAAAGGAAATATCACCTTGTACGCGGATGATACCTGCCTATTTTATTTCGGACACAGCATCAATTCAATCGTAGAGGAGGCCCAGAAAGATCTTAACCTCTTGCAAGAATGGTTCTCATGCAATTTGTTAACTATTAATGTATCAAAAACTAACTACGTCATCTTTTCTGCAAAAAACAAAAAGATACCAGACTTTTTGCCTCTCACAATAAATGGTGCACATATAAATAAAGCAAATAAGGAAAAATACCTAGGACTTATATTAGATTATTAGGTTGAGGTGGAAGCCACACATTCAGAAAATAAATTCTAAATTATCTTCTTTTTTAGGAAGTGTGCGAAATATAGTAGGATGTCTCCCACTGAATGTTCGATATATTTTATATAATACACTTGTCAAACCACATTTTGACTATTTAATCGAGGTATGGGGAACAGCACACAAAACAAATTTACGTAGACTGCAAACTACCCAAAACAAATTAATCAAGGTAGGTACTATTTCATTATAAATATTTGACATCTTATATATAAAGAAACCAAATTATTAAATATATCACAAATATATCAATATAACACTTGCATATTTATGCGTAAAATATTTAAAAACGACATTCATTCGCAAATATTATTTTAAAAAAATATAGATTTTTCACAATCGTAACCTTACACGTGCCCATGATACAAAAAGTTAGAACAAAGTATGGTACGAAAAATATAATGTTTGACGGTGCGAAACTGTATAACGCTTTACCTAAAAATATAAAAGAATCAAAAGCGTTATCTTTATTTAAAAACTTATTGAAACGCCATATTTTGGAAAATTAACCAAAAAAAAAATGCAAGCTAAAATTAAATCTAACTTAGTTTGTAGATGTAGATGTTCAAACCTATGTTCTGTTCTTTTAATTGTTTACGTTTTACCCACATCTATAGTTAATATTCTGTATGCTTGTAATGGATTCCTTTATTATTGTTTGTAAAATTTTAATTTCTCGTAAGCGATTTGTAATCTTGTGAGAAATAAATAATATCTTAAACCTAAAACCTAAATGTCCATGGCCTACTGTATTCAGTTACCATCAGGTGGACTGTGTTCTACCTACTTCTATAAAACAAACCTTGCTCCGTAGGGTGTGTAAACCTGAGTAGGTACATAAAGGTCGAGATAATATTATGTTAAAACTCTAATTTGTGGAAAGCGTACATCGGAAGTGCTTTTGAGTGCATATCTGGTCGACCTTGGTTACCGTCAAATTAAATATTAAAGTTGTAGCCCCCTCAGAATATATTTATATATGTAATACTGAAATGTTCGCGTATGTAAACATGAGGATCCTTCATTCTTACCACCGATTTAAACGCTTTTTAGTATTAAATGGACACTAAGTAGATGCAGTGCAGATTTTGGCGTCAACCGGGATTACAAATTCATACGTAAATTAATAGATATTTACTATGTCTAAGCCACGTGTTAGTACCTACACATAATTTATTGTATTAAAAATTGCATATAAAATTTATAACAGGTTAAAGAAAAGGTTATGTCAATATTTAGTACCTACTACCTGTCTATTTATAACCCGTTCATGCTTGTCTAGTGCAATAAGCATTGTGGGGGGTTCAACCTTCACCTTCAGGCGAGAGCGTTGCGAGGTCATGTTTAGTGCAGATATAATCTTGTAATAGGTACGTATATAAAATTATTAAGAACATAAAACCAATGATCATTATTCAACGAATACGCTTTTTACATACCTATATTTTAAAATAATATCTTTTTTTAACATTAACTCTCACGTCTTCAAAGAGTGGGCAGGGAGTACGGAGTTACATTTGGTTAGTACGACACGGACTTCTTTCGCATCCATATATCAACCGCATGCATGTTCGTCGGTTAAGGGTACTTTTACCTTGATCTATCTTCAATATATCGTCAAGTTGGCATAACATATATATATTGAACTTTATAATTAGTAATATTCATTTATATGATCGTACTTAAATGATTGCTACAGTTTTTTAACGTTCATTTTTCATAAAGATGTTTTATATTTACGCGAACACTACACATTGATTAAAACTACTTTTACAGATTTTATCGCGTTTATGTACCCGACGTCTCCCCCCGTCCCCGCCCCCCGTGGTCACGGGTGCTGGAAAGCACCCGAAACGTCGGGTTTAAAAAGAAGGCTTTTTTTTTTTTTTTTTTTTTTTATATTTTTTTAATAATATATTAAAGTAAAAAAAGTTTTTTTTTTTTGATGTTTTATTAAAAATATTTATAAAAAAAAAATATTTATTTTTTATTTTTGAAAAAATTGGGGGATTTTTTTTTTTTTTTTTAATTTTTTTATTTGGTATTAAAAATAACATAAATAAACGCGATAAAATCCGTAAAAGTAGTTTATTTTTCAGTTATTTCGAATATAAAGATAATAAATACGACCACTAATAATAAGTATTTAATGCAGCTTTTGAGATTAAAAATTTTTCGAATTAAAAAACTATAATCTCTATACATAACAAGTGCTAAAAAATAAAAATTTTATACAACCGACTTCAATACGACCGAATCAATGTATTCGAAGTCAATTAAATACGTATTTTAGATATAATTATAATTTTTTGTGTGTGTTTAAGTGAGTCGCTAGATAGTTTAGATTAGCAATTGGACCCGGTAGTTGAAGTTGTTATCGAGGTTCAGAAATTATCCGTGCAAAGCCGGGGCATACCGGTAGAGTATAAATATACAGCGAGCCGTCACGAGAATCTATGCAGCAATAATATTATAATAATATACAAACAACAATAACAATAAAAGAAATCATACCACCAAGAAAAATCGGCTAAAAGTTAGGACAAATAACTAATAGTTTTACCAGGTGGTACATCTGCTGTTCTGTGTAGGAGTCCGTGTGGGTAATGCTCACTGCACGTTATTGCAATCAGATAATACAGCGAGTCGATCCAGTGCAGCGCTAGACCGGATTATATCGTTTACATTACTCCAGTTATTCAAAAGCTGTTGAATAGGTAACGCTATGGTGACAATGCTTTCAAGAAAGGAGTTAGATTATTTTAATACTGCTCCATTTCTACTGTTAGAAGAGTGATTTGTGGACGAGGTGCTAACTGATTTAGTGCACAAACTAAAAAAAGAAAATCTGATTTGTATGAGAAATTGTATAAGTGTAAGAAATATAAAAGTAGGTTCAACAATGCTTTTGCGGCAAAATATAATTCAATAATTCAATAATTATGGGGTGAATGATAGTGCTTAATTAATTCTTTTAAACATAGACACCGACTTAGCGTCACGAATCCTTAAGGGAAGTGAATTCCACAATCGTACTGCGTTAACAGTAAAAGAATGAGAATAGAGCATTCTATTGAAAGACGTAAATCTTAACAGTTTCAATGATTATATTATTTATAGGTGTATTTCTTTGGTACGCTCTGTAGCCAAAATTGATTGACTTAAATTATCCAAAAAACAATATCGACCGAGTGATATACAAAGAGTTTACACTTTTTTGACACCACATATTACTTACAAATGCTATTTTCACGTACATATACCCAATCGATGGGTTAGCGCACGCAGATAAAGCAGCCGAGCAGTTTCTCCTACTTATCACGCGTAACGCCCTACACTTGTCGCTTATCTTAACAGCACGAAGCTGCGACTCGAGAACTTTTCTATTTGGCCATTAGGCGATGTCAATTACTCTGGTGGACCTGCATTCATCGATTTCCTGCATATTATACCACGCCATCGCTCCATATAATGAGGGGCCACCATATACTACGCTTTGCGTTACGAGGTTGTCACTCGAGAATTATTAAATTGATTGTCTATAATAGAATCTAGTAAAAGAAACAAAACAACTAATAAAATTTCTCTAAATTATTTTTACAAAATACAACAAGCCGTAACATAAAATATGCCGTTATTTCTAACTTTGTAAAACCGAAGCTCCTATACAGCTGTCGTTTGAACAAAAATATTATGACACCACTTACGCCAAGACACTCGCTTCACCCTCTTGGAGGGTGGTCCGGCATGAACCCTCGGCGGTAAATGTGCTGGAACCTTCCTCAGAGCACTCTGGTACCGCAGCACGAACGCGTGCACAGCACATTTGATCGGCGACGACGTCTTCTCCGAACCGGGAGTCAGACTGACGGCGATAGTCGCCATCTTGCGCGCGCGCTTTCTAGAAGCTCTGCTGCCAGCCCTTCGTCTTCTCCTTCTACTTTTCTTTCCGACATCTCCAACCGTAATTTCCTTGCTCACCATTCCGCGATGAATAATAAAATTAGCGGGAAAAAGGCGCGACGCGGCACTATAAAATGGCGGCGATGACACGTATAGCATACGTTTACTACTTAACCTAACACTTAAAACTATAATAAAAATAAATAAAATCACAAAAAAGATTTTAAATAAAACAAATACAACAAAAACAACGTATGTACAACTTAAACTAAGGGTGTCTATAGACGCAAACGGCCCTAGTCTACGTATTCGCAGATAGGATGGACGAAACTACGTATGAGCGGTCGGATCGCGATGGAGATGTTGAAACAAAGATCGGAAGCGGGAGTACTCAGTTTCCGAGATTATCGCGAACGACAGGTATCAAACGAGAACGCCTAAAGACTGAGCCCGAAAATAAAGCTTCGGCCCTCGATGTCGACGCTTCAACTACCCGCAATATTAGTTTTTATTTGATCGCGGAATTTTTACAATACCGTCGGTTATTTTACTTAGTTACTTAGAAACACATGCAAAGTTACTTCAAGTTTATATTTTATACATACATATATAGATGTATTTCGACTACTGTCGTCCTCTCTTTACGTTAGGAGACATTACATTGAATGCTCAATTGGATGGTTAGCGGAAGGGAGTGTTATAATATAAATAACACTGCAGTATCCTGCCGCGTGGCATCTATGCCAAATAACCCTATCTGGCCATATACATGGAGGCTTTTGTCCAGGGCACTCCGATAGACTATAATAAATGCATAATTGAATTTGACTTCTCTCGCAAAGTAATCTACTTATTAATATATCGTTTTCAGTCTTTAGAGCTAGGAATTTCGATTCATTGAACGAAAAGTCTAGTGCGGCCTACGAATTAGGTACTATGTCTGAAAGCACTAAAGCAAAGAGCGCTGCGCAATAGGTCGAAAACTCCGCACTAATCTGTTACTTAATAAAAAAATAATCATGCTTATTTGTAGCCGACTTTAAAAAAAGGAGGTTAATAATTCGAATGTATGTTTATATATATATACATATTATAGTATAATGGTGGATTGCTGAGGCCCTTTGACATCTATATTTATCTTCGATTAAGAATCAAAATGCAGATGCACCGTCACCCCTGAGGACTAAGATAGAATGAATCGTTTCCAGTAAAACGGGTATCGGGTTCTCTACACTCACGAAACAACAGCTGCATTAAGCTGCTATTTTACGCTTTTCTGAGAGCGTGGTCCTACCACGTTCGAGCCAACCCATTCGTGCTTCAACCATAATATAGCGTGGTAGCGTGGCTTCACCACGTAAAACATGTAAATTAGGGTAGCAAAATAGGGGATGAAGTTTTTAGTGGAACTACTTAGATGACATTGAGATTATCCAGTTAAAATTCATCTCGAAAGGCTAAAAAAATTAAAAGCCGACTAAAATGAATAAAATAATTCTAAAAAGTGAAATCGCAGATTCAATTCTTCCATGCAATATGTCTCAGCGAATTCACAATGTTAAATAATTTTATTCCTTTTAATCGTTGCAAGACGACCTTTACCGTTTTTTTAAGTTAATTTGTAAATTTATTTTTATTACGAGCTGTAACTGATAATTGTTAACATGCGTTTTTAAACCGACTTCAAAAAGGAGGAGGTTCTCAATTCGACTGCATGTTTTCTTTACGTGTGTTACTTTACAACTTTTTTCTGGGTGAACCGATTTTGATGATTCTTATTTATTTGAAGGCTGATGCTTCTAGTGTTATCTCATATAATTTTGATCAAGATCTGATTAGTAGCTTTTAGTTATCCTTAATAATGCGTATTTAATTAACTTTGATTCGAATACACGAAGTTCTGATTTTATTTATATTGAAGTCGGTTGTAATTTTTTTTAATTTTATCACTGGTTGTCGAAACATTCGTAGACTGGTGCCCGACATAGTAACCGACTGAATAACCGTAATACGTACGTATGGATAAGGGTCGTCACTCACCATACGAAACAAAACAACATTACGATGTTATTTTACGCTAATATATTTCCTGGTCTTTCCTAGTGATCCTTCCCCGGTCGAGTCAACTCACTCGTGCTGCAACCCAGACGCAACAGCATTGTAAAGCTTAAACTTCAAATTACTTCAAACACGTATTACCATGGAATACGTTAACTTCGTAGTATCATGGAATAGGAAGTTAATTCTTTAAATCTGATTTGTCACCACGAGGAGAAGTTTTTTTTTTCACAACTACAATTTATTTATTTATTTATTAACTTGTAAGTCTATTTAAACATTCTTTAATTACACTATCAAATGTGCACATGAAGACTGTGTTCATAATGAGACGATTTTAATATACTTATGAAGTGGTCACATGATACGGGATTAGTCTTAAATGCTGCAAAGACTAATTTAATGTACATTAGCTCTAGTCAAAATAGGAGTAAGGTTATACCTAGGCTCATTGCGCATGACCACCAATGCCTTCACAGACTAAAGGTCCAAATAACATGTAACTGCGAATTCATAGACCTGGTAGACTCACAGGCCTACTTAGGACTTGTGATAGATAGTCGCCTAAATTGGAAAGAGCATATTGAGCATATGTGTGATTAACTTCGTGGTATGCTTGCAAAATTTTCTATAATTAAATGTAAAATTCGATAGAAAATACTTATACAGCTATATAAATCACTGGTACAGTCAAAAGTAGCATGGTTTGTCTAGCTATGGCAGAACGTACATCGTACAGATCACATTTAGAACGTATTTCTACAGTTAAGTATTTTAAAAACTAAAGTCCCGGGCAATATTAAAAACCAATATAAAGAATCAGATTACCATAACCTTTTTAGTCATTGTAAAATTATACCTATACACGAAAAGGTAAAGTTTACTCTTCTTATAGATTAATTTTTTCATGAACAGTTAAAAATTGCCCATACACGTGAATACTCTAAAACTCGCGACTCTGGAAAACCTAAACTAGCTTTACCTAAATACAATAATTTATATGTTAAACGTACCTTAGAATATATGATCCCTAACCTAATTTACCAGCTACCAGTATCTGTAAAATCAGAACTGAATCAAAAAAATATTAAATTAAAATTAAAAAACTACTTTATGGAATGCATTACTACTAATTTAAATTATTCATAATATGTTTTAATAATAAATAATATAGGATCCATGCGCGGTGCATTATGCAATAGAAGGTCACGCAATTAACTAATAAAAACTAAGTGTATTTCTTTTTTCTTACTACACCCTCATACTTATTATTGTCGGTGATACCGGTACACGGTAAAGTTTCTATAAACTTATGATTGTACCGTAACGTAATGTGTAATTAATGAATGTAATAATACATTAAAAAATAAATTAAATAAAACAATAAGAAAAACTAAATTAAATTTACCAGGCCTTAGGTAATCTTATTTTTTTTTTCTTTTAATAAGGTTATCTCCAACACGGATTTTCTCCTGTATCGTGGTTGCAGTTTACACACAACACGACAGGGCAAACATCCAGACCCGTAACATAGTCCATTCAAAAATACTTGTTCCGTGCGGGATTCGAGCCCGCGGCCCTAAGCGTTGCAACTCGTTGTTAAAACACGGAGCCGACAGCAATTGCACAATAGCTGGTATATTCCAGCTGGTGTTATCCTATGTATACTCGTACAACGGTATTGATGCGTGATACATTGCGTTCGAACGGATTAGGGGCCTGTCGACCTTGGCCTTCGCATCCCCATGGGTGCATCCCTCTCCCTCGCCGCACGATATGATTGGGGCATTTCGAAGTTGTATTATGTCGATTAAGTTGCGTGTTATGAAAACCTGATAAAACGCTATTCAACCGACTTGAAAAATATAAATTTTCAATTCGTCGCAATATTTTTATGTACGTTCAGCAATCTATCTATATAGTAGTATATACCTAATATCTATCTATATAAAACAAAAAATGTTTCTATGTCCGTTATAGACTGAAACCATCCAATCGATGTGTCCCACCGGTTTTATTAGAAAGGCAATAAATGCGAAGATGGTTTCAGACTACCAAAGCAATGCATTAAGCACTAGTAGTATTAAAAAATTGGTTGAACCTGCCGGCCACCCTTGGAACTTCCTGCTAATTTCGATATCTAAGTGCTTCAAATACCACTTACAGTCATAATTTTGTAAAACCACGTTTTTATATTTTTTCAAAAGTGACTATTTCACGAACAAATAAACCGACCTTGATGTGATTTACGACAATCGACACAATAACATCGGGACGTCAAACATGTCAATCCCCCCGTGACCATGGGTGCTGTAAAGCACTCGAAGCGTCGGGAATTAAAAAGTTAAACACAATAAAATTTGAAAAAAAAAAACGTTTTTAATTGACTTTGACTACATCGATGATGTTGTCATTTTATGTATATTGAATTCGGTTGTAGTAATTCTTAAACAGGTAGTCATAATTTTTTCTATTGGAAAGGGTACCTCAGGAGCAGGAGTGATAACATTTCAAAATTTACTTTCCATCAATATGTCAAAATATATGTCAAAATTGATTTACAGTATATATTTTAAAACGAAAAACTTATACATTAACTAAAACAACATTTATGAAATTCATTAAGTTTAATTTGACCTTATCTTTTAGTGTCAGACGTTTCGGGTGAGTTAAATCATCCTTGGTTATGAGAAGACTGAGGTATTTGACATCTTGATGGGTAAGTCTGGGCTACCTTTAGCTTTAAGATATCAACTTTTGGTCCAATCGACGGTGAGCGTGGGCAATTAAAAAAAACACTCACGCCGTCACCCAGAGGGGTAGGCAGAAACTACGGATTTCCATTTATCACGCACCTGACACACTTCGCTCGCCTCCTTTACATTCACATAATGTTAAAAAAGTTAATATCACATACTTATAAGATAATATTCGTGAGAATAGTTTTAATTACTGTCTGCGTCTTCTTTGGACTTTGGGTGGAGGCAGGCTTCTTCCATCGTACAGAGGTTTGACCTTGACCGTCATGATTGACATTCACAGTGCCAGAAGTTTCACGCCCTGGGATACGGATTCGCGTCAACGGTTTGGATACCTTACGTTTGGCGTAAACGCGATGGTTATGCCGCCATTTATTGGAAGCTATAAAATCTTCTTAAATAAAATGTTATTATCCTAATATATATAAATTACGTGTCATGTTGTTTGTCCGCGATGGACTCCTAAACTACTTAACCGATTTTAATCAAATTTGCATACCGTGCGCAGTTTGGTCCAACTTGAGAGATAGGATAGTTTTTTTGCCCATGAGTGACCCACAATTTTTTGACACGACAAAGGGTCGTCGAAAGGATGTTAAATTAAATTATACATACTATCATATTCTTAAAATAAATATTTTGTTACACAAGCGACCCGCCCGGATTCCCCTGGTCAGTATCTATTAATGTGACCTTTCATCAATTATCCGAATAGAACATAGCCCAGTGCCCTGTTTATCAAAACTCACAAGTCTACTTGTTCACAAGTTACACTTTACAAGAAAGTTTTTACATGTTCGAGTAAATTACGTTTATCAAAAAAATCTACAGGGCTTGTAAAATTTAACACTTGTAGGTTCTACTTGTAAGTTCTAAAATCAAAAATGTGTGCCGCATTCTTTTCCCGCCATTATGTTTTTGTTTTTTATTGAATATCCTTATTTAAACTCATGGCTATATGGTATATCGTCTGTGCCTAATTTTGATGAGACATTAAAAAAGTAGTAGCACAGGTAGTAGCGACGAAGTATTTCCGCCTTTTATATATAATTTGAAGTGTATTTTGCGATTTCTTGTAAAACGTCTAGAAATATAATAAAATAACGATTTTACAACGACAAATTTCTTTCGCATTTCGGCATTTCGCGACAAAAAGTTCTTTAAGTCGAAACCCTCCATTAAATTCATAGGTAGTCTGCATATGACCGTAGTCAATTCTTGTTCTATATGTTCTTGGTTCAATTAATAATAATAATAATAATAATAATAATAATAATATTCCACAACTATCACACAACGCCATCTAGTCCCAAGCTAAGCAGAGCTTGTGCTATGGGTACTAGACAACTGATAAACATACTTATATATTTCTAAATACATAAATATTATAGATAAATTACACCCAGACACAGAACAAATGATCGTGCTCATTCTAATAATTTCATCATCGATTGAGTCACTTGACTACATTTTAAAAAGGACAATCAAATTAAAAAAATATTATAGTATTACTTAAAACACTTGTAAGACGGAATGGAGAGTCGCTGGACACTCTTTGGATTTGCTAAGATTTTCTACAAATTGTAACTTACAAAGGATTTTTGATTAACAAAATCACGAATACAAGTGTAAAAATATACTTGTGAAATAAATCATGACCCTTGTAACTTGTAATTTACACGTGCAGTTTTGATAAAACACTAAACTTGTAAGTCGGAATGGAGAGTCGCTGGACACTCTTTGGATTTGCTAAGATTTTCTACAAATTGTAACTTACAAAGGATTTTTGATTAACAAAATCACGAATACAAGTGTAAAAATATACTTGTGAAATAAATCATGACCCTTGTAACTTGTAATTTACACATGCATTTTTGATAAAACACTAAACTTGTAAGTCGGAATGGAGAGTCGCTGGACACTCTTTGGATTTGCTAAGATTTTCTACAAATTGTAACTTACAAAGGATTTTTGATTAACAAAATCACGAATACAAGTGTAAAAATATACTTATGAAATAAATCATGACCCTTGTAACTTGTAATTTACATGTGCAGTTTTGATAAACACATATTTGTAATAATTAATCTTTTTACAGGAAAATTACTTGTAATACAAGGCTTGTAAATTTTGATAAACAGGGCACAGGTCCGTCCTGGAATTGCTTTCCATCTCTTTGTGAATCTTTTCAGTCGGTCGTTTCGGAGATTATTTATCACAAACACATAGACAAACATTTTAAAGTGATCATTTCTACTGAGCTCAGTAGAAGGCAGTTATTTCAATTTTATTTATATACATAAATGTATAGATTATTCATAAATTCTTCATCACATTCGCCATTGTGTCGTGTGACTACTACTATTCATTAACAGGTTTTTCTCCGTGGGTGTCATAATACGCGACTATGTGATTATTTTTACGCACTAGCGTAATGCTGCAGCTATTTAGTAGCAAGAATAAGGTAAGATCGATAGAGGGAGGACCGCATTCACTAATACCAGCGTAAAATAGCAGCTTAATGCTAATGTGTTTCGTATGGTGAGTTTAGAGAATCAGAGACCTTTTTAACCGAAAATGTTGCATTTAACCTTAGAACTCAGGAGTGACAATACATGTGCATTTTAATTATACCACACGTAACCAGACAGTCGTCCTCTGGCTAGTTCCACACAACCATTTTTAAACACACACAAAGTACTTTACCTGCTCTACATGTACATGCCGATATTGTGCTTGTGCAAGACTGTTACACACATCCAGTAGTGTTCACTGGGTGGCATGGCCCCTTTATCTGCCTAGGAGCCTGTGTGGGTACCTTCACATCAAATTTTTCACTAATTCTGCCCCCACAAGCAGGGATTGCATTGCTGCGTTCCAGTCTGAAGGGTATGGGGAACCCATTGTGAGGAATTTTATCTTAGTCTCTTCAGCGGTGACAACGCATCTCTATCCTTCTATGTATGAACTTGGCTGCAGGTGTTCATTGACTGCAGAAGCCATCAATCATCCACTGAACTGTGTTTGTTAATTTAATTATTTTTCGATTTTAGCAAAACTTCAACTAGGTACAAGTTTATGAACAAAGAATAAAGTGTACCAAAATTCAATTAAGATTTCCCCTTATGAATAAAGTACAAAAAAAAATTCACAATTATTTTTATACAATAAGGGTGACAAACGAGCACACAGTCTACCTGATAGTAAGCTGATGCTGTGGCCCATAGACATCTACATTTATCTTCAATTAAGAATCAAAATGCAGCTGCGTTGCCAGACCAGGGGACTGAGATGGAATGCCTCGCATGCATTAAGATGATTTTTACGTTGGTATTCTGTGAGATTGTGGTCTTATCCCGCTCGAGCCGACCCATTCATGGCGAAACCACAATATAGCTGCAGCATGGCTCTACCACGTAAAAAAAACAGACAAAGACACAATTACAATATAAACTAATAATTTGAGGAATGATGTATTAACAATAACATAGGTAATATATGTACTACACATTGATTAAAAAAATACTTATTACACAGTAGACATTTAAATAGCCAGCTAGAGGTGTTAAGTAAGTCAATCATTTATATTTTTACTATGTCATTGAAACTAATTAAATAAAAATTTTGCCAGATGTTTGTACTGTATCCCAATACATATAGTTTGCACGACTTGCATGTAGATGAGTATGGAACTTGTAAACATATTTGCTACATCAGTTGGGTACTCTCGATCCTGCCATTTGCTATATTTCGTAGAAATTACACTGGCAAAGTCTTGTTTCCTTTTTTTTCCCTTATTGGGTATTTCTATGGCCCTAACTATGAAAAAAATACTGGGAGATTGCTAACAGCTTTCCTTTTTGAAATATACAGTATGTTAACAAAATTTCTATTGATCACTATCAAATGATCTTTTATAAGATTTCCTTGAATAAACAACTTTAGGTAGATCTCGTTGCAAACTCCAGTAGTAGTCTGCCATCATATGTCCCACCAACGCCCATGATAATGCTCTTCCATTGTCCAAACATCCTGATGGAATCTTTCACCCTGCTCCTCACTAAAATCACCCAGACTTTGTCGAAATTGATCTAAATGCGAGTGCAGGAAGTGGATTCTTATGCTCATGTTGCACCCTAGCTCCTGCAAGTTCAATAACATGGACTCAACAAGGCTAAGGGCTATAACGATGATGATGATTGCAAAAATACCACCACAAGTATTTTCTTAGGTATAATGAAATTTAATGTTGGTTTCTGGAGTAAGAATTTTTTTCTTTTAAACAAGATGCTAAAATTCAGATCAAAGTTCAGATCTCTTACGAAGTCATTTAGGTCTTTCTGATTAAATGGTTGAGGTTCTTGGCTAAATTTGTAGTCTGAATCAGAGCCTTCACTTGATGTATTTTGTTCGGTTGCACAAGGATTTGGATCATCAGAAAATTGAGATGTGCTGGGTTTTACACACTCTACTCTCGTGATTTTAATTGAGGTCGTTGAGCAGAAGATAAGTTAGGATATGACCACTTATTACGAATACCAGGGTTAATTCCGTTTATTTTCTTAACACAGAAGTAGTAATTGTCATAATGGTTTTGAGATTCTCTCCAAATTATGGGTGTTACAAACATTATTGCATTTCTTTTTCCACTGGACCATAACCAGAGACATATCACACATTTCTGGCATGGCTTTTTCCTGATTCATCATCATCATCATTACAGCCATTCACAAGTCCACTGCTGAACATAGGCCTCCCCCAAGTAATGCCACAAAACACGGTCCTGAGCCACCTGCATCCATCTACTTCCTGCATGTGTTACCAGATCGTCACTCCATCTAGTGGGGGGTCACCCTACACTACACCTACCAGTTAGAAGCTGCCACTCGAGAACCATTCTTCCCTATCGGTTATCGGTTTTATATTTATTTTCCTAATTACACAATTTTATTTTAGAGTATTGATGATACACAGTTTTTACAAAGTCCGATATAGATAAATATTCACCAAAAATATAGCAAAAACAATTGGGATTAAGCACACAGCATCTTCTTGACGAAGCCATATTGAACACAACTAAATATATTTCAGTGTCCAATAAAAAACAAATTAAGTGAAAAAGTAAATGAGGGTAGTTAGCTGTAACTTAAAAATAAAAGCCTTTAGAGAAAAATTGTTACCATATATAAAAAATATGTATCATTTGAGTTATAGATCCACTATGCACCCACCTACTTTTGTGTATTTGTTAGTCACTTCAGATTTATATAAACAAAAACAGATAAGGTTCAACAAAATTGGCACTTCACTTAACCATTACTAAAATTCTTCTTCTCTTCTTTCTCTTTTATTTGCATTGAGATGTAAAGTACATTCTTTCGTTAGGTTTACTCATTTTTTTAAACTTGGGAAATCACAGTTTAGATAAATTAAGCCCTTTTTGTACCTTTTTTAGAATGATGGTTATTAAGGAGCACACACTACCTGATGGTATGTAAATGCTGAAGTTCCTAAAATCCTAGAGTTAGTAGCCTAATGGCAGGGCACTTATCATGAACTCAAAAGGTTGTGGGTTCGAATCTACCATTTGATTACTGTTGTGAACCACTCCTGACACAAGCTTTTCAAGCTTACCAGGAGTGGTTAAAAGGAATATTAGTAATATTAATTGATAAGATTAGTAATATTTAAAAAAAAATGGGAATAAAAATATCTAATCTAGCAACACTCATTTGTAAAAGTTGAAAAATGTTGAAAAGATAAATCAACTGGTCAATATTCCAAATTAAAAAAACTAAGCCCCGTGCCCAGTATGGGGCATAATATGTAGAGTGTTGAGAAAAGTTACAGCCTATAAACATCCCACTGCAAAGAGCAGGCGTCCTCTAACTTACTCAAAGAGGGTTTTAGGTCAAGGAAGTGTCTGCCGCACAGTCCCAACGAGTATTGATAGACTACAGATGTCTTCGAAATATTTTTATTTCTCAGACATGCAGGTTTTCTCACAATGTTCCTTCACAACAAACAATTTTCCTTCACCTCTAAGCATGAGGTAAATTAGCACTTAAAATTGCAATTATATATGTACAAATTTTCACGAGATCTCGCCTCTCTCGTATATTTACATGACTGAGTCTCGTACAAGTTTTAAAGATCTCGCAAGATTGCGAGTTTGAGGGAAGAGCATAAACCATGTGTGTCATTATGTGGCTGCATGTGAATCGCAAAATAGATCCATGCCGCGCTGTGCCTGTATGTAATTATTGCTGCCGAAGGCAGATTTAACAAGGTTACATAAAGAAAGTGAATCTATTATATAATATAGGATTTTAAGAATGAAATTATAACCTTCATAGGCATCTTCCATCATAGGGAGGATATTTGCCACAGTTGCCACGCTCTGCAAGCGGGTTGCAACCATAATGTTGTAGCAGCCAGGCTAATCAACCCTAAATAATATATACCTTGCTGCTACCATAACACAGAAGGCAAAGAAAACATTTATTTTTTAATTATCCCCGGCTGCTGAGATACTGCGGGCTGCATATCGATGTGAGATAATTTGACGTATATATTTAACGTTCTAATAAAGAAACAAGAAACAGCCGCAAATATCATTCAGCGCCACATCGTCTTCACATGCCGCTATCGTCATGTATACGTTGACCATCTTTGAGCCGTTTCTTCAAGCCGTAGCTCGCTGTTCCGGAGCTGTGTCCCACGCCGCCACCGCTCGCCGACTACGCGCGCGCGCCGGCCTGCACAACTTTTATAGCCCAGTCCTGCGACGTAGCTACGAGAAGATATACACGAGTCTCACGCCGGCAAATGGAACGCACATAATAGTTGTATTTTGATTAATCTTTATTGGTCATAATGTAATAATTGTAATTGGCTAGGCAAATAAAAATTGTTATTATTGGTAAACTAACGTAGCCGGACATATTAATATAGGCAGGGTTGACGTAAAAATGTAATCCGTATTCCATATTCAATACTCGATACACCATTCGTTTGCATATAAAATAGTAGTTTCATTTCTCCGCCACTAGACCACTCGGAGTCTGTTAATAGTGGACCTCATATTACCACTATTAACATGTTTTTATTTTTAGTTGTTATTAGGAAGACACTGCGACCTATCTCCCGATTTGTTTCTCTCTGTTGCCTCACAACACCCACGGGATGAGGTTAGTGGATATTCTTTAACCACACTTCTCCATCTTCCTATTAACTACTTTCTTACACATATCACCTTATATGACTCTTATATGTTTTCCACTTTCATATTTACAATACATATGGACTTTTAAAATATCTATGGTGTGAAATGGGAGAATGGGTTACTTTTTCTTGCAACCACATAGTGAACATTCACACACAAGCAAGATTTCAATACTGAGATCAGCAGAGGAGTAGCATTAAAGGTGTAAGACATCTAATGCTACAATTAACAATGCATCTTTTAAGTTCTTAAATTGTTATTGCACATAAAATATCACAACTCAATTTACAAAAAAAAAAAACATTGAAAATAGTACATTGAATGTCAGATGTCAAGCCAAAAGGAGTTCTACTATAATTTTTAATGTCAAAACATTACAACTATTGTTTTGTACTGAAGTCAACAAAATTGGCATTATAGGAATATAAATAACAATAATTATAAATATATTATTATATTAATGATGTTCTCAAAAATAAATAAAAACAATTAAGAATGTATAATATACTGAGTTTTAAGCAACAATGTACTATTGCTGTTCTTCCCACTTGAAAATTATAAAAGCAAATACAACAAAGCTTAGAAAATACTATTGATACAATGAATCCCTGTACTTATAATAAATGTAGGGCAACTCATTCTGTAAAATATTAAAAACATTGCACGACCCTTCACAACCACAGATTTAAAAATGTATAGTAATAATATATGTCAATATGGTAAATCACTATAGAAGATAAATTCTGGACATATTGAAATAAAAATATACCAGTGTAGATGGAGATTGGCAGAATTATTGTATCCTAAACACAATATCAAAGGCAATATTGAAGAAGAAAAAAGTAAACTAAAACTATTACTGCTTAATTTCCCATAAAACATCTTGCAACAAAAATACATATGGTTGGAAAACACAAAATGAACATTTGCTAATGTTGATCCATATTCATTAAAAAAGTTCTTAGATGGAGATCATATAATCTGTTAATCCTGATTACAGATAAATGCTCTCTGTTATAAACAAGACAGACATATATGACAATTCTGCTGTTTATACCAAAAATAATGAAGTGTTTAGTTTTATTCGATTTTGTAAGGAATTAATTTTTGTTGTCATAAATATACTAGTTAGGTGCAAATTGCAATCCTTTGAATACCGTTTATCAATACAATGGTTCATCAAGGGTTACGAAAAACAAAAATGACAGGAAAAATAGCAGTTATATTTAAAGTATCGTATTATAAATGGACATGACTGTTACCTGTTTGGTCAGAGCCATTCTTGAGACTTTCGTCGGTCGGTTTCTCTTTCAATGAAGACAATAAGCTGGCAGCTGACATAGCTTGCAAATCTTGTACACAATTTTCTCAGTCTTCTTTTAATATATTAACTCTACTAAAATTCTAAAATACCTAACCAATATTTACAAAAGAGCTCAGGAAATTATTCTATCACCTATGTTGTATTGTTTATATCACAGACTTTTCGTTTTTCACTAAACAATACGAATAAAAACGTCCACGCACGAAAATACTATCAATATTTACAATACTACATATAATGAACTTATTTACACATTAAAAACTAATTTTATCAGCTAAATATTAACAAATACGCTGTAGCGGTCACGAGATACTCATAACTAAAAGAATTTATCAGTTTTCAATGCAAAAATATATAAAACGTCCGCCATATGCCTTTTGAAACCTTTATTATAAGGCTAAAATCCAGATAGAACTCGTATAGAAATAATGCAGCAAAAGTGTAGTATTTTTGATTCGGTAGGCTTATATCCAGTTGCCATTGTTTAGTTTTTTGATATAAACGGCGTTTTCCTTTGTGATGGATTGTCATAAGAGAAAGTACTTGATTTGGACATATTATGATAGTGGAAATTTTTGGCCATAAATGATTAAATTAAATAATTTAAAAAAGTTATTAATAACAATGTTTAGAGGTATAATATATTAAATTTCTATACATTTTAGTATTGAATTAGGGACGTTCCGATCGCTAATACGATCTCAATCCGATCCAGTGCCCAGTGGTTTTTCGAACTCTAATCAAATGCAAAGGATTTTCTATGGGATCAAGTCAAATACAAAAGAAATTGAATAACGAAGATTAATTCATTTTTACTATTGTTCAAACACGGCCGAAACTTGATTTTTGTTTACTTTAGTATCTTTAAAAGTAAGTGCTTGTCACATCGACACGAAGGCTTCAGTTCTTCGGGCGAAGCCGAAGACACTTTGGTCCGCTCAAGCAATATACTACGATTCTGGCTCCAATGTCATATCAACAAGCTCGCATATCATGGAATTTTATCCCAATGAACTATGCTTGCGCCTTGTACGGCTTCCTTTTTTTTTTGAATAAACTTCTTATATGTAACAAGCTCGTGGAAACTCCATGCGGTCGGAGCGAAGTTCTGCAAGACCCGTCGTGGAAGAGCCCAAGAACTCCGATCTCACTCTAAATCTCATAGTTGTTTGACGGGAAATAAAGCTGAAGTCTTCAGCAGATATAACATCATACAGGCAACTAAATTGACAGATCTCCAAATGCACGGCGAGACTTATGCAAGTTGAATTTAGCTCGTATTGAAGAAGTGATCGCGCGAAACATAGGCTCCTAAGTTTTTGCCACAAATCTGTCTGGCAAGAACAGACAACTGTCAAAGCTGAAGACCGAATGTGTTAGTCTCGCTTCAGAGACACGTGAGATTTTGAGTGAGATGGAGAAGTTCTACGGGCAGCTGTACACGTCATCGTTGGAGCCACATGCAAGCGTAAGTAACGATTTAAGAGCAAGTCTTATACGACACCATTCTAATAATATCCCGGCCGTCAGTCTAAGCGAGGTTAGAATGGCTCGCCTGCACCACCTTAAAAACGACAAGACCACGAGCAATGATAGAATTATGGCGGAACTTTTGAAAGCGGGTGAAAAACCAATACTCGAAGTCTTTCATTAGTTCTTTAAATCTGATCTCCATGGTGGCACTACTCAAGAGGCGTTGCTCAAAATTAAGGCAATCATTTTGATCAAAAAAGGCGACAACGCTCTGTTGAAGAACTACAGACTATTTCTTTTCTTAACCGCTTCTATGTTTTGTTTTCGAGTCATTACGAACCGTCTCATACGCAGACCCGACGACTTGCATCCTCCCGAAAAAGCCGGTTTCTGAAAAAGCGACCATGGGTAGTTCTTCAAAACGTTCAAAAATATTTTGCCGGACTTTAACATACAGAATTGTTGGGCCTTGTATATTCAAATTATTTTTGTTAATTAGTACATAATTCAAACTACATGGCGCATTAAAAAATGGGAAGAAACCCATATATTCCTATAAAATTTTGAATATATGTCCAATATTTTCATACATAAACATAAACACTCGTGCCTGTCACCCAGAGGGGTAGGCAGAGACTACAGAATTCCATTTAGCACGATCCTGATCCGAAACCTCTCTCGCCTCTTCCACATCCATATACCTACGCATACATGCTCGTCGGTTAAGGGTACTTTTAATTTGGCCCATTTTTAATATATCGCCAATTTGGTCGACAAACTTTAGCCTACGACGTTCTTTTCTGACTCTTCCATTCACTTTTGCAACATATATTTGCTTTGTCAGTCTTTCCTCATTCATTCTTTCTACATGACCAAACAACCGAAGCATTCCTTTCTTAATCCTGGTCACCGCATCATCTTACAAACCACACTCTTCTTTTATCACACAATTTCTCACCCTGTCACTCAGATTCAGCCCTAACATACTCCTTAGCGAACGCATTTCTACTGCATTTATTTTACTCTCGTGCTTCTTCTGCCACACCCAACTTTCACTACCATACGTTAAGGTAGGGACTAATACAGCACTGTGAATTGCCATACGTGCTTTTTTTGACACATTCTGACATTTCACAATAGAGTGTATAGCCCCATTTACTTTATTTCCTGCATTCACTCGTCGTTCAATATTGTTACGAGCTTGAGGTTCGTGACAAAAAAAACTGCCGATTTAATTACCAAGATTTATACTTTAATTCACTTTACACTAATTAAACTTAAAACACTAATAATTAATCACACTGATTCACTTTATTCCGCTCCGAAGCTTCGATTGTCTCGCCAAATTCAATACTTCCCCGATCGCACCTTGCAGCGCCTATAAATACACATTAGCACCGAAACATCAAGAACATTCAAGTAAATACGCGCAAGGCGTCGAAAGTTCGAGTGTCGGCTTCTAGAAGCTTAGTTCTTCGTTTCGACACCAGATGGCGCTGTCGGTTGAAAGATTAGTGACGTCATTTTCTGGAAAGGTTCCCCCCGCTCTCGTCCCTGACACTACATGACGTCAACTTAGGCGCGCAACACTGCCCCCTCCTAAGACATACTCGTCCCGAGCATTATCGGCCCCATAATAACGCGCCAAGCGATCAACATGGACGATCTTAGGAGTCCCTCTTGCGCCTTTCTGTATCCGGTAGGTTACATCGTTGATCCTGGTTACAATCCGGTACGGGCCGTCCCATTTAGCTTGAAGCTTAGGAGATTTCCTTTTGCTGCGGACTGGAATATGCAACCACACTAGTGAACCTTCGTCGAACCCTTTATTGTTAATTTTGCGGTCATATCGGGTTTTCATCTTCTCAGACATTTGCTGGTCCGATTGTCTGACGTGCTCATAAATGTCATTCATTTTATTCCGCAAGTAATTTGCATAATCGGTTATACTGCGTGGGGCATCAGGTGGTAACACGGTGATCAAGTCTGCAGGCAGCCGTAATTCTCTTCCAAAGTTTGCGAAAGCTGGTGTCACTGCTGTACTTTCGTGAACAGCGCTTCGATATGAGAGCAAAAACGGTTGTATGTGCTTGTCCCAATCTCGTTGCCGATTGTCTACAACTTTTGCTAGGTACCTCTCCAATGTCTGATTAAATCGTTCTACCATTCTATCAGATTGCGGGTGATAAGAAGTCGTTCTTGTTTTATGAGTACCCATAACTCGGCAAGTTTCTTGGAATATTTGAGACTCAAAATTCCTTCCTTGATCGCTGTGAATCTCTAAAGGTACTCCAAAACGACAGAGGACTTCATGAACTAGTTTATCTGCAACTGTTGAAGCTTCTTAATTCGGAATGGCGAAGACTTCTGGCCACTTAGTGAAGTAATCCATCACAACCATGAAATACTTGTTACCGCTTTCACTCTCCGGAAACGGCCCCGCCACATCAATGGCTATTCTCTCCCATGGTGCACCAACATTGTACAACTTCAACGCACCTCTACTACGAGTCTGAGGTCCCTTTACAGCCGCACAACTTGTACATTTGCGACACCAGTCCTCGACATCGTTTCGACAGTGGACCCAGTAAAACCGTTCTCGGATCTTCAGTAGAGTTCGTTTAACTCCCAGATGGCCTCCTGAATAATCGTTACGGTACAGCTGTAGAACATCCGGTACTTTAGCTTTAGGGACAACCATTTGCAAATGACAGCTGTCTCCCCGAACATTTTCCCATTTACGGCACAGAACTCCATCCTGAAGCAGCAAGCTGTCCCACTGGGCCCAATAGCTTTTAGTGGTTGAACTCATCGCTGAGACGTCGCTCCACTTAGGCTTGGTTGCTACCAATGGGCCTTCATCCATTCCAGAATCGGCTTGATGTCCGGAACTTCCTGTTGTGCATGTCGTAGGCTGTCCTTCCACTCGTTGCTGAGGTGGTCTGTCCTGAGCATCCTCACGGATACCACTTCCTTACTCTCTTGCCTAGTACAATGTTTCCAATCTTGAGGACAAGGTCTTCTTGACAATGCACCTGCGTTGCCATGAGATTTCCCGCTGCGATGTCTGATAGTAAAGTCGTATCCCGGTTGCTGCTGGGCGGTGATGTTAGCCGCACTTCCCTTCTGAGATCGTTCACCTTCCCTTTCTAGGGTTCGCTTAGGACAGCTGGACCGAAGATGGCCCTTTTCCCCACAGCCATAGCACCTAGGGCTGTATCCTTTATTGTGGTCGTGAACCGTAACTGCTGCAACCTCCCTAGCGTGAGGGGAACGATGATCCTGCCACCGACAGGCGGTGCCGTTAGCTGCACTACCCTATCGAGATCGATCAACTTCCCTTTCTACGGTTCGCTTAGGGCAGCTGGATCGAAAATGGCCCTTTTCCCCACAGCCATAGCACCTAGGGCTGGATCCTTTGTTACGGTCGCGAACTGTAGCTGCTGCAACCTCCCTGACGCGATGGGAACGATGATCCTGCCGCACGGCTTCCACCTCCAGTGCATGAGCTAAGGCGTCCTTAAGCGTCTCGTGGTGCCCGAGTCTCACAGCAGCTCTGACTTCCAGTTCGCGGATACCGTTGATGAATATCTGAACCAGGTTCCCTTCAATGAGCGCAGGTACAGACTGGTATGCTTTTTGAACCAGCTTCTCCACCTCAAGGGCCCACTGCTGCAGGTTTTCGTTGCTGCGTTGCACGCGATCTTTAAGCTGCGCGCGAAAGACGTGTTCCAGGTGGGCGTCGCCATATCTCGCCTCTAACGCCTCAAGGAGCTGTTCGTAGGTCACTTTCTTACCGAGAGCTTCCAACACAGTTAAGGCTTGGTCGCACAGGCCCAGGGTGAGTGCAGTCATGGCTTGGCTTTTATTCCAGCCGTTCGCCTCCATGACGGCCTCGAACTGGATTTTGTAGGCCGACCAAGAAGAAGTCCCGTCGAACGGTGGCACTTTGAATCCACGTAGCGAAGGTGTTGTAGCTACTACGGGAGCTGTTGTTCCATCTCCAAGTTTGAGGTCATCCAGCGTTTTCTTCACGTCAGCCATCACGTTGTCAACCCGATTGTTCACTTGGTCGATTCGGGTTTCAGATTTCTCAATTCGGGTTTCAGCTTCTGACAGGCGGTTGTCATGTTGAGCAACCCTATCCTTCACCTCCTTCATCTCCTTCCCGAAGGTAGCGTGCAGGTCCTTCATAAAGAGCATCTGCTCTTCCAACCGACGTGCCTGTTCATCCTGTCCGCCTCGCAGCTGCTCTTCCAACAGACGGACCTGTTTCTCCTGCTGCTCTTTCCACTGACGGACTTGTCCCTCCTGTCGTCGAGCCTGTTCCTCCTGTCGGCGAGCCTGCTCCTGCAGCATCACCATCAGAGCACCTAAGTCAAGTGCTGCAGATGTAAGAGCTACTGACGGGCCTGCAGCCGGCGGCTGGCCCTCCGACGTCTTCGGCGTTGCACCACCAAATCTTCTTTGGTCCGTCTCCTGCTGGCGTTGACTTCGGGTACGGACACCCTCCGTTTCCTCCTTAGGTAAAATTGGCATGATTTTATCCCACTTCTGACACCAATTGTTACGAGCTTGAGGTTCGTGACAATAAAAACTGCCGATTTAATTACCAAGATTTACACTTTAATTCACTTTACACTAATTAAACTTAAAACACTAATAATTAATCACACTGATTCACTTTATTCCGCTCCGAAGCTTTGCTTGTCTCGCCAAATTCAATACTTCCCCGATCGCACCTTGCAGCGCCTGTAAATACACATTAGCACCAAAACATCCAGAACATTCAAGTAAATACACGCAAGGCGTCGAGAGTTCGAGTTTCGGCTTCTAGAAGCTTAGTTCTTCGACACTAGATGGTGCTGTCGGTTGAAAGATTAGTTATGTCATTTTCTGGAAAGTTCCCCCCGCTCTTGTCCCTGACACAACATGACGTCAACTTAGGCGCGCAACAATATCCTTATCATATCTCTCATACCTGCTGAATACACATCCCAAATATACGAACTCATCCACTTGCTCAATTAACTCTCCTTCTATTCTTATTTCACATACCGTTTTGCTTTCATCTCTTTCAGAAACCATCACTTTCGTCTTACTTGCGTTCACTATCATTCCCCTTTCTTTTAATGACCTGTTCATTAATGTAACCATCATTTGAAACTCGGCCGCCGACGACGCAAGTATGACTTGATCATCGGTAAAATTTTTGCATTTGGGATTTTCATCTGTCAAAGATCATTTATGTAAATTAGGAAGAGAGTTGGACATAGAATACTTCCCTGAGGAACCCCAAAATTTACAGGTACTTCTTCGCTAATGATGTTATCAATTTGTACACATTGTGTTCTGTCTGTTAAAAAATCTTGAAGAAGTTTCAACTGGATGTCTCTGATACCAAGGTATTCAAGTTTTTTAACTAAAATTGGGACAGAGACTGTGTCAAATGCCTTTGCCAAATCTAAAAATACACCTATTGTTTTTTTCTTATTGTCAAAGTCATTAACTATGTAACTTGTTAGTTCGAAAACCGCATCTGATGTAGATCTATTTGCTCTAAAGCCAAATTGTGCGTGTGATAAAAGATTTTTATTTTCCAAATATTTTACAAAAATTTTATTTATAATGCGTTCTGAGATTTTTGAGATAATAAGAAGAATAGAAATTGGTCTATAGTTATTGACACAGCCTCTGTCTCCACTTTTGTGAATAGGGTGGATTCGTGATTTCTTATATATCCTCGGGAATACTCCAGTTGAAAGTGATAAGTTGCAAATGTACGCTATCGGAGAGGCTAGAACATCCCTGTTTGCTTTTAGGATCTCACTGGAAATTAAATCCAGGCCAACTGAGCAATTGCTCTTTAGACCTGTTATTAGATTCCTTACTTCATTTTCATCCGTTAATAGAAGAGTAAAAGAGTGACAGTATGAATTTAAGACATGGGGTTGGACTGGGGGCTTATTTTTATGCAGGTCTTCAGCTAAGTTTCTTCCAACATTTGCAAAATATTGGTTAACACCATTCACCGATGCTTGTGGATTGTTTGTATCTATTAGTTCTAACGGAATCTTAATTGAGTTCAGCATTTGCCATAACACATCCCTGTTCACTCTGTCATAAGTCTTTTCAAGGTTTATGAACGCACAAAAAACTTTTTGGTTTTTCGCCAAAAACTTCTCCGCGATCATGCGCATGGAAAAGACTTGATCTGTACACCCCATTCCCTTTCTAAATTCCGCTTGCACATCCCAAATTTTTTCATTAGTTTCTTTCATAACTCTTTTAATTAGTACCTTAGCATACAGTTTTCCCACAATGCTAAGAAGGCTGATACCACGGTTGTTTTTACAGTCCTGCTGTGACACTTTTCCCTTATATATTGGGACTATCACGGCTTTGCACTACTCTCCCGGTACCCACTTTTGTTCCCAACATAAATTAAGCAAGGTGTACAGCAGGCCTGCCACCACTTCCTCTCCAGCCCCTAGCATTTCGAGTGAAACTCTATTATATCCGGCTGCCTTACCTACTTTCATGCTTTTCATTGCTTTCATTATTTCATCTATACTTATCTCCCTATCTCTTTCATGTTCTTTCGAAATTTCTATTTCATTTAGTTCACACGTCTCCCACTTCATCATTCAGAATGCAGCCATTCTCGTCTCGTATCGCATTCAATCTAGGCTGTTTTGAATGTCCCCTGGTATTTCTTACGAGTATCCAGAACATTTTAATATTTGCCTGGAAGTTAACCGATATTCTTCTTTCATTCTTATCCATTCTTTGTTGCTTTATCCTTTCAACTAATTCTTTTACTCTCTTATTTAGACGTTTAAATTCTGCCTTTTTTCTTTCAATCTCATCATTCATACCGCCAGAATTACCAGCTTTGGTTGCTAGTAAATCTAGCCATGCTCTCTTCTTTGCTTCAACTTCCTCATCATCCCACCATAACGTATTGTTACGAGCTTAGGGTTCGTGACAACAAAAATTGCCGATAGAATTACCTAAATTAACACTTACTTTACACAAATTAAAACTTAAAACACTAGTAATTAAACACACTAATTCACTTAATTCCGCTCCGAAGCTTCGCTTGTGTCGCCGAGTTCAACTCTGCCCGATCGCATCTTGCAGCGCCTACTTATATAAATTAGCAAAATATCCAGAATGTTCAAGTAAACACGCGCAAGGTACCGAGAGTTCGAGTTTTAAACTTCAAGAAGTTTAGTTCTTCGGTTCGAGACTAGATGGCGCTAGTGCGCCGATTTTAGCGCGTAACACTGCCCCCTCCTAAGACATGCTCGTCCCGAGCATTATCGGTCCCATAATAACGCGCTAGGCGATCCACATGGACGATCTTAGGAGTCCCTCTTGCGCCTTTCTGTATCCGGTAGGTTACATCGTTGATCCTGGTCACAATCCGGTACGGGCCGTCCCATTTAGCTTGAAGCTTAGGAGATTTCCCTTTGCTGCGGACTGGATTGTGCAACCACACAGGTGAACCTTCGTCGAACCCTTTGTTGTTCATTTTGCGGTCATACCGGGTTTTCATCTTTTCAGACATTTGCTGGCCCGATTGTCTGACGTGCTCATAAACGTCATTCATTTTGTTCCGCAAGTCATTTGCATAATCGATTATACTGCGTGGAGCATCAGGTGGTATCCCGGTGATCAGGTCTGCAGGCAGCCGTAATTCTCTTCCAAAGTTTGCGAAAGCTGGTGTCACTGCTGTACTTTCGTGAACAGCGCTTCGATATGACAACAAAAACGGTTGTATGTGCTTGTCCCAATCCCGTGTCTACAACTTTTGCTAGGTACCTCTCCAATGTCTGATTAAATCGTTCTACCATTCCATCAGATTGCGGGTGATAAGAAGTCGTTCTTGTTTTATGAGTACCCATAACTCGGCAAGTTTCCTGGAATATTTGAGACTCAAAATTTCTTCCTTGATCGCTGTGAATCTCTAAAGGTACACCAAAACGACAGAAGACTTCATGAACTAGCTTATCAGCAACTGTTGAAGCTTCTTGATTTGGAATGGCGAAGACTTCTGGCCACTTAGTGAAGTAATCCATCACAACCATGAAATACCTGTTACCGCTTTCACTCTCCGGAAACGGCCCCGCCACGTCAATGGCTATTCTCTCCCATGGTGCACCAACATTGTACAACTTCAATGCACCTCTACTACGAGTCTGAGGTCCCTTTACGGCCACACAACTTGTACATTTGCGACACCAGTCCTCGACATCGTTTCGACAGTGGACTCAGTAAAACCGTTCTCGGATCTTCAGTAGAGTTCGTTTAACTCCCAGATGGCCTCCTGAACAATCATTATGGTACAGCTGTAGAACATCCGGTACTTTAGCTTTAGGGACAACCATTTGCAAATGACAGCTGTCTCCCCGAACGTTTTCCCATTTACGACACAGAACTCCATCCTGAAGCAGCAAGCTGTCCCACTGGGCCCAATAGCTTTTAGTGGTCGAACTCATCGCTGAGACGTCACTCCACTTGGGCTTGGGAGCACTGGCCTTTATCCATTCCAGAATCGGCTTGATGTCCGGATCTTCCTGCTGTGCATGTCGTAAGCTGTCCTTCCACTCGTTGCTGAGGTGGTCCGCCCTGAGCATCCTCACGGATACCACTTCCTTACTCTCTTGCCTAGTACAATGTTTGCAATCTTCAGGACAAGGTCTTCTTGACAATGCATCTGCGTTGCCATGAGATTTCCCGCTGCGATGTTCGATCTCAAAGTCGTATTCCTGCAGTAGTTCAATCCACCTCGCAACTTGTCCTTCTGGGTTTTTAAACTGCAATAGCCATTTTAGTGCAGCATGGTCAGTTCGTAAGTGAAATTTTCGTCCCAGAAGATATTTGCTAAAATGTTGCAACGACTTTACCACAGCTAGCAATTCGCGTCTTGTGACACAGTAGTTCCTTTCCGGTTTTGACAACGACTTGCTGAAGTACGCTATCACGACCTCTTGGTCACCATTACGTTGAGACAACACACCGCCAAGTCCTATATCACTTGCGTCTGTGTCAACTATAAATTCTTTGCTTGCATCAGGGTATTCCAAAATAGGTGTTTTGCACAGACGGTCCCTGAGCTCCTGGAATGCGATATTACAACTTTCATCCCAGCAGAAATGTCGCTTCTCCTCGGTTAGCTTATGTAGAGGTTTGGCTATACCTGCAAAGTTCTTCACAAAACGTCGGTAATAGGAGCACAAACCCAAAAATGCTCTAACCTGCGTCTTGTCTTTTGGAACCGGCCAATCCTTTACAGCTGCGATTTTCTCTGGATCCGTGCGGATACCTTCTTCCGACACTACATACCCCAAAAAGTTGACTTGCCGTTTGAATAGTGAACATTTCTTCGGACTCAACTTGAGGTTGGCACTCTTAATCTTCATGAGCACGCGTTCCAAGTTTTGAAGGTGTTCCTCAAACGTACGGCCCACGATGATGATGTCATCCAAGTAGACCAGACAGACATCGCCAATTAGCCCGGTAAGTACAAGTTCCATCAGCCTTTCAAACGTTGCTGGAGCATTGCACAACCCAAACGGCATTACTTTAAATTGCCACAGACCCTTTCCCGTCGAGAACGCAGTTTTCTCCTTGTCCTTAGGGTCAATTTCAACTTGCCAGTAGCCACTTTTTAGGTCCAGCGTGCTAAACCACTTTACTCCTGTAAGCATGTCCAGACTGTCGTCAATTCTTGGCAAGGGATAGCTATCCTTCTTAGTAACGTCGTTCAGACGGCGATAGTCAACACAAAACCGCAAGCTGCCATCCTTCTTCTTTACCAGTACCACGGGTGAACACCATGGACTAGATGAAGGTTCAATAACACCATCCTTCACCATTCCCTTAATCATGGTTTCCACTTCCTTTTCACGTGCTACCGGCAATCGTCTTGGCCGCTGACGGATAGGCAACTTTTCACCTGTGTTTATTTTGTGTTGAACTAAACCAGTCTTTCCTATGTCAGCATCGTTTGATGAGAATACATCGGCGTACTCGAGTAACAACTTCTTCGCCTTGACCAATTCGTTCGGGGACAGAACACTGCGATAGTCTTCCAAAAGTGTGGTCACTCTCGTTTCTGAATCCTTGCTGGGGGTCCCACTCGATATATATTGGCACTGACGTAACCAATCCACTTCCTCACAAGTACCAACCAGTGTGCCTTTTTCTATAATCTGTTCCCGGTCGCAAAGGTTCAGCACACGTACTCCTGAGATGTCAATGGTCCTGACCAAGGTTCGAGCTACTTTCCATGGAAGGTCATTGTTTACCCTTTCCACAAGTACACAACGGTGAGCTTGCACAGCGTTTCGAGGAAGACTAACCGGAACAATCGTTTCCGATCTCGGCGGAATAACAATCTTCTTGATGCTGTACACGTTCCCTGGTAACGCACCTTCCATAAAGAGTTCCTCCTGTCCACATTTCAAAACACCTTGCTTAACGTCGATCTCGCAACAATTATTCCTCATAAAGTCTAAGCCTAGGATGCAGTCGTCCATTATATCAGCCACGATGACATTATGCAGGTAGATCACGTTGCCTAGCTTCAACTCCATCTCCTTCTCTCCACGGACGGGTATACGCTGACCGGTGGCTGTTACCAAATTAATGCGTTCTAGGTTGTATGCGGAGTCCCCAAGGAACTGACTTATAAGTTGGGAACTAACAACCGTACGAGAGGCTCCAGTGTCTATGGTCAGTTTACACGGCATTCCGTTGACCTCGCCCTTGATGATTAGACTGTTCCCATCATGGGTTTGTGAGATCGAGATCCTTGGGGCTCTTTTAACATCAGCCAGCACCCGCCCCGCAGTTCTGGCTTTTACTCGTTTCCTGCTGCTGCTGGGCGGTGCTGTTGGCCGCAATACCCTCCTGAGATCGTTCACCGTCCCTTTCTAGGGTTCGCTTAGGGCAGCTGGATCGAAGATGGCCCTTTTCCCCACAGCCATAGCACCTTGGGCTGTATCCTTTGTTGCAGTCGCGAACTGTAGCTGCTGCAACCTCCCTGACGCGATAGGAACGATGATCCTGCCGCACGGCTTCCACTTTCAGTGCATGGGCCAAGGCATCCTTAAGCGTCTCGTGGTGCCCGAGCCTCACAGCAGCTCTGACTTCCAGGTCGCGTATGCCGTCGATGAATGTCTGCACCAGGTTCCCTTCAATGAGCGCAGGTACAGACCGGTATACTTTTCGCACCAGCTTCTCCACTTCTAGAGCCCACTGCTGCAGGTTTTCGTAATGCGCTGCACACGATCTTTAAGCTGCGCACGAAAGACGTGTTCCAGGTGAGCGTCACCATATCTCGCCTCCAATGCCTCAAGGAGTTGCTCATAAGTCACTTCCTCACCGAGAGCTTCCAGAACTGTTAAGGCCTGGTCGCGCAGGCCTAGTGTGAGAGCAGTCATGGCCTGACTTTTATTCCAGCCGTTCGCCTTCATAACAGCCTCGAACTGGATTTTGTAGGCTGACCAGGAAGAGGTACCGTCGAACGGTGGCACGTTGAACCCACGTCGCGAAGGTGTTGTAGCTACTACGGGAGCTGTAGCTCCATCTCCAAGTTTGAGTTCGTCCAGTGATTTCTTCATGTCAGGCATTACGTTGTCAACCCGATAGTTTACTTGGTCGATTCGGGTTTCAGCTTTCTCGATTCGGTTTTCGGCTTTCGCGATTTGGGTTTCAGCTTCCGACAAGCGGTTGTCATGCTGAGCAACCCTATCCTTCACCTCCTTTATCTCCTTCCCGAAGGTAGCGTGAAGGTCCTTCATGAGGAGCATCTGTTCCTCCTGTCGGCGGGCCTGTTCCTCTTGTCCGCTCTGCAGCTGCTCTTTCAACTGACGGACCTGTTCCTCCTGTCCGCTCTGCAGCTGCTTTTTCAACTGACGGACCTGTTCCTCCTGTCGGCGAGCCTGCTCCTCCTGTCGGCGAGCCTTCTCCTGCAGCATCACCATCAGAACACCTAAGTCAGGTGCTGCAGATGTAGGAGCTACCGACGGGCCTGCAGCCGGTGGCTGGCCCTCCGACGTCTGCGGCGTTGCACCAGCAAATCTTCGTTGGTCCGTCTCCTGCTGGCGTTGACTTCGGGTACGGACACCCTCCGTTTCCTCCTTAGGTAAAATCGGCATTATTTTATCCCACTTCTGACACCAATTGTTACGAGCTTAGGGTTCGTGACAACAAAAATTGCCGATAGAATTACCTAAATTAACACTTTAATTTACTTTACACAAATTAAAACTTAAAACACTAGTAATTAAACACACTAATTCACTTAATTCCGCTCCGAAGCTTCGCTTGTGTCGCCGAGTTCAACTCTGCCCGATCGCATCTTGCAGCGCCTACTTATATAAATTAGCAAAATATCCAGAATGTTCAAGTAAACACGCGCAAGGTACCGAGAGTTCGAGTTTTAAACTTCAAGAAGTTTAGTTCTTCGGTTCGAGACTAGATGGCGCTAGTGCGCCGATTTTAGCGCGTAACAGTATTGTCTTTCCTTTCATTCGTTCTCTTACTAACACCACATACTTCGGTAGCTGCATCCACTAAAACTTTCTTAACATTATGCCACTCATTCTCCAAGTCTAACTCATTCACACACAACTCATCCAAGTTACTTATATTTTCTCTCAGTCTACATTTGTACTTGTCTTTCACATCTTCATCTTGTAACCTTTCAATTCTTATACGCTGTAACGCAGTGGTAGACACATATGTCCGATGACGCCAACGTCTGAATAAACCCCTAATTCGGCATAAGACCAGGTAGTGGTCCGTCCCTAAGTTGGACCCCCGGTAAACCCTTGTATCCACCACTGCGCTCCTTCTTTCATCCACAGTTATGAAATCTATCATGCTTCTATCATCACCTCTTTCCCAAGTATACATGTGAATCTTCTTATGACGAAAGAAAGTGTTCGTCACAAAAAGATTCCTTTCCACACATACGGTGAGGAGGCTTTCGCCATTCTGATTAATACTTTCATCACCAAACGTTCCCAGAATCCTTTCAAAGCCTCCTCACCCCAACCCTTCCATTAAAATCTCCTAACATAACAATATTTTAATTTTCCTTACATTTCATTAACACCATCCTTACCATCTCCCAAAACTGCTCTCGGATATAAGTGGGCTTAGACATGTCTGGGGCGTAGACCCTTAGAACAAACAACTTCTTTAGGCCCACTTTTATTCGTATCCATAGCAGTCTTGGGCTTACACATTCATAGTCTTTCACACATTGAGCCATTCTTTCTGAAAGGATGATACCGACTCCCTGGCATGCCCGCTCGCTCTTGTCTACACCGGACAAGTACGCGGTATATATGCCATGTGTAGTGACATCATTTCCCTTCCGCCATCTCATTTATACATAACACAGCTATTACTCTATCATACATCATATCGCATACTCCATCCATCTTATCATTCATTGCTCCACATACATTCAGCGTAGCTAGACGGGCCTCCGCAATCCTCTTTTCGCCCCTCCGGGAGACAGAACGCGACGGGTGGCGAACCTCGTCGCCGGTTTTCCTCCCGGAGATTCTTCGCACCCCTGCCCCACAAGGGACGTCAGGAACTCGGGGCCATTTCTTTTTCTCTTTGCCTCATGGTGCGAAAACTAGGGGGTGGTATATTTTACGCCGCTACTACACGGCGAGTAGCCGAGTCTGTTCTTTCGGCTTTGTCGCTCTTTTAGCACCACTCGGGGGACACATGTAGGGTGGGCCTAGGATTAGGTGGTCGAAGCCTACGGACGCGAGCGACTTATCCCCCTGCGTGTTTATGTTTTATGTTTTATTTTCGCTACTGGTGCTGAGTATCAACAGTACCGTTTTCGAAAAATATTTCATAACAAAAAACATGTACAGAGAACGCTGATTTTATTTTAGTCCTTAATAGTCAGTAAACCGCTTGATAATATTATAATATTCGTCATTATCTAAACATTATATTTACTGTTGAAAAAACATTTTAAACATCTTAAAATAACATTTAGAACAGAAAAAAGTAATTACCGTGACAGAAACTATATTTTATTTTTTTACACGGTCAACATCGCTTTATAATGTCATTTCTCTATTGAGAAATAAGGCGGCTACTCACGTGCCTTCCGCAGGGGCAATCTCGAGTGTAGAAGTGGGGATGACCTTTAATTGACTACTTAATTGTTATGTGTGTATACAAGCATGGGCAATTTTCTAATTCGGTCATGCGACAGGGCGGCCGAGGCGCAGACCTTGCTTGCTCCCTAGATCATAGGTGCCGCTGTTGCGTGTGTAGCGCAATTGGGACAATTTCAACCAGTTCGTTTGTGAGTTCGTTCGTGACTTTCGCTCGGAGCACGTGTACAACAAGTAGTACAAGTTACTAGGGACAACAATAAAAATCGTGAAGCTTGGACACGGGTTATAGAAGTATGTAAAGATCGATCCCACATGTGGGATAAAAAACACAAACAATATTTTAACCTAGATTTGAGACAACAAACATTTGGGTTAATGTTCGAAATAATTCGCGAACTAGAAATGGACATCGATATATTAGCTTTCGAAAAAAAAATTAAAACATGCGTACGTCCTTTTCGCGGGAATTAAAGTAGGTCAGTGCCTTCTTAGAGTATTTTATTTATTTATGTAGCTATTATGATGAAGTTACTTTTGCATTAATTTATTATTATTAGATATGACGATTAAAATGAATTGGTATTGCTTATCGTAAAATATGGTGGGATACCTAATTTTCAATATTTTTTTGCCCATCAACCAAAAACCGCAGTGTTGCAGTTAATCGTTCTTTAGCACTTACGGTCTCCCGCATAATTGTATTTCTTTTTTCTATTAATGGTGTCACTATTTCAAGGAGCTCTTCAAAACAAGCAATATCCATTCGCAAAAAGTTTTTAAAGTCATCTATTCCAATTCTTTCATCATGTTCATGTGGCACAAATACCTTCATTTTTGCAACCACCTTCTTCACCCAGTATCTCCTTTTTCTCTTTTTTGTGGCACGGCGGTAAGAGCCAATGCTATACTAAACCTTTGATTACCTTGATATTTCGATAAAACCGGTGCCATTCTCAACGCGTGTGTCCAGCAAGACGTATACTTTCATACTGAACGGCAGGCATGTGTGTAGAGACAGTTCTGATATCGCTCCGATCGCTGTACACCCTAGATTGCCCCTGCGGCAGGCAAGTGAGTAGCCGCCTATAGGCAATATGTTCATTTGATCTGAAACTGCCTATTTGGATGCACGGGCTATTGTATCCTCATTAAGAAATGGCAAACAGTCTTGAATTTTAGTACTTTTGGCAAAATACAGTTTCTCACCGATCCACTAATTATTGAAGTAAGTATAATGTTTCATCTTACATTATAATACAGTAAAGTAAAAGTAAAGTAAAGTTACAGCCTATATACTTCCCACTGCTGGGCACAGGCCTCCCTTCATTTCTGAGAGGGTTTTTGGGCAAGGAAGTGTCCGCCGCGCTGCCCCAATGCGTGTTGGCGAACTTCACATGTCTTCGAACAATGTTTTTCTTATTCCTCAGACATGCAAGTTTCCTCACAATGTTTTCCTACACCGCCGAGCACGTGGTAAATCGGCACTTAAAATTGCAATTAACAATTTCACTGGTGCCGGCGGGGATCGAACCCCTTCTTCGCGTTCTTTCTTCGTGTGCTAAGACTAGATACCGCACTTGCAATTCCTAAAAATAACAGCTCTGTGAATGCGGCTCTCAATATTGTAGTGTGTATAAGACAATTTGCAAGGATGCTAATGTGAAAAATTGTGTTGCTAGCAGCTTTACTGTTACCCGATTAACGGGAAAAGTTATATATATATATCAATGTAGTTGAACGAAAAGTTGCGAAAAAAATGGAAGAAAAGAAGATGGTGGTGTTTGAGCATTCATCGTAATAGAACAAAGTAAAAATAACTATACAACTTCCTACTGCTTGGCGGAACCTTCAGGGGAATTTGAAAAGTTCTATGAACTTGAATGTCTCTTCATTTGACCACCACAGTAGTCATTGTTTCGCACGTGCACTCACTTTTATTTAAAAACTTAAAAACGATGCGACGTACGCGCTGCTTGCTGTCCTCCGGTGAATGAATATATATATATATATATATATATATATATATATATGATATTTAATAAACATATATAAGAATAATGATGACTGTATTACACATATATTTATTTATTATGCTGCTGACAGACAGATGGACGGACAGCGGAGGCTTGGGTCCCATTTACACTATTTCTAGTCTTCTTAGTCATTTGAACAATGTTACAGAAATAAACATTAAATAATATAGAACTACGTTTTATAATAACTTAAATATATTATAAATAAATTCACACAACACATAAAATATCAACCACGGGGAACCTTATTTTTTTGTAAGCGGCAACATTGAATTGCGTCATTCATATTTTGTTACTTTATTTGTGGTCCGTGTAAATTTATGTTGAAATTTCGAAATTGTATGATACTTATTGATGCTATATGTTCGCATTGTCTTTCTTATTTCTTATAGCATTATTTTTACACAGTTTCACTACGTAAACTGGCATTTTACTTCGGATTATTATCAAAATTTAATAAAACACTCGGTGTGCCCGCCATTGCCTGCAAAGAGACTGGCTCGGGTACGACGCCGATTTCAGCGCAGTATTAGTTGCCGCATTTTACAATCGGCACGATCATCGTGCGAGCATACACACAATCGTCTGTAGTAGTTTGTCAAACAGCAAGCATCGAGATGGACGTGGAGTATGTTGCTGCTGCAACAATTTATTTAATAGCGGTATACAACCATTATGTCAATGTGGTGACATTTGTGTCTCGGATACCAAATTTCAGGACAGGTCTGATAAACTTCAATGAACTTAAGTATCTCTTCACTCGACCACCCAATAGCCATTTGTATGTACTGAGTTAACTAGTATACGCATCGCATGCGTGCAACGTTTCACTGTCCGACGGAGAATGAATCAAAGAGTTTAGTAAATATATAAGGAAAGAATGAATGATCGGCGATCGTGTGGGCACCTCAACGCAACTATCGGGCGATTCCCTTTGATGCGTGCCCGAAAAACTGACAATTCACGGATCGAGGCGATGATGATGACGATGATCGGCGAGTAGACCCGAGTATGCCCTCTACACGATCGTGCTCGTGCGCAATCGTTTGTAATCGCCGATTATGAAGAGGAGCCATAAACGATCACACGATTAACGATCATCGCCGATAGTGAAGTGCAGGCATCAGTGTATAGTATTTTTTTATTATTATTAAAAAGAATATTAACAATGATATAAACATTACTAATATTCCCCTTAACCACTCGTGGTAAGCTTTAATTGCTTGTGTTACGAGTGGTTCACGCCAGTAGTAGAATGGTGGATTCGAACCCACGACCATTTTGAGTTCGCGGTCCACGCTCCGCCATTAGGCTACTATCGCTTTTATATTCGTAATTCAAATTGTTTGATGATTTTAAAAAAAATTTAAAAAATCTTAGCAAATTTCACTACCGTGGCTTTCACTACCATAGATAACTGCAAATTTTCATGATCCCGGCTTAGACCATTCAACCCATAGAATACTATAACACATACATGATAGAACGGGGGTGTGGGTGGCACCCGCGTAGCCACTAAAATGACACTAACACGTCAATTCACACGTATAAATGTCAGCATGAGATGTGTTATGACGTTACAATCGTTTAAAATTTCGCATGCAAATTATTTAGAAAATGCCAAATTGCACCCTATTTACAAATAAATATGTATTAAAATTTAATGATTGTCTTTCAACACAGCGAATCGGGTTTGGCGACGCCAATCATCGTATAAAATAAAGTTGACAGCTATTCTATTGTGTATTATCACTGACATCTATATATACAAGTACCTACGCTGGACTGGCTATACCACACAGAACGTCTGTACCAATTTGAAGCACCTACATCGGTCGTCTTGGAAACTAAAATTGACATAATATGCCAAAGTCTGTTGTCTTATTTAAATTGTCTTATTTAAAAATCTGTATTTTGAACTTTTAAACTAAAAAACGAAAGTGTTTTATGTTGCTTGATTGTGTATAATATTAGTTACGTAATAATAATTATTTTTAATAATAATGAGAGTGTGCGTAATCTGTAAAACTCGTTACCAAAAGGGAAGTGATATAACATTTTACAAGTAAGTGAATTTGCAGCTAATATTAAACAAATTAAAACTATTTGATAATATAAATACTTAAAAAATTGCGCGAAACGAAAAAAAAATTATCAATATGCTACTAATTTTCATAGCTTTGTCTAAAAACTGTTTTGACACTCAAATTAACCGGTTAATTCCGTAAAACGTAAAGGCAGTAAAACGTAAATATTAGTGGGGTAAGTTAAATCACGTTATGAGGTGTTTATGCCGCATACGAATCATATATATCATATATACCAACATGTTTGGTTGTATATTACTGAGTTTTGATAAACAATAAAATTCAATAGGGTTGTCGAGTTCCCTGTCTATAATACTTATCGATGTTCTTTCCTACCCATATCTGTTAACAAACAAAGTCACCAACAACAGATGATTATCAAATGTTTATTAATTAACAGATTTCTAACTGAACCTAGACTAAAATTATGGCTTAAAAGCATAAATATTGTGAATTGGCGTCCGAAACAAAATCATCATATTTGTTCTGAACATTTCACATACGACTGTTTTATTAGGCATGAGAAATCCATAACTTTGAAAAAGTGCAGTACTCCGACAATAGTTTCTGATAGTACCAGTATCATTAAGTATAAATGTATTAGATTATTATTTCGGATGTTTTTTTTTATTTCTACTTTCTTCATTTTCCGTCAAACTCAAGGGCCATAGCCAAGTGTCGAAAGGTCGCCTGATGAAAAGGTCGTCGAGCCACGTTGGATGTGTGTGTTAGTGGGCTGTGGCTAGAGGAGATTCCTCTCCCTGTACCGCTGTAGTCGAAGTGGAGTCGTCAGGGAAGATGAGTGTTGGTATGGCGATTGGCGATGCGATGCCACTCGACTATCCTTCGCGACTTTGGTGAGGCTGCACCACTTGATGCTTCCAAGTGCTCATTTATTCCTGACTCCATTCATATATCGGGCTTGGGGAGTCCGTAGTGCAGGTGGAGTCATAGGCCACGAAAGGAAGTGTGCCTTGGGTTTCTGGTGCGCCTTATCTGAGAAGAAAAACAGGAGCAAGAAGTCAGCAACTAAGGAGGGGCTGCCATTGGGCGGCTGGCGCCGAAGGGGCCGCGGGTGTGCATGAAAGCGTTTCCGTGGCCCTGTCAATTTGCGGCGGAGGTAGAACACCATGGAGTTTTATTAAGTACGAGTCTAGAGATTTAATTCTCTCTCGAGTCTCAAGCTTTAATTTGTGCTTTAACTTCGTAGTGGCCCTACTTTATTTTATTTCTTATTTACAAATTCTTGCCATCGTTTATATTCACAGTTTTTGGCAGTTTCCTCTTGCGCAACATCCACCGACAAAGTCAACTAAGTGTTAGATCAAGAACCCATGGAGCGCGATATATCAAGCCCCTTGAAATCCGTGGCACTGCCGAAGCTGGAAAGCTCAGGAGGATAAACTTAGGAATGAGGATTTCGACAGTAGAACCAGAGTGACTGACATCGCCCAACGGATTAGTAAGCTGAAGTAGTAATTGACCAGCCATGTAGCTCGAAGAACCGATAACCATGGGGAAAAAAGGTTCTCGAGTGGCAGCCTCATACCGGCAGGTGAATTGTCGGAAGTTCCCCCAATATATGGAGTGAAAACCTGGTAAGACATACAGGAAGTTGATGGATTCAGGTGGCTCAGGACCGTGCTTTGTGGCATTCCTTGAGGGAGGCCTATGTTCAGCAGTGGACTTGTGAAGGGCTTTAATGATGATGAATGATAATAGCATTATATTAATATGATACATAAATAGAATGGATGTTACAGGTAGAGTCCATCTATCGACAGAGTCCATTCTATTTATTTAGGTATAGGTAGGGTATAGAATTTTTATCGATATATTTTGTCACACTGTCTTGTCCCTATTATTAGTTCCGTGGACGTGCACTTCTGCTGTCAGCGCCGAAATGGCGCAAATCAAATTGCCTCATCATGTCAGGTGTATAGCCAGTCCAGCGTACTTGTATATATAGAGGTCAGTGTGTATTATAGTATTCTATGATTCAACCCAATGGGCGAGAAATGCGCCTAGTGCTACTAACAAAAATTCTGTCACTTTTGGTGCGGGGGAGGAAACTACACAGTACTGCACACCTACTCAATAAAATTTCGTGTTATTATGGCACACACAAATCTAAATATCTAACACTATTACATTTTACGCACACATGTAGGTTAGATAATTCAACATAGAAAAATATATGAGTATAAGACGGACAAATTAATTGCGATCATTGAGCTATTATGTGCTAGGTACTAGAGGCGACACTGCATTCAGCTACTCTGTTCCATTCAACTGCGGTGCTTACACCGCACTTAAATCAGTCACTCGCTTGTTGAGTTGTAACGTGTTGTGTTGATTTAAAAAAAATCTCTTGATAAAAATATGCCGTCGGGTGTACTTAAATATTGCACAAATAATTCAAGAAATGTCAGTAAAAACCAAGGAATTACTTTTCATTGGTTAATAAGATACTTATCAAGTAAATAGTATTATAGATTATAGTCAACCAAATCTAAGAAATACCTTTTGATGTTTCACATTAATCATTCAGCAATAACTTTGCACAAGCGTATTCACACGATTTAAAATAACCATTTACGTAAATCCGAAGATTTATAAAGTTATCTATATTTCATTACAACGCGTATAGTTTTTTAACACTAATTTAAATTTGAATCTTTCAAACAAAGCAAAATATTAAAAAATAACCAGTATCAACTTTTTGTACTTGACGTCGTTTCAATGATATATTGCTATGTACATTACTAATTACTATAATTGGTCAAACGTGGTGGTAAAAACAAAAAAATATTATGGGTGACTTTGAAAGAGAAATTAATTTTGACTGCATTATTATTAATCAAACAACGACAGCTCAACTAGTTGTACTGAAAGTGATTGAATAAATTTATTTTTAATTTTGTTGTAATCTTAAATTTTTATAACTGTGCCTCTAGAAATAAGTCGTACCCAACAACAAATACGTAGAAACTGATAAATCTTGTGTTTTAAATTATCCGTTTTTAATTTATTCTGGTATTATTCAAACGAAACTATAAATGATTACTAACTCTAAATATTCGATATCGATTTTTTTAAGAATCGAATATTGTACATTCCCATTTTTTGGTTGGCATGCCTGGTGCAATAAGTCTGACAGCTGTCAAGATGTATTTCTTAGATTTGGTCTTTGAGTATAG
Organism: Parnassius apollo; assembly: GCA_907164705.1. NCBI lineage: Eukaryota > Metazoa > Arthropoda > Insecta > Lepidoptera > Papilionidae > Parnassius > Parnassius apollo. Next base: position 889,796 of record CAJQZP010001449.1, on the reverse strand, counting down.
AAAAGATTTGGTTGACTATAATAATAAAACAAATAGACGACACATTCGTGTCATGTAATATAGATTATGAAATTAATTTGTTCAGATGCGACATTTCTGTGCGTACTTAAGTATAGGACTAATATATTATTATACACATTTTTGAAGAAAAATATATGAGTTATCATAATTAGGCTAATTTTTTTATATTTAAATCTGCTCATTATTCTTTTATTTTATTTTTAGGTTTTTACATCAAAGTCAAAGTGGAATAAATCTGTCCATTTTTAACTCTCGCGTGCCCATCATTTATGAACGACTCTTATTCTAATTGAAATAAATATATTTGTCATTTAAATGTTATATTAATAAGTTTTGTTAAACATACATTTAGTATGTTTTTTATATTTGACATAGATACCTTTTAAAATATTCCGATAAAAATATCATTAAAATGTAATTGTGATATGATATTATGTAATATTATATTAAATAAGCAAATATCATATACAAAATAAATAACAAAATTTGAAAATTGTTCTCGATATAATTTACCTATTTAACAATACTATCTATTATTACTTACTTATCATTCTACCTATGTTTATTCTTTCCACATGACCAAACCACCGAAGCATTTCTTTCTTCACAATTTCTCACCCTGTCATTCAGAATAATGTGGAAAGAATGAATGAGGAAAGAGTGACAAAGAAAATTTATGTTGCTGGTCCTTCGAGCCGAATCAATTTTGTTTACAAATGGACGTAATAAAATAAAATAAAATAAAATAAAATAAAATACGGTCGCTGGTAAAAATTATATAATGACTTGCTAATATCTTTGCTGGTACAATGGTAAGACCTTTCTAAAAGAAGATTGCCGCTGGGCGCCCTCTGGCGCCTTGTTTTATACTGCTGATTATTAGTCGGTGTTGCCGCAACAGTTGCAGAAGTGTGAAGAATTTATCGATCAAATTAGCGATTTATTAAAAGCAAGCCAAATTAGGAGTACCCTTAACCAACGAGCATGTATGCGTAGGTATATGGATGTGAAGGAGGCGAGAGAGGTGTGTCAGGATCGTGCCAAATGGAAGTCTGTAGTCTCTGCCTACCCCTCTGGGTGAAAGGCGTGAGTGTTTATGTTATGTTATGCTATGTTTATTCTGTGATAAAAAAACCAAAACGCGAAAACAGAGTAGCGCACATTTTTTTAAAACCTATGAATTTATATACATAAACACTCACGCCTGTCACCCAGGGGGGTAGGCAGTGACTACAGACTTCCATTTAGTACGATCCTGACATACCTCTCTCGCCTTCTCCGCATCCATATACATACGCATACATGCTCGTCGGTTAAGGGTACTCTTAATTTGGCCCATTTTTAATAGATCGCCAATTTGGTCGACAAACTTTCGGCTAGGACTTCCCTTTCCGACTCTTTCATTCACTTCTGCAACATATATTTGCTTTGTAACTCTTTCCTCATTCATTCTTTATACATGACCAAACCACCGAAGCATTCCTTTCTTAATCCTGGTCACCGCATCATCTTGCAAACCACACTTTTCTTTTATCACACAGTTTCTCACCCTGTCACTCAGATTCAGTCCTAACATAATCCTTAGCGACCGCAATTCTACTGCATTTATTCTACTCTCGTGCTTTTCTGCCACACCCAACTTTCACTACCATACGTTAAAATAAGGACTTATACAGCATTGTAAATTGCCATACGTGCTTTTTTTGACACATTTTGACTTTTCACAATAGAGTGCAGAGCCCCATTTGCTTTATTTCCTGCGTTCACTTGTCTTGTCGTTCTATATCCTTATCATATCTCCCTCCCCTGTTGAATACACATCCCAAATATACAAACTTATCTACTTGCTCGCCTCCCCTTCCATTCTTATTTTACATATCGTTTTACTTTCTTCTCTTCCAAAAACCATAACTTTCGTCTTATTTGTATTCGAATTTATATTCCCAAATTATATCATTGTATTATTTCGTGGCAATTTAGATTTACACGAATGTATAGATTTCGTACCACCACGAAACTGCCATTGAATGTTCGTTACAAAAAATGTAATAGTGAAGACTACATTTTATTCCAAATAGTAGTTTAAGGGTTTTAAAAATTAAGAGAAATTGGGATACCTGTTAAAAAACATTATCTTTTTTTTATTTTGTTATTTATTTGTTTTTTAAAAGGGAAACATATAGTACAATAAAAGAATACATTATAAAACATATAAAAGTAATCCTAAAACCAATAAAGTTTCCACAGATATCTAAAACATATTTTAATAATAGATTGCAACCACAATATGTTTAAAGATTAAAAAAAATAACTAAATGGTATTTATATATAAACATTAAGTACTAAGCAATTAAAAGTGTTATAATACAATAACCTATAGTGAAGCTACCTATAATAAATTAAGTTTTACAATATTTTTTATAACTATTATATTTAAGGTGAAAAATATCTAGTTCACAATATTTTAAGTTAAAATTTTTACATGTACGAGATACAAAATTATTTGAAGCATACTTAGTTTTTACTTTACGCAATGCAAAAAGAGGCTTTTTTCGTGCACCTAACCGGTGACACGCAAGATTCACTTTGCTTAAAAGTAGCGGAGAGTCGATGATATTATGTATTGTGTACAACATTTGATCTCTTATATCACGGCGTTTTTCGAGTATATAACTGTGTAAGCTATCAATAATGGAGTCTACAGAAGAATAGATATATCGCTTTAAGTGACGCAGAAAATTATTATTGATTGTTTCAATCATTTTAACATAAACTTTGTATTGAACATTCCAACATGAAGAACAATAATCAAGAATAGACCGCACCAAAGTATTAAATATATAATTAATGTTGTAGAGTTTTTAAAATATTTTGAGATACGCATAACACGCATAATTATACCTTTAAACGAGCAATTCTTGTATATACTTTATACTTTTTTTTAAAAGAATATTAACAATGCTATAAACATTACTAATATTCCCCTTAACCACTCGTAGTAAGCTTAAATTGCTTGTGTTACGAGTGGTTCACGCCAGTAGTCGAACGGCGGATTCGAACACACGACCTATTTGAGTTCGCGTTCCGCGCCCTGCCATTAGGCTGCTTTCGCTAGATATATATATATATTATATATATATATATATATATATATATATATATATATATATATATATATATAATCGGAATCTCGGAAACGGCTCCAACGATTTTCATGAAATTTAGTGTCCTGGGGGTTTCGGAGGCAAAAAATCGATCTAGCCAGGATTCATTTTTAAAAAATGTCGTTTTATCCGTGTTTTCAGGCAATAAAAATGCTACAATATCATTAGAATACGAAGGTAAATTTTAACTACGTGTCAAGGTTATAATAGCTCAAATGGGATGCCGGGCGGTCACTAAATCATAGTACCCCGGTACGAGTCCAGATGTCTGAGGTTTGACGTTTTTTCAAGTTCCCTTCTTTTGTGAGAAAATCTATTATATCGAGCCTTTTTTAGTATTTTTTTAAAAAAACACGAAAAATTAAATTAAACTAATTGCACTCATGATTTTTTATTTAAATAACCACTTCAGTTTTTGTTATTATGTTGGTAATACCGAAAAATACTATTCATATTTCATCAGTATGTAATTTTTTTTTCGCTCTTTTAATTAATAATATTTAGACTTATCTTATCTTTTCTACTTATATTTGATTATTATTAATTTAAAAAATAAAAATAAACATATTTCTTATTTGTTAATTACCGTCTCTTCTTAGTAATTCCCGTCTTTATCCTTTACATTTCCGTATAAGTCTAGTTCATTACCAGTAATATGAGAAAATTAAAAAAGTTGATTATCTAAAAGAAATCTGGGTAAATATATTTAATACTCCGAAACTATATTATTGATCGTAGGACCAATATTTATTTAAATTTTGATTCCTTATACCTTAAATTTAGATGGCACCGATAATAACGCATATTTCGGAGATCTACCCCCAAACGATAGACCACATACATACTTACAAAAAATTGTAAGTTCAAAGAATACAATTTGCCACTGTGTGTTGCGTATAAGGACCATGAGAAAGCATTTAATTTCAAAGAAATTTTGTGTGGTGCTACAGTTCCTTCAGCAGTGCCCAGTTGTCTGTCGGTATATTGAAGTACTGAAGTATTTGTACAGTAGGGCTACGATGACTATCTGAGTACAGAACCAGAGCATGAAACCTATCCAACTGTAGAGAGATGTAAGGTAGTGTGACGTGATATCCCTGCAAATTTTCACTCACTCACTCACTCATTGGAAGAAGTTTTCAAATTATTAGACAGGAAATGATACGGTATTAACATTAACAGCGAGTATATCACTCACCTTCGATTTGTTGACGATATAGTCCTTATGGAAGAATGACTGGAGGACCTAACCCGATGGCCAAAACCATTCACGTATACGTGTCGGCCTATATCAGCCTGTGTTCATTCGTGAAAAATACAAATCCCGCTTGTATTGGCGATGTCTGAGATGTTAAAGTGAAAATCAGTATTTAAATGACGTAATTAATTATAAGTAGGTGCGCTATTACTTAAATATAACTCACCTTAGTAATAGGAGTGCCTTACTCCCCTTGTTGCCTCAGCCAGTATCGGAATCCTCGGCATCGACATATCGAGTGACGTGCAGTTTCGTGGTCACTTGGAAGAAAAGGCCAAATTTGCTTCTAAAAAGCTTGGCGTGCTCAGCAGAGCGGGACAGTATTTCATGCCGGCACACCGTCTGCAACTTTACAAGGCGCAGGTTCGGCCGCACATGGAATACTGTTCTCATCTCTGGGCTGGGGCTCTCCAGTACCAGCTCTTTCCATTTGACCGCATCCAGCGCTGAGCGGCTCGAATCGTCGACGACCGAGTGCTTTCCGATCGACTCGATTTACTGGCACTGCGAAGAGATGTTGCATCTCTTTGCATTTTCTTTCGCATATACCATAGAGAGTGCTCTGAGGAATTGTTCGGATTAATCCCTGCCGCCAAATTTCGTGTACGCACTACGCGGCAAACGTCCCGATACCATCCACACCATCTGGATACTTGGCGGTCCACCACTGTACGTTTCAAGAGGAGTTTTCTTCCGCGTACAACCTCTCTGTGGAATAGTTTATCACCAGCGATTTTTCCGGACCGATACGACCTGGGACCTTCATGAAAAGAGCGTACTCCTTTCTAAAGAGCCGGCAACGCACCTGCAATACCCCTGGTGTTGCGGTTGATCATGGGCGGCTGTAGTCACTTAACATCAGGTGAGCCGGATGCTCGTTTGCCCCCTCTTCTATAATAAATAAATAAATCCATAAACGGTACATGCTTTGTTTTTGAGCAGGTACAAACGATTTGTACACAAACGGATAAGAAAATTTACCACATTTTATAAAATTAATTTTATGAATGCATAGGCATAAAATTTAAACTAATTTGTGATTATTTTGTTGTTGTATTGTGATACGTGAAATCCAGAAAATCCAGAGTTGGCACCGGTTTTTACGCGTCTTTTCCGGTACTCCTACTCCCTAGATGTAGTCCCAAAATCATGGAAAACGGCTTTTGTCCACCCGATCCCTAAAAAAGGCGACCGTTCAGACCCGTCCAACTACCGGCCTATCGCCATCACCTCCTTGTTTTCTAAAACAATGGAATGGACTCCATAAACGTAAGTAACGTAAACTGACAGCTCATGAGGTACCTTGAGGATCACCAGCTGATTAGTGATCGCCAATACGATTTTCGCCGTGGTCGATCAGCTGGCGATTTTCTGGTCCACTGATAGATGGGCGCAGGCAGTAGAGTCCAAGGGGGAGGCATTGGCCGTTAGTTTGGACATTGCGAAGGCCTTCGATCGGGTTTGGCACAAAACGCTTCTTTCGAAGCTCCCTTCCTACGGGCTTCCCGAGAATTTATGCAATTGGATCACCAGCTTTCTTGCAGATCGGAGCATAAAGGTCGTTGTAGACAGTGCAAGCTCCGATTACAAGCCTATTAATGCTGGTCTTCCACAAGGCTGCGTGCTATTGCCAACGCTGTTTCTTCTGCATATCAATGATATGTTGCAAACCCGTAACATTCATTGCTATGCAGATGACAGCACTGGTGATGCTCTGTAAGTAGTTAGTTAGTACCAGTTCTGGCTCACTGAGTCAGAAGTGGTACAAGTACGACTTTCGTCGACTCACGATCCTAAAAAAAAGTTTTGGCATGCTCTGATCACGAATCTGCGGTCCATTTTTGCGTAGGATGCACAGTTTCGGAGATATGCAGATCAATTAACTCTTATCTAATTGATATCCGGTGAGGGCCTCCACCGTCATTAGCGCCTCATTGTTATTTATCTATTGTTCATTGAATACCGTCATTGTCTATTCGTGCGTCGGATTATCAGTGCTATTATATTATACTCCTTTGTTCCTAACTGCAACGGTAATCTGAATCATCAATAAAATACATTACCTAATTTTGTTACAATTTTTATTTACGAAATACAAAATCTTATTACTTATTATCTATAAAATAGGAGCGAAACATCTCATCCACTAAAATATCGTTGTACAATGTGTTCTCTGTAAATATACTCGTAAAACTATGCATTGAACATCCCTGAAATTTATATAGCAAATACATTAAGCAATATTCGCCACAAACTGAAGTCCACTCATTCTGAATCCTATCAACATTCCAGTTCCATCTTTTACAATTCCTTTTTAAAAACTCTAGATGATATCGTACAGGTGCTCGCCCGTATGAATCAAAATATTGACCGACGTCATTCGTATCGATATATAAAGCTACCCAATGTGACCCTGGTTTATAATCTGTATCCAAATTGCATATTATATACGTTGGCACGTGGGTGTACATGGGCAGTCTATTGGCAGCATAAACATTATTTTCTAGACTGGGGTGAATCTTTTTCAGATGTTGTTGTACATCTAGTGTATCCATGATATTACTGCTATTAGTAGATTATTACAGTACAACCTACTCAATGACTAACATAGGAATGATCAATTATAGTGATTTCTAAATATTAAATTGCATTATTTTGTGTTATACAAAACGTATTTGAGTCATCAATATACTGAACAAGACGCGACACGAAGTAATGTTGAGATAAGCAACAAAATGTGAGATAAGCTTGTTGACGCATAAAGTTACTATCAATTCCACTGCAGAAATTCTTTAGATTAGAATTATTACTTACTGGTACTATATAAGACCAAGCAAGTGCAGTCATGGAGTTAGTGTATGGTCGTTTGACCGCAGTGGACCTATCAATACTAAATTTGTGTTACTTCAACGCATCAAAGGCCATGGATGTAAGTGTTTATTCTATTGACAAACTTACTTTTCTTTCTGTTATTTTCTTACGTGTGTATGATTTAGTGTTAACAAATTATATTTAAATATTGTGTGTGTTTATATGATTAATCCGTGGTAGCTCAGAAGGTTAGCGCAAGCTGTAAATTTCACAGTATCCGGGTTCGATCCTCGCCGGCACCAATTAAATTGTTATTTGCAATTTAACAAATTATATTTAAATATTGTGTGTGTACCGCATCTACGAATACTAGAGTAGTTAAAATACTTTTTTAACAATGACAGTCATTAGTTGATCATTAGTGAATGTGATTCTGTTTACTTAAATTACAGGAAGACAAGAGCAGAAGGAAGAAATGGGATGATGGGAAGTATTGTTATGTGAAGTTAGTTGGAACAAACATATTTTTAGTCACGTGTAAATACTTTTAACGTTTTGGTTCAAAATGACACAAAATCTAAAAAATATTAGATACATCATCGACATGGACGGATTTTACATTACATATCCTCATAAACATTTTCAATGTAGAGAAATGGCTATTCTAGACGTAAAACTATCTAATAAAAATGATGCGTTTATCGATCATTATATGTTTCGGCCAAGTTATCCTTTCAATTATTTGTCACCAAAAGACAAAAAAAACTGTTCGTTATTGTGAAACACACGTGCACGGCATTCCATATTTTGATGTGACCGAAGAATTAAAATGTGCCTACAAACAAGAGAACATCATCCCCATATTAAATTGGTATATTAGAAATTTGTGCAAAGACGAAGTGATCGCATACAAAGGTGGTTCAACAGAAAAACAATTTTTAAAAATGTTGACGACGAATGATAGAATTTTTAATATTGAAGAATACAAATGTCCAAAATACAATGATTTGGTAAATGTCATAAATTTAAACAAACGTTATGTGTGTCATAATCATATATTTGCAAAAAATAATCACAAAATTTTACATTGTTCTTGTGACGAAGTGTGGGTTTTTTTACAAGTGGTTATTGCTTGAAAATAAAATTTTAAATTAATTATAAATTTTGTTTGATTTCCCAAAAACATTAGTTATAGTACACAATATATATTAATTGTTTACACCAACACTTTCATTTTTTATTTCACCCCTTAGAACTTTAGACGTGTGTAATGTTTCACTTTATGCATCCGTTTACTGCTATTGTGGCAGGAACAAGTGAATGTGGGAAGTCAAATTTTGTAACAAATTTCATAAAATCAGTTACAGAAATATGTAATTGTGATTTTAATCAGATCACATGGTGCTTTGATGAAATGAAACCTTTATATAATTTACCAAATGTTAACTATCATCAAGGAATTCCAAATCTTAATATGTTTGATGGTGAAAACCCACATCTCGTTATTATTGATGATCTAATGAGAGAGTCCTATGTAACTTTAAACTCGAACAGTGTTTTGTATTAGATTAAATAGAAGATTTATAAAGAAATAAAAAATAATATATCGCATACAATTTGTTTTATTTAATTTTATAACGATTTACATAGTTACATACACACAAAATGCATTACACATAACTCATAAAATCTAACACACAATACATATTATAACCTATACCTTAACTACTATAGTCTACAGTAACATTTCTGTTTTTATCTATCTCAATAATATTATCAAACTCAGCATAAACTATACAGTTAATTGTTTGTATTAGTGAGGATTCAAATCGTACTTCTAATCTTACACTACCATGCTTTATGAGATTCCAATGAGCTGATGTGTTGGCTGATAAATCAGAAGTTAAGTCAAATGCTAATAGACAGTAAGCTTTGGCATACTGTTCACAAGAGATTCCATTTCCTTCATTAAGAAAGTGAATACCAGTTCCCGAGAATAGAGTATGATATGCTGATGTAAATATACTATTATTAAAAGATGGTTGCAAGGCTTTTGAAGGTATTTGTTGACCATCAATATATAAGCTGAAAGAATAATACCATAGTTTTCAAAGTGAAATGTATTTTTAGTAAGGAAACCATTAAATGCAGAATTGTTCACAAATCCAATTATACATCTTTTGGGTACCTGTCCTAAAAATATATTATCAAGAGTTTTTCCTTGCACACCCGATGGAATTGTTAAAACTTTTACTTAAGCTCGAGTAATAGGATATTTAGCAGTGGTAGAAGCTAAAACCTTTTGATGTGCGAGTAATACACTTGGATTAACTCGTGCTCGTCGAACAATAAGAGTTGCGTCCGTAATGCAAACTTTAAACTTTACATCGTTTAACCCAGCAATTAAATTAAAACTCTCTCTTGATCGAACCAATTTAACACTCATTTCAACACCATTAATTAAAAATTTATCTTGGTTGAAAATGTCACCGCGAAGATGACCAAACATTTCTATTTCCTTACTTTCACTAATCAATTCCTGTCTTTTAACAAATCCTATGTTTTTACCATCCGTAGAATCCATTTTTCCTACTGTATCATCATACCAAAGACTACAAGTAAGATGAGATTGTTTAGCAGCAGGAGCATAGTTTAAAAGGGTTTCCATGTATGCTCGATATGCATAGGTATTATTAGGTGGTGATATAAGTTTTTAGTTTAAATAAACATCAAGTTGACTAAAAAGTGAATGCAGCCAATTATTTACAGGTGATATATATATATATATTGTAGTAGATATCAAGTTAGTTGAATCTTGATTTAATACTTTTGCCTCTATGTGGAGTAATATATGAGACAAATCTATGTAGTCATCACCTGTCCCAGGAACTTGAAACTCGATAGGTCCATCATCACCAAGAGATGAAATTGGTTTATAATGAATCCACAATCCATTTTCAATGCTAATTTGTGTAGGCGGTAGTGCAAACAAATCCAATTCTGACTTAACGCACTCGCAAGAATGATTATGAAGGAAAGACATATTTAATTTGAAAATATATCTTTGATATTTATTGGTTTGTGACCAAGTTTTTTCGCAGCTTGCACTTTAGCAGTTAATGGAGGAATGAACGAGGTCAATCGTTTTCTTTTAGTTTTATACCCAGATCTTGTCATGTTAAATTGATCAATTTTATTTATTCTACTAACTTGCTTTAGACGATCTTTTATTGAGGCTTCCATAGGACGCGCTTGAACCATATCCGATAAAAGTCCTACTCCAGCGCTTAATGCCTCCTTACCAATTACTCGAGCACCACTTGAAAGTAAAGGTAAAACTGATCTAAATAACCCCCCTAAGAAGCTCCCAGTACCATGACCGTGTTGGTATGGTGCACCCTTATGAATTACTCCAATTCCTGATCGAGCGTGATGTGTATAATAATTTTTATATGGACATTTATGATGATCACGAAGAGAATTCATTATTATAATTTTCGGAAATGTAGTTTAATACACACGGTTCCCAACTGGAATGGTATTTTTTGTCCTGTGCTCGATCTTATAACTATTTCCAGCGTATCGAACTCTCTTCGCATAACAGGTAAGTAGTGAGGTTGAGAGAAAACGTGCATTTTATTTGCACCATAAATGTATTTTGTAGGATCTAATGAAATGACTCTTAGTAAAGGAGTCATAACATCACCCACAATCTGAGGATCGATAATGTCGCAATATAGAAAGAGTTGAGATGGTAACCCTAAGTGTAAATTAGCAGGACACTTTCCAAAATTTCTCTCTAGGAGATTTTTATTTGGTTTATAACCTAGTTGTAAACTTAATTTGGGTGATAATGTTATGGATGTTATATTTTTATCCAAAACAGAAATAGACACAAATTTTGTTATTTCATCATAGAATTTATCATCATTAGAAATTTCAAGTTCTTTCCTAACCATTTAACACTTTTAAAATATGCTCAACGTTATCATAGTTGGTAGCTGGAATATGTTTCTTGTAGTACACTATAGATGGTTTATCTTCATTAGGCATTAACATAGATTTTGTAAAGTATATAACATTTTCATGATCTTGAACAGTAAACATGGTACATAGATATTGAAACTCGACAACTCCAACCGACCATTCGCCTTCTAATTTAATAGCTTTTGGTAATTTCGTTGAAAATTTTGTGGTCTTGTTATCAGGAAAGTATTCCATAGAACTATTGCTGAGCAAAGTTAAATAAAAACTTTCTTTATTCATATTTCTTTTAAGCTAGAAGCTAAAATCCAACTGTTAAATTTATCTGGATAACCTTTTCACTTCACTAATACTTCTTTTCTGTTACCTGAATAACGAGTGTCAATTATTTTATCTATTTTATATTGTGAGGTGGGGTTATAAGTGATTTTCTGTAATTCTCTTTCATAAAAAAGTACCAACTATTGGTTCATTTTGTAAATCTGTTATTGTATAAACAACCCATAGAGATCTATCAATTATTGAAGATATAATAAATATTTCATCACTCCAATTCGATTCATATCCTTTTTGGAAAACATGTTTATATTTAGTTATTCGAACATAATCACCCACATTGAAATCTGGTTTAGGATTTTCTAAAGAAAGTTTGTTTGACCGTCTATCATAAAGATTAGTCCAAACTGTCATAATATTGTTGGAATTTACATCACATGGGCACATCTTAATACTAGAGTGAAAGCTGTGATTATTAGAGAATATTAAATATTGTAAAACATCTATATATCTATAAGTATTATTATGAGTGAAATAACGCCGCATTTTCATTTTTAGTGTTCTTTGAAATCGTTCAACAATACTGGCCTTAATGTCAGGATTGTTAGTGGTATAGTAATTAATCTTTTTGGATTTAAAGTATTTTTGTACATCTTTTGAAATTCTGTACCTTTATCAGATTGTATGTGAGTAGGTGTTAAATTACTTTCAGTAAATATACTTTCAAAACATTCTTTAGTTGTTTCTGAGTTTTTCTTTTTCATTGGTCTTGCAAAAGCATATTTACTAAATACATCAATAACACAAAGTATGTACTTGAAACCATCATTATATTGAGAATAAGTTCGCATATCACTTAAATCAGCTTGCCAAAGTTCATTAATATTTGATAGAATGTACCTATTACGCGGGAATTTTTTTCGAATGGGTTTATGTAATGTGTATGTTTCTTGTGATTTTAACCATTCCTTTACTGGCTTTTTATTCATTTTACCCTTCATAGCTTTTGAAAATTTATCAATACTACCAAAACCAGCGAGATTAGATGGATCATAATAAATCCTGTTAATTTCTTCTAGTACGGGGTCCATTTTTCCCACTCAAGCCTTTTACGTATTTTAGTTGTAGACTTTTTATCTCTACTGCTCGGTGTAGAAAACTCTATTTTAGTTATAGACTTTGTATCTCCTCTACTCGGTGTAAAAAACTCTTGAACTTCAATCTCAGAGGGTTTGTTCAGACCTTTTGCTTGAAGTTGGTTAATAAACTCACATCTCTTTGGATTTCCAATATAAGTAAGTGGTACTTTAATATCTTTTAATGCTTCAGCAAATCTATCCCACCCTACTGGATCACTTCTTTTTAAGGGTCTTAGTGAATCATTTATTAAATCAACAATATTACTTCCAGGAATTTTTTCATTATCAATTATGACTGTACCTTCATTATCCCAATGTATTTTACTTTGACATGTTTCAACTAAGTTTAATAATAACTGTCCCTTTTTATTATAAGTTTTTGGTATTAAACTGAGTATTTGAGCTGGTGTGTAAAGTGGATTTTCATCATTTTCTTTACTTTTAATGGATCGATTCTCCTCCAACAAAGATTCAGCATCAACTGAAGTTTTTAGATCTCTATTTTTCAAAACCAATTTTAGACTTATTTGAATCTTCATTAAGTGTATCAGAATAAATTGGTAATCTGAGTAGTTAACGATCCTCTTCGATAAAATGAAGGTATCTTTGCAGTGTTTGTAAACATAACATCCATTTTATTCGGTCTTCCGTCTTACTATTCATAATATTTTGCATTTCAATATCTAATCGAGATAAATTACTATTAACCTTATTTTCTTGTTTTAATTTTTCAATCAATCCAGGTTCAATAAGTATCATTTTCTTTGCATTTTCCATGGTAACTGGCTAGTCCACTCACTAATCCACTCAATATTGCACCTAATATTATTGGTAAGAAAGCCCCTCCTTTTTGTATAATTATATTTTTTCTTAGTTTATATTTACACTTACGCACTAGTTTACGGAGTATATTTTTGTGTTTATTCAATTTTTGTTTATCTTGATCTTTAAGAGGTACTTTTCCTTGTAAAACGTTATGAATACACTCACAAATACAGTTAATTTCTTCTTCATCACACTTTTTAAGTAATGCTCTTTGATAGCGGGATTTAGAAAGGGAATGGGATGTACAGATCAAGTCTTTTCCATGCGCACGATCGCGGAGAAGTTTCTGGTCAAAAACCAAAAGGTTTTTTGTGCGTTCATGGACTTGGAAAAGGCCTATGACAAAGTGGATAGGGATTTGCTATGGCAAACACTGAACTCATTTGGGTTGAGCGCTGGCTTGATACAGGCATTGGAGTCTCTTTATAGGGACTCTAGTGCTTGTGTTAGGATCAACGGGGTCTACTCGGACTGGTTTGACATCCATAAAGGTGTCAGACAGGGCTGTGTGGCTTCCCCGTGGCTGTTCAACCTATTTATGGACAGTAGTTCGCAAAATTTGAAAGTTGAAGAATCATCATTCATCATCATCATTACAGCCCTTCACAAGTCCACTGCTGAACATAGGCCTCCCCCAAGTAATGCCACAAAGCTTGCAAACAAAGCAAACACACAAAGCAAACTTGAAAGTTGAAGAATGCGGATTAAGAATGGATGAGTTAACCGTCAAATGCCTTTTGTACGCCGATGAACAAGTTATTCTTGCGTCGTCGGCGGCCGAGTTGCAAATGATGGTTACATTAATGAACGGATCATTAAAAGAAAGGGGTATGAAAGTGAACGCAAGTAAGACGAAGGTTATGGTTTTTGAAAGAGAAGAAAGTAAAACGATTTGTGAAATAAGAATAGAAGGGGAGTTGATCGAGCAAGTAGATGAGTTTGTATATTTGGGATGCTTATTTAGCAGGGATGGGAGATATGATAAGGATATAGAACGACGAGTGAATGCGGGAAATAGAGTAAATGGGGCCTTGCACTCTATTGTGAAGAGTCAAAATGTGTCGAAAAAGGCACGTATGGAAATTCACAATGCTGTGTTGGTCCCTACTTTAACGTATGGTAGTGAAAGTTGGGTGTGGCAGAAGAAGCACGAGAGTAGAATAAACGCAGTAGAAATGCGGTCGTTAAGGAGTATGTTAGGGTATGAATCTGAATGACAGGGTAAGAAATTGTGTAATAAGAGAAGAGTGGTTTTTGCAAGATGATGTTGTGACCAGGATTAAGAAAGGAATGCTTCGGTGGTTTGGTCATGTGGAAAGAATGAATGAGGAAAGAGTGACAAAGAAAATTTATGGTACAGAAGTGAATGGCAGAGTCGGAAAGGGACGTCCTAGGCGAAAATTTATCGACCAAATTGGCGATTTATTGAAAACGGGCCAAATTAGGAGTACCCTTAACCGACGAACATGTATGCGTAGGTGTATGGATGTGAAGGAGGCAAGAGAGGTGTGTCAGGATCGTGCCAAATAGAAGTCTGTAGTTTCTGCCTACCACTCTGGGTGACAGGCGTGAGTGTTTATGTATATGTATGCTCTTTGATATTTTGGTTTAAGCGTATGCAAAGCGTTTAGCAAATGTTTATGCGTTTAGCAAATGTTTATGCGTGCGTGAGTCGACGATGCATCATTTAGCAATGATTTGAATTGTTTGATTCTTGGTGTATTTAAACTCTTTTGTGGGGACGTAGACTGTACAGAAACCATTAAATGGAAAGACATTTGTCTTGATACGACAAAAATCATTGGTATTCTGTTTTAAATCTACCATTAAATATCCATGTGCGTCTAGAGTTGCATCCCTGTAGCCATCTTCAATGAATTTTGGGTTATCTGGTGACACTTGTCGTGCTAAATATCTTATTTGAGTTTTATATCGAGGGTTTTTAAAATATATTATATAACTTGAGTTTAAAGATATGTCTCTTTGTGTTAAATAAAATACATTGAGATTCCTGTGATGACTACCTTTTGTAAATATATCCACAATTCTTCCATCGGACTCTCTCATTAGATCTGCAATAATAACGAGATGTGGGTTTTCACCATCAAACATATTAAGATTTGGAATTCCTTGATGATAGTTAACATTTGGTAAATTATATAAAGGTTGCATTTCATCAAAGCACCATATGATCTGATGAAAATCACAATTACATATTTCTGTAACTGATTTTATGAAATTTGTTACAAAATTTGACTTCCCACATCCACTTGTTCCTGCCACAATAGAAGTAAACGGATGCATAAAGTGAAACATTACACACGTCTAAAGTTCTAAGGGGTGAAATAAAAAATGAAAGTGTTGGTGTAAACAATTAATATATATTGTGTACTATAACTAATGTTTTTGGGAAATCAAACAAAATTTATAATTAATTTAAAATTTTATTTTCAAGCAATAACCACTTGTAAAAAAACCCACACTTCGTCACAAGAACAATGTAAAATTTTGTGATTATTTTTTGCAAATATATGATTATGACACACATAACGTTTGTTTAAATTTATGACATTTACCAAATCATTGTATTTTGGACATTTGTATTCTTCAATATTAAAAATTCTATCATTCGTCGTCAACATTTTTAAAAATTGTTTTTCTGTTGAACCACCTTTGTATGCGATCACTTCGTCTTTGCACAAATTTCTAATATACCAATTTAATATGGGGATGATGTTCTCTTGTTTGTAGGCGCATTTTAATTCTTCGGTCACATCAAAATATGGAATGCCGTGCACGTGTGTTTCACAATAACGAACAGTTTTTTTGTCTTTTGGTGACAAATAATTGAAAGGATAACTGGGCCGAAACAAATAATGATCGATAAACGCATCATTTTTATTAGATAGTTTTACGTCTAGAATAGCCATTTCTCTACATTGAAAATGTTTATGAGGATATGTAATGTAAAATCCGTCCACGTCGATGATGTATCTAATATTTTTTAGATTTTGTGTCATTTTGAACCAAAATGTTAAAAGTATTTACACGTGACTAAAAATATGTTTGTTCCAACAAATTTCACATAACAATACTTCCCATCATCCTATTTCTTCCTTCTGCTCTTGTCTTCCTGTAATTTAAGTAAACAGCATCACATTCACTAGTGATCAACTAATGACTGTCATTGTTAAAAAAGTATTTTTAACTACTCTAGTATTCGTAGATGCGGTACACACACAATATTTAAATATAATTTGTTAAATTGCAAATAACAATTTAATTGGTGCCGGCGAGGATCGAACCCGGGTACTGTGAAATTTACAGCTTGCGCTAACCATCTGAGCTACCACGGCTTAATTATATACACACACACAATATTTAAATATAATTTGTTAACACTAAATCATACACACGTAAGAAAATAACACAAAGAAAAGTAAGTTTGTCAATAGAATAAACACTTACATCCATGGTCTTTGATGCGTTGAAGTAACACAAATTTAGTATTGATAGGTCCACTGCGGTCAAACGACCATACACTAACTCCATGACTGCACTTGCTTGGTCTTATATAGTACCAGTAAGTAATAATTCTAATCTAAAGAATTTCTGCAGTGGAATTGATAGTAACTTTATGCGTCAACAAGCTTATCTCACATTTTGTTGCTTATCTCAACATTACTTCGTGTCGCGTCTTGTTCAGTATATTGATGACTCAAGTACGTTTTGTATAACACAAAATAATTCAATTTAATATTTAGAAATCACTATAATTGATCATTCCTATGTTAGTCATTGAGTAGATTGTACTGTAATAATCTACTAATAGCAGTAATATCATGGATACACTAGATGTACAACAACATCTGAAAAAGATTCACCCCAGTCTAGAAAATAATGTTTATGCTGCCAATAGACTGCCCATGTACACCCACGTGCCAACGTATATAATATGCAATTTGGATACAGATTATAAACCAGGGTCACATTGGGTAGCTTTATATATCGATACGAATGACGTCGGTCAATATTTTGATTCATACGGACGAGCACCTGTACGATATCATCTAGAGTTTTTAAAAAGGAATTGTAAAAGATGGAACTGGAATGTTGATAGGATTCAGAATGAGTGGACTTCAGTTTGTGGCGAATATTGCTTAATGTATTTGCTATATAAGTTTCAGGGATGTTCAATGCATAGTTTTACGAGTATATTTACAGGGAACACATTGTACAACGATATTTTAGTGGATGAGATGTTTCGCTCCTATTTTATAGATAATAAGTAATAAGATTTTGTATTTCGTAAATAAAAATTGTAACAAAATTAGGTAATGTATTTTATTGATGATTCAGATTACCGTTGCAGTTAGGAACAAAGGAGTATAATATAATAGCACTGATAATCCGACGCACGAATAGACAATGACGGTATTCAATGAACAATAGTTAAATAACAATGGGGCGCTATTGATGGTGGAGGCCCTCACCGGATATCAATTAGATAAGAGTTAATTGATCTGCACATCTCCGGAAATGTGCATCCTACGCAAAATGGACCGCAGATTCGTGATCAGAGCATGCCAAAACCTTTTGTTTTTAGGATCGTGAGTCGACGAAAGTCGTACTTGTACCACTTCTGACTCAGTGAGCCAGAACTGGTACTAACTAACTACTTCTGTATACCGGCCGTGCCAATGTTTCTCGGGAAAACGTCTCCGAGTACCGGGACAAACTTGTCTCGAGTTGAGGGCGACTAAATCTACTCCAGTTTAACCCTCAGAAGACACAAGTTTGCGCGTTAACGTCTAAAAAGAACCCCTTTGTCGTATCTCCTCAGTTTCAAGACACTCCCCTTGTTGCCTTAGCCAGTATCGGAATCCTCGGCATCGACATATCGAGTGACGTGCAGTTTCGTGGTCACTTGGAAGAAAAGGCCAAATTGGCTTCTAAAAAAGCTTGGCGTGCTCAGCAGAGCGGGACAGTATTTCATGCCGGCACACCGCCTGCAACTTTACAAGGCGCAGGTTCGGCCGCACATGGAATACTGTTCCCATCTCTGGGCTGGAGCTCCCCAGTACTAGCTCCTTCCGCTTGACTGCATCCAGCGCAGAGCGGCTCGAATCGTCGACGACCGAATGTTTTCCGATCCGATTCCGATGTATTTTATCGCATCTATCAAAGGGAGTGCTCTGAGGAATTGTTCGGATTAATTCCAGCCGCCAAATTTCGTGAACGCATCACGCGGCAAACGTCCCGATACCACCAACACCATCTGGATGCTTAGCGGTCCACCACTGTACGTTCCATACGTACACCTCTCTGTGGAATAGCTTACCACCGGCGATTTTTCCGGACCGATACGACCTGGGGACTTTCAAGAAAAGAGATTACTCCTTCCTAAAGGGCCGGCAACGAGCCTGAAATTCCTCTGGTGTTGCGGTTGATCTTGGGCGGCGGTAGTCACTTAACATCAGGTGAGCCGCATGCTCATTTGCCCCCTCTTCTATAAAAAAATCCTGATAATTTTAACTTCACTTTTGTAGAAATCACATAACACAATGACTCTCTACCGAGAAAAAACGCTATTTCTAAACTAAACCGCTCATATGAAACTCTTTCGCAGGGATTGAAACCTTTGTATTTTGTAACCGTACATTTTTTGTTTATTTAAGGCATATTCGAGTATTTTTGGCTCAAGCCTCACAATCCTATGGGGTAAATTACCATACATTTGAGAAGTTGCACCAAAACTACCTAAGAATGGGTTTTACGATAGTCCTATCAAAAAAATTGTAGGTTCTGAAACAAAATGTTATATAGCGCCCAGCGAAACGAGTGGTGATCAGCTAGTAAAACTATAAATATGTATAGTTATATAATTTTATTTTCTAGAAGATTGTGTTATTAAATATACATTATTATTGTTGCTTTATATTGCTTTTGCATATAATATTTCCACAGATGTTATGATTGACACACGGAATGATTTTTTTACCGTCTGGAAAAAGTTGGGTGTAACAGGTGAACAGTATTGAAGCCTATGGCATTGATATTTTATTTATATTTTTTTATTTTACGTTAACATATTGTTGCGCGAATAATTCGACGTCATGTACCCGGCACTAGCGCCATCTAGTGTCAGGGACGATAGCGAGGGGAGCTGTCCAGAAAACGACATCACTAATCTTTCAACCGACAGCGCCATCTAGTCTCGGAACGAAGAACTAAGCTTCTAGAAACTAACACTCGAACTCTCGACCCCTTGCGCGTGTTTACTTGAATATTCTGGATGTTTCGGTGCTAATTTGTATTTATAGGCGCTGCAAGATGCGATCGGGGAAGTATTGAATTTGGCGAGACAAGCGAAACTTCGGAGCGGAATAAAGTGAATCAGTGTGATTAATTGTTAGTGTTTTAAGTTTTAATTGGTGTAAATAAAATTAAAGTATTAATTTAGGTAATTCTATCGGAAATTTTTACTGTCACGAACCTCAAGCTCGTAACAATATTATGAAATTGATCAATAAATACTACTTGTACCCCTTATTACACTACCCTGAATGAGGGTCCCCACGCACTTAATATGGTGGGGTGATAAGAGTAAGGGTCTCTAATTATGGCGTCAAGTGGACCCGGTCTGCAGTGCCCTTGCTACCATGCAGTGTAATAACACTAAGGGCAGTTAGGACACTAATTCGATGCGCGACGACATCGATATATCGTACATAAACATTGTGTGACTTGCCGTCAAAGATTACGAAATAAAAAACTATTCGAATGCATAAAATTCCGTATGTTAATAGTTGTGAACGATGATTA
This sequence comes from Parnassius apollo, assembly GCA_907164705.1. Classification (NCBI taxonomy): domain Eukaryota; kingdom Metazoa; phylum Arthropoda; class Insecta; order Lepidoptera; family Papilionidae; genus Parnassius; species Parnassius apollo. The sequence goes on along the minus strand of CAJQZP010001449.1, from coordinate 869,493 downwards.
TCACGAATTTTATTCTGCCCAAAAATAAATATTCGAAAAAAAATATGTCAAAGTTAGATAACGTATAAATTTTTTAAGTTAGAAGGTTTATTTAGCAGAAATAATTCAAAGCCCGAAAATTTAATTACGACTTATTAAACAGGCGAATGGTCCTTCAGCCGAAAATAAAATACTTGAACTTCACTAGTGCCATTGTCTTCAATCGGTAATTCCATTTTCGATGTAAGTAAAATTGTATGTGATAATTAATAAACATAAGTTTAGAAATATTGAAAATGGATTGAAATTGTTTTATTCATTTTCTTATTAATAATTATATTATTTGAGCTTTAAGTTAATAGCTTAAGTACAGTCTTATAAGGTTGTGGCGTAACTCCCTTCCCTTGGACCTACATAAATCCGCTACGCGCATGAGGATTAAACCACACTCTTATATCACGCCACTACCAGAGAACAACAGGGAGACGTCGATAAGATAAGGCCCCGCGCCTTAGTCAGAGTGTGAGGCAGCCCGACGTTCATTCCGCCTGCAACCGGCATAGCAACAGGACGCGCGCGCTACTTATCTCAATTACTATAAGTACTAGTAGTAATTTCACCTTGTAAATTTATTTGTAGTAAAAGTTGTTTGTTACATCGGAATAACATTACTTCATTCTAGTCAGTTAATTCTTATTGCTATCCTTCATTAGTATTCGTTAGTTAGTAATATACTCGTAAGAATACTTAGTGCGGGCATTGTGGTTAGGTGGTTGCGAGTAATATCGAACCACTTTACGGAGTACACATATCGACCAAACCCCACATTAATTGGTGACCTGCCGACAATCCGAAGCAACGGTAAATTGAACTAAGAATCGTACGACAGCAACCATCCCAGCTTCAAAACAACGTGGTGATAACAAAGGATAGGGCGTGGTCCAAGTCAAACAAGGTGAGCGTATCATTATTTTTTTGATATTGTGCAACGAACCGGGTGTAGTCAACGTTACCGATCAGAAAATTTGACTCCCGCAGAAATTTTGAGAGTTGGTGTTAGAGTACCTCAATTCCTGGTCAATGATCCTGCTTTGTGGTTCGCACAAATTGACAGCCAGTCCCTATTGTCCGGGATCACGAATGACATTCTTTTACGTACCCGCGCAACTAGAACCTCCATACGCTAGGAAAGATAACGATATTATTACTAACCCACCTAGAACCGACAAGTACCTAAAATTGAAAACGGAACTAATACGTCGTCTTTCAGTATCGCAGGAGAAGCGCCTCTAGCAATTACTCAACCACGAAGAGCTTGGAGATCGGAAACCGTCACAGTTCTTACGCCACCTGCAGAATCTAGCCGGAGCATCTGCAGCATCAGACGTCATTAAAACATTATGGTCGAGTCGTTAACATATTAATGTACAAACTGTGATTGCTTCTCAGATAACAGACTTATCGTTGGAGAAACTAGCTGAACTCGCAGACAGGGTTTAAGAGATCGCGCAGATGAACCCTCAAGTTGCCAGCACTTCTACTAGGACGCCGGAAAACCGTGACACTATGGCCAGGCAGATAAGTGACCTAACGAGGCAAGTAGCACTTCTCACTACTCAACTTAACAGGCAACAACGTTCCCGCAAAGCAATCAAGATCGCGATCTAACTCAAGGAAATTCATACCCAAAAAGCTTCCACCGGATCACCCGCACTGCTTTTACCATTACACTTATGGGCACAAAGCAAACAAGTGTAAGCAGCCTTTTCATACAAGGTGGAAAACTTACGGGGGGGGGGGGGAGTCGCAAGAAACGGCCAACTACTACCCTTCTTCAACAGGCCGTTTATTCATCTCTGATTGGACATCAAAAATGCAGTTCCTCGTGGACACAGGTTCACACCTGTGTGTTTTTCCCCAGTCAGCAGTCAAGACGCCCTGTTCTAAATCCAGGTATGACCTCATAGCTTCTAACAACACAGTCATACACATCTACGGACCGGTAACGCTACACCTCAATCTAGGATTGAGACGGAATTTCACATGGAATTTCACAATAGCCGATGTGACGCAACCGATCATCGGAGTTGACTTCCACAGCAACTATAATTTACTCCTCGACTGATGGAATCAACGGTTAGTCGACAATGTCACTACTCTCTCCGTCAACGCCGTAGCTCGCACTTCAACGGAGGACATCGCTTCGGTGAAGTCAGTTACCGGAGAAACCGAATTTCACCAGATACTGCGTGAATTCCCAGAAATAATTCGCCCTCCAGGTATGCACTTACCATGCAAACATAATACTCTGCACCACATCGGGAAGACTCCAGGACCTCCAGTAGCCAGTAAATCTCGACGCCTGGATCCACTTTGCATGCAAGCTGCGAAGCAGGAGTTCTCAGACATGCTCGCCAGCGGCATAGCCAGACCATCGGAAAGCGCTTGGTCTTCTCCTCTGCACATGGTAAGAAAAAAAGATGATAGTTGGAGACCATGTGGAGACTACAGATCACTGAACATTAGAACTATACCTGATCGATATCCCATGCGTCATATCCACGACTTCTCACATCTACTTACAGGCTGTTCTGTCTTTTCTATCATTGACTTAGTCAAGGCGTACAATCAGATTGCTGTCAATCCAGATGACATCATGAAAACGGCGATCACGACTCCGTTTGGATTGTACGAATTCCCGTTCATGAATTATGGCTTAAAAAACAAAGCACAAACCTTCCAGAGGTTCATTGATGAGGTGTTGCAAGGACTCGATTTCTGCTACGGATACATAGATGACATCTTAGTGTTTTTGTCATCAATCCAAGAACACAAGAACCTCTGCTGAACATCTGCGGCAACTCTTCGAACGCCTAAAGCAGTACGGCGTAGTGGTAAACACTGCCAAGTGTATACGTGGCCAACCAGAAGTTACGTTCCTGGGATACCTCGTGTCAGCTGTAGGTACTAAACCACTTGAGTCCAAAGTCGAAACTATCAGGCAATACCCTGCTCCAAAAACTGTCAAAGAACTAAGACGTTTCTTAGGCATGCTAAACTTTTACCGTCATTTTATTCCCAACGCAGCCCAACTTCAAGCACCGCTGAATGACGTTTTCAGTGGCTCAAAAATCAAAGGGTCTCATCCGTTAGACATGACTCCGCAATTGCTTCGAGCATAAGAAATCACTATCTCAAGCAACTCTTCTCGCTCATCCCGACCCAGCTGCAGAACTAGCAATAGTGACAGACGCGTGATATTTACAATATTCACCGACCATAAGCCTCTTACCTTCGCTTTCTCAAAGAGCAGAGACAAATGCACACCCAGACAGTTCAGGCACCTCGACTACATTGCTCTGTTTACAACAGACCTAAGATACCTACCTGGTAAGCAAAACTTAGTAGCTGAAGCACTTTCTAGAGTCGAGGAGATCACTACAGCTGTGGACTACGATGATCTTGCACGAGCTCAGGATAAAGATCCTGAACAGCAAAATCTACTTCTTCATGGCTCTGCCCTGCAACTGAAAAGGATCAACACTTTAAATGGTAACTTACCTCTCTACTGCGACACTTCTGTGCAACCGCCACGACCTTACATTACTCCTCAGTTCAGAAAACAAGTTTTTGATACACTACACTGCTTACACCATCCAGGAAGATCAGCTACTGTGCGATTGGTCTCACAAAGATACGTATGGTCAGGGATACGTAAAGATTGTAGAGAGTGGTCCCTACAATGCTTGTCACGCCAAAAGAGCAAAATCACTCGTCATACCATATACCCACCTTCATCTTTCCTCACTTCTTCGTCGAGATTTTCCCACATCCACCTCGACATCGTAGGGCCCCTAACTCTGTCTTCTGGTTACAGATATTGCCTTACCGTCATCGACAGATTCACACGATAGCCTGTGGCATACCCCATGGTGGACATCACGGCGGAGACCTGCGCAGCTGCTCTAGTGTCCGGCTGGATAGCCCGATTCGGCTGTCCTGCCCTGGTGACTACAGACCGCGGACGCCAGTTCAAGAGTCATCTCTTCAAAGCTCTCACCAAGTTGGTTGATGCGCGTCACCTGCGCACAACCGCCTATCACCCAGCTGCGAACGGCATCATCGAGCGACTTCATCGTCAATTCAAGGCCGCAATCATGTGCCACACATCATCGCAGTGGACGGAATCCCTTCCACTGGTTCTCTTGGGCATGCGCTACTCGTGGAAAGAGGATTTACAAGCTACGCCTCATCATTATCATCATTACAGCCCTTCACAAGTCCACTGCTGAACATAGGCCTAAGCTACGCCTGCTGAATTGGTATATGGTGAAACTCTCAGCTTACCAGGCTAATACCTATCTCCAATAGACGACTACACCATGGCAGACGTCACAGAGTAAGTAACACGTCTACGATCCTGCATGGCGATACACACTCCTAAGCAAACATCATGGCACACCAGCACTACAACGCCATTCTACATACCACATGACCTCCACACATCCTCTCATGTTTTTTTACGCCGAAATCACGTCAGATACCCACTCGAACCACTCTACGACGGACCCTTCAAAGTACTAGACATGCAAGCCAAGTACTTCACCATAGACATAAGGGGGAAAGAAAAACAACACCTCTGTTGACAGACTTAAACCAGCGTACATGGCCAAAGAAACCAAAGAACCGGAACCCAAAGTCCCTACGGAACCTGTCATCAACAAGGAGAAAATCACGCGTAGTAGCCGAAGAGTAAGATTTACAGACTAATATCGACCGTAGTTACGGTCTGGCCAGGGGGAATATGTGGCGTAACTCACTTCCCTTGGACATACATAAATCCGCTACGCGCATGAGGATTAAACCACACTCTTATATCACGCCACTACCAGAGAACAATAGGGAGACGTCGATAAGATAAGGCCCCGCGCCTTAGTCAGAGCGCGAGGCGACCGGACGTTCATTTCACCTGCAACCGGAATAGCAACAGGACGCGTGCGTTACTTATCTCAATTAACTTACATTGTACTAGTAGTTAATTTCACCTTGTAAATTTATTAGTAGTAAAAGTTGTTTGTTACGTCGAAATAACATTACTTCATTCGAGTCAGTTAATTCTTATTCCTATCCTTCATTAGTATTAGTTAGTTAGTAATATACTAGAATACTTAGTGTGGGCATTGTGGTTAGGTGGTTGCGATTAATATCGAACAAGGTAATAGTTATCTTGTAATGGAAATTATTTCATCGGCTTACAATACTGCGTATTTCGTTACAATAAATTTTCTGAAATATTGGTTTTGATGGATGAACGGTTATTCCCCTGTTTGTACTTCAGTATAGTTTCGTAGATGTATTCAGAAAATGCGATAATACTGAATGTGATATGGAACTATCATAAAGCGTTAACGCACCACAACAAAATAAATAAAACTAAGGCAGAAGAAGAGTTTCATATATTACATGCGTTGGAGATATGGGATAGCCTTCATAGCCTAGCTAAGATCTATTTGCCTATCGTGGCAACTTCGGTATCCCAGAGCGGTTATTTTCAAAAGCTGGATCTACAATCACCCAGGAAATAAACCGCTTACTAGGCGCAAGATTGTCAAAATTGTTATTTTAAAATTCAATTCGAAAGGAACAAACGTAAAAGTAAAAAAAAATATTTAAATAATTCTTGTTTTCTGATAATTATTCGACAAAATTAAATGTGTAAAAATAAATAGTGTAAAACTTCGTAAAATAACATAAATATAATGTTTGATTATTATACTTCTTTGTTTCATTTCTGTTCAAAATGACTAATTATACCATATATAAGTATGTATATATTTAAATGGCGATAAAAAACATCAAAAACAATCGATATATCGTACATAAGCTTCGATGTTTTAATGAGCGATGTTGCATCCTATAGATGTGAAAATTACGACTCGAGTTGAAATTCAAACAAATCGAACTAAACTCGAGTTACGCAACTAAAGTTAGCAAGACGAAACACAGTAAATTATTGATTTATTTATTTGTTTATTTCTAAAACCAACAACATATACAGGAAATATTTAACATCAATGAAACAAACTAAAAGTTTATTTGTTATAATTACTTTTTATAAATTTGTTTTTCTATCTAACTCTTCGGTGGGTTGGGTCAACTATCATTACTAAACTTAGTAGGTAGGATTGAAGTAATTTTTTTAATGGATAGGGTGACAAATGAGCATACAGTTCACCTGATGGTAAGTGGTTGCTGCGGCCCATAGACATCTACATCTATCCTCAATTACAAATCAAAATGCAGATGCGTTGTCACCCGTAAGGACTAAGATGGAATGCCTCGTTTCCAGTAAAAAGAGTATATTTATTATATATCATATATGCCGTGTATTCGCGGTTGAGAATATCCACTACCCAATGTCTTCCCGTGGGTGTCGTAAGAGGCGACAAAGGGAAACAGGCAGGAGATGGGCAGCAGCATCTTCCTGATAACAGCAATTACACAATATAAAACTGCTGTTGCCAACCCGCTCGCCAAGCGTGGCAACTATGACAAACATCACCCCATGAGCAACGACACAAACAAACGGCCCCAAGTCCCCGGCGGCCCGGTATTCCTGGCTATGGTGGAGACCATGGTAACGGCGGGGCAGGGGGTGCTAAGAATCTCTGGTGGCGGTTTGGTTGCCACCTACGACTGCCCCTGAGGACTGACGAGAAGATACTGGAGCTGGAAGAAGAGGTAAACAAGTTGCGCTGGCATATTATAGGATTATCCGAGGTCCGAAGAGAGGGGGAGCACACGGTAATCCTCAAGTCCGGCAACATGTTCTATCACCGGGAGGACGACCTTCTGTTCCAAGTAGGTGTTGGATTTATCGTCTCGACGACTTCCAGCCTCCCGAACAAGCTGGTTTTCGAATAGGCCTTAGCACTATAGATTACATACATACCCTTCGGCCAATTGTATAGAAGTCCGAAGAATACAATCTGCCACTTTGCCTGGCGTATGTGGACTATGAGAAAGCCTTTGGTTCCGTCGAAATTTTGGCGGTGCCACAGTCTCTTCAGCGGTACCAAGTTAACTGTCGGTATATCGAAGTGCTGAAGTGTTTGTACAGTAGGGTTACGATGGCTCTCTGTGTACAGAACCAGGGTACGAAACCTATCCAACTGCAGAGAGGTGTAAGACAGGGTGACGTTATATCCCCGAAACTCTTCACCGCTGCATGGGAAGACGTTTTCAAGCGAGTACATCACCCAACTTCGATTTGCCGACGATATAATCCCTACGACAGAATCGCTGGAGGACCTAAGCGCTATGCTCAATGACATCAATAGTGCCTCCCAACGGATAGGTCTTAAGATGAGCATGGATAAAACAAAGATCATGTTTAATATCCATGTCACACCTATGCCGGTTGTTGTTGGGAGCACTAAGCTCGAAGTTGTTGACGAGCACGTTTACCTGGAACAAATATTCCGACTAGGTAAGTCCAATTTCCACTGAAAGATCAATCGACGGATTCAACTCAGCTGGGCAGTTTTCGGGAAATTACGTTACATCTTTTCGTCAGGTTTACCTCAAAACCTGAAAACAAAATTGTACACTCATTGCGTGTTGCCAGTGATGACATATGGAACTGAGACATGGTCCTTCACTGTTGGCCGTATGAGGACACTCAAAGTTCGCTCAGCGAGCTATGGAGAGGGCTATGCTCGTGGTTTCTCTGACAAAGCCCAACGGTTTGATAAGCTGAAGTGGCAATGGGCCGGCCATATGGCTCGAAGAACCGACAACCGTTGGGGAAAAAAGGTTCTCGAATGGCAGCCTTGTACCGGTTGTGAAGTGTAGGGTGACCCCCTCACTAGATGGAGTGACGACTTGGTAAGACGTGCAGGAAGTGGATGGATGCAGGTGGCTTAGGAACGTGCTTTGTGGCATACCTTGGGGAAGACCTATGTTCAGCAGTGGACTTGTGAATGGCTGTAATGATGATGAAATGATGACGATTGTTTCATATACCTATGTATTTTTGGTTTTAATCAATTAGAAAGTACCTATATTTAACAATAAAGTAGCTCTATAGCAGTCTTCACTAAACAAAATCAGTCTAGTTTTAAGATACATAAACACTCACGCCTGTAACCCAGAGGGGTAGGCAGAGACTACAGACCTCCATTTGGCACGATTCTGACACACCTCTCCCGCCTTCTCCACATTCATATACTTACGCATACTTTCTAGTCGGTTAAAGTTACTCCTAGATTGGTCCATTTTCAATATATCGCCAATTTGGTCGATAAAGTTTCGCCTAGGACGTCCCTTTCCGACTCTTCCATTCACTTCTGCAACATATATTTGCTTTGTCAGTCTTTCCTCATTCATTCTTTCTACACGACCAAACCACCGAAGCATTCCTTTTTTAATCCTGGTCAAATCATCATCTTGCACACCACACTTTTCTTTTAACTCACAATTTCTCACCCTTTCACTCAAATTCAGCCGTAACATATTCCTTAGCGACCGCATTTCTACTGCATTTATTCTATTCTTCTGCTTCTGTTGCCACAACAAATTTTCGCTACTATACGTTTAATTAGGGACTAAGACGGCATTGTGAATTTCCATACGTGCCTTTATTGACACATTCTGACTTTTCACACTAGAGTGCAGAGCCCCATTTACTTTATTTCCTGCTTTCACTTGTCGTTCTATATCCTTATCACGTCTCCCACCCCTGCCGAATACACATCCCAAATATACAAACTCATCTACTTGCTCGATCAACTCCCCTTCTATTCTTATTTCACATATCGTTTTACTTTCTTCTCTTTCAAAAACCGTAATTTTCATCTTACTTGCGTTCAGTTTCATATTCCTTTCTATGAAAGACCTATTCATTAATGTAACCATCGTTTGCAACTCAGATGCCGACGACGCAAAAATAACTTGATCATCGGCGTACAAAAGGCATTTGATTGTTAACCCACACATTCTTAATCCACATTCTTCAGCTTTCAAATTTTCCAAACAACTATCCATAAATAGGTTGATCAGGCACGGGAAGCCATACAGCCCTGTCTGTCACCTTTATGGATGCTAAACCAGTGCGAGTAGACCCCGTTGAACTTAACACAAGCACTAGAGTATAAAGAGTATAAGGAGACTTTAATGACTGTATCAATCCTGCGTTCAACCCAAAATAATTCAGTGTTTGTCATTTAATATGTAGGTAAATAAGCTATTTAATAGTTTAAATATTCTTAAATAACTTAGCTTTCGTAAAATTCTAAATAACAAATTATTTTGGTCGTAGCTTGTACTCTTTGAAACACAAAACGCGCGCACACAAATACGCGCACATAAAGCTAGTTGTCTGAAAGTTGTGGCGTAACTCGCTTCACTTATACCTACGCAAATCCGCTACGCGCATGAAGATTAAGCCACACGCTTATATAATAGATAGATAAGACACCGCGCTTTCAACAGAGCGCGAGAATGTGCGACGTTCATTCCGCCTGCAACCGGCGTAGTAACAGGCGGTAACGCGGCGCGCTACTTATATCCGTTAACTTACATTGTTCTCGTAGTTAATTTCATCTTGTAAAATTTTTTGTAGTAAAAGTTGTTTATTACATGGAAATAACATTACTTCATTCGAGACAGTTAATTCTTATTCTTGCCCTTCATTAGTATTCGAATATTTACAATATAACGTATTCGAACACAACATTGGGTGTGGTCTTCACATCGGTTCCACATTTGAATACAACGTTGGGGCGTGGCCCCACAATTGGTGACCCCGCGTCTGGATTGGTGAATCCTACAATTGGTGACCCGTCGACAAAGCCGAAATAACGGTATATTGAGCTACGCATTGTATAGCATCAACGATTTAGCTTCAAAACAACGTGGCGATGACAAAGGATAGGGCGTGGTCCAAGTCAACAAGGTGAGCTTATCATTATTTTTTTATTTTGATATTGTGCTATGATGGACGAACCGAGTGTAGTCAACGTCACCGATCAGAAAGATTTGACTCCCGCAGAAATTATGAGAGTTGGTGTTAGAGTACCCCAATTCCTGTCAATGAGCCTGCCTTATGGTTCGCACAAATTGAAGGCCAGTTCCTATTGTCCAGGATCACGAATGACGAGACAAAATTCTTTTACGTAGCCGCGCAACTAGAACCTCCATACGCTAGGGAAGTTAAGGATATTATTACTAACCCACCTAGAATCGATAAGTACCCAACATTGAAAACGGAACTAATACGTCGTCTTTCAGTATCGCAGGAGAAGCGCCTTCAGCAATTGCTCAACCACGAAGAGCTTGGAGATCGGAAACCATCGTAGTTCTTAAGCCACCTGCAGAATTTAGCCGGAGCATCTGCAGCATCAGACGTCATTAAAACATTATGATCGAGTCGTTTACCCATTATATGATAAGATATATAAGGAGGAGATAAGGTATGACCTTATAGCTGCTAACAACACAGTCATATACACCTACGAACCGATAACGCTACACCACAATCTAGGATTGGGACGGAATTTCACATGGAATTTCACAATAGCCGATGTGACACGACCGATCATCCGAGTTGACTTCCTCAGCCACTACAATTTACTCGTCGACTGTAGGAATCAACGATTAGTTGATTAGTGACTGGTATATTATATCATAATAAGGTAAAATATTCTTATTATTGTTTTAAAGACTTGAACATCGTAAGCAAAAGTTTTAATATTACTGTTAATATGTACATGTTATTCTCAATTATTTGTAATTGGTAGCAAGCAATATTCCTTATACTATCAAAATTGCAGAGGTTTCCGAACAAAATTACACACACTATATATGAACATTCTAAACAGTAACTATGATATTATCGTACTCACCGAGACTTGGCTGATATCGGAAATTAGCAACAATGAGTTTATCGATCAACGTTATATTGTGTACAGGTGCGACCGTAATCGTATCAGTACAAATAAACTAGATGGCGGTGGTGTTCTAATTGCGGTATTGCGTACACTCAGATCATCTGAGTTAAATCTGTCTTCGACTAGTGTAAATGTTTCATTGCATAACCTAATCGAACATGTCATCATCGACGTCCCTAGTAAGCAATCCTCAAAGCGCCATGTCTTCAGTGCTGCTTACATACCCCCCAAAACACCCTCTACCGTATACGAACTTCACTTTGAAACTTTACAAGAGGTACTGTGTGATCCTAATTTGGATGGTTTCTATATTTTGGGCGACTATAATCTCCCAGATGTAACTTGGACACGAGGAACCACAGACGCCTTACATGGCAGTGGAGTAGGCTCATCCGTTACCTTTAACCTATTATGTAATTTAATCTCATTTCTAGATGCCGCACAATACAACTACGTAGTGAATACCAAAAATAAAATACTTGATTTATGCATATCAAACCGCTCGTGTAAGATATCGGCCGCTTTAAGTCCCCTACTTCCTGTTGACGCATATCATCCACCCTTTGTTTGTGATATAGCTCTCAATGCTGATATTGTTCCAATGAAAAAGCAGACGCTTCAAAGGTACAATTTTTATAAGTCCGACTACACGCACATCAACCGCAAAATAGAGTCCACTGACTGGGATGAAATACTTACTCCACTGGGGTCTGAAGAAGCACTTAGCGCATTTTACGGAATCATTGACGAAATTATCAAACAACACACGCCATTTGTTGGCTCCAGAACCTCTGCTTTTCCTGTATGGTTTTCGAAATCTCTAATTAGCACATTTAGAAAAAAAACGTAAAGCTTGGGTGAAATGGAAGAAATATAACAACATATCAGACTATGAGATATTTTCCCAGTATAGAAAGTTATTTAAGGATATGTGCAATAAATGTTTTTCTAAATATATTGGATCGGTCGAGGATAGCATACGCAAAAATATTAAGGATTTCTGGGTATACATCTCTAATCGTCGTGACAAATCTGGAATACCAGCTAAGGTTGAATATAATGATGATGTTTCAAGTGATCCACAAACAATATGCAACATGTTTTCTGAATTCTTCTCTTCCGTTTACGAACCGCCCTCACCTACACTATCGCAGTGGAGACCACCTGCCGATTCAGCATCCCATGACACTACTATTACTAATCTTCATTTTGAAGTAGAAGAGAGCTGAAATCCTTGGATCCATCTAAGGGGCCAGGCCCTGATGGCTTATCTGCTTATTTTCTAAGAAACACTGCCACAGTTATATGTAAACCCCTAACTATCATCTATAATAAATGTATTACTGAAGGTGTTATGCCCACAGTATGGAAACAGGCTAACATCACACCTGTGCACAAGAGCGGATCTAAACGTAGTGTAGATCAATATCGCCCGATATCAATTTTGTCCACTTTGTCGAAGCTTTTCGAGAGACTAGTGCATAACGAAATATATCCCATACTGCACAATATAATTATACAGCAACAGCATGGTTTCGTTAAACGTCGATCAACAAACACCAATCTATTATTATTTTCCAGCTATTTATTTGAAAATGTTGATGATCGCGTACAGGTCGATGCAGTATATACAGACTTTCGAAAGGCCTTCGATAAGGTGGACCACGAAATGTTACTAAATCGAATAGCTTACAATGGCATTCGGGGTAATTTGTTACGATGGTTTGTTTCTTATATCGCTAACCGTTGTCAAAGGGTTGTAATTTACGGATACCACTCTAACGTTACGATGGTTACCTCCGGTGTACCCCAGGGATCTATTCTCGGGCCTTTGTTATTTATAATGTTTATTAATGACATAAGTAACTGTTTTCTCAACTCAAAATTTTTATTATATGCAGATGATCTTAAAGTTTATGAATCTATTCATACTACACAAGACTGCATTCTTCTCCAAGAGGACCTAGATAGACTTACAGACTATTGTTACAAAAGTAAGCTTCAGTTAAGCATTCCAAGTGTAAATATCTCCGTTTTACTAAAACAAGAATATTATTACATTTTCCTACTCACTGTGTAACGTTCCTTTAGCTAAAGTGGATTCTATGCGAGATCTCGGTATACTGTTTGATTCAAAACTGTGCTTAGACTTACATATTGAACAAATTGTTAACAAAGCATACAAACTATATGGATTTATTATGAGATCAACTCGCGACTTCAAACGGACCTCTTCATATCTTTGTTTATATAAAACCCTAGTTCGCTCTCAACTTGAATATGCTGTGCCCATTTGGAATCCTTATTATAATAAATATATACACAAAATTGAAAATGTTCAACGCCGGTTTCTACGTGCAATGTATTATAGATGTCATAAATCTCATTTACCGTATGACCAGTTACTCAGTAGATACAAACTTCTAACCCTCCACTCTAGACGTAAGCAATTGGAGTCTATGACATTGTTTCATATAGTAAGATGCAAATTTGACTGTATTGAGTTAAACAATCGGTTATGTTATGTAGTTCCCAGAACTGTCCATAGACGACGGGTGCGTGCGGGTAAACTCTTTGCCGTAAGTACCTGTCGATCCAATACCGGTATTCGTTCACCAATTCGACGTATGGTTGCCACATATAATGAGACCTTCGAGCATATAGACATTTTTACATGCTCAAAGGAAAAGTTTCGTGGTCTTTTATACAAGACACTTTTCACATAATAATTTTGTTATATTAGTCACATTATAATATCACTGTTGACCATACTTTGACATTTGTATAATACCTTCTGTACAGCTGCAGGTCTCCTAGCGTCTTAATTATCTATCCCAAGAGGTAATCTGTGAACAGCACTGTGGGCTGCATTATTGCGTATACTATGTTACTGTACTATCTATATGTAATTATATATAATGTAGTTGTTAGCTGTTCCACTTTGAATAAAATAAAAAATAAAATAAAATGTCACTGCTCTCTCGGTCAACTTCGTAGCCCTCACATCAACGGAGGACATCGCCTCGGTAAAGTCAGTCACCGGAGAAACCGAATTTCTCCAAATACAATGTGAATTCACAACGTGAATTCCCCGAGATAACTCGCCCTTCAAGTATGCACTTACCATGCAAACATAACACTCTGCACCACATCGGGACGACTCCAGGACCTCCAGTAGCCAGTAAACCTCGACGCCTGGATCCACTTCGCATGCAAGCTGTGAAGCAGGAGTTTTTAGACATTCTCGCCAGCGGCATAGCCAGACCATCGGAAAGCGCTTGGTCTCCTCTGCACATGGTAAGAAAAAAAGATGATAGTTGGAGACCATGTGGAGACTACAGAGCACTGAACATTAGAACTATACCTGATCGATATCCCATCCGTCATATCCACGACTTCTCACATCTACTTACAGGCTGTTCTATTTTTTCTACCATTGACTTAGTAAAGGCGTACAATCAGATTGCTGTCAATCCAGATGACATCATGACTCCTTTTGGATTGTACGAATTCCCGTTCATGAACTAATATAAAAAATATGATACAGAATCGTGTTGGTCTTGAGCTGAATATTGAAATCATTTGACAAAATCTACTACACACCTTAATTTAATGATTATTATTCATCACAATCTGATTAAATTGATGTGAAATAAATTTTCGTTAATATTTTTATTTTGTGTAGTAACTTATATTTATTTTAAAATTGCTTATTTTTCACTTCATGAACTATGGTGGCGACACTTGGTATTTTATGAAAATATTCAGAAAACACGAGTTAGAAAATATTCTTGTAGATTTGACGGTTTTTATTGTTTTTTGCATGTAAATACACTGCAATTCAGCTTTTTTGTAAGAGCTCCATTACTGGTACGATCACTTGTATAATGGCATACGACGCCCAGCAACTAGTTTTATATAACGAGTATGAGTCGGACTCTCGTACCTTTTAGAGATGGGTATGCTTTGCGATGCCGTCTCCTTTGTTTAACACTCAAAGTTCACGAGTTCTTAATAATCGATGTTAAAAATTAAAACATTGATGTTTTAATTTTTAACATCGATTATTATCGAACATCGATGATCATAGAACATCCCTACCAAACATTCATAAAATTATGGAGTGTAGAAACCGTAGACAGAGAATCCTATTCATAGTGTGTCTATGTTTTCATAGTGAGTCCCACATAACCACGCAGCCGGCTGCGTGGTATGCTAAGAGCATTCACCACCTCCCTCCCCCGCTTCCCGGAGGGTAGCCCTTTAAATAGCTTCTGGGCGCAAAAAAAACCGGCGTCGGCATTCGCGGCAGACTAGCGCTCCAGAAAACACGAAGAAAAGAAGATCCCTCAAGCTCCCTATTAGGCATTAGGTTAGACAATAAAATAGTGAATAGATTATAATTAAAAACTACCGCATTTTGTAAATAGTAAATAAATTAATGTTAGTTCATCGTACTACCTTTTAATTAACACAGCCCTTAGCAATAATAAATAGCAATATGTTACGGACGGCGAGTGAGCAACCGCCCGTCACCCCGCGTACCTCATCCCGCATCGACACGTCTTCTTCACCCTGCATCAGAGCGAGGCCCCCGCGACCGCGAGTGCTTACACAAACTCAAGAACAACAAGCAAGAAGACACTTCAGGCTCCCTATTAGGTCCCTTTGGACGTCAGATTAGTGATAGCTTGTAAGACTGCCCCATTGTGTAAATAGTTTAATAAATTTACTTTTGTTTTTGTACAATCTTTAATTTAACTCAACCCCTAGCAGTTTAAAATAGCAATAAATTCTCTCAGTAAATAATTAGTCTTATATATATCACAGTAACAGCACAGAATAAATAATTTTGTTTCTCCTTTGATGTCGACAGCTTGCCGACGTTTAATAGCCTACATGTTATTATTAATCAGATAAATTGCGCACGCAAGCTAAATAAAATTTTATCACTACGCACGAGCGTCCATATTACTTTGCATCTTTTCCCCTTCCTACGCCATGGCGGACTTTTCATGGTTATTAAGGGCTATCAGAAAAGAGTTAAAAAAATATATTGCGAAATGTTAATTAAGTTACTTAGGTAAAGTACCTATTCTAACTATGATCGAATGACCATATTTTCGCACCTATGTGATTTCTACGATGCTCAACGCATACAACTAGCAAGGCCACAACAAATAAACCTGAGATACGATTGCTAACAGAAATGTGATCGTATTCTACTCAGTTAATAATTAATTTCAGTGTTTTGTGTTATTATAACTTAAAATATTTTAATTACAAAAGACATATATAGGTATGTAAGTATGTAGATACTTGGATAGTACTTGTGTAGATAAATTATTACTTAATTCTTTTTTGCTATAAGTACCTATCTAACAAAATAATGAAATAAATTCACCTTTCATAACTTCCTTCTAAAATCCTTCGGTAATTTTAAGGAATGATTCTTTTTGGCATTTAGCATCCATCCATGCAACAATTGTAGTAGGAACGTCGTTTTTCCACTACAATTTATCAAATAGGTAAAATAATATATGTAACACTAAACAAAGACTATTTCAATAAGTTTACAAAAAACTATTAACGTAAACAGCGTTGAAAAATCCTCAAAACAAACATTCAATCGCCTACAACGCGCTATCCCCGACTGCGTTTGTTACCCTGGGCACAGAATAAATAATAATACTACGTACAGAAGTTTCACTCTTTTGATGTTAACTGCTTGCCGACGTTTAATAGCCTACATAATTCTTATTAAATATTACTTTGCACCTTTTCTCATTCCCACATCACGGCTGTTTTTCCGAGGTTAATTAGGGCTGTCAAGAAAGAGTAAAAATACAGTATGTATAACATTAATAATTTATTTAATTCACAATTGTTTTACTTTAATATAATGTTTTATAAATTTTTCCGTCTCTAAAATACCAGTTATTAAATTTAAGAGTTGAAAAAACTTTAAATCTTAAAATATATAATTTTAGTAGATAATAAAAGGAAAAAAAATGGACATGGAGTATCGGAAGAGTTATCGATTTATTTTTGGTAAAAAATATGAAAAGATATTCATTCACTATACTAACTAGAAACAATAAATATAGTATTATTAATTTTATTTATAAATATTGTTGTATTAATATTTTTATTGTTTTATATTTCTTTATTTTACCTAAGATTTGTAATATATATTCCCCCCCCCGCTCCCCTTGTCAGCAAAGGTAAGAAAAAATTTAAAGCCCCGAGCCTGCTTACATAGTAATACTAAAACGCTCCCTTTCTTTTAAACTTTGTCGTCAAATTGAAAAGGATTTAGCGCATTGAAGCAATTGATTTGTTTATCAGCGCTGTGGTGGAATCCGGGAAATCCCGGGTTCGATTTCTGACAGCGACAATTTAGAAGTTTATAATTTCTTGAAAACTATTTGTGTTTATTTTTATTTATACGGTTTAATATTAAAACTGCAATGTTAGCCCGCTTTCATCTATGACTGCTTCATCGCCATTCACCGGGCGCAATCGCAGTGAATACCATAAATTCCAAGAACAACTCAATATTCAAGAACAATTTGTATTCAATATAGGTATGAATAAGAATCACTAACCTCTCCAATTCCACGCTAATTTTCAAAGGTGATTTGATTCCACATTTAATTAAGTGGAATATAGGAACAGGCAATAATATCCGCACAGATGTATTAATATATACTCATTTATCTATTATTTATGCAAACTTCTATTTACGGATCTCCTTCAACAAGGCATAGAATAAATAATATGTAGTGCTACTCGTACGTTACCAAGGTTTGCCTGAAAGAGATCACCGTTAAGCGATGAGGTCACCTTCATCATCATCATCATTACAGCCCTTCACAAGTCCACTGCTGAACATAGGCCTCCCCCAAGTAATGCCACAAAGCACGGTCCTGAGCCACCTGCATCCATCCACTTCCTGCATATCTTACCAGTTCGTCACTCCATCTAGTGGGGGGTCGCCCTACACTACGCCTACCGGTACGAGGCTGTCACTCGAGAACCTTTCTTCCCCATCGGTTATCGGTTCTTCGAGCTATATGGCCGGCCCATTGCCACTTCAGCTTACTAATCCGTTGGGCTATGTCGGTCAATCCGTCACATGAGGTCACCTAATTGTACATAAATTTATATTTTGTGTGCAGTAAAGAGATTCATTCATACGTTGCGAAATGGTAAGTAAAATAGGTAAGGTATTCTGACTGATCGAATGAACATATTTTTGCTACTATGCGAATTCTGTGCCTAACGCATGTAACGTGCAAGGTCACTCGTTGCGAATCGCGATTTAATAAATCGCTCGAAAGAATTGTAGGTAGTGTAAACAACAAATGAATCTGAAATACGATGTCTAAATGAAATGTGATTGTATTCTAATTAGTTAAAAATCTTGTGAGCAAAGTTTTAATTTCAGTGCTTTGTGATAACTTAAAATATTTTAATTACAAAAGACATGTAAGTTGCCTACTTCAATTTACCTAAGTAAATTTCATACGCTATCTACGTAAAGGGCATTGCCCATTTTCGGCCATGGAACGCCCAACAATGTGCATTTGTTAAAAAAATATATCTTTATTTATGGTTCTTAATCGAGGTATTCATTTATCCTAAAAAGATGGGAATATTTTTGCACAAATTAAAAGTACCGAAAAGATAAGAATAAAATTAGGTAAATCATTAATTAGTTTGTGAATAAAATAAAAAGTGTTGCCAATCACAAATCTCATTAAAAAATCGATTCCCCTTTTTGATCGATTACTTATGGTGTCATTATTACAATGCTTATATAATTTTTCGATAATTATTATGATGTTACGATATATATTTAAAAGGACCGTTGACAATGGATATTTATCCAAAGCAGCCGATACGCAACCGTTATCAACCAGTTGTTTATCCGACTACAGACGAAAAAGGATGGTTATGTTTTTACTGTGTGTGCGGGTTAGGCTATGTTGAATCGTTTTTTGTTATGGTGCTTAAAAACGTAGGATGCATTTTATTATAGAGGGCGCTACTATCAAAGTAAAATACTTGACCAACTTTGAGAATTCTTTCACTACTACTACTAGATTGTTATGTATAATTTTAGATATCTAATATAGGATGAATTTTATTATAGAGGGCGCTACTTTCAATGAATACGTTTTTTGGCTAATCTCAAAAATTACTAGACCGATTTTGAAAATTCTTTCACCATTACATTGCTAATGAGGGCATTAGTTGTGTGATAAAATTATATTATTACAATAATTAATTGTGAGATTAATATTTTCTAAATAAATAAAACTAAATACCTACCTAAGATGTTCAAATCCAATTATTATTTTTACACTTTAATAATCGTATTTGCACACTTTACTTACTCAGATTGATTATTATAGATAAAGAGGTAATAAATCTAAAGTAAAAGAGCTCCGCTTAAACGAAAAAACTATTTATTAATTAAAACTAAAAGTTGAAAAAAACTGGTTCAGTGCGAGTCGGACTCGCAGACCCATGAAGAGTTCTGTAATAACAAGCATATATTTTAAATCGAGTCAAAAATACCACTATCATTATCGCCAGCAACAAATTATTTTGTTTTTCATACTGTTTGTGTTAATAACAAAGTTGTTTTTGCGGTTCTTTAAAATGTGCTACTTGTATCTAAAAAAAAGGACTATTATACATTATACGGGTGTGGCCGTGGTAGGAAAAGGGGAGATCTCCCGCCGGGCAAGGTGTTCTGCCCGGGGAGCGGCCGACACTCCGAGTGATTTTCTTTAAGGTGGAGAAATGAAACTACTGTTTATGTTTATGAATGTACTGTCGAATGGGATTCGGAATGGAATCCACTGTGGCCGTGAAAGGAAAAGGGGAGATCTCCCGCCGGCAAAGTGTTATGCCCGGGGAGCGGCCAACGCTCCGTGTGATAGTTCGGAGATGTTCTATATATGCTGTTTATGATTCGGAATGTTGATAGCGTGATTTAGGCTTCGGTGTGTTTTCGCTTGCGGCGCGACGACAGCGCCGCTACAACGGGTTTCTGTGCTTTATTCATTACCAAAGAGAAAAAACTTATTGGACAAAATGGGTTTTTATCCATTTCAAGTCATCAAAGCGGTAGTCAACCGTTAAAAACAAAAACAACCGTTGTTATAGGCTCGGTTGAAATCGATGACAACCTTCACATTTATAGTTATGATAATTAAACAAGCGAATTACTAACTGATTTGCCAAGAATTCTTTAGAGTATAACAAAACGCTACTGCACAATTTAACTGTTATTCTTATCTGTTCTTAACATAACATTTAAAATGAAATTATGTTATGATAATTCAAGAAGTTAATTTCTAGCTGATTTACCATGAATTCTCTAAAGCATAACAAAACAATACAGCACAAGTTAACTGTTCTTAAAAATACGTTTGAAATAGAATTTCAATAAATACAGGAAATTATATTTTAAAAAGCGTGCAGAACTTAAAACGCGTCAAAGATTATTCTTTTTATGATATTATTAATCGAATAAATATCGATATCGTTTCATAGATTTTATGACAGTTAAGTGGCAACATCGAATCTGACAGGTAGGCCCCCGTCACTGTTATGTCACAAGAATTCAATTGCGTTTGATCGTGTTATTTTGTTTTGTTGGAAAATGCAATTGTTGATCTCTCAACAATTGGATATAATTTTGGAGGTAAGTGTTTAACATTTTTCAATTTATTAAGATTGGTTTATTAAGTGTGATGCTCATATCTGATATCTGATACATGTTTTTACACTGATTGTATATCAACTCAAGAACTTGTTTTATTTTTCCACATCTGCACAAGCTATATCTGACAAACATACTAGCTTATTTATGAGATTGACCATTTTTATTAACTACCAAGAAAGGAGACCGTTGATTTTTCATTGTTTTTGGTCTGCTGGTAGTCTGTCAGGTCTTAATTATTAAATTATATAGGGCATTAAGTCCATCCATATGCAGTAACATTTAACTTGATAAATATTTTATTTATATTTGAGTTTAAAATAAACAAATCTATTTTTTTTCACTTTGACTTCATTTTTTGTATTTTACATTATTTCAGTTACCGTTGTCATGCCGTGTGTATCATAACTGCTGGCAATGAACTGATAGAACAGCATCACATTCAACTGCAGAACGGGAACCATCTGAATCATCTAGTCCATCCTCTTTGCAATCTGAAGTGAGTAATGTATTGCACCCAGAACAACAAAGCTTAGATCATACATCACACAGTGTACTGCTAACTAATTATTTAAAAGCGCCACTAACATCAAATCAATGTTTTTTACCTGGTTGTAACAATTCCAATGGACTCAATGTTCCATCAGCATTGCGAGTATGTATTACAATTACTATTTATGTGTATTATATGTGGTAGAGAAATACTGCAGTTATATTAGAAGTATAGTTGTAGCATGAATGGGTCGGCTCGACTGGGGAAGGACCACGCTCTCACAGAATACCAGCATAAAATAGTAGTTTAATGCTGGTGTGTAGGTGAGTGTAGAGAACCGGAAACCCTTTTTACTGGAAACGAGAAAATGATCATAGTCCTCACGGGTGACAACGCATCTGCATTTTGATTTAATTAAATAGAGGATAGATGTGGATGTCTAAGGGCCGCAGCAATGTCTCCAGCAGATGGTGAATCTCAGTTAATGACAAGATATGCTAATAAATTCAGAGCCGTGACTATGTGTCGATATGAGTAGTAGAGGTGGTGAATGGCATTTTTAAAACTGAATTTAAAATATTTCATCAAAATTTCTTAACAGGGCTTCTACACATTTGACGATAGAATGCTATGGCTGCTGCTATAATTAATAAATTCCACACAAAAATAAGGGACATGGGATAATGCAGCTCAAATACTTGAAATAGTTCACCAAAATATGGAGACAAATAATGATTTGTCTGAGTATGCTAGGGAAAGCAATCTAAATAGAGCTAGGGCAGGCAGACTTTAGAAATATAAATGTAGACTTTAAAATGTTAGGGAATTTCCTGTTTTAACTTACAGCGACTTAATATTAATTGCTTGTGTCACATACCAATTAAAGCAAGCTTGCTACTATTATGGTGAGCATATAAGATTTAATGGTTGCTACCGGATAGAACTCTGTGATAACCAGAGGAGCAGCATTATGGAAGGAATAAACTTAAGCCCTAGCTGATCTTTACTTAGGGCTAGAATTGCAAGTCATCACCATTAGTCGTAAAGTGTATTTTATATATATTTTAATTAATGGCAATGGTTCTGGTAGAAGTGCAATTAAAAAGTACTGTCGGCCGTCGAACTGTTGGATGCTGTGCCCATGTTATGGCAGTAATATAGATTTGAGTTGGGCACGGCATCAGACTAATATTTTGCTTCCTGCTCAGTTCCTGAATGATGTATTGATGTGTAAATTAGAGGCAAATAATTCCTTCGCTTTCCTAGATGTGTTAGTCATCCAAAATTCTAACAACACCATAGGTCACACTGTGTATAGAAAACAATGAATTTCGCCATTATCCTTCACACTTAGTTACCGTGAGCAAATCTTTTTTACAGAGAGCACAAGGGATCTGTGGCAGCAAACATCGAGCCGTCGAGCTTCAGCACGTCAAGCAGGTTCTGCACGTCAACAAGCTTCAGGCCCGCGCTTACGTCACAGTGACCGAGTGAAGCCGGCCACAGTCAAGCATGTGGAGTACTAGCATTTGTCAGGGGTGTCACAGACAAGATTGGCTACATCTTGAAGCGAGCTGACATGAAGCATCAAGGTTCAGGGAAGTTTGCAGTTTGTGATCATATCCTGGACGGCCCCAACCAGATAGAAGTATAAAAAAGATTTGATAGACCATAAATCCTCTAAAAGGTACATCAAATCCTATCAAGGACCGATATCTGAGACTATTGAAATAAAAAAAATTTTCAATAGAGAAGGAGGCTTGGTACTACCACCTGCTTAAGACCCTGTAATTAATGAAATTAAAATTAAACCCAAGCATACCATTGCAAGACTTCAAGACATAGTAAGTTCATTCTGTAGATCGGACCATAAATAAAAATTAAAAATCTGAAGGTACTCCGGGTTAACACTGACATTGGGACGTCAGTCACCTCAGTTCGCCGTAACCATGGGTGTTGGAAAGCACCCGAAACGTCTGGAATTAAAAATCATAGAAATAAAACGCGATAAAATCGATAAAAATAGTTGTTAAAAAAAACTGCATTTGTGAAAATAAAAACTTATATATCTTCAAAACCCCGACTTTTTTTAAAGCAATTCCTTAACCATTTCATTGTTTTAATTGCATATTATCATATCTATATGCTTTTATATGCGGGCACCTATGGCCGAAGTGTCTATGAAGAGTGGGCAATCCCCTTTCAACTAAGTTTTGCAATAAAGTACTTAGGTATTACTTCTGTATTTAAATTATTACTTAATTCTTTTTGTTATAATTATTTATTTGACAAAAAAATGAAATTAATATACCTTTCATTATCCTTAGGTAAGTTAAAAAATGATATATCTGAATCCTTTTGTTTGCTCATTATGCATCCATCTACGCAACAATTATAGTAGGTTCGAAGTTGTGTACACATATATTATTTTTAAATCACATAAATTTTTTTGAACTATATTATCTTACAATTAAATACTAAACGCTAAAAAATTACAAGTGTTTACAAAAAACTATTTACGTAAACAGCGTTAAAAATACATCAATCGCCTACAACGCGCTAGCCCCGACTGCGTATTTCACGCACCCTTCACCCAAATCGCGATTTTAGGTAATTATTTCACGCAGGTAGCAAGAGTGACAGAGGGCTGGTAACAGTTAGTTCAGTATTTTTTTTCTTCAAGATTTAAACACAACCTAAATAAATACAGTCCACTTAGCTCTCATTCATTTACACAATAGTTTCTTTAAGTTTATTAGTCAGATAGATATCACAATTTTTTAGTTTCTTCTTTCTTCACCAAAGTAAATTATAATTAATAATTAGTCAAATACAGTCCACTTAGCTCTCCATCAACTACAATACATACCAATGATAATCGTTAATAGCAGTGTTCCCTTTCAGGCTTACTTCACGTACTAATTTCTAATTTTATAGCTAGTTGTGGGGTAAATTTTTCCTCACACTTGTAACCCTAAATATAGTGACGTAACTGACGTATTTTTTTGTCTCTTTCTGCGACACGCTATGGCGGTGTCTATAGGATCACAGAGTACCTTTGTATAGGATTCTCTGTCTACGGTAGAAGCACACGCACAGTGTAGAAGCTCCATATTCTCTAGTAGCGGTGGGTAGTAGCGGCTTCTTTGAGTAACGAAACGAATCTATCTATCGAATATCAATAGCGGCTTTTGAAACACTCTATTTTAATAGAGGGTTTGGAAACATTCTATTTTAATAGCGGCTTCAATAGAGTGTTTCACGACGTGTTCAATTGCAAAACGTTGCGACCGTTGTTACCGTTTCGTATAGAATTAGACATGGTGTTAATGGTTAAATTTATTTATTTGTTAAATCAGTTCGCACGGTTTGATAAAAATATCACTTCGAAGTACACTGGCATTACTTCGAGACATTTTTGATAACAATCACATAAAGTTTTAGTATTATTTTTACACTTAGTTATTTACACTAATTACTGTAGAATTATTATTATCAACACTAATATATACAATGATATTTAGTTTTTATTTTACTAAAAATATTATTATTGTTGCACAAAAAAGGAAACAAACGCGCCTAAAAAGTAAAAACAAACCGTGTCATTAAACTTAAACAAAAGACTAATGTAAACCGGGCCAAGGCCACTTAAATTATGGTATTTGAACTATTTTTTGTTAAAAACATGTACACTTACTTTCTCATTTCTAATATCGCATCTATACGAAGGAAATAGAGTCATAGGTCAAATGCAAAAGCACACGCGCTCACTCGACTTTCGACAACCGGTGGTACTTCTACCACAGCGTAAAAAGTCGGTTTTTTTACTCATGTGCTTCTACTTCAACAGCCGAAGACGTCGCCGACGCGTCGCGAAAATAGCCGAATAAACGTTTTGTTAGTGATCGCTCGTTCGTGATTCGTGAAACGTGAATCGTGTTACTGAGTAAAACGTCTACTGTAATAGATAGTTTCGTTGCACTGCAATAACCCGCTACTCGCTATTGTGTGAATAGATAGTTTCAGTAACTAGTTACGTTTCGTAACGACCACTCCTATTCTCTAGTATATATACAGTAATCTATGCTCCATATATAAATATTCATAAAGTAATGTACATAGTTTTGCTTTGGTATTTAATTGGTTCCTAATCCGAAAAATGTCTGTAAAGTGGACTGGTATTCACAGTGAGTCAGGTATTTTACGAAAAAGTGAGTTTAAAGAGAAGAAAGAAGAGTTATTCGTGTTCGGCTACTCGTGCAAATTGTTCAGGGACGATGATAAAGCCCTGCACATTGATCAAGGCAAACACCTCATACCATGGATGGGGGACGAATCCTTGAAAATCGACAGGTTCGATACGTTTTTTACTATAAGACTGTTAATGTGGCGCTAAAGAGTAAAAAGCGATTGTCAATTATCAAAAACTATTAAATTTTTTGGAAGACCGTAAGATTTTCGCAGAGGATGACAAATCGTGTCGCATCGCGAGAAGGTGAGCTACAGGCTTGGGCTGCTGCAGCGTCGCATATTGTTATGGTGAAGGACGCCGGTGGTATGTATTACATATAACGGTACACTTGCGTATGTATTTGACTGTGATTTTGAATTTGGTGCGATTTTTTGAAGGTTTAGTAACACGTTCGCTACGCTTTATTTTGTTACGGTAGGTCATTATCAGTTAGGCTTAGTCATACTCCATAACTTAGTACACCTTTTGTTTTTTATGTAACCATTGAATTTTATATATTCCATGCATAGCGGACATGTTCTATTAAAATGTGCTGTTTGTTTGGACAAGTCTTATAATAATCAAATTATTGAAACAGAAACAGAAACTTTTTTATTCAATATAGATTATAAATAATACTTATTGAGTGTAACATTTTTTAATTTACATTCTTAATCTTGTAGTATGTTCCTAAAATTTGTAAACGTAATATTAGCAAAAACCCAGCTCTGTGGGATGATGCTAAGGGTATGTTCCGAAATACAACGCAGTGTACTGTCCAATGCAAATGACATCATGAATTGTCGCTATACTGGTGAATCGTTCCAAAACATTGGACAGTATATGACATCATACTTTTGCGCTATTTAGAAAAGTGTTGGCGATTATTTTGTCATTTTGTGCTCCAAAAATCATTATATCCTCCTAATGGATATACCATCAATTATTCTATAATTTTTTGTATTTGAATAAATAGAAACAAATTCTGGCATGCTTCATTCGGCAAACACACAATTAAAAATTGTTTTATTATGGCCGGATATCCGACACAATATGGCGGCGGCACGCTAGTACAATAAAGTGTCAAACTGTCAAATGATGATGTCATTTGCATTGGACAGTACACTGCGTTGTATTTCGGAACATACCCTAGAATTTATTTTATTATAGGTACAAAGTGTATATATTTTGAAGTGTGGAATCAGAATAAATGCTATAGGAAAGATATACCTAAATAAAACTGTATTTTATGTAAATTTGCACAGCAGTATGACTATGTGGTCTGTTACTTTAGTGTCAGTGCGACCTGCATTACCACTTACCAAAAGGTGGGATTGTACTCAAGAACTGGCTTATAATGCAATTTACAAAAAGTAATGTATCCTGACCTACCCAAAGAAAAATTAAGCAGTATAATGTTAATAATTTCATTGTTAGTTTATAAATTATTTTTTTTATAGGATAGGGTGACAAACGAGCATACAGTCGGTCACAATCCACCTGACGGTAAGTGGTTGCTGTGGCCCATAGACATCTACATCTATCCTCGATTATGAATCAAAATGCAGATGGGTTGTCACCCGTGAGGACTAAGATGGAATGCCTCATTTCCAGTAAAAAGGTTCTACGGTTCTCTACACTCAATATACGAAATACAACAGCATTAAGCTACTATTTCACGCTGGTATTCAGTGAGAGCGTGGTCCTTCCCCGGTCGAGCCGACCCATTCATGCTACAACTATATGTCTAATATAACTGCAGCATGGCTCTACCACATATAAATAATTATGGTACTTAATTATGAATTAAGATAGTTACAGATATTTGACCTTGTTGTCTATCAGCTGTGGTCTGTTAAGGTGATATATACACTGGTGCAATGGGGTTATAAAGTGTATATTTTAGTGTATTTTATTATAGTTTTTTAATCATACAGACATAAAAAAATTACAATCAAATTTCTCAATAAACAAATATGTGTTATGTTAGGATGATGATTTAGGGAAAGATGTTATTATTGATAGAAATTCCTTGCAGTTTAGATCTCTGTTGTGAGACATACAATAATTGTATCTACAGATATGATGCGCGAGGTGCTTTACATGATCTGACCTCGCTGGAGGCACCACCTGGCGGCTATGATTGGCGTGTGGAGCTCACCAAGAACGAGTTGGATGTGGAACAGCTTTGTGATGAAGAGAGATATCGGGCCCTTCATACTAATGAGGATGAAGAGGAAATGTATAAAGGTAAATGATGATTGCTCACCGCTAGGTGGTAAGACTACAATATTGGAGTCCATTTAGTGTCTGGGTTGTTGGCACCCAGTGATTGCACTGCTTTGTTCTACTATGAAGTGTACAGAGAGCTAGTGTAATTTTAGGTTGTGTGGCATTCCATTTTAGTCCTCAGAGGTGATAATGCCCCTGTAGCCTTGTTTGATTGCAGTAGACAT
The DNA here is from genome assembly GCA_907164705.1 of Parnassius apollo. NCBI lineage: Eukaryota > Metazoa > Arthropoda > Insecta > Lepidoptera > Papilionidae > Parnassius > Parnassius apollo. The sequence continues at coordinate 841,646 of CAJQZP010001449.1, read as the reverse complement.
AATCATGTGAAGTTCATTTGTCACTTCAGCTTTATTTTTTAAAAAAATCTTGAAATTCTTTCGGCCTCATAACATACCTGAATGGAGTGACCTTCATAATTGACAGTATAATTTTTACTGAGATTGGTTGATCAGGGATTTTCTAGTGATGCCACTCACATGAGGTTCTTTAGAATAATGTGGTCTCTCCACATCAAATACAGTTTTATTTACTATAATTGATTGTTTTCAAAGGCCTTTAAGCCAGGGCATAGGCATGCAAGCACAGAGTAGCTAGTTGCATTGTATTATATAGGATAGTTTTTAGTGTTCCTTCCACACTTCTCCATAGGACAGCTAGGCTCTCAGAGAATCTCTTTGTAGTTGACATACTATGCAAGGATCTCCTAGATGTGAGTTGTTTGTGGTTAGCATTGGCTACATACAACCGCCGGTACGACATACTCTGCCGATCGTTGAGTCCGCTGATTCCGTGAGGCGTCGAGGTCACCGGCCCCTAGGCAGATTTAACAGTGCCTAGTCGCGTTTTGAGTGCCACTATTTGCACTTCCCCCAACCCTTTCATTAGGAAAGGGGTAGGCAGTGTCCCATTGCCTATACCAACATCGTATATCACCCCTACCATCGCGTCGCGCATCTCAGCCTGTCGTCGTTGGTAACACTGATAGGGCCCATAAGAGTATGTTCGAACACTACATATTAGGTAGGTTATAGCGACATGTCGGACAAGGGGGACCCGCCTCCTCCACGGTCCAGAAAACCACCAGACAGGAAAGGAATACTGGATCGACCTTTGTTAGTTAGGGATCTAGCGAACCTGGAACGCTCTAAAGTAGTGTCGTCCTTCTCACAGATCCCTACTAGGAAGCTCGTCTCGCCGCGGAAGGATCCCGCACCGGGCGTCGCGCTCACGCCGGCCGTGTTTGAGCACACGGTTAGGCAGGAACCGTCGCCTCAGCTGCAGCGGGCGAAGAAAACGGCCAGACGCCATACGCCACCCGAGACCGAAGCCTCTTTATTCGAAAAGAGGCAATGAATCGGCTCCAATTTGTCATCTTCTGATGTACCAACATCTTCATCGGAAGATGAAGATCACCACCAAGCGACAACGAAGAGGGTGCACAAGTCACCGCCGAAGTCGCCTTCACCACCACAACCTCCCCGCTCTATGTCACCGGCCTGGCGTAGCCACGACTTGGCCCCGAATGGAAGTGAATGGAGTGAACTTTATGAAGATGTGGAGAGATTTAACTACGACGTTTTAGGTCCCGAAGAACCTACACACGTTCCGACAGATACACGGAAACGTCCGCATGCATTGGACATTGTGCTCTCTAGGAACGTCAACTACCCGATAATGGTAAAGGTGCTGTACGACCTGAACTCACAGCATCTCCGGAGGACTGCGGAGGACAGTAACCCGCCTGCGACCGAGGAAGGTGCCGGGGCACGATGGGATTACCAACGCTGCACTCCGACAGCTGCCCAATAGAGTCCTGGTAGAGCTTGGTCGACAATACAATGGGATATTGCGGACATCCCACTTCCCGGAGGACTGGAAGAAAGGCAGATTCATCGTCTTGCCGAAACCCGGGAAGGACAGGCGTAGAGCTGCCAGCTACAGGCCGATCACGCTATTACCGCACATAGCTAAACTGCTAGAAAGATTGCTGCTGAGACGTTTCCGTCCGTGCATCCAACTTCTGGCGGAACAACACAGATTCAGGAGGGGTCACTCTACAGTCACACAGTAGAGTGCTGCACCTGCTTGCGGCAGAGTACAGCCGTGGCCGCATATCGTTGGGCGTCTTTCTCGACATTGAGAAGGCGTTCGACAGGGTGTGGCACTCAGGATTGCTTTACAAACTGCATGAACAGACCAGTGTCCCTCTTGCTATGTTGCGGCTAGTGGCGTCTTTCCTGGAAGACAGGAAGTTCTACGTCTGCGTAGAGGACGCCGAGTCCGCAACAAGATCCATCAGAGCCGGCGTTCCACAGGGCAGCTGTTTGTCTCCAGTCCTGTACGCGGCTTACACTAACGACATCCCAACACTGGCAGGTAGGCTGCAAGAGTGGGAGGACGACGTAGAGCTGGCGCTATATGCGGACGATAGCGCCTATTTCACCTCGTCCAGAAGAGGCCATATAGCCACTGCCAGAATGCAGCGTCTGCTGGACCTGTTGCCACCATGGCTGGACGAGTGGAGGATGGTCGTCAACGTTGGTAAGACGACCGATCTGCTCACTCGCCGTCTCAGAAATCTACCACCTCCGCTGATCCTCAATGGTCAGAAGATCGCGTACGTGAAGGCCGTGACCTATCTTGGATGCCGGATTGACAGGACGCTGCGCATGACCGCGCACGTCGACTTCGTCGTCCGTGGAGCCAGATGTGCGCGGGCGACACTCTTACCAGTCCTGGCATCCAAGTTACCAACTAAGACCAAGCTGAAACTGTACAAAATGTACATATGTACCATTATTACCTACGCTGCTCCGGCCTGGTACGCGCATCTGAGCGACCCTCTGAGGCGGCGACTGCAGGCCCAGCAGAACTTGACATTAAGGAAGATCGTCGGAGCAGGTCGCTACGTCCGGAATGACGTCATAGCGGCCGATCTGAAAGTCGAGACGATCACAGACAGCCAGACAGCCCGGCTGGCGCGCGGCATGTTTGACCGCGCCGACAACGGGCCACACGAACACCTCAACGGCTTCGCGCCGTTGCACACACGGCCCCCGGACGGGCGACCTAATCCAAGAGAACTCCTCTCTATATCGATTAGAGAGTCAAGTAACAACCCACAATGCCGCTCATAGGCCAACTCTGACTTTTACCGGACAACCTCCTTTTTTTTCGTAGTTAACCGACTACGGAAAAAATAATTCTCTGCGGATTAATCCGCCGTGATTAACTATGCCTAAAAAAGGCTCCCAGGACTGGCCCATAGTCGTGGGCCATGAGGAAGATCCGGGCAGTGGGGGCATACCACGAGGCCCGAGACCTGCATGGCATATACATGTCATGTAGACGACAACTCACGCACATACCATGCAATCAAATAAAATGACTTTCTTGTGCACTTGTTATGTATGGTAAGGGAGTCTTTGCATTCAATGAATAGGCTTTTCTCAAGCTAAGCTAGCGAACACTTTATCTTCAATGGCTGGTACCACTTACTATCAGGTGGCTTGGTAGTCAGCCGCTGGCTTTTAGTAGATAAAATATAATATTTATGTAATAAATTCTTAATAATAGATGCTGTCTAAATTAAAATATTTACTAACTTTTATTATTATTATTATTTTAGAAGAAGAGTTGAAACGTCTGCATGCGGCTGGCTATGGGCAGGTGGGGTTCAACTATGAGATGCCGGCTGAGACTGAGACACTGCCAAATCCTCCGCCGCAGGAAGTGGATGAACCCTTCTTACCCACACCAGCTTTCAAGGCACTGCTTTCACATGATGTAATAATTGTAAGTAATTTTTTTTTACATATAGACTATGGGTGTTACACATGCACACAGTCCACACGATAGTAAGTGGCTGCTGTTGCACATAAACATTTTTTTACTTATAGACTATGTGTGTTAAACATGCACACAGTCCACACGATAGTAAGTGGCTGCTGTTGCACATAAACATTTTTTTTACTTATAGACTATGGGCGTTAAACATGCACACAGTCCACATGATAGTAAGTGGCTGCTGTTGCACATAAACATTTTTTTACTTATAGACTATGTGTGTTAAACATGCACACAGTCCACATGATAGTAAGTGGCTACTGTTGCACATAAACATTTTTTTACTTATAGACTATGTGTGTTAAACATGCACACAGTCCACACGATAGTAAGTGGCTGCTGTTGCACATAAACATTTTTTTACTTATAGACTATGTGTGTTAAACATGCACACAGTCCACACGATAGTAAGTGGCTGCTGTTGCACATAAACATTTTTTTACTTATAGACTATGGGTGTTAAACATGCACACAGTCCACACGATAGTAAGTGGCTGCTGTTGCACATAAACATTTTTTTACTTATAGACTATGGGTGTTAAACATGCACACAGTCCACACGATAGTAAGTGGCTGCTGTTGCACATAAACATTTTTTTACTTATAGACTATGGGTGTTAAACATGCACACAGTCCACACGATAGTAAGTGGCTGCTGTTGCACATAAACATTTTTTTACTTATAGACTATGGGCGTTAAACATGCACACAGTCCACACGATAGTAAGTGGCTGCTGTTGCACATAAACATTTTTTTACTTATAGACTATGTGTGTTAAACATGCACACAGTCCACACGATAGTAAGTGGCTGCTGTTGCACATAAACATTTTTTTACTTATAGACTATGGGTGTTAAACATGCACACAGTCCACATGATAGTAAGTGGCTACTGTTGCACATAAACATTTTTTTACTTATAGACTATGGGTGTTAAACATGCACACAGTCCACATGATAGTAAGTGGCTGCTGTTGCACATAAACATTTTTTTACATATAGACTATGTGTGTTAAACATGCACACAGTCCACACGATAGTAAGTGGCTGCTGTTGCACATAAACATTTTTTTACTTATAGACTATGTGTGTTAAACATGCACACAGTCCACACGATAGTAAGTGGCTGCTGTTGCACATAAACATTTTTTTACTTATAGACTATGTGTGTTAAACATGCACACAGTCCACACGATAGTAAGTGGCTGCTGTTGCACATAAACATTTTTTTACTTATAGACTATGGGTGTTAAACATGCACACAGTCCACACGATAGTAAGTGGCTGCTGTTGCACATAAACATTTTTTTACTTATAGACTATGGGTGTTAAACATGCACACAGTCCACATGATAGTAAGTGGTTGCTGTTGCACATAAACATTTTTTTACTTATAGACTATGGGTGTTAAACATGCACACAGTCCACACGATAGTAAGTGGTTGCTGTTGCACATAAACATTTTTTTACTTATAGACTATGGGTGTTAAACATGCACACAGTCCACACGATAGTAAGTGGTTGCTGTTGCACATAAACATTTTTTTACTTATAGACTATGTGTGTTAAACATGCACACAGTCCACACGATAGTAAGTGGCTGCTGTTGCACATAAACATTTTTTTCTATTCAAAATGCATATGCGTTGTCACCCACTGGGAACAAGATGGGAATGCCTTGTTTCTTGTTTCCAGTGAAAAGTGTTTCCGGTTCTCTACACTCAGCAAATGAAACAGCAACATTAATCTGCTATTTTATACTGGTATTCTGTGTGAGTGAGGTAGTTCCCTGGTTTAACCGACACATTTGTGCTACAATCATAATACAGTTGCAGTATGTCGCTACCATATTATATAATAATATTTGAAATGTATTTTACATTATGTGAAAAATTCGAATTTTAGAATAGAACAAAATTTTTTGATAAACACCAGCATATAGCTTGTAAACTGCAACTGCCATTGTTATTTTACACACCAAACACAGCATATGTGTACAGTCATAACTATGGATATACACATACTTTTATGTTATTGCTTATTTAATTAACTCTTTTAAGTAGTATGAGATTTATCACACTCACTTGAAGGGGCTGGAAGAAGATCATCAAATCCTCCCCGATGTACGATGGACTGTTAACATTTTCACCACATCAAAACAAAATGAATGATGAAAGGGAATTTTGAGTTAGCAATTTGCTATTGCATTTCCAATACATTTCAATTCTTTAATTTCATTAAAGATTTTAATAATTTTCCTAAAAAAAAATTTATGGCCTAAAGACTTGGATATACCTGGGGACAAAAGGAGCGGTGCGCGAATGTTGCGCAGCGTGTCGCTTAACAACTACGTGGAATGTCCCGAGACACGTCGTGGAACATTTTGCAGGCCACACTAGTCAGTGTTTATAGAAATGGCGCCCGAGGAGGTTGCGGCAATTAGTGCTGCGTACATAGTACTTACTTCGGGAGTGAAACGTAAGTAAAGGAGAGGGTGGTGGATGCGGAATTGATTACTACAATGAGAAGAAAGGAAAATTAATATTTAAGTGATTTCCGAATGTTTGATGGATCTTCTGTAAATTTTACTTGAATGTCAACATTTGATTTTGAAACTTTACAAATAATCGGATCATCCATAGCCAAACAGGATACAATACTACGGAATGCTGTTGGTCCTCATTTCAGACTTGCCATTGCATTAACAAAATAGCGCGAAATTGACGCGAGACACGTGCGCTCACTTTCGGAGCGGGAACATGCAACATGTCCCGCGTCACGTAAAATGTTGCGGGTCATGTTGTGGGTCACTGTGCAATGTTGCATCGTCACGTAGATTGAGTGTTCCGCGTCATGTTACAGGACAAAATGTCCCCTAGTGTAGCCGAGGCTTAATGTCTCATGGATGGGATGTATATAGGCTGCAAAAGTATGAAGTTCACCACCATGCACAAGAGCAGTGAGGCGCACTCTCTCTCGCTCTCATGTAATTAAAAATACCATGAAATTCTAATGTTTTGAAAATTGATTAACGAGAAGAATTATTTAAATATTTCATTTGATTTGTTACAGCCAGAATCACAGAAGCAAAATGCAATTATTGAGAAGACAGCAAAGTTTATTGCATCGCAAGGCGCCCAGATGGAGATACTTATCAAAGCGAAGCAAGGGGACAATCCACAATTCCAGTTCCTGAATAAAGACTCCACACTGCATGCTTACTACACAGCACTCATTGGCTTAGTTAAGAGTGGCAAGTGGCCTGAAAAAAAACCTGATATTGTAGAAGGTAAGAGTAAAATAGTGTCTCATGTCAATGAATAAATTGCAGCGTATAAAAGTCCACAGCTGACCATTAGCCCCCCCCCCCCATAGATGGCCTCATAGGAGGGAATTTAGCTTAGTTGCCACGTTTGGTGGGCAGGTTGGCAACTGCAGTTTTTTATTATTTTAAGTTGTTATCAGAAAGATGGTGCTGTGCATTTTCTGTTTCAGTTACCCTTTGTCGCCAATGATGAGCATGTCTAATGTGATTTTTGCAATTTTAGAGGTGTTTTGAAATAAATATTGAATACACACTTTTTCACAGTTAAACGCTCCAAATAGCTCTAATGTCTCTGCCATACTATGTTCCTCGCGCTGCTCATGGCTCTGCTCCTTGCGCTGCCGCAATGTTGTCGAACGCGTTTGCAACATAATGGATGTTGAAACTGTGGCAGCACGCATGCTGTGCATATTTATTATAGCTAAATATATAAAAGTTACAGCCTATATACGTCCCACTGCTGGGCACAGGCCTCCCCTCATTTCTGAGAGGGTTTTAGGGCAAGGAAGTGTCCGCCGCGCTGCCCCAATGCGTGTTGGCGAACTTCACATATCTTCGAAATATTTTTTTTTCTTATTCCTCAGACTTGCAGGTTTCCCCACGATGTTTTCCTTCACCGCCGTGCATGTGGTAAATCAGCACTTAAAATTGCAATTAACAATTTCATTGGCGCCGGCGGGGATCGAACCCGGGTTACTCGCGTTCTGTTATATTTACAGCGAGCGTTAACCATCTGAGCTACCACAGCTCTTTGCTAAATATATATCAATGTCATAAAAAGAAATATACATTGTCGTCCTCGAGATAGCTTTTTCTCTGTATATTCTTTACTCATGTGATAATATGGCTGAACAATGATGATAGGTACACTATTTATGATTTTTAAATGACACATGACATGCTTTCGTAACAAGCTCTCGACTCCAGGCTGCCACTCGCGCTTGTATTGCCAATCATTCAACTCGCACCCACACAGACTGACAATACAGGGAGCGATGGTCATGATGAGTATTATGGCCATCTTCCCATGCCATTTGAAGAGTGTGAAGAAATTACAACCCATGGAGATGAAAGGTTTTAGAGTGGCAGCCCTTATTGGCAATCGCTGTATTGGGTGACTTCCCAATAGATGTAGTGACGACTTGATGAAACACGCAGTGAGGTTATTGATGCAGGTGGCTCAAGACCATTGGGGGAGACCTACTTGCAGTAGTAAACTTATGAAGAATTTTCTTTGTGGCTGTTGTGAAATATTCTAAAATGTCTTTTCATCTTCACCAACCTGTAAATAGTTCACTGTTTAGTATATCTCCCATTTTAGGGAGGATTTGTTACTAACACCACATCCAACCAGCAGATTGACAATCAGACTTGCTTCTTTAACCATTTCACTGTCCCGTGATATAGGTCGGAGCGGAAACCTCGAGGTTGTTTTTATGGTGAGGCAGCACCACTGTCCCCATTTGACAAGGGTTCAGTCGTGCTACCGTATATTGTTTCCATTGTAATGAAAGAGATCTAAGATCACACACTTTTAATTTTATACCACCATAACTTTATTCTACACTTCTTTTTATAAATACTCACAAATAATAAAAAAAGGTTTAAGATCATACACTTTTACTTTTATACCACAATAACTTTATTCTATACATATTTTTATAAAAACTCACAAATAATAATCACAATGCTGTACCAGGAAAATAGAACTACACCAACGAGCGCAGGAACTGAAGTGAGTCTATTCCCGGTTCCCGCGTTCATACAATAAGTAAAACGTAATAACGACTTAGGTGTGCTCTGATTGGTCGACGATTTGATTGGTCAATACTTCACTAAACAATAACTTTTTATTGAATTCATTAGGTTACTTAAGTAATTTCTTCAATTTTGTCAAGATTCTATTGATCCCTTGGTTCATTCTTTGATAAGATTCCACTTAAGTATAAATATTTTTATTATTTTTTCCAGAGAAACAACCTGAATTATCTGATGAATATCTACATCCAAGCTTAGCATCAACAGTGATTGAAGCTGTAAGTAATATTTATTTAAAAAAAAAACAAATTAACATTTTTCTTAAAAAAATCAATCTTTATCAAAAATTATCAATGTTATAATGGAGAATCTGTGCAAAATGTCAACTATCTAAGTTCTTGGTGTTGACAACAGTGTCACCTATTTGGTCTATTGGGTGCAATTGTAAATCTAAACCATGCAGGGACCAATTCAAATACACACAAAAGTTTCATCAAAATCGGTATAACTGTTTAGCAGTTCAGTGATTAACACACTGTTGTGATGTAATATCATTGTAATTGGAGTTGTAGAGTAGTTGACAGTAATTGGAGTTTGCCGACGTATGCATCAACGACCGGTCGTGTCACGCGCAATTATCGAGCGCATTGTAATTTCGCAATGTCGTCTAAAGTGGGGAAATGTTCTAACTGCAACATAGTAATCAACAAAGTGTTAGCTTTTATTTGTAATAAAGTGGATGTGATGGACGAAGTTAGCATTGCACAAATATGTACTAGTGCTTTTTCGGAAGGTGGTATTGTGAACGATAACAATCTGTTATTCGATTCTTTAACAACTTCAAGGCGAAGCAAAATCAGGAAGAGGCAAGGAAAGACACGGCGAGATATAGAAGATATCAAAGAGACGGATCCCAAAGAATTCCATGTTTTTGTCGCGCGGGAATTGCACAAATTACCCCCGGTTTTATTTGACCACATCAATGTAATACGGCTCCTCAAAGATATCGTAAGAATTCAAGCTGAATTAAAAGTGACCAAAAAACAATATGTGTGTAAAAGTGATCAGAAAACATCGGTTATAAACCATTTCACCGGCAAAGTAAATACTAGACGAGGTGTTGGCTTATTAAATAGTTTTGCCTATGATAGTGGATCTATGGGGTTACATCCCTTACAGGATGCTAACACTACTTCCCCTGTGCATCAATCACCCCCTCAGCAATTACTGGAATATCGGCCGATAGTAGACACAGATAATTTATTGGAGGGTATGAATACGCAAGAATCAGCGTTTTAAAAATTAGCGGTTGGTGAATTAGCTGGGCGAGAACGACCTAGCAAGCAAGTGAGCGCCGCAGAGACGATGAGTCACGCGCAGCCGTGCGCGGTGCAAGCGAGCGGCGAACACGGCCTCGAAGCTCTGCGATTGTACTGCAGTACCTACACAACGATCGTTAGCCGATATTGATAAAAAATGGCTAACAGTGCAACGTAAAAGACTTAAAAACCGCTTTGTAGTAAATATATGAAAAGCTACTACATAACCAAGTCAAAAGTTTAAGAGTAGCGGTTGTCAATACTCCTATTTTTATTTATAACATTTCGGAGGTGTTTGTGTGTGACATAATGAATTACATTGAGAATAAAGTAAACATAAAGGTAACTGGAAGAAATGAAATGGTTATAAAGGTATCGAAAAGTTATAATGCATACAAGATCTACGTGCGCCTAACTATGAAGTAGATATATTTTGTTATATCAACTTTGGTGAAGAAAGGCTTAGAAATCGTGGGTCTGTCGGGGATTAATATCTATATATATTGCAAGAATGTTATTAGATCATTAGACTTTGTGAGAAGAATATGTCGCACAGCGGACGTGGTGGCATTGCAGGAGACATGGCTCCTGCCTCATGATATTTCGTTCCTGGGATTTATAGATGATGATTTCGGCTATACAGGTGATACATTTTTTGTATTCAGACTTTATGTATGGTACCCGCAGGCGCCGTCGATCCCGAGCATCGCGTACCGTCCGTCCGCGGACTGCGACTACACGCTGCTGGTGTCGCGGCTGCGTGGCTCACCGCCGCCGGGAGACGCGCCGCCGCCCGCCCCCGCCGCGCGCCCCACGCCCGCCGGCACGCCGCCGCCGCCCGGCACCGCGCCGCTGCCGCCCCGCGCGCCGCCCGCCCCAGTCGCGCCGCCCGCCCACCGCCCGGACATCGCTCGTGCGCCCGTCATGTACACACAACGTACGTATCGCGTGTGCACGCAACCCTTACCAACTATACTGCGTTCCATCGTTTCTTTTATTTACATCAATACTACACATTGAATGACAACTAATTATACTAATTTTATTACAAGCTTATTTTTATTCTTCATCAGTCCATAAGTCTAATTCTGGAATGTGGGCACACTAACTGTTGAGTAGGTGTTTTGAATAAATTATTTATTCATACTTCAATAAATATTTTATTAATAAATAATGACAAATATTTTTTATTGACATACTAATTTAACAAATATATGCAATAACAGTAAGCTGAACAATGTTCAAGAACAAATATACAAATGTTTTCTGTTGAACCCCAAACTAAGGTAAACCTTTATGTTGAGGTCCAAATCCAAAAAGCTGTATATATCGGTACTGCTTAAAATAAAATAACTAAAATTACTCCAAAATTAAATTCAAACCCAAGCTTAGCACAACAAGAATTTTAAATGATGCAGAATCGTTTTACATAAGTCCAAAAATTAATATTTAAAACCGAAAATAAGTTAGATCAACTATAAATATAGTAACAGGTGAACCGAGTAGAAGCCTACGACATTGATATTTTACTTTTTTTTTTAATTCATTAACATATTATGTAATTTAAGTATCAATAAATACTACTAATTTGAGGTAAAGTTTCCGTTCTAAAAGGATCAAAACAAAAAATTTGAACTAAATAAATCAATTAAAAACTATTGAATTTCAAATCATACGCTCTAATCACTTAACTAGCGGCAATAAAACAATGAATTTATAACACACTCGCCACACTCTTAGTCCTTTGAAACGTAACGGTGCGACGAGTCGATATTTACTCGTGTTGGAGTTTCAGTGGACAGGTCGCGGATGACCTGTGAACTGACCGGTGAGATCACCACACCGAAAACCTCTAGACTTCTATTTGCGGGCGAACTAAAATGATTAGTGTACACAGAAGAAGCACAAAATGTTAGTGAAAGTTTAATAAATAATGTACAAAGATGTGCTAGTTTGTGTTTAGAAAGAATCGGTGGACATTTTGAGCAATTACTGCAATATCGCTAAAAAGGTAATTTTTTTGTAAACAACAATAATGAAGTATAATTTTGTAAATATCAATCATATAGTTTGTAAATAAGTTGATTTCGATCTTTTAAATACGCTTTAGACGTTGCAGTATACCATAAGCATAATAATTATTATTAGAAACTGTTTATGAATTTATTATAATGCAAGCTAAAATTTAAAAAGCGTTTCGTTTCCGGCGGGAGCGAGGGGTTTAGGCTTCATTTGGCACGAATGTGTCGCAGTCCAATAAGAAATAAGACGTATTAATAAACGCCTCGCCGTAATGCACATCATGTAATGTATCAGCTTTTTGCGTACTGCAATGCGGCTGATAATGCTGAATTTTAAGTGTCTGCATTACAAAACCAATGAATGCAGTGAGTTGTCTTTAATATCACTTTTGCATTGTGGCTAGAAATTTGTAAAGAAAGTGGACTTAACTAGTCGTTCTGTAATCAGGCTGGTCATTGACATAGACATTTTAGTCAACAGATCATAACAACATTCTAGCTGAACGACAGTAATCTACATTCGTAAATGGCGCCGTATCCAAAAACACTTACCGCTGCAAGCATTACGAAGGCAAGTATTGTAGCTGGGTCTTTTGAATACGCCTTATTCTAAATGTTGGTTGCAACGATGTGTCGCATGCTCGCACGCGGCCGCCTGGTGCCCACATAACGACTGTTGCTTTCCTTTTTATTTTATATTATATATATATATATATTTATATTATTTTTTTTGCATTTTAAATGCAAATGTTTAAAAAGTCGTTTATCATCAATTAATAAACTAATAAACTTTAAATAAAGTATAATATTTTCCGTAAAACTACCTTTTTAAATTAATATTATGAATCCAGAATCTTCTGTTCTTCAAATTTTATTTTCTTCTTCGTCTGCCAATAAGCAGGCTATTACAACTATTCTTTCCATAGCGATCCAAGCGATGAATGTCAATGTACCGTTTCACACTAATGGGTGGAAAAGAACTGTAAAAGTTGTTGGAAACAGAAAAGAAATGCGTACGGCGTGTACGTGCAAATGTGCGAGGACATCCGCAAAATGCGGCGCGTACGGCGCACTCGACGCGTACAAATGTTGCGTGTCCTTTAGCCTATTATATATTATAAACCTTTAGATACGGTAACATTCTCAAGAAATGTTTTTAAATCCTATGAAGTGAAGTGTTGACCGTATGCTTCACTGTTTGTTATCTGTTGTCTCTAGTAATCAGTAATTTATAATTCTTATAAACAATAAACTGTACAAAAACTTATTTAATAAGTTTATTAAAAAATAAAATAAACAATAAGTAACCTACTAATATAGTAATTATAATTAAAATAGTCAAAGTATAATCATGGTTAAAGATAATTTCTTTTTTTGTATTAAAGGTGAAGAACTATTTTAATCACATGTTAATTTCATTTCACATTATACTAGTTGAACGAACTTAGGTTTAAATTAAGTCAGTCATTATTTTCTTATAAATCAACTGTCGAGGTTCTCTTAATATACAATAGACCCTCCTTGTATATTATAATATTCTCCAATAATACTGTAGTAAAAAAAAAATATTTCTTTCAGCTCCGACTACAGAAGCAATACAACAAGCACAATACAATCAATACGCAGCGTACTACCAGCAGTGTATGTCTGCACAGACGACCGCGCCGGTGCCAACACAGAAGCCGGCTGCGAAGGAGTCTCCTGTCATCTCTCCTACCAAATCCACGGGCCTCAGTTTAATGAAGAACTACAATTCCGACACTGATAGTGACTCTGGTACTTTTCATTTCCATAAGTATTTATTAATTATCTGAATTTCTATTAGTATTGCTATTTAAAAAATGTATATTAGCTGAGATTCATAGTTTGTAAAGGATAAACAGAAACGATCCTGGTGTGGTAGCCATGAACAATGGTCCTCCTATGATGTTATCATTAGTGCTCATGTTCAGCAGGGGACTTGAAAAAATTAAATTTTTTTACAGATTCTGACGTAAGCTCTTCCAATGATAGTAAAGAAAAATCAAATGTGTTAAAGCCGCCCGAGGAAGTCCAACTTGTGATTGACAAGATGGCAGCATATGTCGCTCGCAATGGCGACGAGTTCGCAGAAATTGTTCGGGCCAAAAATGACCCACGGTTCACCTTCCTCGAACCTGATAATGTATATCATGCATATTATAAGAAATTAATGCAAGAGAAGCGGGGGATTAATGTAAATGGTACTGAAAAACTGAAAAGTAATGGTAAGTGGGTCATATTTTTAAAAGAATATGAATGTTTGACATTGTTTTAAAAATAAAATAGTTAACAATAATATATGTTGCACAATTAACATCGTGGTAAAGATTGCTTTAATATAATGTCTTCCAAATCGAATTTCGGCCACTTGCCCATCTCAAAGGAGTAGCCATTTGCGCAGAATGGAATTACAGTGCCCAAATCTATTTGCAAGCACAGGTGCACTCAATTCCCTCACTCATAGTCCAATGGGTCGGTTATCCGACACAACCAGAGTGAGGTCAGGCACAAAACTAATGGCTTTATTAAGACAGTAGCTGAATGCTAGATTTGAGTTCACCACTTTTTAGTTTTGCTGTCTGTATCCTTAAAAATTAGGGCTCTGTTGTGTGTTACTCTCTTTTTAAAAGCTTTTTAATTCTTAGTGTAATGCACAATATGGTAAACATTACTTGATAGATAATTTCTAATGCCAAATAATTATAATAAACTATTTTCAATACATTTAAACACCAATGCTAAGAGGCAGTTTTTATGAGAATGTTTGATATATTTATAGAAAATAATTGATAATTTATTAGTATGGACTCATTCAGGCTGAATACTCAATATGCAGTTTGAATTGCAATGAGAACCTTATTGTATTTCAGTATTGTTATTATTAACATTATTTTATTATTATTAAAATATTAATGACCATTGCCATTGTTTTGTTTATAATGATTTTTTTTCAGCTGTGGTATCGTTTTCAATAAAGAAGCATAAAGAGCCAGATCCGATTTTACCAAAGCCAGCTTTGCCTTATGAATCCAGCTCAGAAGATGAATCAGAAAGCGCTAAACAAGATAAACCAGAAGAAACTGAGAGAAAGGACTTGCCTAAAACAAATATACCTGAAGTGCCTTCAATTAACAATATACCACCAGTTGTAGTGTACAAACTGGAAGGCACTCAAGCTAATAACCTTCCTATAGTCAAAGCTATTGAACCAACACCGGTAGTAAAACAAACACAACTTGCACCAGTTGTTGTACCTGAAATAAAAGAGCTACCAAAAATTGTGGAGCAACCGGTAATACAAGAAAACTCAGTAAAACTTAATACACCGACACCAGAAAAAGTTGAGGGAATGATAGAAAAAATTGAAGTGCCATCACAAAAAAAGGAAGTTGTAGTCAAGGTTAAATCAAAACACAGGGAAAGTGCTGATAGCAGAGATAAGAGAAAACATGAACACAAAAGGGAATATAGATCAAAATCAGAAAGCAGAGAATATAGAAGATCAGAAAGGAGGAATGATGAAAGAGAGAAAAAAGAAAAAGACGGTGTTAGAGAGGCAAAGAGAAGAAAACCATTGAAGGAAGAGTTAGATAGTGAAATAATTTCATTAGTAGACAATTCTGATGACTTGATAGACCTTACGGGAGACCAATCAGATTCCAAAGGTATGAGAAAGTTTTGTTTAGACAAATATTTTTTTAACAATGATTCTTTTATGCTACTGTCTATATATGTAAGCGAATATTTAAGTATTACTTAAGCATTTTTTTTAGTAATTTTAAAACCACTACCCAACTGAAAAAAGAAAATCCTGAGGCCTCTGTTTTCCGAGAATAACTACATAATGAAAAATTATTTGCTAAACAGTGTCTTCTAGCATCTTAATATTGTTTACAATATCTAAAATATCTTATTATTGATGCATGCAAAGAATAATTAATTATAATTAACTGGTCTATTTAATTATAGACTGTGGGCATTCTCACTCCTTAATTTGGCCTTGTGATCCAGATGTCAGACTAAACTTAGACAAATTAAGAAAGATAGATGGAGTGCTACGTACATTTCAGACGATATCAAAACTAGTTCATCCTCTTGACATACATATACTCATCTTTCTTCTTTCTGTTTTATTAGTCTTTAAAGTTTATTGTTGGACGCATACTTATGGATTTACGTGGTGGAGTCACGCTGCAAAAATATTATAATTGTAGCACGAATGATTTACGTGGTAGAGTCACACTGCAACATTATTATAGTTGTAGCAGGAATGGGTCGGCTCGATCGGGGTAGGGCCACACTCTCACACTTCTCAGAGAACAACAATGTAAAATAGCAGCTGAATGTTGCTGTGTTTCATATGCTGCTGGAAACGAAGCATTTCATCTTAGTCCTTATAGGTGGCCACCATAGAATACTATAATAAACAATAGAATGGCTGTCAACTTTGGTTTGTACGAGGATTGGCTTCACCAAACTCGATTCGCTGTGTTGACAGACTGAATAAATTTACACATTTTAGACTTTTGATTAATGTTCAAGATCTTCATTAAAAAAATCGTTTAAATTTTAATATATATTTATTTTTAAATAGGGTGCAATTTCTAAATAATTTGCATGCGAAATATGGAAACGATTGTAACATCAAAACACATCTCGAGTTGACATTTATACATGTGAATTGACATGTTAGTGACATTTTAGTAGCTACGCCCTCTCCCCCGTTCTATTTTGTATGTATTATACTTCGACTAGAAAAGAAAGAAAGGACATGGCATAAAGATCGTTAGTTGTAGGAATGTAACGAAATATCGGCGTCTCTTTAGCTTATGTGTATATTCGAATGTAAAAAGGACAACAGTAGTTTTATCATTACCGAATATGGCAATAATTTTTTCTCTGCGGCCGGGCGCCATGTTTTGTCACTGTCAATGACAACTATATCAGTTGTCATTGCGACTTTAGTAAGGGAGTGTGTTATTTTTATATGTTTCTGTCGTGGAATTGGATTATTACGAAATTTCTTATTCTATTCCTCGGGACCTATAAATCGGGATAAAAAGTATCCTATATGTTAATTCAGGTAATAAACTATTTGCGTGCCTAATTATTACATTCAAACTGGTCTGATACTGTTGGCGTGATTGGAGAATGAACAAACATTCAAACTTTTGCATTTATTATAGTTTAATCAGTGTGAGTATTATGACTGAATCTAATTTATTGTCTAACAAACAAACAAAAATTCTTTAATTAGTATTTCTTGTTTAGTAATTCTCGGGAAATAATTGTAACATTAATAATATTATAAGATAGTTACATTATAAAAACAAAAAGAAGACTGCTTAAAACTAATGAACTGAAAACATAGGTATAACTTATAATATATACTTCAGTAATCTCCTTTTAATTTCCTTTATTTGGATACCCCTATTGATGCTTGAGTTAAAAAAAATTAAGGACTTCCAATTTGGCGACAAAAATCCGTCATATTGATTAAAAAAAAAACTATCTAAGAACACACGGGTGTTTGAGACGTATCACACGAAAGAATCTTTTTCTAAATAAGCGCAACATTATCGATATTAAGTATAGTGCGCAGCACTACGTCAAGCCGCCATCTTTGTGCCAGACTCAGTTTAGGTATACACGTTTTTTTCGTATGTATGTCATGTCGTTTCTTTCTTCTCTAGTCAAAGGTATTATAGTATTCTATGGCGACAACGCATTTGGATTCTTAATCGAGGATAAATTCTATGGATCGCAGCATCCACTTACCATCAGGTGGACTGTGTTCTCGTTCTTTAATCTATTCTATAACAAAAAGAATGTTGCCGGTTGCGAATGATTTTTATGTATATATGTTGTGTTAAGTATGGTTGGGTTCAGTTTTTACATCTGATCTTTTCTTTTTATTTATTTAAATTTTCGTGTACAGAAAGAGTAACAGAAACTTTTTTATCCATTATAGATTATTATAAATAATACTCATTGAGTGTCTTTTTTTTAAATTTACCACTGGTTCAGAAAAAAACCCATGTCCTGGGAAGAACCAGCAAGAAACCTAGCAGGCCAATTTTTTTTAAAATAACAGTTTACCATCATGTTACAATTAACAACACAAAACATATTAAAATAGTTTAGACATCACCCAGGGGTTATTATCATCCATAAATTCTTTAATATTATAATAACCCTTTTTGTACAAACTTAGTTTAATAAAGTTTTTGAACTTTGTGTAGGTCACATTTTGTAAATTTTCTAGGATTTTGTTGTAAAACCATAATACATCGCCCAAGAATGGATCACTGACTCGGTGGAGTCAAGTAACTGGTACTACTAGCTTGTGTCTGTTCCTAGTATTTACAAAATGAATATCACTTATATTTGTAACTATTTTTATTTTTGTGTACATAGATTATATTTTCATAAATGTATATAACAATTGTAGAGCCACGCTCAAGCTACCCTACTCTTCCCGAGCGTAGGCGCTCAGGCTGCCCCGCGTATTCTGGTGGGGCGAAATTTGGCTCGAGTTTAAACTAGCTCGAGGCAAACGAAGCAATAAGTCAGAGGTCCCCCTGCCACCAGATCCCCGCGTCGACGAATGTTCCTATAGGTGCCATAGCGGCAATGCCGATGCCGACGATGCAACTTCACAAGGCGCAGGTTCGGCCGCACATGGAATACTGTTCCCATCTCTGGGCCGGGGCTCCCCAGTACCAGCTCCTTCCACTTGACCGCATCCAGCGCAGCGCGGCTCGAATCGTCGACGACCGAGTGTTTTCCGATCGGCTCGATTCACTGGCACTGCGAAGAGATGTTGCACCTCTTTGCATTTTCTTTTGCATATACCATGGAGAGTGCTCTGAGGAATTGTTCGGATTAATCCTAGCCGCCAAATTTCGTGAACGCACTACGCGGCAAACGTCGCGATACCATCCACATCATCTGGATGCTTGGCGGTCCACCACTGTACGTTTCAAGAGGAGTTTTCTTTCGCGTACAACCTCTCTGTGCCGATACGACCTGGGGACCTTCAAGAAAAGAGCGTACTCCTTTCTAAAGGGCCGGCAACGCACCTGCAATTCCCCTGGTGTTGCGGTTGATCATGGGCGGCGGTAGTCACTTAACATCAGGTGAGCCGCATGCTCGTTTGCCCTCTCTTCTATAAAAAAAAAGACCGACTCATCGACCACGTCCAAATGGCTGCAGACTCTATGCTACAATGGGTCCCATCCACAGAGGTCATGATCCTTGGTGCTTTTAACGCTCACCACTCTGAATGGCTTGGTTCTCGTTTAAGCGATCATGCGGGAAGATCTATTTATGACTTTGCTTTGGAATATGGTCTGACAGTTTAGTAATAGTCACCAAAGTTACTCATCCATAAGTAGTAGACTGAACTCAATGTTTATGCCTGCATGTATTCCTCACGATTTATATAAAATAATTAATAAATTAAAAAATACTAACAGTGCTGGGGTAATGATGATATAATTACAAAAGTAGTTAAGTTAGTGGCAGTTGAAATTTCCCCAGTTCTAAGTTACGTAGTGAATTTATGTATAGAAAATGGTACTTTTCCTAGTGGTTTAGATATATCCGTTATAAATCCTTTATATAAAAAGGAGGACAGACATGACCCTAAAACAACAGGCCTGTCGCTTTGCTTCCAATATTCTCCAAAATAATAGAAAAAGTAATATATAACAACTTATATTCTTATTTGGAAATCAATAACATCTTAGCAAACGAACAATATGGTTTTAGAAAATGTAAAAACATAAATATGGCCATGTATGGATTTATGGAAAAAGTGATCACCGTTATGGATAATCGTACACCAACAACCGCCTTGTCCATGGACATGACCAAGGCGTTTGATTACGTTGATTTAAATATCTTAGTGCTTAAACTGGAAAAATATGGAATCAGAGGTAATGTGTTAGATCTTATTATTTTATACCTGAATGATAGGAAACAAATTACTAAAATAAAAAAGATCTGTCCGTGTACTAATATTGAAATAACATACCTTTCGCAACAAAAGCAAACAACCTACGGTGTGCCGCAAGGAAGCGTACTCGGTCCATTACTATTCCTAATATATATCAATGATTTGCCCCAAGTGACTCAGCACCCTATGACCTTATTTGCTGATGACAGCACAGTTTTATTCACGGGATGAGAAAAGGTCTCAATTGAATCGGACATAACTCAGAATTTATACAGGATGATAGACTGGCTGAATGACAATAATCTTAAAATTAATTTGGATAAAACACATATTATGTCATTAAAAAAAATGAAAAAGAAAAAAAAACAACCAAAACTTAATATTAACTATAAAACTAAAATCATAAACGAAAAAGAACACACAAAATTTCTGGGAATTTGGCTGGATGAAAAAATGACATGGAGTAAACATATTGAACACATAATAAAAAAGATAAATCAATTCCACTATGCACTACATAACCTTATAAAAATTACAAATTGTGAAACAGTCATAACCGCTTACCATGCATACGTCTCTTCAACATTGAGATATGGTATAATATTTTGGGGAAACTCTCCAAAACGCGATCTAATATTTAAAGCGCAAAATAAATGTTTACGAGCAGTATGTCAGTTGCGGGTTACCGATAGTTGCAAACCGCATTTCATTGATCTTAACATTCTGACCCTACCATCTTTATATATATTCGAAGTAGCTATGTTTGTAAGGAAACATTTTAGCATATTTGAAAACGTCAATAATAAACGACATAGGATCAAACTGCGTACAAAACCTCATAAAACAGCCCTGTATTCAAAAAGTTTCATGGGTATGACTCCTAAATTTTTTAATAAACTCCCAAAAAACATCAAAGAAACTGATAATATAGACAAATTTAAGAAATTGCTTTCGAGTTTTTTTTATGTATAAAGCATACTACTCTATCAACGATTACTTTGAAGATAAAATGAATGGTTTTTAGTACCTACAATAATTAATGGACGATTTATTTATTATATGTTTATATTTATGTAATTGATAATTAAGATAATAATTAATGTTATTTCTAAACATACTAATTATAATTGAAATTGTTATTTTATTAAAAATTAATTTTCATATTGCCAGGTGATAGTGATAAACAAAAATATATGCCTTTAGGCGTAGGCGAAACATAGTGTTACTTATCATACCTTTTCCACCAAGTCTGTAACTTTTTACCTATGTAATAAATTATTTGATTTGATTTAATTTGACTTGATTTAAAAGTGCTACCAGGCCTAAGTTCACGCATCAACGTCTCGGGATGCAAATACTAGCGTTCTTAAAAAGAAGTATAATTCCACATACATGTCCTTCAAAAATGTCATTGTCAAGGCAAAGTCAGAGTAGTTCGGCAGAATTGGCCAGAAACTAGTTCGTCTTCCTTCAGGAACACGTGCATTCTATTCTCTCGCCAAGGCTGTCCAAGGGAACTTCTGTCAGTCATCTCTCCCATCTCTGTACGTGAGGACGACTCACTGGTCCATGCCGCAAAGGGCAAAGCCTATCTGCTGTGCTCTCTCTTTGCGTCCAACTCGACTCTTGATGACGGGGGGAACACACCGCCGACCATCCCGCAGTTTGAATGCTCCATGCAGGATTTGCTGTTTACCCAACGCTCGGTGCGCAGAATACTCTTCTCCCTGGATGTCAGCAAGTCGAGTGGGCCTGATGGCTTCTCTCCTATTGTGCTGAAGACGTGTGCTCCGGAGTTGGCACCGGTTTTAATGCGTCTTTTTTGGTACTCCTACTCCCTAGGCGTAGTCCTGTAATCACGGAAGACAGCTTTCGTGCACCCGATCCCTAAAAAAGGTAACCGCCTTGATCCGTCCAACTATAGGCCTGTGATCTTCTGGGTTACCTAACTCATAAATGGGCGGAAGCAGTGGATGGAGGCAGAAGTCCATGGGGGATGCGTTGGCTGTTAGTTTGGACATAGCGAAGGCCTTTGATCGGGTTTGGCACAACGCTTCTATACGAAGCTTCCTTCCTATGAGCTTCCTGAGAAATTGTGCAATTGGATTACCAGTTTTCTTGCAGATCGGAGTATCAAAGTCGTTGTAGACGGTGCATGCTACGATTACAAGCCCATTAACGCTGGTGTTCCATGAAACTGCGTGCTATCACCAACGCTATTTCTTCTGCAAACCGGTAATATTCATTGCTATGCGGATGACAGCACTGGTGATGCTTCATAAACCGGCTGTGCCAATATTTCTCGGGAAAATGTCGCCGAGTACCGAGACAAACTTGTGTCTGGAGTCGAGAGTTTGTTGAACAAAGTCTCTGACTGGGGGCGATTAAATCTAGTCCAGTTCAATCCCCAGAAGATACAAGTTTGCCTGTTTACCGCTAAAGAGTACCCCTTCGTTGTATCTCCTCAGTTTTTGCCTTAGCCAGTGTCGGAATCCTCGGCGTTGACTTATCGAGTGACGTACAGTTTTGTGGTCACTTGGAAGAGAAGGCCAAATTGGCCTCTAAAAAGCTTGGCGTGCTCAGCAGAGCGTGACAGTATTTCATGCCGGCACACCGCCTGCAATTTTACAAGGCGCAGGTTCGTTCGCACATGGAATAATGTTACCATATGTGGGCTGGGGCTTCCCAGTGCCAGCTCCTTCGATTTGTTCGCATCCAGCGCAGAGATGTTCGAATCGTCGGTAATCGAGCTCTTTCCGATCGGCTTGACTCACTGCGAAGAGATGTTTGCATCTCTACGTATTTTATCGCATTTACCACGGAGAGTGCTCTGAGGAATTGTTCGGAATAATTCTAGCCGCACAATTTTACCTTCGCACATTACGACAAAACTCGCGAAAACATCTATACTATCTGGCGGTCTACCACTGCGATTTAAGGAAGTTTTTTTTCTCGTACAACTTCCTGGTGGAATCGACTACCAAAAGAGATTTTTCCGGACCAATACGACTTAGGGATCTTCAAGAAAATAGCCTACTCCTTTTTTAAAAGGCCTGCAACGCACCTGCAATTCACCTGGTGTTGCAGTTGCTCATGGGCGGCGGTAATCAGTTACCATCAGGTGAGCCGTATTCTTGTTTGCCCCCTCTCCTATAAAAAGGCCAAAGTTAATATATTAATATTCATAAATGTTTGTCTGAGCGACTGTTTAGGATTTAAATCATAGATTGCTCTTGTGACCGTCTTTTGTAAAATAAATATAATTTCAGTGTTGGCGCCTGTTCCCATAGCGAAATACCACACGAAATTATGCTATGGAAATAGCTAAAATAAACTAGTTTAGCTGTTTCAACACTGGTAAAAGTTCTAATCTTTTTACAGCATATGCTGCAGAACTAAGTCTGCTAGCTAGTTTTGATATATAGGGGCCCCATTGAAGTATTGCGTCTAGTGTGATTCCAAGAAAAATGTTGGTGGTATTATAAAGTGGTATAAAGGTAGTTTTTGGGTGATAGGCAGTGAATAAAATTGGAATACCGTTGCAGGTGGCGGCGAAAGCGAGAGCGGTGCGGGTAGCGGGGCGGCGCGGGGAGCGGGGCGTGCGGCGGCACTGCGGCGTGCTGGCCTGCCCGCTGCCGCGGCCGCCGCGCTGCCGGCCGGTTCGCTCGCCAGCGCCATGGTAACGCCACACGCCATACGATTATGCCACATGTCACACTCCACACGCCACATGCTACACCCACACACCACACACCACATGCCAAACTCCAAGTGTCACACGCCACGTGCCACACGCCATGTGCCACACGCCACGTGTCACATGTCACATGCCACGCGTCACTCACCGCGCGCCGCACGCCACGTGCCATACGCCACATGCCACACGCCCCCACATGCCAAACGCCACATGCCACACACCATGTGCCACATGCCACACGTCACATGCCTCACACCACGCGCCACGTGCCACACGTCACATATGACTCGCCACGCACCACACACCACACGTCGCATGCCACACGCCACATGCCAATGCCACGCGCGACACACCACACGCCACATACCACACGCCACACGCCACGCACCACACTCCACACGTCACATGCCACACGCCGCATGCCACACGCCACACGTCACATGCCACACGCCACACGTCACATGCCTCACACCACGCGCCACGTGCCACACGCCACATATGACTCGCCACGTGCCACACGTCACATGCCGCACACCACACGCCGCATGCCACACGCCACACGGTCACATGCCACACGCCACACGTCACATGCCTCACATCACGCGCTACGTGCCACACGCTACATGTCACTCGCCACGTGCCACACGCCACATGCCACACACGGCCAACGTACATGCCACACGCAGCAGCCATAGGCCACACGTCACATGCCTCACACCACGCACCACGCGCCACGTGACACACGCCACATATCACTCGCCACGTGCCACACGCCACGCACCACACGCCATACGTCACATCCCACACGCGGCATGCCGTACGCCACACGTCACATGCCACATACCACACGCCACGCACCGCACGCCACATGCCACACCCCGCATGCCACACGCCACATGCCACACGCCACATCGCCACGTGCCACACGCCACATGCCAATGCCACGCGCGACGCACCACACGTCACGTGCCATACGCCACATACCACATGCCACACGCCACGCACCACACGCCATACGTCACATGCCACACGCCGCATGCCATACGATCACATGCCACATACCACTTACCCCACCACACGCCACATGCCACACGCCGCATGCCACACGACACACGTCACATGCCACACGCCACGTGTTACACACCACATGCCAAGCGCCATTCGCCACACGCCACATGCCACGCACCACAAGCCACACGTCGCATGCCACACGCCACATGACAATGCCACGCGCGACGCACCACACGCCACACGCCACATACCATATGCCACACGCTCGCACCACACGGCACTCGTCACACGACACACGTCACATGCCACACGCCACGTGTTACACACCACATGCCAAGCGCCATTCGCCACACGCCACATGCCACGCACCACAAGCCACACGTCGCATGCCACACGCCACATGACAATGCCACACGCACGCACCACACGGCACTCGTCACATGCCACACGCCGCATGCCACACGCCGCATGCCACACGCCGCATGCCACACGCCACACGTCACACGCCACATGCCACATACCATGCCACACGCCACATGCCACACGCCACGCACCACACGCCACACGTCACATACCACACGCCACACTTCACATGCCACACACCACACGCCACATGCCACGCGCCACTCGCCACGTGCCACATGCCATATGCCACGCACCACATGCCAAGCACCACACGCCACACACACACTCCGTCATCTGCCGTACTCACTAGACCGTGGGCCTATAGAATTCCACGTTTATCAGAATTTGGATAACTTTTTGGTGGGAAAAAAAATTCAATACCTGAGAGGCAGTACAAAATGCCTTTAAAAGATTTGTTGCCTCCCGTCCAGTTGATTTCTTCATCAGTGGCATCAATAAACTGAGAGTGCGTTGGCAAAGATGCATCGAATGCATTGGTGATTACTGTGATTAATATAAATAATAAATATAGAAAAAAATTATGTTTGCTTATTTCATAAAAAAAAAAACTCCAATTTCACAGGTAAAGACCTAATGTCGCCTCTACACGTTGGCCAACACAGTGGCGAATGTAGTGGCGAATATATTGGCCGAGAGTTGGTGACGGCGTCCACACGTTGGAAGGTCGTTCAGTTTACTTCGGTTCGGGCCAATGTGCGGACGAATTTATAAGCACCGTGGCGCAGTGGCTCAGCAATGAGCGGCTGCGCCGGGCGCCGCGGGTTTGATCCCGCACGGAACAAGTATTTGTATGTCCTACAAATAATTGTTTCGGGTCTGGATGTGTGTCCTTGTGCAATTTATGTTTGTAAACTGCCTGCGCGATACGGGAGAAAATCCTTGTGTGGGGTTAACGTTTTTATAAAAGAATTATAAAATAATAGTGGATATTAATGGGGTTGTAAATAGATATACGATATACGATTAGCTTTATTTATTCTTTACATGCATCATAAACTGGAATAAATACCATTAATAAAAACTTAACTTATTTTAAAGTTAAAGGAGTTATAATCGATTAGTCTATGTTTTAAAATTGGGTTTTGATTTTAAAGTTTAGCAAAATATGTACTTGCATTTCTATCAGACATTTGATGTATATAAAAAACACCTTATAATTTATTTGTTAATTTAATTATTTTTTGAAAAAGACAAAAACAATAACAATAAATATAATTAACACTGACTTAATAATAGGTACTAATTATAACTTAGAACATAAATGAAAAACTCATGACGAGCAAAGTGGCTCAGGACCATGCTTTGCGGCAGTCTGTGGAGGAGGATGTTCAGTAGTGGACTTGTGAAGAGCTGCAATGATGATGATGATTCGAAAACTTGCACGATTAAATTATAAGAAATCGACGTTTTTTTATAGGATAGTGTGACAAACGAGCACACAGTTCACCTGATGGTAAGTGGTTACTGTGGCCCACAGACATCTACATCTATCCTCGATTACGAATCAAAATGCAGATGCGTTGTCACCCGTGAGGACGGAGGAGGAGGATGAAATGCCTCGTTTCCCTTAAAAAGGGTCTCTGGTTCTCTACACTCACTATACGAAATACAGCATCATTAAGCTACTATTTTACGCTGATATTCTGTGAGAGCGTGGTCCTTCCCCGGTCGAGCCGACCTTCGTGCTGCAACTATACTTCTAATATAATTGCATGGTTCTACCACGTATAAACGACGTGCTTCTTTTTTTCATTTTAAAATTATTCTCGTAATAATCTGATTGTAAAAAAAGTTAATTTTTTTTGATAAATAGCTTATTGATTAAAACAAATGTTCAATAATAATTAAATCGCGCTAATTAAAGTAGTAGGAATGTTTAAAGTTGAAATTGGCACTAGAAGGCTGGTAATTGGGGCATCCACCCTAAAAAGCTTGAATATAAAATTTAAATCAGATGCGTGTAATCACTCTGTGAGCTTGTGGCAAACTAAACGCGCGGCCAACGTGTGGACGCGGCGACCAAACTCCGCCAACAATCCTTTGATCTTTTGTAAAAAACCGACACCACACGGATCTCGCGCCAACTTGCGGGCCATCGTTCCAATACATACCAATGAAGCCCAAACACCCCGTCTACACGTTGGCCAATGCTATTGGCCACTACATTCGCCACTGTGTTGGCCAACGTGTAGAGGCGACATAATATAGAGGAACTATTTCCGCGGCTAGTCGCTGCTGGTGGTTCTGTTCTTGCTCAAAGGTTAACTTAAGGCGTTTTTGGCACTATACTATACCGCAGAGAGGAATGTATAATAATCTAAGTTTTCAGTTTTATATTTTTATCATAGTAATAAATATAAAAAATATTCCATTTTTGATTGAACAGGTAAAACATGTATGTTACAGAGTAAGCAGTTGGAAGTACGAGGGTGGATTGAAAAGTGCTCGGCCTAACCAAGAAAATAAACACATACTAAATCAGTTATATTTTTATTTTTCTACATAATCACCATCAAGTTCAATACACTTTTGCCACCTCCCCTTCCAAGCATTTAGACCGTTGAAAAAAAATGATTCTTCCTTAGAGTCAAAATATGCGTCTACAGCTGCTTTGACCTCGTCGTTTGTCGAAAATCTTTGACCTCCCAAGTGCTTTTTTAGGTTAGGGAACAGAAAGAAGTCTGATGGTGCCAGATCAGGTGAATACGGCGGATGCGGTAACAGTTCAAAGCCACAGTTGTGAATTTCAGCCATTGACTGTACTGACGTGTGAACACGGGCGTTATCTTGATGAAACAGGACTTTTCTTCTGAGCATTCCTCGACGTTTTTCTTTTATTTCCTCTCGTAAACGACGTAGTAAGGTGCAGTAGTAATCAGAGTTTATAGTCTGACCCATTTCAAGATAATCAATCATAATCACACCTTTCGAGTCCCAGAATACTGAAGCCATCACCTTATTTGCCGACAAAATCGACTTAGCCTTTTTAGGGGGTGGTGAACCAGGTCTTCTCCACTGTTTTGATTGTTGTTTTGTTTCCGGTGTACAGTAATGAACCCATGTTTCGTCCATAGTAACAGAACGATTCAAAAAATCATCTGCATCGGCTTCAAATAACTCCAAACAGTCGCGTAAATAGTCAATCGCGTCCTGTTCAACTGAAAGCAGTCGCGGAACCCACCTCGCAGACACCTTGTGGAAACCCAACTCGTTGACAATGATGTTTTGAATTCGTTCATAAGAGATTCCTATAATCTCGGCTATCTCTCTAATTTTTAATCTGCGGTCTCCCATTATTAAATCAAGTACTTTTTTAATATTTTCGTCAGTAGTTGACGTCGAAGGCCTTCCAGAGCGGGGTTCATCTTTTACACTCTCTCTACCACGCTTAAATTCTGCTATCCATTTTTTGACGGATGAATATTTATTTATTTATTTATATTTCCTACTAACATCTACCATTACAGGGAAAACCTAAATCGATAAATGTAGCACCTCAATTCAAAAAGTAACAATTCAAATGGTAAAAGATTACTAATTACAACACAATAATTAATTTAAATAACAATACATAATAATTAATTTCAATGACAATACATTACAATCAATTGTATACTACAATTTAAGAATAACATATTGTAAATAATGTCACTTTTGCGAATTCACTCCGTGAACACGAAAATAAGTCCAACTTCTCAGCTACCAAATTTAGTATGTGTATCGTTCGCGTGAGGGGGGTATTGCGAACCAGTTTAGTCCTGCCGCGTGGCATCGCGAGCAAGCTCGGCCGTCGTCGCCGCTGTACATACCTATCAGGCACGCATAAGCCTATCCACTGCAGCACACCCGGGTTGCTGATGTAACCACGGAACACCCTTAAAATGTAGATTACCAGCGCTAGATCTCTTCTAGTTTCCAACTTGTTGTATCCAACCATACCTAAAACAAACAAGGTTGGATACATCAAGGGGTAGGATGGATAAACCCCATAAAGCTTATGATATATAAATCGCGTGAATTTATTCTGAATGCGCTCCAGCATAAGATTGTATTTATTTTCATGTGGAGCCCATATTGCTGAGTTACACTCCAGCTGACTCCTTACTAGAGCATCATACAGCACTGAGATTGCTTTAATGTTGGTAAATTTTACTGCTCTGCGAATGATAAACCCTAGTCGTTTATAAGCTTTCTTACATATATTCATGATGTGCTCCCGGAATGTCAATTTGACATCCATCTGGACTCCAAGATCCCGGACTGATTCCTCCCTCTTCATTAGCTCGCCATTCACCTTATAGTTGTAATGGAGTGGTGCCCTTGCACGACTAAATGATAGAATAGAGCATTTTGAAATATTAAACTGTAGTTTATTTTTATGGCTCCATTCAACTACTTGGTCGATATCTTGCTGAAGGTGCCGACAATCATCCTCAGTCTTGATGGCTAAAAGCAACTTTAGGTCGTCTGCAAATAACAGACATTTAGCCTCTCTTACTACTTCGGGTAGATCATTAATCATTATGTTGAACTCTAACGGCCCTAAATTACTACCTTGACTCACGCCAGACCTAGTAAAATAAGGCTTCGACCGGTACCCGCCATACTCCACATACTGTTTTCTATCTCTCATGTAACTTGCAAAAAAAATGAAGCAGTTTAGGTGTGCAGCCAGCTTTCGCCATCTTTGACAGTAGGATATCGTTATCTACCAAGTCGAACGCCTTCCTAAAATCAAAGTAGGCGGCATCTACCTGCAACCCTGCATCAACATGAGGAACCAAATACGTCATGGCATTTAAGAGGTTACTAGTTGTGCTCCTCTCTAGTCGGAAGCCGTGCTGGGCGTCAATAATTGCGGTGCAACTTGTTCCTGTACACTTCGCTGAATGGCTCCCTCAAACACCTTCGCAGGTGCTGAGAGAATCGCCACTGGTCTGAAGGATTCAACTGTAGGTTTGTTACCTCCCTTAGGTATCGGAATAACACGCGTGATTTTCCAACTTTCTGGAAAATATGAATTCTTCAGACACAAGTTGAAAATATGTAATAACGGTTCTGCCAGCACTGAGCGGCAGTCTCGTATCACAAACGCCGGTATACCGTCCGGGCCCGCCGAGCGCTTCGGCTTGAGTCGGGCGAGCGCCGCGCGCACCTCACCGAGCTGCAGCTGCGGCACGTGCACGCGCGCGCTGCCCGCACCGCCCGCCAACACCGCCTCGTCTACGTTCAAACGCGCTGGCTCGCTGTTGTACACTGAATAGAAGTATTTGGCAAATTTAGTCGCACTTTCTTGATCTGACAAGCACAAATATGACAAAGCACAATCGCCTAATGTACTGACCATGTCATCATGGATGGCTTTTGATGATAGCCCCTTCTTATGGAGGTACTTAATGACGGCACGCTGCTCGATTTGCTCCATTCGCGGAAATTATGTCCGATTACTTTGTTAATAAATTTATAAAATCACAACTAATTATCGCACACGTTTCGAACTTCACACAATGAACTAGTCTGAACTGAACTAAATAATGTGGGTAGATTTGATTTTTAGAATTGAATGGATCTGTGTTAGGCCGAGTACTTTTCAATCCACCCTCGTATATAAAAGATAACATTAAAAAATATACAGTATGCAACAGCAATACTGCTTGCCTATTACAATATGATACATAGTTGCATTTCCACAATATAATTTACATTTTCCAAAGATTATTTATCCCAACGGCCATAATCATTAAGACTCTTAGAATTATTGCTCCCTCTTAGTGCCTGTATGATACTTTATACTACTATAACGAGCGGAAGAGTAGAGTTTTAATCTTACTTATTTGCATAGAAAATATAAACTGTTTGGCGGAATTAATATACGACATACGTGATAAAACCACGCTACAGCTTCATTATGGTTGTAGCACAAACGGATCCATTGATCAGGCTGGATCCACTCTCACAGAATACCCAGCATGATATAGCAGCTTAATGCTACTATGTTTCGTATGGTTAATGTAGAGAACTGGAGACCCTTTTTAATGGAACGAGATATTCCATCTTAATATTCCTCAAAAGTGACAAAGCATCTGCATTTTGATTCTTAATCAAGGACAAATGTAGATGTTTATGGGCCACAGCATCCACTTACCATAAGGTGGACTGTGTGCTCGTCTGTCACCCTAGTTTTATAAAAAAAACCTCCCATTGCCTAATAAGAAAAACATTAGCCATCATTTCCATGCTTGCTAGGAGGGTTAGCAAACCTAGTTTTATGCTATTTTCACTTGTTACCAAGAAAACGCTACTACTTTCTCCCGTTTTATTTTCCTCTGTCACAGCTATGGGATGATATGGTATATGAAATATGTGGTCGATTCTCTTATGGCACCACTACATGGTACGAGTAAGTGTCATTTCAAGAACAGTCTGATTGATTACCTCCTCCCTTTTTATATTGGTTAATGACTAGAAATATATGTAAATGAAAATTCTGTTTTGTTGTTATTGTTATATGTTATTAATTTTCACAGGTGGACACTTTGGAGTCCCTCAGGAAGAAGAAAGCAGAAGAGGAAGAAAAGCGACGCCGGCGCGAAAAACGGAGACGAAGGGAGAAACGAGGTGACTGTTCTATATAAACGATGACTTATATAGCAGCTAAGCTAAGCTATAGTAGCTAAGCGCTTAGCAGTGCCTGTCGGCTGTGGGTTCAAATCTCGCACGAAACAAATATTTGTATGGCCTTCAAATGATCTCGATTAAGAATCAAAATTTAGATGCATTTTTGCCCCCAAGGACAGATGGAATGACCTGTTACCGGTGCCAATATGAAACACAGCAGCATTAAGCTGTTATTTACTCTGGTATCATTCTAGATTTAATAGATTTTTCTAGCATTTTCCTCTTACAACACCAATGAATGTGATGTGAGAGGATGAATCATAGAATACTATAATACACAATAGAATGGCTGTCAACCTTATTTTGTAGGAGGATTGGTGTCGCCGGGAGCTATCACTACTAGAAATACATTTTGGACTTTTGATTAATGTTTTTGACACATAAATGTTTCTTTATTTTTGTTTCTAATATTCACAAAATATAAATAGTTTCGACTTACTGGTTGTAGAATATGTTTCCTTTATTTAAATTCCATTTCCCGCTGTTCTTTCGACACGTAATTATTGCACAATTTGCCATTTTTTAAATAATTTGCATGCAGTGATGCTTGACACGAAAATTGGAAACGATTGATTGTGTTGACATTTATACGTGTGAATTGAAATGTTAGTGACATTTTAGTGGCTACACGGGCTCCGCCCACTCCCCCGTTCGTATTATGTATGTATTATAGTATTCTATGGGATGAATTCTCTTAAGCTGCCACCTGGCCGCTATAGTACATTCAAGAGGCTAATGTGCAATCTATGTTATATAAAATGACTTACAACTTTTTAAAAAATGGTGGCACTGCTGAAAACAGACTTTCCTCCACAGATTGCAATGGAACATAAGCCTCATTGCCCTCTTGTCATTTCATTTAACTTATAATGTTAGTGGTGGCAAACAACCTAACAATTCACCAATAGTTTATGGGCTACTGCAAGACCGACAAACATGCGCCAACTGTTTGAGCAAGTACCAATTTGCATGTGGTAGAGCCATGCTGCTGATATATTATGGTTGTACTGCATATATGTAGATCGTCTCGACCGGGGAGCACCACAATCTTATAGAATACCAGCCTAAGATACTAATACAAAATTTATTTATTTCTAAATGCAGAGTAAACACACTATTTTGTAGTAGTCATTTTCATTTTAACAATTATTTATTTATTTGCCACACACACATTGGGCCACAGCCCAACACTATGCGAACTTGACTCGTGGATATCGACAACAAAACAAATATTTTACAAAAACTAAAAAAACATTTGTAACAAAAAAAATACTTAAAGTTACTAAATATATAAAAATTAAGTAAAGTTACAGCCTGTATACGTCCCGTTGCTGTGCACAGGCCTTTTCTCATTTCTGAGAGAGCTTTAGGGCAAGGAAACGTTTGCCGCGCTGCCCCAATGCGTGTTGGCGAACTTCGCATGCCTTCAAAATTTATTTTTAGACATGTATTCCCCACGATGTTTTCCTTCGCCGGTAAGCATGTGGTAAATCAGTACTTTAAAATTTAAATTAACGATTTCATTGGTGCCGGTGGAGGTCGGCAGGGATTGAACCCGGGTTACTTGCGTAGGTAATGTGCAATTTACAGACAACGCTAAGGCCCTGAGCTAGCACAACCAAATATATAATGGCAGCTTAATGCTCCTGTGTTTCGTATCGTGAGTGTAAAAAACCGGAGACCATTTTTACTGATAACAAGGCTCTCTTCTCTATAACTCTACTCTATCTCACGTAAAGCCCGCGCCTTAATTTCTTCGTAAACGGATATGGAGTGTTTGTGGCATTCGTCTGGGTAGGCCTTTGTTCAGCTGTGGACTTGTGAAAGGCTGTAATGATGATGATGAAATGGCTAGTAGCTTTAATCATTTTGACCGAAATTCTAGAGCTATCGTTCCATTCACGACTTTTTACTATTGAAGATATTTGTATTTCACATATATTATTGGTCATTAGCCTGACGTAATATATTTATTTTGGGGTTTCTATCAGGCGCCTGCTCTGCGACACGGCTACTTCTAATTCTATTCCATTAGAGACAATAATAGTCCATAGTCTGGCTCACCGAGGGGATGTAGTGACCATGCTTGACAGGCAAGTTGGCAACCATATTTTTATTTTATTTTGAGTTGTTATGCGGGAGATGTGCTTCACGTCTCCTGTTTCAATTTCCCTTTGTCGTCACTTACTACACCTACGGAACGATATGGAACTGTGAATATTCTCACACAGCCGCTACAGTGCTCTAATTCTATAACCAACATTAATTGATTGATTATTGACAACTCATTTACTAACCACGTGCTCGGTGGTGCCACGTGTGACAATCCGCCTACACACACTGGGGCAACACATTGGACACATCATTGCCCTATAATCCTTAGGAAGGTGGGGAAGTTTGTGTCCTAAATTGAGACGCATATGTATATATATATATATATATATATATATATATATATATATATATATATATATATATATATATATATGCCCTAATTTTAACCTTTTGTTTTGCAGAGTACGAAGAAGAATCAACCAGGCACAGGAAGAGTAAACGTAGGAGGCATAAGTGAGTGTAACATGTTGTGCTTTATTATTATGTGTACTGTACTGTGCACCACAAAAACGATAAGAGAAAAATAAACAGAACTTAGTTAACTTATACTCACTGACTCATCACGACATCTCTAAAACTATATACATGATTGACTAGAAATTTAGTACTAAAAACGGATTTTAATGTCAAAAAAAGTAATACCTTCTGCAATAAAATATTATCCCAGTAAAGCAAGCGGGTAACATAACACAATATGTAATCCACTAATACATACAGTATAAAATATAATAGACATAGGTATATAAAATTAAATAGGTAAACACACAAAAATTACATTACATTACATACATACAATTACATTACAGAAAGTATACAAAAATCAAAATGTCGCAAATGATAACCAGATATTATAGAAGTGCTAGATAGTGATATTTAACGTCAGTATTAAATTTATCTAGTGTTCTTGCACGATGAATTTGCGGAGTAAGTCCGTTCCATAAGCAGATGACGTTGACTGTGAAGGAATTATTAAAATATTTAGTTTAATAAGAATGTGGCGCGAGTAAACTTCTCTGTCTGACCGTAGAACTCCAACCAGTATGTCATGACCGAGGAACATCAAAGTTTTGGTTCTGATAGCTAGAAGTCATTGAATAATACCAAGTACAGAAGAGAAACAATTCGTAGATTCCGGCGTAGGCGAACGATAATCTCGTTGAGCGAATCGAGCGTACCACTTGAGCTTTAAATGTAATTCGGAGACATGGTCATATTTGTACAAACCAAATATGAACCTAATAGCTAGCTACTAGCTATTTTGAGTACACTCAAGTTTGTTTAGTTGCTCCTCACTTTAAATTACAAAATAGATTGTAAGTTACACATAGGGGATCACATGCTTGACAGCAAAGAAAACATTGTGGGATAACATGCTTGTCCGAAAATTAAAAAAAAAAATCGAAAATATGGACAACTTCTTTGCCCTTAAACCGTCTCAGAAATGAGAGGCCTATGCCCGGCTGCGGGCCGTGTATAGACTAATGTTACTCAACTTTATTTACGTAAGAGACTACTTTAAAGCCCGTCTGAGGGAGTCTGTTTGTCGTCATGCTGCGACATCGCCGGTCTTTACATGTGACGCAATAAAGGTTTTCAATAACCTTTATTTTATTGCCCTTTTATATTATTAGTTCTTGAACGACAGAGTTTCGCTCTGCGTTAGAATAAAAATTGTAATTTTTTCAGTGATGGCACGGAACTAGATAAACATGTAAAGTATAACATTCGCATAATATGACATGTCACAGTAAACATTCTTATCCACTCAAGCGTCCAGCCCTCGCGACTGATTTACCCTTGTACGTCCGGATACGCGCGGCCCTAATTCGGCTGCTACCGCGCTTGCGTGTTGTATAATAAAACCCATACAGCTACTTAACTATAATAGATAGAGTAGAGACAAAAACTATTAAAAATTGACAGAAGAATGCGAATTAAACCTATGTATGTTTTAAAACCCAAAAATTTTATTTATGATATTAAAAATAGTTGTGAACATTGAATTTGGAGAAAAATAAACGTATAAATTTTATTAATTTACACTTCAACGAAGAAATATTGGAGACTTATTTTCCTTTTTTATGATGCATATATATGTTAATGTTTAATTAGCGTTATGTAATTATATAAATCGAAACAAAACATCTACTCCTCGTAATTTTAACGCGATGCCTCGAGCGCTTTGAACTCGCTCGCGAAGGCAAAATATAAGCAAGATGGCCGCCTATGTAAGGTCTCACATTTTGTAATTTACGCAACTTAAAAAAAGGTAGTTACGAGATTTTTTTAAGTTGGGGTTTTAAATTAAACATCAATAATAAAATTAATGTACAGTTTATTGAAATAATAAAAAAATATTTTACAAATAATAGTATTTTATTTTAAACTAAGCATTAACTTAAACTAAATATTTACAAAAAAACGACCAAATGAAAACTAAAATAAATAAATAAAAAATAATAAATTATGTGTGATACTGCATAAAACAACCATCAATACATACGTTTTTGTTACATAACAGGCACTTCCAAATCGTTCTGGCTGTAACTTTTCGCTGGGCGCACAACCAACAGCGACATTGCTTAAAGCCGGTTTTGACTGGGAAATGTCGATGCTCGATTTTAGGTGTGCTGGTCGTAGTTGTCATTGGCCTTTTCGTCAGTCCAGTTCTTGGATTTATAAGTCGTGATTCTGTCGTGAGATCAGTAAGTCGGTGTAACCTTAGTAAGTCTTCCGCCAAAGTTGCCCTGAATTGTCTATGTGGTATATTTGGATTGGCCGTTTTAAATAAAATGAAACAGTTAAAAATGGCAAATTTAAAGAGACGACGAAACACCTTTTTGTACCAATTTTTATTTCGTGTACGTTCCATGGGCTGAGCAGACAAGAACTGGTCCTTCCTGTCCATTCCTTCCATGGACTTGTTGTAGTCCAAAACAACGCTTGGCTTGTATTTCAGTCGGTCATATTTTTGACACGTACCAATCTAGAGGCGATGGGTAACGTCGAAAGCACCCTAACTAGGTTAGCATCTCGCCGTACGATTACCGACAAATCGGAACAGTAGCTCGCCAATACTTCACCTTGTCTTAGTTCCGTCTTTGTTATTGTTTTCAAAGAATCGGGAAGAAATTCCCGATTCAGTCGTAAGGTCCCAAAGAAGTCTGTTTGTTGTTGTTTCAGACACCACGTTAATAATGGGCTATTGTAAAAATTGTCCATTATTAAATGCGTTGTTACCCGTGAGGACTGAGATGCAATGCCTCCTTTCCAGTAAAAAGGGTCTCCGGTTCTCTACACTCACCATATGAAACACAGCAACATTAAGCTGCTATTTTACGCTGGTATTCTGTGAGAGCATGGTCCTTCATCGGTCGAGCCGATCTATTCGTGCTACAACTATACTACTAATATAACTGCAGCATGGCTCTACCATGTATAATTTTTTATATAAAGTGAGAAAAACAAAATATACAAAACTAGTTTTTATAAAATACAAAAAATTTAAAATACCTCCTAACTTGAGATGGTCCACTCCCACCTCCAGTACGAACCCCTTGGCTTCTATGACTTCCACGAGCCAAGTTAGTTTCGGTTGGTGATCTAAAATTGTTGTATGTATTAATTTAAACCATTAATATCATCAAGGAAAAAAACAATAATAATGTAATGATTTCTTAAATTTACGCGAACACTACACATTGAATAAAACTAAATTTACGGATTTTATCGCATTTATTTAACTACTTTTACTTATTTTTAATTCCCGACGTTTCGGGTGCTTTACAGCAACCATGGTCACGGGGGGGACTGAGATGTTTGACGTCCCAATGTCATAGTTAGTCCGGCTACCTTCAGTTTTTGAATATTAATTTTTGGTCCGATTTACGCAAAACGAGCTTATAGTATCATGAAGTCTTGCAGTGGTATGCTTAGGTTTGGGTTGCAAGACCACTGCAAGACTTCATGATACTATAAGCTCGTTTTGCGTAAATCGGACCAAAAATTAATATTCAAAAACTGAAGGTAGCCGGACTAACTATGACATTGGGACGTCAAACATCTCAGTCCCCCCCGTGACCATGGTTGCTGTAAAGCACCCGAAACGTCGGGAATTAAAAATAAGTAAAAGTAGTTAAATAAATGCGATAAAATCCGTAAATTTAGTTTTATTCAATAATAATGTGTTAAAGAAACATTAAAAATTACGATTAATGATCATTATAAATTATTAGGAAATAAAATTCAAAACCAGCACCACCCAAGACTAAGACCGTAAAAATAACAAAGCAAAACATCTGGCAAACATATTTTGCTGTTTCTACCGACCCTTATTTAGAACTATTGTCGTTACGTCCGTGGATATAAAACTAGCCACAACAAAAAACCTGAGTAACGCACTAACATTTTTAACGAATCTTCAATGAATATAGTTTATTTCTGTTTGTAAAGTTCATTATTATGATTATTACGAACTAACACTCGTTTGCTTATATATAATTTTAGTGAAAAACAAAGTAAACAAAAATAAACTTGGGCTGACAACTTGAGAGCGGCCATTTCTTTCGAAACAGCTATACTTTAAATTAAAAATAAGACTCGATTTTACACTAACAACTGTGATATGTATAAGTAATTATAAAGTATAAATCATCTAGTTTGTTGTGACGTATAATATTTTAAGTAATATTAAATAAAACTAAAGTACTTACGACATAATCGTTGATACTCCACAAGCACTTGTTTACAAAACACCGAGAGTAGAGTAGACTGTTGTTAAATAATTACGGTTCATTCGTTAAGGCTTTTTACAGTGCGATCTCGTTTGTAATACGTAAAGTAGTTCGTCAACTATCGATTCCAAAGAACAACACTTATAAAAATTACCGCAAATGTCCCTAGATGTCAGTTTTATAAAACTGGACGCTAACGCTACTTCACTATCCGGGACGTACAACGCTACTTTTGTTTTGGCTAGCGTAGTAGCCATGGACGTTTGAGTGGTTATATACTTATTATTTTTAGTAATGGTCACGTTGACGTGACTGCCCTGTTGGTCTAGTGGTAAACGCTACTCCTGGCCCCGCGTTCGAATTCCGGATCGGGCAAAACAACTCAGTTATTGAGTTTAACAGTCAAGAAAATCTCGGTAGCAGCATAGTGAAGTGGTGTTGGACCCTCGAGCTGCCGTTGGTCCTGCACCTGATGTCTCTCCGGTCGTGTCGGATTACCGTCCGCGTCCCACCGGACTGCGAGTGAGGGAATAGAGAGTGCAGCTGTGCTTGCACGCTCACAAAAGTACAATAATTCCGTCCTGCGAAGACGGCTAAGCTCCGTCAATATTGGTCGCCTAAACCAAAAATTGCTCTGGAGGTCATTATTAGTTTTGGTTAACTGCATTACATTATTAGTATTTGTTAACATATTGATATGAAGACTGTATAAAATATCCTTATTCCTTAACTTATGTCGATATAATCATTAGACCACAGGCCTCCCACATAGAGCCTCATAGGTTGGATTCTGCCGTGGTTGTCATGCTGGACAGGATCGGCTACCTAGTTTTTCATCATTTTCAGCTGTCATCAGGAAGATGCTGCTGCCTATCCCCTATTTCAATTTCCCTATGTCGCCTCTCACGACATCTAGCGGATGATATGGGATAGTTGATATTCCTCCACTGTCACTACACGGTTAATTAATAACAATTTAATTATCATCATCACAATTGCATCACTTCACAAGTCTAGCACTAAACATAGGCCCCCAAAGCACGATCCTGATCCACCAGAGGTCGCCACTCCATTTGGTGTGATACTGCTCACTCGAGAACTTTCTTTCCCATTGGTTGCTGGTTTTTCGAGCTATATGGCCAGCCTATTGCCACTCAGCATACTGATTCCTTAAACTATGTCGGTTAATCTGGTTCCACTGCTGATATCCTCGTTATGAAGTCTACACACTTTTCATTTTTTCATCTTTACATTCTTTTTGATCACGCAGAGGAATCCGAGTATAGCCCTCTTCATAGCCCGCTGAACGAGCTTGTGCTTCCTCATACGGCCAGCAGAGACAGACCACATATCAGATCCATGTTTCATCACGGGCACGTGCAACACGAACGGTTACACGGTAGAGCCATGCTGCAGCTATATTACTGGTATAGTTGAAGCACGAATGGCTCGGCTCGACCGGGAAGTGCCATGCTCTCGTAGAATACCAGCGTAAAATAGCAGCTTAATGTTGCTCTGTTTCGTATGATTAGTGTAGAGAATCGGAAAGCCTTTTTGTTGGAAACGAGGTATTCCATCTTAGTCCTGACGGATGACAACGCATCTGCATTTTGATTCCAAATCGAGGATTGATGTAGATGTCTATGGGCCTCATCAACCACTTAACATCAGGTGGACCGCGTGCTCGTTTGTCACATTTATCATATAAAAAACATGATAATTACTAATAAATATAGCCATTATCAGTATCATGTAAATTTCAACAAATTTACCTAATCAAACTTCGTGTCAGGATCAAAAGCTATTGTATTTTTTAGCGCAGAATCTTGTCGACTTTGTGTATTTGTATATTTGAGATATATAAAATATGAGAGATAAGAGTGTTTTGTATATCTTTTATCATAAATGTGTGACGTGAACGTTTGTTTTTCGCAGGTCGTCCGACGAGGAGCACTCAGACTATGACGGGTGAGCTTTTTGTATTGCGTATCTTTAATAGCCATTCTAAATATCAAATATATGGGAACCCAATAATTTGACAACTCTAGTAAATATTTTATTTCTCCAGAAAATTAAATATTTATCGACATATAAATTAATTACGTCAAATAACCACATCTTTGTTCGTGGTAGAGCCATGCTCCAGCTATATTATGGTTGTAGGGCGAATGGTTTGGCTCGACCGGGGAAGGACCACACTCCCATAGAATAGGAGCTCAATGCTGTTGTTTCGTATGGTGAATATAGAGAAATGGAAACAAGCATGTGTTCAGGGGTGACAACCAATCTTCATTTTTGTTCTCAATCGGGGATAGATGTGGTTGATGGCATGCACTTACTATCAGGTGGATTATGTACTCATTTGTCATCCTTATTCTATAAAAAATAAACTGAAACTTTTTAATTGGATAAAATGTTAACATTTTTAGGGTTCCGTAGTTTAACAACAAAGAACGCTTATAGTTTTTTTTATCTTGCTATTAAGATTAATATCTTTATAGGTCTAAAAAGAAGAAGCGCAAAAAAGAGAAGAAACACAGTTCCAGAGATAAGAGAAAGCGAAGGAAAGAGATAGAATTAGAAGATGAAATAATGCCGATAAACATTGATTTGACTAATACACTTAAAGAACTTCGCACGGCTTCTCCTACCAAGGAACTAGGTTTGGACAAAGAAATAGATGATGCTCAACACTCTTTTGTCAGAAATGAATCCTCAGATGATGATTTAGAAGAAAAAGATCGCCCAAAGGAAAGGAAAAAGAAGAAAAAAGAAAATAGGGAATACAGTGAGGGGGAGTGGTCGAGTGACAGCAACGAAGAATCTAGTTCACCTGATTGAAAAGTCGATGCCTAGAAACTGAGTCGTTGCATACATACATATAAATAGAAATTACTTATATGTATGTATTATTTACTTATAAATAAATTATCAAATTAAACCCTCTTAAATTCTTGTTTTAAATAATTAATTTTTAAACAATATAATAAAATGAAAATCGTTTGTTCGTTTGTAGCAATCTTTATTTATAAGAATAACAAACTAACGTGAGTCCACTTGACAGTCAATAGCTACTTCAGTCCATGGTCACTTGCGTGCATTTGCATTAAAGAGCGACAAGAAGAAGGTTACAAATGCATTAGCACCAACTTGGACCAATCCTTCTATTCAAACAGAGCAGTGCAGGTGGTAGACAGCGGTAAGAGCGTGGGTTAACTTAATTACTGTTGTAAAATAGCTCGCTGCATTCTCTTTCTGTGTACTATTGTCTCTTCCTTTTTCTATGATAACAATAACCATTGTTTTCTTAAAGAAACAGTACGTGCCTTTGTGAGCTAGAAATTGCAAACTTGCTCCCAGTGACTGCCATTAAAAGCCTTTGTTTTAAGTTTAGATTTACCGATAAGTTTTACGACTAAAGACACCAAGCGTTATTTTGTACATTTTACATATTCAAAAAGACTCGCAAACTAAATTCATTGCATTATTTATTACAGTAGGTGTTTTATAAATCTTAAAGTGATGATACTTTTTAGCATATGTTAGAATATAAGGCTTTTAAGAAGACATTAGAAGTTAATATTTACAACAAGTGAGTGGCGAATGTGCTCATAGTCCATGCACACAACAGCCACTCTAAGCAAGGAAGGTTACAGATTGTTACAGCCGTGTTCGTCAGTTCTGAAAATAAGATTCGCCATGTTTTTGCGGTGTGAGAGAATCACCCATTTTTTATCATGTGAAGTAGACATGTGTCAATCATGAATGATTCGTTCGTTTGAACTGGTACACTAAAAAGTATTGATGGTTCATTCATCTATCTGCGGGCATATATATATATATATATATATATAAAAGTTAAAAAAGTAAAGTTACAGCCTATATACGTCCCACTGCTGGGCTCAGGCCTCCCCTCATTTCTGAGAGGGTTTAGGGCAAGGAAGTGTCCGCTGCGCTGCCCAAATGCGTGTTGACGAACTTCACATGTCTTCGAAATATTTTTTTTTCTTATTCCTCAGACATGCAGGTTTCCTCACGATGTTTTCCTTCACCGCCGAGCACGTGGTAAATCAGCACTTAAAATTGCAATTAACAATTTCATTGGTGCCGGCGGGGATCGAACCCGGGTTACTCGCGTTCTGTTATATTTACAGCGAGCGTTAACCACTGAGCTACCACGGCTATATATATATATATATATATATATATATATATATATATATATATATATATTTTCAATATTATATAAGAACTCTATTTGTATTCGGTGCATGCGGGCCGGCTCAAAAAAGTGACGCATCTCTGGCTGCCATTGTATCACGTTTCTTTTATAACGAACTGACGTAATGCGCGTTTTGTTTATTTTAAAGGGATGAATTTGCAAAAGCTCAATATGGTAATATATTGCTTCAATTGTTTTTTTAAATATGAAACTGTTATTAAATGAATTGCTGCGTTACTTACCATAAATTGAAATATAAGCGATGTGCCGTAAGATCTTACGATGTTTATAGGAACCACAGACAATATTATTTAAGAAACAAAAACAAAACATATGTGCTGACCTTGAAGTGACTTAGTGAATAACATCAATATTTAAATTTTGTTATCACATCTAAATTGAGATTTTGTAAGTTACGCCTTATGACACTCGGCTCATATCTGAGGTCATCGTCCGTTTTTCTTAATCGATTTGGCACGAACTATAATCGAATAAAGATTACTGGCCTCAAGGAAAGGGTATTCTACTCAGCGGAAACTGTTGGCATTAACGGCAGCCTTTAGTCTTGGTTAATTTTCCGAAAAAAAATTTAATTATGTAGTTTTCTACAATTTATACATATTTTACATATTTTAAAAGTTCCACGAATTGAAATTGTTAGGCTAATTACCCAACAGTAGTTGCGTATGATATGGTGCGAGACAGTGAGTATGTTTATTTTACAAATGATATAATATATTTTAATAGCATAGTATCATCAAATTTAATCATGTTCATAATATTTTTTATTTGCTTTCAGAAT
Source organism: Parnassius apollo (assembly GCA_907164705.1). Lineage (NCBI taxonomy): Eukaryota > Metazoa > Arthropoda > Insecta > Lepidoptera > Papilionidae > Parnassius > Parnassius apollo. The sequence goes on along the minus strand of CAJQZP010001449.1, from coordinate 798,029 downwards.
TTAAGTAGTATTATATTAAAAAATCTTAAATTAATTTTGATAAATGTTGTAAAATGAAATACATCTTAACAAGACGTTAATCAAGTCTAATATAACATTAGAGATTGTCAAAGTATTCGTAGTATCTTTGTATTTGTTGAAGCAGATTGCATTGTGTATTTGGATAATATAAGTAAATACCGATTCAAACCGAGAGCCTCGGCAGGAATTAAGTTTATGACGCCTATGTTGATAATTAACATTAAAGGTACTAAACTATACAAAAAATATTCGTTTAAATCACTCGCACATTATACAAAACTTAGACTGAAAATAATGGGTAGCGTAGTTGTAAATAAAATGAACACATGAAAATATCGCTCATCTGTATCTTCCTTTGTGGGTATTTCTACAGCCTACGGTGGCTACATCTACGGCGTAGCAGTGTTTTATTTAATTAGTGTTTTCTTCTATTATATGGGAATAATGACATGCTATATACAAAAAATATAATAAAAAGGTTTTTCTCGCTTAAGTTTATATTATATTATAAACATTGGTGCTAAAAGCGTAAAAGTTGATGAAGATGAGTTTAGAAACCTAAAATATTTTTATTCATTGTGGATTATTACTCATTACTCATTACAGGAGACGTATTGAGAGATTTTAAAATCTTTAGTGTTACCTCCTGCTGTCAAAATTTTTTGTGAAAGCCATGTCATTAGAATTAATTACTTTAATTTTGGGTTCTTTTAGATTAGACAAATGAGATGTTTTGAGTCAGTGTTTTATTGCATTCATAATTTTCAATAAAAAATAATTTTATATTTAGAAATATAACTAATGTCGCATTATTAGATCTTGCCCAGGCGAAGCCGGGGCGGGTAATAGGCTATTAGTTTGATAAATTTTTTGGCATCCTTCAGATATGTCCATGAGTATATTTTGTGTGGACTGTAAGTGGCTTTTAAATGGATGCTGATGAAAGGAATTGTTCGAAATAAAACACCCAGAAAGAATAGAAGACGTATTCAATTCCACTATTACATAGTCACAAATCACAATAAACAAAATAGTACTACGTAAATACGTCTAATTTGATGCACATATCTTTAGATATGGTGGACCCTCAGAGTAATACGTATGTGTGTAATTAATCTAAGTGGTGTCCTGTTGTCAAACAATAACTTAATTAAAGATTAATTTTAATGTTGCGTTGCGTTAGAGGACATTGTTTAGTGTAAGTCTGTGGCTAATGTGTTGGTTTTGACTTACAAGAGAATTTTTTTATAATGTTAACGATGAAAGTACTCTGTGCAGCGACACTAATATAATAACTTAGAAAGAAACATGTAAGAATAGGTAAAAATATATAGTTTTATATCAAAGGTTGTTTTTTTTTTAATATCCTTCACTGGTAATTTTGGTAACTTATCCTACGTTACGTATTGTATCTATTTTTAAACTACTTCAAAAAAGGAAGTTCTTTATCTTATTCTCTAGTCGATGAAGTACTGTTTTTACGTTTTTACCAGACTGTCCCAGAAGTGCCCAGAAGGATAGTATAGTAGGTTTGGCCAAAGACAATTTTTTAAATGCAGGTAAATATAACTTAGAGTCATTACCATGTTCTTATCTAAAAATAAAAATTATCAACAGTTAAAATATCGAATTATTTGTATGAAGGTCACGTGAGCGCTAGAGAAACGACGATTGTAAGACGTTGTTGAGAAATAAAATGTTTAATGAAATAGTACAGTAAAAATAGAATTTAACTTTCCACTAAATTTCCAAAACGAATTTTTGAAAAGCTTAGAAAACAAAATTGAAACCATTTTGTATAAAGACAAGCTGAAGTTATTCAAAGATCTTTATTACAAAAGTCGCCTTGAGCTAGAACTTCTGCCTAATGAAGATATATCTCTATATTTGATTTGGAGGATGTTTATGTTCTATTGTTGCTTAATTATATTACAGATTTTTAAAAAAGTATTCGTTAATTAATAATGAATGTAATTATGAAGGCTGATTAAGTTCATGTTCGTAAATTACTTTTAGATAGGTAAGTTCTTTAATGCTAATCAGATTGTCAATTTAGAAAAAAATACATCGTCAATTTAGAAAAAGTTCGTTAAAAATAAAAATAAATATTTATATTATTCTACTGCATTTTATTTTTATTTCAATAATTAAAATTATCATATATCATAATAATATAAATGTAGTTATAAGTAGGTACTAAATGTATAAGAGTAGGTTCGAGTTCATTATTGGATGTCCATGACTAGGTTTAAATTCATCACTGGATGTCCATGACTAGGTTATGTTTATTACTGGATGTCCACAACTGGTTTTTAGCTGTCCATGACTGGGTAAAAAAACTAGGATTTTTAATTGTTAAAAAAATTAAAACCAGCTTTGCTCACGCGTAACACAGTAAAAATATTGCCTATGGACAAGACTTTACACTTTAAGTATATTCAGTACTGAAACTTTCACGATATTGATAAAAAATCACAAAAACCACAATTTATTTCTTAAACTGTCCATAACTGGGTTGTTTACGTTACTGGAGGTGAATAATTTTATTTAAAAATATTTCATTACAAGCAACATAGTTTGAAACACGAAAGAACTTATTTATGAAATGTTATCCCTTTATTAGAAAATTTGCAAGTTGTGGAAGAATTTCCGCAGTTGGATATGCTTTAAAACACAATTTTTACGTCTCTGCGTCCGAAACAACACTGTGACCGAAACAAACGCTCCTCGCGCGCTTGTGGCCTACGAGCCACATGTGCGGCGACAAGGTGTATTCCAAAGATGTTTTATAGGTACAGATACCGTGTTGCTAACACATCGCACCGTTCACAGTGACGCCAGTCTTTGATTCATGTGTGCGTGAGTACCACGTGACGCGCATATCTTACGTACCACGCCTGCATTAGTGTGCGTGACTTCGGTAATAATAGTGCAAATCGATTGCCCAAAAATTTGGGAGATTTTATATTTCATTTATATTGACATACCTGAGTGTAAAATGTGTGTGCGAGGCGTATGCATTTGTGTCCGTATGTGAATGGGGATATACACACACAAGTGATATGGGTGGTTATATGTGTTTTATGTAGGTACGAAAATCGCACTAAAATAGTGAAGATAAGTAATAAAAGCTAGATATAATTAATGTAGCAGTTAAAAATAAATAAAAATCACAGTAGATATTTATGTATCTAACATAATATATTGAACTAATCTATTATTATTGAATATATATAGAGTAAACACTTTCGTATCTTAGAACCAAAAATATTGTCGCTTTTTATGAAGACATTAATTATTTTTTAATCTTAAGTAAAATGACGTACAAAAGTAAGTTTGGTTAAGCGTAACCGTAAAAGTTAACTTCGGCCAAGAGATAGCAAATGTTTTTATTAAATTCATATATCGATCCAGTTTCATGACTAGATTAAATAACCGGTTAAACAACCGGTTCACAACGGTTGCGTATCGGCTGCTTTGGATAAATATCCGTTGTCAATAGTTGCTTTACATCTATTAATGAGATTCAAATATGGAAAAACATTTCATACGGTAGGCAACACTCGAATATTATTGCGCAGTATTATTAATTGCATTGACATTCAGCTTACGTATTATTTTATCAAGAAATACACCAGAAAATTGTATATTTACTTATGAAAAGTGATGTTCTTATCCTTATCTTTTTTTCAAGAGTAATTTTTACATGATTTCATAGCACAAACAGTCATTTTGTGAAATTAAAAACACTGGTGCGTGATGTACGTTCGCAGTGAACGTCGCTGGCGTAATGACGGAACGATCGAACGAATACGCCAATATTGGCGCCTTTTAAATGGAAGCGTTTTAGGCGCGCGTACACGGTATCTGTATCTATAAAACATCTTTGGTGTATTCTATTGCCTTATTATTTAGATTTCCGCGGATTTTAACACACCTAAGTGGTGATGTTAGATTGGTTTGGTTGTGGGAGTGACAAAGGCTGTAAAAATTGTCTTTTAAGTGAACTCTTTCCGCAGTCGTGTTTTTAAATTGCTGTCTCCACTAATAGCTTGCTAAAAAAAAATTTTATTATTAATATACCTAATGTTTATATTGACGTAAAACTGCCGGAGAAGTGACCTATTTCAGTCCTTAGGTTCAGGTTTTCTTACGAAATTTTAGTTCACGATTACGGCAGAGCATCATAAGTCCTCTGCTGAAAACATGCCTCCTCCATAGACTACTCTCCGTACACCCAGGCCATGCATTTATCGATTTTATGCTTATTTCTTCAACAGTACGAATGTGTACAACTCTGATGGGAATCTCTGCCGGTGCCTCTGCCTTTGCCTCTGCCCTTTTAACCTAACAAGATATCAATGTGAAAAGACTTATACGTACTGATCAATTTATACCATTAAATGAAACTAATTTTTCGAGTGCATTACAACACCCATGGTCACGGGGAGGACTGGCGTTTTCCCGATGTCATATTTAGCCCAGCTACTTTGAGTTTTTGAATATTAATTTTTATGATTACAGCCGCCCATGAACAACGGTAGGACCAGGGTAATTGCAGATGCGTTGCCGGCCTTTTAAAAAGGAGTATGCTCTTTTCTTGAATGTCTAAGTCGTATCGGTCCAGAAAAATATTTGATGGTAGTCGATTCCACATGGAAGTTGTGCGAGGAAGAAAACTTTTTAATCGCACGGTGGTGTACCGCCAGTCATCCAGATGGTATGGATGGTATCGCCAATCTGGTCGTGATGTGCGATGATGAAATTTTACGGCTGGAATTAATCCGAACAATTCTTGAGAGCAATCCCCGTGGTAGATGCGATAAAATACGCAAAGCGATACATCTCTTCGCAGTGCCAGTAAGTCAAGTCGATCAGGAGCACCTGCCCAGAGATGGGAACAGTACCTATTCCATGTGCGGCCAACCTGCGCCTTGTAAAGTTGCAGGCGGTGAGCCGGCATAAAATACTGTCCCGCTCTGCTGAGCACGCCAAGCTTTTTAGAGGCCAATTTGGCCTTCTCTTCCAAGTGACCACGAAACTGCACGTCACTCGATTTGTCGACGTCGAGAATTCCGATACTGGCTAAGGCAACAAGGGGAGTGCCTATACGACGAAGGGGTTATTTTTAGCAGTAAACGCGCAAACTTGTGTCTTCTGGGTATTAAACTGGACTAGATTTAGTCGCCCCCAGTCCGGGATTTTGTTCAACAAAGTCTCGACTTCAGACAGAACTTGTCCCGGTACTCGGCAACGTTTACCAGAGAAATACTGGCACGGCCGGTGTATAAAGCATCGCCAGTGCTGTCATCTGCTACCGGTTTGCAACATGTCATTGATATGCAGAAGAAACAGGGTTGGTGATAGCACGCAGCCTTGTGGAATACCAGCGTTAATGGGCTTGTAATCGGAGCAATCACCGTCTACTACGACCATGATGCTCTGATCTGCAAGAAAACTGGTGATCCAATTGCATAATTTCTCGGGAAGCCCATATGAAGGAAGCTTCGTAAGAAGCACTTTGTGCCAAACCCGATCGAAGGCTTCGCTATGCCCAAACTAACGGCCAACGCCTCCTCCTTGGACTCTATAGAGTATACTGCTTCCGTCCATTTATGATTTAGGTAACCCAGAAGATCACCAGCCGAGCGACCGCGCCGAAAACCGTACTGGCGGTCACTAAACAGCTGGTGATCCTCAAGGTACCGCATGAGCTGACTGTTAAATAGTGGATTCCATTATTTTACAGAACAAGGAGGTGATGGCGATAGGCCTATAGTTGGTCGGATCAGAGCGGTTACCTTTTTTAGGGTTCGGGTGCACAAAGGCTGTCTTCCATGATTTTGGGACTACGCCTAAGGAGTAGGAGTACCGTAAAAGACGCGTTAAAACCTGTGCAAACTCCGGAGCACACGTCTTCAGCACAATAGGAGGGACGTCATCAGGCCCACTCGACTTGTTGACGTCCAGGGAGAGGAATGCTCTGCGCACCGAGCGTTGAGTAAATAGAACATCCTACATGGAGCACTCACACCGCGTGGTGGTTGGCGGTGTGTATATATAATAAGGATCTATCTATCCATGTATATAATAGAGATTTATCTTTAGCTATGGACTTGTGACGGGTTATAATAGAGGTCCAAATACAATTAATGGAAAATAATTATTCGTCGCCAGGGGCCCCGCAAAATTGATCTTGCCCACAGCAAATTTAGGTCTTGTTCCGCCCCTGTAATACTCCATATTCTGCAAGCATGTAGTTTTTTCCTAACTTCCTGGTTACAATTGAGATGCAGTTTTTAATAGTTAAACACGTAAATAGTGACGGAACATCAAAACTGACGATAGTTTCATTGTCAGCGGGATGTAGGTCTTTTATCTCATTGACAAGATGGTAGGAATCCTTTGTGAGCTCTGGTGTGTCCTCCCAGTTGTGGCAGTATTTTTGCCAACTGATAAGTTGATGAATCAATCTGTCATTTATATTTATACAATACAACGAGAACAAAGTAAACGTCAAATTTCAAAACCAAATCACTCATAATTTTCAACGCAAAATCGCAGTCGATAAAAAAAGCGATTCATGATCATACTTAGTTTTTAATCTTTTCAGAGTTACATCGAGAAGATTACTCTTACCTTCTAAATCAAGAAGATTACTGACTATCCTTCTATGGGAGTAAACTATGCTAGCCCTATTGTAAAATACTTCCTTAAAAAACTGCCCTTACGAAGATTTATTATTGTGCGAGGGAAACTGAAACGGGAGATGGGTATCTTCCTTATAACAACTCAAAATTTAAATAACTGCGATTGCCAAGCCAATAGGGCGACACGATTTTACCAATATACGAGTACGTTGTTTTTTCATTAAAATGTTCCAGCAATATTAAGTGGACCTTTTAGTTTTAAAACAAGTCAAAATAACACCAATTGTATAACATCTTAGGGTTATCACTGCGTGACGTCGGTATGATTTTATGGATTCAACCATTTTAAATAAATAAACGTATTGATGTTCTTTAACCCGCGAAGATTAAGTACATATTAAACTTATTTGATAATAACACAAACAAGAGTGAAACCTTGAAACTGTCATAATAAATTACTTAAGATCTGGTCTGATACACCAATTAATCCATTCATAGATATAATCGCTTCAGAAGCCCTGGAATTAAGTAAGAATATTCTACGTGTTTTGGCAAGAGTCCTGATTGGATACCTACTGCTGTTTAAAAATCACATCTTCATCGTAGAACTAAGCAACTCGAGGATGTGGAGATATTGTTTCTGAAAGTAGAAAACACCTCTGCCTCTGTACATCCTAAGTGATTGCGGACACTTACGCGCAAACGCAAACGTACGATTAGCACTCATCTGGGAAACTATGTACTTTACCCAGAAGAAGTGAAATTGCAAACAGCTAAGCACGGTAGGGTTTGTACTTGAAAAGTACTGGTCTTATTAAACTGCATAGCTGCGTAAAAAAACGAGTAATGTTTTAGATAAAGAATAACAATGAAAGTATTATGCCCTATATATATATATATATATATATATATATATATATATATTCTTATATATATATATATATATATATATATATATATATGACGATACCAGGAAACCAAACAGTATGGGTTTGGTTGCTTCAGAGAGAGAGAGAGAGAGAGAGAGAGATAAAGCTTTAGTGTCGGATACTACTTGCGAACACTTTGATAGCATCCCATCTCAGGGGTACCTCGCCTAAAGCAGGGGAGGCATTTATACATATAAGATTAGTACATATTTGTGCTGTAGACACTATTGGCCCGTAGGGTGCACGTGCGGTGTAGTTCCTAAAAAACTGCATCTGCGACTTATCATCGCTGCTGGTAATAAGAAGTTGTTTAGTTTATTGTTTCCTCGCTTGAAGGCTAAGTATAGCCATTCAGAGAGGACACGTCGCCAGCATTCTTGGAACTTTACTACGGAAAGTAGGACTGTATGATAATTTCAGTTATTTTTTAATATTGTAATTTCAATTTCGAAAATGACGTAAATAACTGATAACTATGTAATTCAAAGTTTATATTTTTTATATTATCTTGCTAGCTCGTACCCGGCGCATTGCCGCCGCAGAAAAAATAATTGTGGAAATATCGTTACAAATGTGGAGCAGTTTTATTGAATAATTAGGAAATTCAAATAAATAGTCAGTATAATACGCACACCACCTAGTGTCAGTTAATTGTAAAATGCGTATAACCTTCGCACAAGTACAACCAATAAGTTGACTAAGTTTTACCGCAATGAGATGAACGGTATGGCATCGTGGAAAGTACGAACAAATATAATTTTTTATATAAGTAGTAGAACATATTTGACTGTCTATAGACAGACCTGTAGTTGATTAGAATAAGCGTTATTATAGCAGCTAATTTGTTTTTTATAATACTAGAACTAAATGAACGGTTGACAATAAATTATTTTAGAAATTATGTTTTTTATTTTATATTATTTTTATTTTGTGTAGTTAGTTTAATCTTAATAATTTTTAGTTGAATGGTCTAAGGGCTACGATGGCTATCCGAGTACAGAACCAGAGTACAAAACTAATCCAACTGTAGAGATGTGTAAGACAGGGAGACGTAATATCCCCGAAACACTTTACTGCTGCATTGGAAGACGTTTTCAAGCTACTGGACTGGAAAGAATACGGTATTAACGTCAATGGCGTGTACGTCATTCACCTTTGATTTGTCGAAGTCGTCGCCCTCTTCATAGCTCGCTGAGAGCTATGAAGAGGGCTATGCTCAGGGGTTTAACTTATGAATTAAGATATCTGCAGCAGAACCAGAGTGACCGACATCGACCAATGGATTAGTAAGCTGAAGTGGCAATTGACCGGCCATATAGCTCGAAGAATCGAATACCGATGGGGAAAAAAGTTTCTCGAGTGGCAGCCTCGTACCGACAGGTGAAGTGTAGGACGTTCCCCCACTAGATGGAGTCAAAACCTGGTGAGATATGCAGGAAGTTGATGGATGCAGGTAGCTCAAGACCGTGCTTTGTGGCATTCCTTGGGGGAGGCCTATGTTCAGCAGTGGACTTGTGAAGGGTTTTAATGATGATTAATGATAATATCATTATATACGATACATAAATAGAATGGACGTTACGGGTAGAGTCCATCTATCCACAGAGTCCATTTTATTTATTTAGGTATAGGTAGGGTATAGAATTTTTATCGATATAATTTGGTACACTGTCTTATCCCTATTATTAGTTCCGTGTACGTGCAGTTCTGCCGTCAGCGCCAAAATGGCGAAAATCAAATCGCTTCATGTCACGGTGTATAGCCAGTCCATGGTGACGTAAGTAGTAAGGTGGTTCATTATATACAATGGTTTGAGATTCTCCCTTTTTTAACACCATGGTAAGGTAACGCATGAACGTATTTAGTGAGTGAAGTATAATATACTCGTTGGTGCAGTGGCCATCCATTTGACTGGCTGACAGAGCTGTTGCCGCAAATTCAAATCCCGAACGAAACAATTATTAACTTGTTAACTTGAACAAATTATTAACTTGAAACAATTATTTGTAAACAATTAATTTCCTGTGTTATATTTATCTTTATGCAATTTATAAATATGAAACTGTTACGGTACGTGTACACCGAATCCGATTTTGTGGGCCGATGGCGGACAGAACTACCTGGCCTAGTAACTCGGACGTGTATGTGCTTACACTGCAACAGTGTACCACTTGTGCCGACATTGGACGTTGCCGGTATTCTTTTCTATTTTTATATTTTCAATATCCACAGTCGTTTAGGTAGATAACAACACTGACAGAAACAACAGAATAAACACAATATGATTAAATTAAACTATAAATACACTCAATTTGCACTGTAGACGCCGGCGGTCGGGCGAGAAATCCCAACAAGTTCGGACTCGACGGTTGATCGGCCGTTTTCGTGCGTTATCAGACGATGACGGTCGTATTGGTGTCGCTCTTTGTTTTACAAGAGTGTTTGATTCGATCGTCCGAGTTCGGCCGTCATCGCCCGAGCAAACTTCGACCGATGACGGATTAGGTGTATGCGAAGCGTTACAGTACCTAGGACCTAGGAGAAATTCCTAGTCTAGGTGTTAACACAAAACTTTTTAGAGAGGGAAAGAGTTTCTTTGGGCTGTATCAGGTTCTCTCAAACTAATAGCCATTTGCCTTTGACATTGACTTAAATCGTTCACTTGTTTACGTAGAATAATAGTGCGATGATCAGTTTTCTGTCAAAATTATGCATTTTGACGGAATTAATTAAGCCAAATTTTACATGCGCTCGCGAAAGCTGTAGAGTTCACAGTAATTTATCTTACTCAAATGCATTTAAATTTTAAGGTTCATTTTCAGTTTTGTTTCGAATGAGTTATTGGAACTTGTGGTCAATTTATTAGTGCATGAAATGCATGAAATTCAAAAAGGTTTATTTATTACGAAAATTATGCTCTTTAACAAAAGAAAATGATTGTTTTATTGACACACATAATTCATTAATTATTGCCACGTACCTAATGGCAATGTTTTACAAAAGTCGTAGACGTCTACTATATCCGGCGGTAGTGATAGATAATTATTTTAGTGATTTAAGATCTACAATTACCGAACTATAGTATATTTTTTCTAATTTTTAGGTACAAGAGCACTTTAAGAACCTTTTTACCATCAAAATATTTTAGGGTTAGATTGTAATTTTAATTAACTTTTTGTTAAACACGTAAGACTGGATAATTAATATTTCAAGTAATTATTAAAGGTCTTGTACAGACTTTACTGTATTAATAGTAATATTAAAAACTTTTATAGCCGAATAAAACATCTTTAGAATACCTGACAATGGCTATATTTTCACGTTATATTTCGCAACTATACTGCTTTTGGTGCTTCTGTCGAGCTTTAATTCTCCAATATTAACTTTTCAATGACGATAACACTGTGTGACCATTTGCAAAACAAACAAGTTCACCTCAGTGCCAACTAGCGACATCTGGTGAACGTAACATTATGAACCCTCATTAGTGTTATGATGACAAAATAGCAAATAATGCGTGCGCAACGCCTTCGTCCTGTGCAGCTGCTCCTGCTGATACTATGTTATGTCTGGTGAGCGTAGATAACCGGAGATCCTTTTTTACTGGAAATGAGGCATTTAATTTTAGTCCTCAGGGGTGACAACGCATCTGCATTTTGATTCTTAGATGCACGTTTATTCTATAAAAGCCAGCACAATCGAACCTATGTCCGCGGCCGTAAGTAAACGCGGTGGTGATTAATCGTACGTTCACCATGCACCTGGCGTGCAATATCTTGCATGTAGCCCACATGAACAAGTCAGTGAGCCGCAATACCTAAATCTTATCGCGAACCCCTATGATTCACTAACGAATCCCTAGTTCGCGTAGGCCACTGAAAATCCTAAGCTATATCAATTCCTATTGTTTCATAACGGATTATCCTCAAGCAGAGAAATGCTGTGAACAAGTCTCTCTTAATTTCGACATTTGGTTCGATTATAAAACCTGTAAATAACCAGTTGCTGGCTTTTGCCCTGAACCTTCGCACCTTATAAAACTGCTGCTGGTGTTTATTGGTGTAAAGCGTTTTAGTTCATAGGCATGTAGCGAATCGAACAACACTCTTAGCAATCTTTCTCGTTCCACAAATCTTAGGCAATCCGATTATAATATAGGTCGGGGAACAGTACGTATATAATTGAAGAAAAATCTCTGTTTGTACTATTTGTATCTGGCTGGTTTTAATATATCACATATAGGACATAAAGGAAAAGAAAATAAAAAGTAAAAAACACTTTCCCGCCATTTTCAATTGTTTTTCTGTCCGCCAAAATGAGTGTATCTAACGAAGAAATTAAAAAATTATACATTCTGAAGTTTTATTACAAAAAAGGGAAAAATGCGATTCAAGCTGTTAAAAAATTTGTGACGTTTATAACCTAATGTAGTGTTAGTAAAAGTAGCACAAAGTTGGTTTAAGCGTTTTCAGTCCGGGTATTTTGATGTCAAATATACAGCTTGCTGTGGTACGCCCTCATACAGATAAAGTCGATGCCATTTTTGAAAAAGTGGAGCTAGATCGGAATACTAGAAGTTATGAGCTATTCGAAGAATTGAGGATTGAAGGCTGTACAAAAAGCTCGATATTTGGGTACCACACGAGCTCACTGAAAGAAACCTAATGAATCAAGTACACATTTGCAATTCTCCTTTGAAACGTAATGTAACCGAACCATTTTTGAAAAGATTGATTACTAGTGATGAAAAGTGGATCACCAACGATAAGAACGTGCGATAGTCAAGATGCAGTAGTCAAGTGCACAGACTGTAGCAAAACCCAGATTAATATACAATAAGGTGATGCTGTGTGTATGGTGGGATTGGAAGGGCATCGTTTATTGAGCTTTTACACCACAAAACCACCGATTCGAAACTTTACTGCCGACAACTAATGAAACCCAAACAAAAAATTAAGAAAAAAACGACCGGAATTGATCAACAGAAAAGGGTGGCCTTTTATCATGATAACGCCAGACCACACATATCTTTGGCCTCTCGTCAAAAATTGACAGAGCTTGGTTGGGAAGTGTTAATGCATCCACCATATAGTCCTGATCTTGCACCCTCAGATTTTCACCTGTTTTGGTCTCTTCAGAATTCTTTGGGTGGTGTTAGGTCAACATCAAGAGAGGACTGTCAAAACTACTTGTATTTTTTTGATCAAAAATCCTGAGATTTCTACAGCAACGGGAGTATGTTCTACCTACAAGGTGGCAACAAATTATCGAGCAATATGGCACATATATATTATAATTAAGTGTAATTTAACTTTTAAAAAAAATTCTTGAATTTGTATATAAAATACTAAGAAACTTTTTCCCCTACCTTATATTTTTATACCTTTATAAGGCGTAATAATAACAATAATAATATAATGTCCTCCAGACCCAATTTCGGCCACGGCTGTCTGCCTCAACGAAGGCTAGCCATCGGCGCAGGACAAGATTATAGTGCCCAAGTGTATGCGCAGCGACCTAGGTTATGAGAGTGAGGGAATAGTCCCTCACTCTCATAATCCGATGGGACGGTAAACCGACACAACCGGAGAGAGATCAGGCGCAGGACCAACGGCTTTACGTGCTTTTCGAGGCACGGGGGTGAGACACCGCCAACTTCCTGACTCCGGGCAGCTACTGAGAATTTCTTGACAGAAAAACTCAATAACTTATTTTTTTTAGCCCGACCCGGGATTCGAACCCAGGACCTCATGATCAGCAGTCGCATTACTACATCCACTGGACCAACGAGGCAGTTACAGGGCGTATTACTAGAATAACATTACTTTCCTGAGATCTTTATGTACATACGCACGGAAAGATATTTTAAAATTGATATGATCGAAGTGATACGCTACCGTTTTTTAATTTACATCGGCTGAGGCTAAAACTGGTCAGTAATTAATGGGTAAATCCATAAAATTTTACAATAAAATCTTTAGAAATAATATGCAACAATTAAACATTTTTGTAAAGTACGTGCACAGCATAAATAATAGTACGTACGGGTAAGCAGCTATATTATGATTGTAACACGAATGGGTCGGCTCGACCGGGGAAAAACCACGCTCTCACAGAATACCAGCGTAAAATAGCAGCTTAATAATGTAATTATATACGTAATGACCTCTCCTTCCGAAAAACGAGACCACCATCTTTTCTCACGTTTTGACCTCTCTTCACTTTAGTTGGCAACTCCTCGGAAGGAAACACCCAGACAACAGACTGTATCTTAGTTTTAGAAACATATAACAATAAATCCAGCATAAAATAAGGATTTGTGCACTTGTCTCATACCGATGCCTAAGCTTGTCCGAATCTGCTGATAAGTCACTCTTTTGTCAGTCTCTATCATACGCCGCTCTGATGTTATTTTCAGTCATCGCCGTAGAAGGCCGTCCCTCACGCAGATCACCGGTGAGATTAGTGTGACTACGTTTAAACTCATTAACCCTTCAATCCTAATAAAAATCCCATGCAGTCGCATGCCCCCGGCAAATCTCGAGCGGTCGCACCCATAGCACTTAAAACCATTAAAACTTATATTTATAGACCACTTTTCTATGAAGAAGTTTGGCATTATAAAATTTATATAAAATTCTTTATCCTGTGGTATAAACAAAAGTCAGATTTTACTTCACAGACAATTTTCAATTTGCCGCCAAATCGTAAAGAAATGACAAATAATACATACACAACAATATTGGCAAAGAGCTCCATTTTCAAAATTTGAGCTTATTTTTTAATTATACCTTTTACAACTTTCAAAGTCGCCCTCTTTAGAATAAGGGTGATAAACGAGCACACAGTCGACCTGATAGTAAGTAGTTTCTGTTACCCATAGACATTTACATCGTTCTTCAACTACATATCAAAAGGCAGATGCGTTGTCACCCGTGAGAACTAAAATGGAATGTCTCGTTTTCAGTAAAAAGGGTCTCCGGTTCTCTACACTCACCATAAGAAACACAACAATGTTAAGCTGCTTTATGCTCTGTGAGACCCGGGTTAAGCCGAGCCATTTGTGCTACACTGCTATATTGTAACTGCAATGTACCTTTACATGTATATATAAAAGTATGTTAGCAATTTCGTATTATATGTACATATGTCAATTTTATTATTTTTTCATCATGTAAAGAGCTGTATAAAATAACTTTTATCAAGCGATTTGCCCCGACTCACCTGAGTGGCGTTATTTTCTTTATGTTTATCAGACTTTGACCATTATTGTGACTGTAGGAAGATAATTAACTTTTTGTTGTATTAAATTATAGAACAATGAGTGAAATTGTCACGGATCCTTTCACCGAAGGTGTATCTTTATAAAACACTCTTTCACAGGCGTTTCTCTTGTTTTAAGAATTGGCGACGCGACTACTGACTGCTACTACTGCTACAAAAGCGTTTCCACGTAGTATTTAATTTAGGTGCGGGAAAATTGGGATTGTTTTGCGTTTTATCGTCATATTATTGTGAATTTGTTTGATAATATAAAATAACCTTAGGGGTCAGATCATATTATCATAAATCAGCTGAACCATTATATCATTGCGGTCAAAGATGTTTTATAGGATTGCGGTACAATTTACAATAACAGAGCAGCATGGGAGATGTCAATGTTAGATCAAAGATAGTGGTGCACAAGGCTATAATCCCCCGCGGCGCGGTCGCTTTGAGGTTTTATCTCCTGCTAAGTCTTTTATATTGAGATAAGTTGATTATATCTATTTCCTTAACTTTATACGCCCGATAACTTTTTTGTTTTACTTTAATCCATACTAGTATCGTGTCTGGTGGAAATTCGATCACGTATGGGAAAATCATGTATGTGGGTGTGTTCCCTTTATTTTATCTGCCTCAACGGCGACATATGCACAGCACATCTATAGCACAGTACCTTTCGAATCAGCCGTGTAGTGGCGGTTGAGAATATCCACTGCCCCAGATCGTCCCGTGGGTGTCGTGAGAGGCGACAGTAGCGATATTTTGTCTGTACTGTCGCCTCCTATGGTATGGTATGGGTAACAACGTCTTTTTACTGACTACTGAAAAATAAGAACCAACCTGCCTGCGGACTTTTGATAGGCTTAAACGGTATTTTTAAATAAATACGAAAAATGTAAGTACGTGGGTGAACAAACATTGCTCGGCTTAAAAAAAATCATTTTCGCAAGGATGTCCTCTATATAAATATGTATTTTTTACTACTCTAAGCCAGCGTTTGACTTCTATTCGACCTGATGGTAAGTGGTGACTCAGCTGAAGATGGCAAAACGCACTGACTTAGTTTAACAAAAGCGTATTCACTCTTGCCTTGTAATCAGATGAAAAAACAGATGTTAGAAACTTATTCCACTCCTTTGCTGTACGCATGACGATCAGTGTAGACAGGGGCGGATCCATATATAGGTTTTATGGCTGCAGCCCAGGGCCCCGTAGATATAAAAGGCCTCCAGCCCCCAGTGAAGATATACCTGTCAAAGCTTCAAAAACAATTATGATGATAATATGAAAATTTCATGAGTGGAAATAAGGTTGAGAGAGTTAATTTCCGCAAAGAGACACCAAATTCGTTAAAGGAGTGGCTGAACTTGATACTTTATTTTTGAAAGAAATTTTAGAGAGGATGTTTGATATATGATTTGAAGGCAACAAGTTAATTATGCTGTTAAAAGAGTTCATTAAATTAATTTTATATATATTTTTGTATATATATATATATAAGTAATAATAATAATAATAAACAAAATTGACTGTGCAGTTGGAGACTTCCTCGAGCAGTGTATGGGGCAGTGGAGTACGATCCTTTGCTATCTGGGCGAGCGGATGATGGCTGCGGAGAACCACATAAGGATAAGAAGGGGTATCTTCCAGAGCGATTGTCTGAGTCCAATCTGGTTCTGCCTCTCCCTGAACCCTCTCAGTACTTTACTGGAGGGCTCCGGGAGGGGATTTCAGCTTCGGAAAGGAGGTACAAAAGTGACCCACCTTTTCTATATGGATGACCTCAAGTTATTCGCCTCCAGTCGCTCCCATCTTATGGAATTGCTAAACATCACTTGTGAATTTAGCAATTCCATTGGAATGGAGCTGGGGACGGATAAGTGTGCGGTCCTCCATGTTGAAAGGGGGAAGGGTTGCTAACTCTGAGGGCATAGACTTGTCTATGCCCGTCAACTTAAGGACCCTTTCCGAGGCTGGAACATACCGATACCTGGGTATGTCACAGAACATCGGTATCGATGAGGCTGGTATGAAACAGTCAGTTTGCGACGTGTTTTATGCACGCTTGACCAAAGTGCTTAACAGCCTTTTGTCCGGTGTGAATAAGGCACACGCATATAACGGCTGGGTCATGCCTGTCCTCATGTATACCTTTGGCATACTCAGGTGGACCCAGACTGAACTTAACGCCCTGGATAGAAAAGTCCGCACTACCATGACGTCCCATAGGATGCATCATCCGAGATCGTCGGTAATGAGGCTGTACTTGTCGCGGAAGCATGGTGGTCGTGGCTTCTTGAGCGCGCTCACCATGCATAATCGCGAAGTGTGCAGCCTCCGTGATTACTTCCTGGCGAGATCGGCTGATCCATTCTATAAGGACGTCATTTCCTTGTGATAAAGGACTTACCCCTCTATCCTTAGCCAACGAGCAATGGCAAGACCCGGCAGTGCAGAGCATTTCCGACCGGGAGACCGTATGGAAGGAGAAGGAGCTCCACGGGAGGTTCTACAAGGCTCTACATGAGCCTTTCGTAGACACAGTAGCCTCCCTCAACTGGCTACGCTTTGGTGATCTCTTCGGGGAAACCGAGGGTTTTGTCTGTGCAATACAGGATCAGGTTATTAAGACCAACAACTATCGGAGATACATCCTAAAGGATGGCACCGTCGACATCTGTCGAGCTTGTCGCCATCCCGGTGAGTCACTTAGGCATGTCATCTCCGGTTGTTCGGCGCTTTCTAACTCTGAGTACTTGCACAGGCACAACCTAGTAGCCAGAATTCTACACCAGGAGCTCGCTCTGAAATACGGTCTCGTGGATCGGAAATTGCCGTACTACAAGTACTTGCCGGAAGCCGTGCTCGAAAATGATCGCGCCAGGCTCTATTGGGACCGGGCCATCATCACAGACAGGACTATTCTTGCGAATAAGCCTGATATTGTGCTGATGGACCGGGCACAGTCAAGGATATTTTTGGTCGACATTACCGTTCCGTATGACGAGAACCTCGTGAAAGCCGAAACAGACAAGCAAACAAAATATCTGGACCTGGCTCACGAGGTGACCGACATGTGGGGTGGTCAGCCGACCGAAATTATTCCTGTAGTCGTCTCTGCGAATGGGCTAATCCCAGTCAGCCTCTCGAGTCATCTGAGGCGGCTGGGACTACGTGGCGGACCGCTCCAGGTTCAAATGCAGATGGCGGTGCTCCTCGATACCGCCCGCATCGTCCGCCGGTTTCTTTCCCTTTCCCCCTAACCCTCGGCCGTTTGGTCTCCCCTGCCGAGGGCCTCCATCTGGTTGGGATTTTATTTATTTATGTACTTTTATATTTATTTTATGTTATTGATATTTATGTATATTTATTTTTTCATTTTCATTTATAATTATATATTTATAGAACCCAACCAGATGAGAAAACTATGTAGATACCCCAAGATAATAAATTAATAATAATAATAAATTTATTGCCTCTAAAACACACAGTTACATTCACGTTAAAACAAAAGAACATTATATTTTTGAACAGGAGACGGCTCAGCTTTGTCTGTAACGAGATACAGATCTCATACAGAGCTGTTTTTCAGCCAGCTCCTTCCTCCCTGAGGTGTTGTGTGGGAGTCCAAATTAGCAGGCTCCCCATTTACCTGACATATACTTTTAAACTACGTACAAAGTAATTAAATATTATATCAATATAAAATATTTTTTTAATTAAAAAAAATATTATATAAATATTAAGTCATTAGTAACATACGACACCAAACGAATCAAAAATTAAATATATATGAGGAGAAAGAGAGTGAGAGCAGCCTTCAGTGATATATACAAGAGACGATATTACTTCAAAACTTTCAGTTACACTCAAGAGTCAACATTTTTAAAGAGACATGCTAAACGTTGCGTTAGATAAGCTGTTTTGGATTTTGGTTTTAAATAAAAGATGCCAAGTCTATGAGACAGATAGTAATAAATTCAAATTATTAACGGATTTGCAAGGCAACATGGAATCGGATCTGGAAAGTGTACCTACATAATATTATTGATTATTATACCGATGACGTAGACGAACATTTCGTGACAGTGAACTTGAAATTACTAAGACTAGAGTCTTACACCTTTTGCAGTGAAGTTTTTATGCTCATTAATGAAAATAAACTTGTTGATATTTTGCCACTATACTATTTACTATTTTATAGATTTTTAACATTAGCTTTTTTTATTATTAGCGTTAGCTGTGAAGCGGAGCGCCGTTTGTCTAAGATGTTGTATAAAGAAAACAAATATAGGTCAAAGATGTTGAACAGTCGACTAAGTAATTGAATAGTTTTTCCATAAATTGTGATTTAACAAAGGATTAATTAACAAAGGATTAACAATGTGATGACCAAATAAAACAATTTGCAGCGCAAAAATCTACAATTCTTTTTAATTTATCCTATACCTTTAAACAAGCAATTCTTGTATATATATATATAATTGGAATCTCGGAAACGGCTCCAACGATTTTCATAAAATTTTGTGTGCGGGGAGTTTCGGAGGCAATAAATCGATCTAGCTAGGATTTGTTTTTAGAAAATGTCTTTTTGTCCGTGTTTTTAGGCAATGAAAAACTGCTACAATGTCGTTAGCATAAGAAGGTAAATTTTGACAATTTATTAATGATTATAAATAGCTTAATTGGTATATTGGGCGGTCACAAAATCGTAATACCATGGTTCAGCCCGGACCGACCGACGTTTTTTAATTTTTTTTTTGAGTTCCTTTCTTTTTTGAGAAAATCTATTTTTTCGAGCCCTTTTTTTGTATTTTTTAAAAACACGAAAATTTAAATTAAACTAATTGCACTCATGATTTTTTATTCAAATAACCAGTTCAGTTTTTTTTCTATTATGTGGCTACGATCAAAAAATATTATTCGTATTTTATCAGTATGTAATTTGTATCTAAATATAATTTCCAAAACACACGATTTAAAAAAACCGAGCGAAAAATACCGAGCAAAGCTCGGTCAACCGGGTACTTTGTTATAATTACACATAACCTGTTTGTGTAATTATAATGACCACTACCCCCACTAGATGGAGTGACGACCTGGTAAGACATGCAGGAAGTCGATGGATGCAGGTGGCTCAGGACCGTGCTTTGTGGCATTACTTGGGGGAGGCCTATGTTCAGCAGTGGACTTGTGAAGGGCTGTAATGATGATGATGATGATAACCTGTTAATTTCTTATGCAATAATGTTTTACAGTTGCTGTTTGTGCATATAAGTCATGTAATTTTTTAGAAAACAGTTTTTTGACTTGATTAGTTTGATTAATTTGGTAAGGTCCAAGTCGTTGGCCCAGGGCCGCACAAATTCACTATTCACCCATCGATATAGAAACCATTTGGTACGAATACGTGGTAAGTCAACAATGAAAGGGTGGAGACTGATTGTCCGATAGTGGAAGGGAGAGGGAGGAATCAAGTAATGAAATTCGTGCGTACACTCTCCGAAGTGCATCCGACAATACAAAAACATTTTTTAAATACAAAATTTCATTCAACTGTTAGAGCGAAAATAAGAATAATGTGTTAGACCTTAATGTATCGTGCTGAGAGTTAGATGTGTCAGCAGAAGCACGAAAATAAAATAACTGCTGTAGAAATGCGGTCATTAAGGAGAATGTTAGGGCAGAATCTGAATGACGGTGTGATAAGCAGAGTGTGGTTTGCAAGATGATATTGTGATCAAGATTAAGAAAGTAATGCTTCGGTGTTTTGGCCATGTAGAAACAATGAATGAGGAAAGCATAGCATTGGGTGACAGACGAGCACACAGTCCACCTGATGGTAAGAGGGTGCAGTGGCCAATAGACATCCACATTTATCCTCAATTAAGGATCCAAATGTAAACGCGTTCTCACCCCTGAGGACTAAGATAGAGAGTATCTACACTGTACGTACAAAACATAGCAGAATTACGCTGCTATTTTACGCTGGAATTCTGTGAGACCGTGGTCCTGTCCCGGTCGAGCCGAAATATTCGTGCTACAACTGTAATATAGCTGCAGCGTGGCTCTACCACGTAGAAATGTATGCGTAGGTATGTCATAAATCGATGTAAAGGAGGTGAGAGAGCTGTGTCAGGATCGTGCCAAATGGAAGTCCGTAGTCTCTGCCTACCCCTTTAGGTGACAGGCGTGAGTGTTTATGTATTGTATCTATTTACTAGCCAAACTTATTACAATAAAGAGGTCGTAAATGCGCTCGAATGCAGCCTTACAGGAATAGTATACACCGGTAAAACAAATAGCTTGAAAAGGCACTTATTTTTTATTTTATAGACTGTTTCTTGACCCAGAGGCTTAACTTTGACTTGCGGTGCTGAGGCCGAGGGTTCGGACCCCACACGGTACAAGAATTTGTATGGCCAATAAATAATTTTTCAGGGTCTGGATGTTTGTCCTAATTGTGCAATTTATGTTCTTACAATACTCCCACAGTGGGATTTTCTCCTGCATTGTGGAGACTTCATTCAATCAGACAAACATCCAGACCCCGAAGAATTATATGTAGGCCATATAGACACTATTTCTTTACGGAATTCGAACCCTACGCCCTCAGCGCCACAGTCACTGGGATAGTAGTGGGTACTAGTAATTAGTAATAAATGTATACAAACAAGCGTTAATTGTTTAATTGCAATATAATCTTAATCACTTGTTGTAGAGGGATTTATTGAGTTATATGGATGATCTCGTTGATGACACGTTGTATTAAACAATAGTAAGCTAATACTCATCAAATAAATAAAATAGGTCTTCACGTGGTAGAGTCATGCCGCAGTTATATTATGACTGTAGAATGAATGCTATGGCTCGACCAGAAAAGGTCCACCCATTCATAGAATACCAGCGTAAAATAGCAGCTTAATGCCGCTGGGTATCCGGTTCTCTACACTTACCATACGAAACGCAGAAGCCTCGAGCTGTTATTTTATTTTGGTTTTCTTTGAGAACAGCATGCTTGTTGGCGAATTTTGGCAAGTTCCATGATTTAAAAAAGGTTATGCCTATTGTCTGGATACACAATACGGAAATGAAGACAATATAGAGTCAAAACGTCAGTAGGCATACTATTCGACACTAGTCTAGTGTGACACAGGCTGTCAGGAATTCCACTCTAGTCCTCAGTGGGCTTCTTTGTTTAAAGTTAGTTGCAGGTGTATGTGTATCGTGTGATGAGTGTAGAGATTCAGAGATCCTTTTTTACTGGAAACGAGGCATTTCATCTTAGTACTCAGGGGTGACAATGCATTTACTTTTTGATTCTCAATCGATGATAAATGTCCACAGCATACCCTCACCATCAGGTGGACTGTGTGCTCGTTGGTCACCCTTATTCTATAAAAAATAAAACTTACCATTAAGTGGACTGTAAGTTAGTTTGTTACTGCACAATTATTAAATTTTTTCAACAAAATCAACAATATATAAATACGTAATAAAAAATAAGTTGCAGTAAATTACATCCATCCGATTAAAAGACCATCATCATTATTACAGTCGCTTGCAAATCCACTGCTGCCCACACAGCCCTGAGCCACCTGCGTCTATCGATTTCCCGCGTGTTTCACAAGGTAAAGAAGAAATAAGGTAGAAAAAGAAATTTAAATAAAACTATCAGTATCCACAGAGCAACGACAAATACGTGGATTCTCCCAAGATTACGCTAATCTGATCATTGAAGTATACTGTACTTACTACGTAGTACATAATCTCAACGAATCTGACGGATAAATTAAAGCTGTCTTTATCAGGAATTAGTGCGCACTCGAGATGTGTGACGATTGTATATAAAGACTGGGATAACGTTGAAACACGTTGTCAGCCTACAGTGCTTACTCCGGTTTTAGAAAATAATCTTAAGGAATGGCCACCGAGGTGGTGAGTACTGAAAACTAAAACCTACCTGACTTATTGAAACTGTTCAATTTTATGTGATTTTTGTTTTATACGTTTCCACTCCGAAGAAATAATTTGATTAAAAAAAACAATTGATGAAGCATTGACAATGCATGATTTGTGATCTCACTAGGAAAGTGAGAATACTCGGTCTTACTTAAGACAACAAAATTTGAGACTATTGAAAACTGAATTAAAAAATTACATTTCATTCATGAATACTTTCTAAACCTGGTCAAGCTAATTATAAAAGCTGGCTGTGACCTGTTATTAGGCTCTTAAATAAATAAACAAAATGGTTTCATTGTCATATGGGTGCAGTGGCTACATGATACATTTTTAATTCTTTATTTTATTCTTTAAAAAAAAACTGAGAAGAAAACACTTTTGATAAATAATCATCTATATCTATTTCGATAATTCGAGCCTAAACAACTAACATACTTCTAGACGAGTCCTGTACAGAGCCTAACTACTTTACTGGTCATCGTCGTCATCAGCTTGCGGCAGTCTGCTGCTGTACGTAGGCCTCGTCTTTTGCACGTCTTGGCACGTCTTTCGAGAACCGACAGACTTTGTTTACCACAAATGCTTTTTTACAATATAAATATGTGAAATAGTGTAGCAAAACTGTTGTTGCCCATAAATCACATTCAATTTGAGATAATTTCAAAAAAAAAAAAGAAGAAGCCTTATTTACTCGTATTTTCAAAATCAGCAATAACGGTATATCACTATTTATATATTTAAATTTAAGTTTAAAATTTTGCTACTCTTTCAAAAATAACCGTGTATATACATTCGACGTACTCAGTCCCTTTTTTCCTTTAAAAGTCTACTCAAAACGTATTATTTGAAGCTCTAATATTTCCTATTATACTTCCCATACTTGATTGCATATATCGTACCTCAAAACCATTTCTCATAGCCAAAACTGTCATCGAGTTGTGTTGTTATATTTTTTTCTTCAGCCCAATTTCTTAATTTATATACACCTTCCCTAATCGCCATTCATTATAAACAACAGATCGTTACGCAAAATGTATTTCTGGTTTTAATGTGTATTGGTGTACAATATAAAATCTATTGATTGAATCAAAAATCAAGCCAAAACCATGCCCAACTTATTATGAGAACACACAATCAAGCACACAATGTATGTATCTAAAATAATTTACAACTAACAACGTGTTTTTAGGCGCATATGTGTGCGTCCAGTATTGAGTTTATGGGGTGATAAAGAAAGTAAAAAGGAAGACGTGTGCGTGAGTGCGTATCTAAAAGATGAGCATAGTTTCGGCTTCACTAGAAATGTACGCAGTGCTCTGTGTATCTTTATTTGTTGGTCTGAGGAATGAATAAGGGAGAGTTAAGTCAAGAAAAAAGGGGGCAATTGCATTTTTTATAAAGCTGATTAGGAATAAAAAAGGCACAAAACCTAAACCTACTTCAAAGCTTATACTCGATCCGTTGGCATATATTGACATTTTTTTAATATGATATGGTTAACGAAGGGGCACACAGTCCACCTGATGATAAGTGGATGCTGTGGCCCATAGTCATCTCTATATTTTTCCTCAATTAAGAATCAAAATGCAGATGTCTTATCATCCCCGATGATTAAACAGGGTAACTCCGGTTCTCTACACTTACCGTACGAATAGCCGTAGCATTAAGGTTTAATTTTGTTTAGCTTTTGTTTTGTTAAGCTGACTCCGTGGTGCAGTGGCTTGGCAACCGGTTAAGGCGCTGAAGGTTGCGGAGTCGAATCCCGCACGGAGCAAATATTTGTATGATCTACAAATAAATGTTCCGGGTCTGAATGTTTGTCCTTATACCATTTATGTAGGTATGTGAACTGCCTACGATACGGGAGTAAATAGTTATAGTGTTGTAAATAGTTGTAGTGTAGGAGTAGTTTTTTTACAAAATAAAAAATTCGACTGTTATACTGCAAGAACGTAACCGTGGTCGAGCCGACCCATTCGTGCTACAGCCATTATATACTCGTAGTTGCAGCGTGGCTCTGCCGCGGACACACCTACATAGGTGATTGTGCTATAATTAACATTTAATGTTTAAATACTTTGTTAATTATTTTTGTGCTATAGCAAAAAAGTCCGGTGTCGATGATCGACCCATCGCAGCTCCTCCGTCCAGAGCCGACGTTCAACGACAAGCCAATCGACGCGTTTCGAGACTACTCCGTGGATGATGCTGATCCCATCAAAGAGCGCGTGCGCAGGACTTACTTCACGATGCACACCAACGTCACCGTGGATTTGGTTAAGCGTAAGGAAATTTAGTTTAATTTAATAATGTATATAATAATAATAATAATGTGTTAGCGAACTTCTCATGTCCTCTATATACATATATACTTTTTTATTTCTCAGACATGCAGGTTTCCTCACGTAGATTTCCTTCACCACCGAGCACGTAGTATATCAGCAATTAAAATTGTAACTAACAATTTCATTAGTGCCAGCGGGATTCAAACTCGGATGCTCGCGTACTGTGATATTTTCAGAGACTGCTTAGACCCTGAGCCACCACGGCTCTCCCAGAGGAAAGAACTAGCGCACTTATCAGCAGCAGCGACGACCAGCCGTGAATGCAATTCCTTTAGGAACTTCATTGCCCAGATAGTTTTTACAGCAAATGGCACAAATGTATATTATATTGTAAAAGTTAGCCATGTGATAGCTGCGTGGGACAAGCCGTCGCCGGTGTACTTAGCCTGATTTATATGTATTAAGTAGTCAAATAATTAAATTAACTTCAACTTAATTTTAAGTTACGTAATTTAATAATAAGTGGTGGCGGTAGCCAGGAATCAAGCTGCTGTTGGACACTCGTCGTAAGATATAGCCGATACATTTAAGTCACCCAGTGTATACAGTTTCCCAGTGTGGGCAGACCTCCTCTCAATTCGGAAACAGTTTTAGGACTAAGACGGTAGCAGCCAGTCGACCCCACTGCGTGTTGGTGGACTTCACATGTTTTTGTAATAGATTAAAGTTTGAAATGATAAATATATTTAAAAAAACCTTAATGGTAACAGAGAAACGCGAGAAATGGTTGAAATTCAACCACTTCAAGTCAACGGTGAAGGATGCGTTGATCAAGTTGAACGAGTTGGTGGATGAATCGGACCCCGACACGGATTTGCCAAATATCGTGCATGCCTTCCAGACCGCTGAACGCATCCGCCAGGATCATCCCGATGAGGACTGGTTTCATCTCACTGGATTGATACATGATTTGGGCAAGGTGAATAACATTTTAAATATAGACTTAATCGACTTGAATGCAAACTATTGAAAAGTAATATGTTAGGCAAATATGTATAATAATAACGAAGATATAGAAGTAATGATTGGGGACATAACGTTAGATATTGATCCTACATTATATACATGATTTCTTATATTTACGCGAACACTACACATTTAAATAATACTAGTTTTTACGGATTTTATAGCGTTTATTTAACTTTTTGTAAGTCTGCAGTCTGTGAACACGTACAGGGTCGCCCCCGTCACTACATCAGATTTGATAGACCACAAATCCTTGCTAAAGAACACCGATTCCTTCCAAGGATTATTCGCGACGCTATTGAAATAGAAAAATATCCTAATTTCAATAGAGAAGATGGCTGGGTGCTACCATCTGCTTGGGATCCTATAATAAATAAAATTAAATCCCAACCCAAGCATACAACTGCAAGACTTCAAGATACCATAAGTTCATACTGTGTAGATCGGAACAAAGTTAAATTTTAACCGTGACCATGGGTGTTGTAAGCGCTCGAAACGTCGGATATTTAAAAAGTTAAATAAACGCGATAGAATCCGTAAAAAATTAGTATTGCCTACATATAGTTGATCGCCACATAGCTGAATCATAACTGTAATTGAATACTGAGTTACGGATGCCAGTCAAAACAAACAAAAATAATTAAATGTGCGACTGGGTAACTCTGGTGGTAGTTGGTATACAATGATGACCTGCAGCATTCGGCTACAGCGGCTACAGTTTCAACGCAGACTACAATTGCCCAGGACAGGATCATAGTGCCCGAGTATATGTGTGTGGCGGCGCTGTCGTCGTGCCGCAAGCGAAACACACCGAAGCCTAAATCACGCTATCGACATTCCGAATCATAAACAGTATATATAGAACATCTCCGAAATCTATCATCTACGGAGCGTTGGCCGCTCCCCGGGCAGTCACCTTTCGCTTTCGCGGCAAGTTTCGCTTGCGGCGCAACGACAGCGCCGCCACGTGTGCAAGCACACGTGCAACCCTCTATTCCCACACTTTCATAGTCCGACGGGCGGCAATCCGACAACCCGAGGAAGATCAGGCGCAGGATCAATGGCTTGAAAACCACCAACTTCGGGCTGCTATTGAAAATGTCTTGACAGGAAGATTATGAACCGACCTGCGATTCGATTCAGAGACCTAATGATCAGCACACACACATATTTAAATAGTACGATTCTAACGTACCGATCGTGAATGTTTTGTTTACATTATATAATTGTAATCACATTGTAATATAGGATAATAAGTCATTATATTGTGGATAATCTTATATATTGTCAGCAAAGTAAACATCGAAGTAAATTGATGTCTTACATAACATAATAAATAATATTTATCGTTGTTATATCCGATGGTAAACTAACTTTTTTATATAAGACCGAAGTGAAAGACGAACTAACATTCACCTCATGGTGAGCGGACACTCCAGTCCATGAGCACATGCAACTAACTAGGAAGGTAAGGATGCGACCCTTTTTATTAAAAACGAGGCATTCCATCTTAGTCTTCACACAAATGAACAAATGAACAAACTTGAAAACATGTCCAGCTATAACTAGAAAATAAAAAATGTTGTTTTACTATTAATTTATTTTTGTTTATAATTAGGTAATGGCATTCTATGGCGAGCCGCAGTGGTGCGTGGTGGGCGACACGTTCCCTGTCGGCTGCAGGTGGGCTGACTCCATCGTATACGGACCTGAGAGCTTCAAAGATAACGCGGACACTTACAATCCAAAATATAAGTAAGAATGAATTGATTTGGTTGTGAATTTATTTATTTTTTTAACAAACGAGCACACAGTCCACCTGATGGTACGAGGGTGCTGAGGCGCATAGACATCGACATCTATCCTTGATTAAGAATCAAAATGCACATGAGTCATCTCTGAGGACTTGAATGAAATACCTCGATTCCAGTAAAAAGCCAATTTTGCCATCGTTTTCATCGATTTCTGATACGGCGCAGTGTCTTGATGGAACAATACTTTCTTCTTTTTCTAATGGGGCCGTTTTTTGGCGATTTCGTCCTTTAAACGCTCCAATAACGCTATATAATAGTCGCTGTTGATGGTTTTTCCCTTTCAAAAATAGTCGATGAAAATTATTCCATGTGCATTGCATCCCAAAATACGGACGACATAACCTTACCGGCCGAGTTTTTCCACACCAATCCAGATTCGATGAACCGAATCTAAAGATTCGGTTCAATCAACGAATCGGTTCATCGCGTGCAGTCTACGTGACTGCTGCTGACTGGACTCAGGAGTGTAGTGGTTGATCCATGTTTCATCGATTGTTGTGACATATCGACGCAAATATTCACTTCTATTGCGATAAAACAGCATCAAACATTACGCTGGAGCATCGACACGTTCTTGTTTTTAGTCGATTGTGAGCTCGCGCAGTACCCACTTTGCACATAGCTTTCGCATACCTAAATATTCATGAACGATATGTCCAACACGTTCCTTTGATATCTTTAGAGTATCAGCTACACAAAGCAACCTCAATTTACGATCTTCTAAAATCATTTTGTGGATTTTTTTAGGTTTCGTCTGTAAAAGCCTCTTTTGAACGTCCACTGCGTTCATCGTCTTCGGTGCTCATACCTGTACGGAATTTGGCAAACCACTTACGAATGGTTGCTTCGCCCGGCGCAGAGTCCGGATAGCACTCATCAAGCCAGTTTTTGGTATCCGCAGAAATTTTTTTAATCAAAAACATAGTGTTTTCTTTAACACACGAAATTCTTTTTTATTCATTTAGTTTAAATAACAAAAGTTGCTTCAGTCAAAATGGTGTATCAATAGACTTATTCTACTACATATAGCTGTATCTCACAATTTAATAGTCAGACATCTGTCAAATGTTATATACCTTTCTTTTGAAAGTTGGTACTAACTAAAAATCATATGAATTTTATTCTAGTGGCGTCATCTCGTAGACTCTATACGAACTTTTCAGCCCAACTAATATATGAATGTAAGCTATTTTATTTTCAAAACAAAGTGTCGGCTTTCTTGCTGGTTCTTACCGAGACAGAGGCTGATGCGTTCTACCGTAAGTCGAAACGCAACAGTGACAAGTAGCCCGCGCCTAACGGTTAAAACTTCATTATACAATATCATCATTAAACGTTAAATATTAGTTCCAGTTGCATTCATCTTTCAGCACAAAAATATTTGTTTCATGATTAAATACTTATATGCAAATATAAAACGATTAAAAGCAAGATTTATGTTACTGATTTCATTTAAATCAATCTATTCATCACCCAAGAGCTCTTGCCGCATCCAGAATCAGGATCTTGTTCAAACAGAGATATTTACCGAACCAGTGTAAATTACACTTATGAGTGACTTTGAATAGGTAATATTTATAATCCATATCGAATAAAAAAGTTTCTGTTTCTATTGCTGATGCGTTATCTTCTTTCAAAATATAATAACTTCTTAACAAAATTTTAGTCTTTTAGTACCTAGATGTGATATACCACACCCCTAGAATTCACTTTAAATTTTCTAAATAGTTTTACTAGTATTTTCAGCACAACTAAACATTTTATGGATATTGTTTAAATTTAGATATTTTTGTAAGATTCTACACATTTCTTTATGGTAACAATATTTGTGTAGCACAAAGTACGGAATATATCAGCCGCACTGCGGACTGGACAACTTGTTGATGTCCTGGAGCCACGACGAGTACCTCTACCAGTTCCTGCTTCACAACAAGTCCAAGTTGCCTGAAAAAGGGCTTTACATGATAAGGTACAGCCTATCAATTTTGGTACCGAAAGATTTCTAACAATTCACACTTAATTTTTGATATATCCATCTGTATGTCATGAACCACATAATTTATAAGTATAGTGGGTGGTTAATTCGTTCAAGAGTAGTAAGTATATAATGTAAGTCAAAGTCAAACTTAAAACATTTCATTCAGTGCGGATTTATTTAGAACTATTGTTTACATTAAAGTAAGTATTATACTGATTTCAAAAGTGAGGCTTCAACAGAGAACAACCAATAAAGAAGTCATCGCTTTTTTATTTGTTGAATGGATTTATATACTATTCATTGCTGGCAAACGAGTACAAACGTGTTGTTAAGTGGATGCTGAGGCTTACAGTCACTAATTATTATATTTTTAGCTGAAAAACCACTTCCAGATGTTACCATCCACCACAAAAACTCAACACCTCAACAGTGTTATATCGCACTTCACGTTGATATATTGTGAGTGTGTACCATGCTCGGTCTTTCGGGCTAGCTAGTAAGTCTACTACGTAAAATTTTTGGTGTTACACGTACTGTTTACTGTTTACAATACATTACACTGTGTCAGCCGTTCATGGTATGTGCTGAAGATGAGCGTCCGCCATCGCAGAGAAGATTTTCCTTAATCATCACTCTTCCGGGCAGATTGGCGACATCATACTTAATATCGTACCTTTAACGTAAACGAGTTGATTGTAATGCCATCTATCGGAAGCTCTAAGACCTTCTCGACATATCACACACAAGTGTGACGAAAAGGATGACCGTCACAAGAACTAAATATTTAATTACAAGAAACACGAAGATATAAATATTTCTTTTAACTAGAAATTTCTCCTGTATCTTGAAGCGTTTTATTGTTATAATATGAACAAACATCCACACCGAACCAACTATTTGTATTGTGATACTTTCTCCGTGTGGTATTCGAACCAGCGACCCACAACTAAATTATTTTTTAGCCGAGCCGTCCTACCGTCAGGCTGATGAGGCATTTATTAAACAAAAGAAAGATATTTTACTACAATTGAGAACTCACTAGAACATTCCGCGAGCAGCATGGATTGAACATGACATTGTGTGCTCAGGTACCACTCCTTCTACCCGTGGCACGCCGGCGGGGACTACCGCCATCTAACCAACGAAAAGGATGAACAGATTCTTCAGTGGGTGCTGGAGTTTAAGTGAGTATACAGCAATTGCATGGTGCATGGCTTGGTTCACTGCCTTCGTTTTTTACTATTTTTACTTTGTTACAGTAAATACGATCTCTATACCAAGAGTGAGAATGTACCAGATATTGAGGCTCTGTGGCCCTACTACGAAGAACTTATCGAAAAATACATTCCCGGAGTCTGTGAGTGGTGACGCGCGCACACGTTTATTCGTCGGCTTTCTTATCAATTGCTAATGTTATTTTTACTTTTTAGTTTTCCAATTAAATCCGATTTCTAACGATATTATATAGATATATGATAGATTATTTGATAATTTTTTAGATTTCGTCTTGCCTTCGCTTTTTATAGCAGATTTTTTATTTTTTACTAGAAAATTGAAAGAGTTGAAAGATTTTATTCATTCGACTGTTAATTTGTTTATTAATAAGGAGAATCATCGATTTGATGCGCATCTATACATACCTGTTACTCGTTGCTCTGTAAACTTAATCTTAAAACAGTGGTAAAAAGTGATCGTTCAGTGATATAAAAAACATTCTTAATAAGTTTAGAAGAAAATCTACATTTTGGCCAAATTTGTTTTCAAAAACTCGAGTGGAATAAAGAGATATCAGTGTTTATAATTTAAAATAATTCGTTAACGTATAGTTGAGTGAAGCGAGCTCGCCAACGTACATGAGTCATCGTTGCTCTGCAATGCCGCATTCAAACGTGCAAGTGAACTTGCTTCGTGCTACGTTTAATAACAAGTATAGTACAACTTATACCAAATAAAAAGATATATTAACTAAAGAGAAATATATATATATATATATATATATATATATATATATATTTCTCCTAGTTAATTTTGTATGTTAACAGATCACTACTACTATCAAAATGTAAGAGGATTAAATACGAATTTCATAGAGGTACGTCAACAAATACTTAATAACGATTATGATACCTACATATTTACAGAAACATGACTTAGTAATGGATGCTTCGATTCCGAAATTTTTGTAAATGGCTATGCTGTGTAATGGCGGGATCGCGAGATGTGTTCGATTTCAAATGCAGGAAGAGGAGGGGGTGTACTGATAGCCGTATCGAAACAGCTAATATCAAAGCGAATCACTGAATGGGAAAGTGATTGCGAAGGTAGTAATTACAGTGCCAGACCTTTCGGGTAAAAATAGGATCTCAATAAGATTGGGTGCCGTATATCTACCACCTCCAGTAACAGATAACACTATGAATATTTTTACTGATAAGGTAAGTTTTATCCTAGAATCGAGTGATGAATTCAAATACACATTAATTGCAGGGGACTTTAATATGAGCGGCATATCTTGGGAACCTTACGCCAGCAAAGACCAGGACAACTGTCTTGTGCCATCTGGGTATGGAAGCCGTGAACTCTTATGCAAATTTATAGATTTTATAACACTAAGCGATATGAAACAATACAATTGTGTGACAAACATTCAAAATAAATTACTTGATTTAATTCCTTGCAATGAAGGAATATTAAATATTTCTGAATACTTACACCCGGTAAGAAACATAGATAAATATCATCCAGCTCTTGACATTACAATGAAAATGGTTAAAATAAATAAAAAAATATTGCTCCCCTCTAGACCTAATTTTCATAAAGGTGATTACGAGGCTATAAAAATACCTTAACTCAATTTCATGGGAAGATGAATTAAATTCCTGTAATGATATTAATAACATGATTACAAAATTTTACGCTATTTTATACAATGCAATTAGATTACATATTCCAATGACTAAAAAAAAAACAATTCATACCCTACTTGGTTTTCTTCCCATTTACTATACTTACTAAACAAAAAAGCATATTTATCATAAAAAATTTAAAAAATATAAAAACCCGCTAGATGAAATGGAGTTTATTTACTTAAGAGATGATTGTAACAAACTTATTAAGGAGCGCTACAATAATTATATTATTAGAATTGAGACCGAACTTGTAAAAAATTCTAAGACATTTTGGACTTACATAAAAAGCCTTCGAAGCACTGCACATCATTTCCAGATACTATGATTTTAAATAATACTGAGTTATCAGAAGTAGAAAATATTTCTAATATGTTTGCTACACATTTTTCTTCAGTGTTTGAGAAAGATATAAATAATAGTAATAGTTATGTCTGTAACCTGCCAGCTGGGATTGAAATATCCGACACAATTAACATCATCCAATTTACTCAAGAGGAAGTAAAGAAAAAGCTAAAAAATTTAGATATTTATAATAGTGTAGGGCCGGACGATATACATCCGTTGCTTCTAAAGAACTGTGCTGATATTTTAGCTGTACCAATTGCCACTTTATTTAACCATTCCCTTCATTCAGGCAAATTTCCTGATAAATGGAAAGAAGCTTGGGTTATACCGTTACATAAAGCTGGCAAAAAAGACTTAATTACGAATTATCGACCAATATCCATTTTATCAGTATTGTCTAAGCTATTGGAGTCCTTGGTGCACACTGTTTTGTACAGGCATCTACAGAAATGTATTACTGTGGATCAATATGGGTTTATGGCTAAAAGATCAACTAACACAAACTTAGTCCTATTCACATCGGAACTTAAAGAGGCGGTCAATCATAATACTCAAGTAGATGTTATTTATACCGACTTCTCAAAGGCCTTTGACAAAGTCAACCATGCCCTACTTATTAAAAAATTAGAAGCCTTTGGAATCTCCGGCAATCTGCTGTAGTGGTGTCGATCTTACCTTAATAGCCGCATTTCAAGAGTGGCAGTTTTAGGCAACCTTTCTAATGTATTTACTGCACAACATCTGGCATTCCTCAGGGATCTACGCTCGGTCCCTTGTTCTTCAACGTTTTTATCAACGATATAACACATAATATAAGACATAGTAAAATCTATCTTTTCGCTGATGACCTCAAACTTCTGAAATTAATTACTAATACCAATGATATAAGATGCCTTCAAGATGATATAGATAGTGTTTATGATTGGTGCAAGGAAAACAAAATGTATCTTAATGTCTCTAAATGTCAGCACACACAGTTTACTAGAAAACGTCATAAATTGGAAACTAGTTATTCCATATCTAATTATATACTTAAAACTGTTAGTCCTGTTCGCGATCTTGGCGTTTTAATGGATAGTAAGCTGAGCTTTTCAGACCACATAGATAAAATTATTACCGAAGCAAACAAAGCGTTAGGCTTTATCTTAAGATGTACCAAAAATTTTAAGAAACTAGACACTGTAATTTATCTCTACAATACATATGTAAGGAGTAAGTTGGAATATTGCAGCACTGTGTGGTGTCCCAATTATAAAATACATGTTGATAGAATTGAAAGAATTCAGAAACGATTTGTTCGTACTCTTGCATATCGATACAAAGCACCTATAACTACCAAAACATATGAGGAGAAATTAAAGCACTTCAATCTCATAAAACTTACAGAACGTCGAGCTCATTTAGATTTAAAATTTTTACACAAAATAGTTAATGGATCTATCGATTGTCCGCCTTTGCTTAATAGACTAACATACAATGTCCCCGCCAGAATCCCCAGATATCCATGCAAATTGTTTAAGTCCAGGCTATCCAGAACTAATTTGGGTCGTTTTTCACCGTTGGTCCGCGCTACCCGCTTGTACAATGAATATGTTGGGAAGAATTCGGATATTGACATCCACCTTTATCGTAACTATCGTGATTGACCTTTGTCTTGTTTTAACTTACACAATCTTTATAATGTTTTCACAGGATAACAGGATAAAACGCATGATGTGGTTACTTATAAATGTGAGAACAGTTACCTATTGTACTATGTAACAAATAATTTGTATTTATCTGAGTTGGCTGTATCTTACGTTAGTAATCCAATAAATAAAATAAATAAAATAAAATAAAAAAATAAATAAACAAATTTATTAATAAATTATATTATTCTTAATTTGTTTATTAGTGTTATTAAGTTATCAATTGTAGGAATATGTTGTGATGATTGGAAAATAACATATATAATTATACATGTTTACATAATATATAGAAATATTATGTATATTAATGTTATGTAAATAAATATTGTAAGTACTTATAATTTTAATGAATTTTTACTAAAAACATTTGTTTATTATTTAAGTATAATAGAATAATGTATAATATTTGAGAAAACAATTTAAAAATAAATATTAAGTATCGTAAACACCTGACTTTTTTTGTAATATCAGCAATGAGCTAACCTCAACAGTTGATGCAACAGCACGTGGCTGCTGCAGCCGCCAGCAGCTTCAAACGAAGACGGCTGCAGGTTGGTTTTCACCTCTGAGGTTTGACATGGACGGGCTGTGCAGGCCGGAACAAAGCAAAGGATGCAGTAAGCTAGGCACGGGCATCTCCTGTTGTGAGAAGAATTTTTCTTAATCGCCAGACTTGATAGGCGGTCTGCCGACTGCAGTTTCATATGTCTAGCACTTTTGACGCCGCTCCTAATCGTCGGTCTGGATTACTTACGACTGGCGTAAAGGAGATTGTTTTACCGCCATTTATCGCGGTATTTCCCTAAGCTCCTTTAGCTTAATGTTCCACCTAGGAACTTTTTGTGTTGAGGTCTTGGTTTTGACGTGACAACTGTCCTCGAAGTCTTCTCGAATACATACGGTTACTGTATCCGTCGCTAACTCTAGACCTTTAATCGTCTTACTGATTTTAGGAAACTTTTCCAAATTACTCCATAGGCTATCTCTGTAGACATCCCAGGAAGTCGCTATTGGATCCCTAAAAGCAACAATTTTAAAAGTTGTTTTTGTGATCAGACACAGACATCAAGTTTTCATCATTAACATGGCAGTCAGTTATTCGTCTGGATATGTTGTTCAGAATGTGCAGCAAATAACATTTTCAGAAAATATACACGATTTCTGCGTACTAGTCGTGTATACTTTCTAACGCTAATTCAGTAAATTAGTTAAGAGATTCTACAAGGCTAATTATACATGTTCTGACATTGTATATATTTAGGATGTAAACGTGTTATGAGTATTAGTAAAATATACAAGCTCAGAAATTTACAAAGTAAATGTCGTTGTATTAAAAAATATGCAACAATTAGTTATCAACTAATAATGGAGTTACTACTTTATGGCAATTTAAAGGTAACTGTCAAAATAATGAAGTCCTTTGTGAGAGACAAAATTATTTTTATAATTTAAAAGTAGTATTTTTATTATAAAGGCACTTAAATCTTATTTATCTTCATAATATGTCTAATTTATTGACTAATTAATTTATTAAATAATTAAATATTAATTATTCAATTACCTTCAACAAGAAATACAATTAATTGTCAATTTGACACATACTTCCTTTACGGCATTCATTAAATACATAGATTCCTGACTATGTACTAGAGAATTAAATAGAATTATGTGTACTTTATATATGTCATAAGATAATAATAAGATAAATCGAATTTTCGGAAAAAATATATGTTGATCGCGAAAACACGGCTAATTAGATGATTGGTCGAATCATTTCGACAGATTCTAAAAACTGAATCAGCACGGCCCGACTACACGTAGTCTTGTCTGTCCTACCTCTAGAGCACTGGTAAAACGTAAGTACTTTTTGTACTCTCTTGTTTTTAAGTATCGATGTTCGAGGTATACGAGTACTTATTAATGACCGACTATTTAACACAAATAAGTACAAAATAAAATATTTATCTGCTAAATATTACAAGTTCATTGAAAGATTACAATCAAATCAACATTATCGCAAAATAGTAGTCCTCGCACCCCGCGCGCCCGCATCGACCCCGGTTGCGTATTTGACCCGCTTGTGTCACCCGCAGAGAACATTTCAGATAACTAAATGGTCTTAGGATAGCACACAACAGTCGGTGTCATCTCCTCGAGAAGTGCACGCCGTCATCATGAGAGTGAAAAAGGTTAGTCGGTGTTCACAAATTTGCGAGGATTTTTTTGCTCAATTTCGGAAATTTGTTTTATCACTTGGAACAGTTTACAGTGCAAAAATGCCGTTATTTTTTTCTACGCACAACATATTATAACATTACTTTGAATAACCCATTTATAGATATAAATTATAAAATACGTAAATGAATAAAAATCATGAAAATCATAACTTATGATAAATAGTTAAGCGTTTTTTCTGTTTGAGTATAAATCGGGGCCATCGAGCCGTGAATATGGTACAAGTTTATCATGAATGAAGATTTTTTTTATAGAATAAGTGTGACAGATGGGCACTCAGTCCACCCCATGGTAAAGTAGATGTGGTTGATAGACATCTACATTCGTTTGAATTAAAATGAAAATCCAGATGCTTTGTCAGCCCTGTGGTTGAAATGCCTCGTTTCCAGTAAAAAGGGTCTCCGATTCTCTGCACTCACCACTCGAAATTACCAAACGGTCTTACTGCAGGCCTGCCGCAAGGCAACGTAACAGTCCTGTTTCCCCATGTTATTGCACCGCGGGCAGCGAATGTTTAACATTAAATTTTTTATTCCCAATAGGGAATAAAAAAGATAAATATATCTATCAATTATTTTTCCAATTTAAACAGGATCACATTTGAGGAGAATTCTATTAAATAAAAAGAATATTATGATTGGGCTAATAACTATAGGTATACTCGTATATGTTGTATATAACGAGCATGAGGAGGTATGTCGTACCGAAGTAGTCTCACTGCCGCGTTGGTCTAATGTAAACCTCGTTAATCGTAAGCTCAGTTGCTGATCATCAGATCCCGGGTTCGAATCCCAGGTCGGGCTAAAATCAGTTATTAGGTTTTTTTGTTATGAAATTCTCAGTAGCTGCTTGAAGTCAGAAGCTGGCGGTTTTTTATCCCAATGCCTCGGAAAGCAGTTAGAACTGCTGGTCCTGCGCCTGTTTTCTCGTCGGTCGAGTCGGTTTGCTGACCATCGAGCTATGAGCGTGAGGGAGCAGAGAGTGCACTGTGCGTGCATTCGGGCTCTTTGATGCTGTCCTGCGCAGGTGGCCAGTTCCCGTTGAGACTGACCGAAATTCGGTCTCAAGGACATTGTTATTTACTGAAGTAGAAAGCATATTGTACTCAATGAAACAATGCTTAATAAAAGTTTAATAAAATGTGAAATGTAGCGTTATCAATTATCATCCGACAATTGTATAAGAATTCTTTAGAATTTTACACTTCATTTCACCCCTTGAGTGTTGTATTTTTTATGGAATTAGGGTAACTAACGAGCGCACGGTCCACCTGCTGGGTCGGGGACCCATTGACATACATCAATCCTCGATGAAGAATCAAAATGCAGATGCGCTGTCACCCGTGAGAACTAAGATGGAATGCTTCGTATCCAGTAAAAAAGATCTCCGCTTCTCCAGACCTACCGTCCGAAACACAGAGTTAAAATCAGCAAAGGCAAGTTAATAATAAGTTGTATACAAAAGCTTTTGTTCAGCAGAGAGTGGATCAGTACTGGATGCAGACAAAATCAGGAAAATATATAGCGTCACATTCTCTGCAAAGAATGTGACGCTATATATTTTCCTGGTTTTTCCCATGTGGACCTTTACGACACCCATGGGATAATATTACGAACAAAAAAATTATATTTAGCTCTGGGGACCCCGAACAGCAGCTATTCAGTATTCATGCTACGCCAGTGTTTTTACAAAAAAATATATCTTACATACAATACCTACCTTTGGACGCAAACATATTTGCTATAAATAACTTGACCTTAACAATTGCCGTGTCCAGGATCAATTATAGACCTGACGTTGTGGCACACTTCCTCGGACGTCTCGTTACCATCGTTGACAGTATACTCGTAGGTACTGTTCTGCACAAGAGATTTTTATAGATCAGTTCAAACGCCTCCACGTGCACGATGATCACGTGTCACACAATAGGGAAACGGCTTTGAGCTAAAATGAACTGAGTATGCGTTTAAAATATTTAAGCTGTAGATTCACTTAAATTTTCTATCTGTGCATCAGAGAATTAGCATTATATAAATTAGGTACAATAATTATAACGCATTATTTTTATGACAATAACCGACTGATGGAAACATAAAACAGCCTTTCTGAAAAATTTCATAACGGAACTTAAATTAATGTTCTTGCTTTCTTTAGTTTAATTTTTCACGCATAAATTAAAAACTGCCGGTGCAGAAAAAATAATAATAAATAATCATAATACTATTTTTCATAATAATAAATATTTCAATTGAGAAAATGCGGGGATTAAACTGAATTAGTTTAAATATTGAAAGTGTTTGATTTGAAGGCTGCTAAAGCTCAAGTTGATTTTGCTCACGCGTTTGAACGTAACGAAAACTGTCAAGGATGCTCCTTTAGGGTACAATTCTTTTAAAAACAGAACCTACATGAATTACGACGTTTATCATATTTTATTTTCCTGTTTGAATAATTATTTGGAGCCTTGTCCAGAGCCTTTAACCTACACCTTAATTACGACATTGATAATTTAATTTATTTATTTATTATTTATTTTATTCAGTCCCCCGCTAGACGGAACGACGACCTGGTAAGAGATATGCAGGAAGTCAATGGATGTAAGCAGCTCGGGACCGTGCTTTGTGGCTTTTCTTTGTTTAGGCCACGTAGGCACATAGGTGCAGCAGTGGACTTGTGAAAGGCTGTAATGATGACGATGAAACAACTTGTTGACACTTGAAGGTTTAGTCCGAAACAATTCCACTTGCTTTACTGAGGAGAGATTATTGAAAAAGTAACTTGCGCGAATAAAAAAAGAGTTGCTACGATAATTAGTGTTAGCTCTGGGTATTGCTAGCTGAGGTTGGGTGCGTCTAACAGGTAATTTGCGCGGTACCCGGATGATACCTTGCTCTAACAGGTAATTTGCGCGGTACCCGGATGATACTTTACTCTAATAATAAGGATGGGCAGTCGACGAGATCACTAACAATTTTTAACAGACGCATATTTGCTGTCCGTTTAGAGGTGAAAAATGATATCTCCTACACTTCGTCTCATATCCAAATAAAACAAAGTTAAAGTTAAAGTCAAAGTCAAAACTATTATTCTTTTCAAACTTGTTTCAAAAGAATAGTTAATGAACAATTTACAACAGCAAAGAAAGACACGTACACGGAGCACAGTTCAAGCGCAACCTTACTCTACTTCTTGACACGTACACGGAGCACAGTTCAAGCGACACCTTATTTCTTACTTCTTGACACGTACACGGAGCACAGTTCAAGCGACACCATACTCCACTTCTTGACACGTACACGGAGCACAGTTCAAGCGACACCATACTCCACTTCTTGACACGTACACGGAGCACAGTTCAAGCGACACCATACTCCACTTCTTGACACGCCTTTCACTCACGCACACTTTAATATCTTTTTTTGTGACATTGGGTGACAAACAAGCTCACAGTTCGCCTAACGGTGAGTGGATGCTGTGACCCATAGACCCACCTTTATCCTCAACTAAGGATCAAAATGCAGATGCGTTGTCACCCCTGAAGACTAAGATGGAATGCCTCGATTCCATTAAAAAGGGTATCTG
Organism: Parnassius apollo; assembly: GCA_907164705.1. Classification (NCBI taxonomy): domain Eukaryota; kingdom Metazoa; phylum Arthropoda; class Insecta; order Lepidoptera; family Papilionidae; genus Parnassius; species Parnassius apollo. The sequence continues at coordinate 757,336 of CAJQZP010001449.1, read as the reverse complement.
GTTCTCTACACTTACCATACGAAACATAGCAGCATTACGCTGGTATTCTCTGAGAGCATGGTCCTGCCCCGGTCGAGCCGACCCATTCTTACTAGAACTATATATAGCTGCAGCGTGGCTCTACAACGTCGAAAAATATCTTTCTTATTTCCTTATTAATAAGCAATAAAAATCGACTGCTCAACGTACACATTTACAACTAAAATCAAACTTAAAAAATTTAACATGCATAATTAAGGTGTTCTTGCAATATGTTGGTATATGGTCTTGGCTTAGTTTCGGCGTCACTTGAAATGTAACCAGCACTCTGGTTCTCATTTTTTGTTAGCGTGCGGGAACGGAGGTCTTCTGATACTAGCTTCACAAATTAATCGTCTATTTCTTCAATAAATTATATCTATATAAATTTATTCGTGTACAAATGCGATACTTACAATGTTTTAAACGAATGACTCATAAGAACCTCTGGAGTCTTTTTTCTTTTTTTATCAAATTTAGATTTTGTTAATGCTTTGCTCACACGTGATTGTTTTTAAGGATAATGTCGTGGGCATGATAGATCCATCTCTGCTGCTACGTCCCGAGAAGGTGTACGATGGCAAGCCAGTAGAAGCATTCCGCGACTACACCTGGGACGACAGCGATCCAATCCGGGAACGTGTGCGCAGGACCTACTACACCATGCACACCCACATGACCGTCGACTTTGTAAAAAGTGAGTTTATATTCAACAAAATTGTATAGCGAGTTTTATTTATTTTACGTAAATAATAAGTATGAAATTGGCGTTTTGTACGGGAGGAATATAAAGTCAATTTTTTTGTAAAATATATTTAATTAATCAACGTATGCACCGTTGTTATCTATGCACTTTTGCCATCTCATGGGTAGTTCATTGATCCCTTTACTAAAAAAACCATGAGGGCGAGAATCAATAGATGGCGGTTTGGACTGCCGCATCGGAGTTGAATTTTTTTCCTTGTTAGAAGTTGTCTCAATTTCGGAAAAAATGGTAATCTGTTGGAGCAAGGTTCGGTGAGTACGGTGGATGTCGCAGACATTCCAACCGTAGCTCATCTAACTTAGTGGTTGTTTATTGTGCTGTGTGTGGTCTTGCGTTGTCGTGAAGCAGCAGTAGCCTAGAGCGGTTGTTTAGCAGCCAGTTCTTCCTTCATGGCTTGCAGTTGCTGACAATAGATATCTGACGTAATCGTAATGCGTTTGCTGATTTTAGAAAGCCGTATGAACGACACCGGCGCTAGTCCACCAAACACTCACAAGTAACTTTTTCTGAGTCAATTTTCGTTTAGGGCAGGATTTGGCTGGGTTGGGGACAGCTGGGTTCAGCCATTGCGACGAGCGTTTCCGATTATCGTATAGTATCCATTTTTCATCATAAGTAATGATTCGATTTAAAATCCCTTCATTTTTGTGTCGGTTGAGCAAAATAACACAGCAAGTTGCAAGTTCGATTCACTCAATTCATGAGTTCATCGTTCAAGTTTTTTTACTTTCCCGATTTGCTTCAAGTGGATTAATACAGTTTTATCACTTACCCCGAATCCTGCAGCTATCTCTGAAGTGCTTTGTGATGGATCCGCTTTCACAATAGCCTTTAATTCTTCATTTTACACTTAGGTCTCCGGCCGTCCACGGGGTTGGTTCTGAAGGTCCCAATTTACAGAACGAAAACGTTGAAACTAACAACGTACCGTACTTTCATTTGCGACACCAGCGCCGTACACATAATTAATCCTTCAAGCTGTTTCTGCAGCACTGGTGCTACAGTAACTCGTAAAAACAAATGATTATGAATTGGAATCTTAACCAAGAGGATATATAGAAGTGATGAAAGCTATTTTGTAAGTAGCATGTCGGCTTAATAGTTGTAGTCGGTCGGCTTGATCGGGTAGGACCACACATAATATCTGCGTAAAACAGCTTAGTGCAGCTGTGTTTCGTTTGATTAGTGGCTCGAATACCCTTTTTATAGGAAACGAGGCACTTAGTCGTCAAGAGGTGACAACGATTCTGGATTATGATCCTTATTCGATGATAAATGTAGATGTGGAAAAGGCACAGCATCGTCTGTTCATCATCCTGATCCTTTAAAATGTAAAGTTAATAATATGTTATATCAATATAGGTAAAAGAGACAAGTGGCTCAAATTTAACCACTTTAAGTCAACGGTTAAGGACGCATTGATCAAACTGAACGAGCTGGTGGATGAGTCAGATCCTGACACCGACCTGCCCAACATAGTGCACGCCTTCCAGACCGCGGAGCGCATCCGCCAGGACTATCCCGGCGATGACTGGTTCCAACTCACTGGACTCATCCACGACCTCGGCAAGGTATGTAAATATATACAAGCACATGATCACATATACAACATATGACAAGTAATATCAAATAAACTGTGTAGTTTATACAACGAATTAATTATACTACAATTTTCTGTATGCAGAAAGAAAAACAGGAGACTCTTTTTACCTATATATACGAGGCATTCCATCTTAGTCTTCACGAGGGACAACGCATCTGCATATTAATCTATAATAAATGTAGATGCCTACGGGCCACAGTATCCACTTACCATCAGGTGGACCATGTCCTCGTTTCTCACCCTTATTACTTATAAAAAACAATAATACATAGTTTTTTTGTATATAAGAGGCGCCAAACGAAAATGCAGCTCGCCTGATATTAAATACATGATATGAGAGAATTATCTCTTATATTTTTTTACATTTTCTGATCACACAGCCAAGCAAGTAAATTAAAATCTTATCAAAACATCATTGTGTGAAATGAGCAAAGTTCCAAAGCATTTTCTTAAATCATAATTTTGTACTTACATAAGAATCAATTGATTTCAAAGACTACAAGTGCGTCTAATAATTTTTGAACCAAGTACGGGTTGTTTTAAGTTTTTAGATTCTATTCTCAAAACTAAAAATTAAGTAACGTGAATATATCTAATAATATATAGATGTAATACTCTTGTATGCTGGAAATTATAAAAAAGACGCAATTGCGTTTCTATGTAAAACAAAAAAAAATAGGTACAATAAATTATTTACTACTATAAAAGAATTACATATTACTTGAAAATTAATTAATCCACCTGTAGAACACAAGAATCAACATTAGTCTTTATTTCAGATCTTTTTATATCTTACAAATATAGAATATATTATTTTTAAGAAAAGTAAGTTTTCTTTACACGTCTAATCTAATAATGTGTAGTGATTATTTTTGTAGGTGATGGCATTCTATGGCGAGCCGCAGTGGTGCGTGGTGGGTGACACGTTTCCCGTCGGCTGCAGGTGGGGCGAGAGCATCGTGTACGGCGACGACAGTTTTAAAGATAACCCTGACACATATAATCCAAAGTACAAGTAAGAACACGCATCAATTTCAAAAGAAAAACGAATAATGCTGTTAACGTTGCTAAATCCCGTTCACCAGCCCAAGTTGGCTTGAGGGCTTGTGTTGGAATTGGTTCACAGCAATAGTTGAATGGCGGATTCGAACCCACAGCTTTCCCAGTTTGAAATAGTTTGGGAGTGTGTCACTGATATCTGGTCCATTCTTTTTATTTCCCTGCCTATAAAGTTAGCTAGTTACTGCACCAGGTGGCGGGGCTCAGTCTCTGTGTAAGAGTCCGCCGAGTCCGAGTCCGAGTTTGCATTGTCGTAGCATTATACCTCGTGCACTATTTTTGCTAAAGTTGCAGATCGGCGATTCTTCCTGGGCTAGATTTAGAGGGAGTTTTACGAGTAAAACAGAATGTGCAGTGCGGCCCCCGCTTAGCAGCGTGGCGGCTATACCGGAGGAAGCTACGGCCACAGCTATGTTTTTATCTTTGCGTACTTGCGCTAATAATAAATTTAACAAAAATGTCTTCCCAGTTCCTCCAGGAGCATCTAAAAAGAAAAGTGCACCATTTCCAGATTCAATTTGTCCTAATACTTTGTCAAAAACTCGTTTTTGTTCGGGAAGCAAGCGGGGTACAAATTCGGCTACTTGCTGCTGCAAAGCTGGTATATCTTAGTTTGTATCACGTATAATTTCATCACTTAGTTCATTTTCGGTCGTTCGCTGAGGGCTTATCATTTCAAAGTCGCTTAATTTTTTTGCCTACCATTGCCATTACTTTATCTTAAATTTTTCCAAGTGCTTCATTATAAATGTGTTCATTGTATGTCATGTTAGCGTGTGTCTGCTGTAACCTTCGCAAAATATCTTCCGTCATGTACTCTTTATATATATTCCACAATTCATGTGCATTAGATAGCCCGCAAAATGATATAAGAGTTGCATAAAGATCCATAATTTTGGCTGGTGACTGGTACTGCACAGCTTCCTCCGTGGTTTCATCCCAGTGATTATCGTTTTCTAAAAGATGCAGAGCTTCACATGCTTCTCTATAAGTTGCGCATTCCTGACCATTGACAGTTCTAAGGTCTTTATATCCTGTAGGACCCCAAACATGGTGCAGCAGCAATCGTAAACAGAAACATTCAAAATTAGTTACATGGACGGTATACACACGGCCAAGGGCATCTGATGACTTTATACCGGGCCAATTTGCAACAGGCGCGCCTTGAATGCGGCGTTTCCACTCCTTCCTAGATGTGTTCCAAGTATAATAGCGGGGGACTTCAGAATATAACAACGTTTTTGCAAAGGGGTCGGTTTGAAAAAGTTGAAAGAAGGCTGTTAGTGTAGTTTTTGGCGGTGATGCAATTCTTTCTTGGAAATTTCTTTCCGTGAAATATACACGGTCTCCATTTTCTTAGTGCACAGCAAGGTGAGTAACTGTTGGGTGCCTTTGGTGTAAAGGCAAGCCAAGAAGACGCCACGCTGCCTCGTTACTGCTGACATAACGCCCTTCTTGAAAGGTCTGTACTTCATTAACGGGATTTGCCTCATCTTCACTCCTGAGATTAAATATAGCTTGGTCGCTTCCTTTATTTATGTACTTACAGATATACTTGATTGCGCGGACAGAGCTACATGCTTCTACATTAATGTGGGCATTAAACATTTTACATAGAATGGGCGAATACGGGACAATCCAGCTGTTATCTAAGGTTTCGAACGCTCCAGAGCGAGATTTGATTGTAACTTTCCTGCCACCATCTTCGGGAGCTCTGCGTCTGTATAAAGGGTAGCCATTGTCATTGTGCACTGTTTCTTTTAATAGCTGTTTAGGGAATTTCTTTGTACATTTTCCTTCTTTCATACATGGTGATATTGAATTTCGTGCTCCACATGGACCGTGAATCATATTTCGGACGATGGTATCACACAATTCTTTATCTTGCTCAGGATCCGGAATCTCGGCGCTTATTATGTCGTCTATTTGGCTGGGCCGCAACTTCTCTTTAAGCCATATTAGAATGTTAGCATGCGGTAATCCTCTTTTTTGCCATTCAATTGAATACATGAAGCACTGCACCTCTCCGAAAATTTTCCCTTTGTTAATTACATACATTAATTTTTGTACTTTTAATCTAAATACTCCAGCAACTAAATCGTGTCTGTCAGTACTTTTTTGGCCCGGCATTAGCTCCTCGGTTATTTCTTTCCATGTGGGATTGCAAGTAAAAGTAACAAAAAGATCAGTTCTTCCGTAAGTTCGTACATAGGCCAATGCGTCTTGTGTGTACTCATGTAGGTAGCGGGGACTGTTAACGAATGATGAGGGCAGAATTACTATTTTACCTAAATCTCTGGTGTTTACATTAGCGTCGCTAGAAACTGCATCTTGTAAATGTATATAATTCTCAACGCGCAGCTTTCTTTGATTTAAAGATATATAACGGAGACGTTCAGTTTCTACCTTCACATCATGTCACAAAAATTGATGAAATAATGTCTACACCGGGCTAAGAGGTTAAAATCATTTTCTCGCAACATCACATGATACGCATAAAAATCCATACATGATACTTTTTTGTTCGGAGTAGGCTCCTTTGTGACCGGGTTAATGAATGGAATTTGAAAATGATATCCCTCTTGTCCTTTGCAATAAATCAATGGGTATTGCAGAGCGTCATAAAACTTGTGTGTGTCGGCTACCCGTTGCAACGTATCATCACGTGTTCGCAAGACAATGTCTCGTGAAGAAAATTGATGGATGAATCACCACTAATTACGGCTGCTATTTCGTTTATCAAAGGTGCATTGTAGCGCCTTTCATGCTCTCCCGAGGGGTCCGATCGGCGTGAATGACGACTTTATAATCCTCTTCAGGTAGGTTTTCTAAAGCAGTTTTAAATATTTTGACTAAAATGTTACGTTCATGCAAGAATCTTTGAATTTTGAACACTGTGTTTCTCTCAACTCCCTGGATAAATTGGCAGCGAGGGTCTATCTCAATTTCTTCGTCACCCATAAAATATACGTGTAAAAATTTATGCTGTTCGTTTTCAGCTGGAAAAAGTGAACCTATTCTATGAGAAATTTGCCCTTGCGCTGTAAATGTAGGCGAAAATCCCGGCATTATTGGAATTACCCCGTCAACTCCGAAGGACGTCATTTGAAAGCATGAGTTATATTTCCGGATCCTATTTAAAAAGCGCCGTGACTCATTAGCATCATATAAAAAGAGAGTTTTCAAAGGTTCTTTTGCTTCCCCAAGTAACGGAAGAGACACTTTGCCATTGGAACAGCACATGCCTGCGGTCTCATCTTTCCATTTTAAAGCGCTGCAAAATCGACACGCCTTGTCCATCAGTCCGATAACAACTAACCTGTGATTTTTATAATCAATCAACGGATCATAATTGAATGCTGCGTCATTAAAAACCGACCAATTGTTTCTTTGAAAATTTTGTCGACGTTCAGCTCGTAGCAGTGCATTTGTATCTCTTCGCGCCTGTGTCTGTTCTGGTGTTTCAGAACCCCTTATAGTAGATTGACGTTCAGCTTGCTCAATGAGTCTGTGTTGTGTTGTGTTTCATCAGGTGTTTCCGCGGCTCTTAAGGCGGCCCGACGTTCCGCTTGTTCAAATAGCCTTTGCTGACTTTGAGCAGGTGTTTCAGTAGCTCTTAAAGTAGATTGACGCTCTGCCTGTTCAAGACGCCTTTGCTGACTTTGATCAGGTGTTTCAGTAGCTCTTAAAGTAGCTTGACGCTCTGCCTGTTCAAGACGCCTTTGCTAACTTTGAGCAGGTATTTCAGTAGCTCTTAAAGTAACTTGACGCTCTGCCTGTTCAAGATGCCTTCGCTGACTTTGAGAAGGTGTTTCAGAAGCTCTTAAAGTAGCTTGACGCTCTGCCTGTTCAAGACGCCTTTCCTGACTTTGAGAAGGTGTTTCGGAAGCTCTTAAAGCAGCCTGACGCTCTTTCTGTTCAAGACGCCTTTGCTGACGTTGAGAAGGTGTCTCAGATGTTCTAAAAGCAGCCTGACGCTCTGCTTGTTCTTGCCTTCTCAGTTCAGCATCTTCTAAAGATTCTAGCGATCGAGCTAATCTTTTCGCTTTTCTTTGAGAAGATACTCTTGAAAGGCTGGACTTACGTTTGCGAGGCATTATGAAGTAACAAAAAACCTATTTATAAACTTACTTACTTACTTATCTTCACGCACAATTCCTAACGGGGTAGCCAGAGAGAACAGATCTGATCGAGATCAGATTTATAAAAATACGTTAAAATACCTAAAAGGAATTAAATTTCCTTTTAAATATTTTTTAAAAGCAAATCCAAAATATCTAAAAGGAATTAATATTCCTTTTAAATATTTTTTAAAATCATAACAACAAAACCAATTCAAGACACAACACGAATCCGAAAACGATAGCCAAAAAAAATCGAATCAACTTAAACCAAATCGCAGAAAACCGAAATCGAAAGCAGTAGTCAATATAAATATAACCAACAAAAAAGAAGTAAGTGTATAGGAAACCGTATACACTATCTATACTATTAATATTCCTTTGAAATATTGTTAAAGGACCTAAAACAACAAAAACCAATTCACGATTCTAAATAAACAAAATCCAAAATCTAAGTCAGAGTCTAAATATGTATAAAGGAATACCAACCAAATCAACAAAACCGATCCAAGAAAATACACAATTCCGAAAATGAAAGCCAATATATATCCATTCAACTTTAACCAAATCACAAAGTAAATAACAAACAACCGAAATTGAAAGCCGGTAGTCGAATAAGCTACGAAATACAAACAATTTAAGCGTATAGGTACCGGCTCAACGGCGTGAGTTAAGTACATGTCAGGAAACATTTCGTTACCGCGTTTTAAAAACCTAGTAACGACATCTAGCGGAATCAATTTAAACTATGTATACGTTGGTTAATAAGAACTCTCAAAAAATATTTTTCTTATAATTTTGCACAATTTTTCTTATTGTAATACCTTACCTTGCGGGGTAGGCAGAGCATCAACGGGGGGACTTCTACCCACTAAACACCACCTGTGAAACTGGCTTTAACCTGGTAAGATCTTTTAGCCGCATCGGAAGCGACACGCACTTCTCCGCAGTTTTCATTTACTTTAATATCCATTAAATAAGGGTTTTCCATTGCAGTACCGAGTACGGGATGTACGAGCCAAACTGCGGTATAGAGAACCTGATGATGTCGTGGGGTCACGACGAATATCTTTACCGGGTCCTCGTTCACAACAAGTCAACCCTGCCTAAGCAAGCACTGTATATGATAAGGTACGTTCGCAACACTTCTTTCACGACGGTCCATTTAATTAGTGACATTTTTGAAGCACATTAGGAAATGCCTTAAAATTCTTCTCCTAGCGCTTTGCCTTACGCTGCTATAGCTATTTCATAGTTGTAGCACAAGTGAGTCGTCTTAACCGGGAAAGGACCACGCTCTCACCGTACTCGTAGCGTAAGATAGCAACTTAATACGGCTGTGGTCCGTAAAGTGGAGTAGAGAACCAAATAACCTTTTACTGGCATCATAAAAGCGTCTCCGAAACTTTTAGGACCACACTCTCAGAGAATACTAGCATAAAGTAGCAGCTTAACGCTGCTGTGTTTCGTATGTTGAGTGTAGAGAACCGGAAACTGTTTGTCATCCTTATTTTTACAAAAAATTGAGCTGGCTTTACTATCCTGTGGTGGAGCGGACTCGTTCGTGCTGCAGCCACTATACGCTGCAGTATACTCGTATTGGAAAGTTAACCTACGATGTTCACGTGTCAGGTACCACTCATTCTACCCGTGGCACGCGGGCGGCGACTACAGCCATCTTATCACCGACAAGGACAGCTATATCAAAGACGCCGTACTTAAGTTCAAGTGAGTTCAAATTTATTGTTGTTTTCACATTAAATACAATGAAATTCCATCCACTGCATATTTTAATTTCAGCCATTTCTAATTTTGACGGCGATCAAGTAATACGTAACGCAATTTAACTTATTATAACAGTGGTAGAGCCACGCGGCCGCCTTTGCTGTTGCACGCATGGGCCGGCTCAAACCGAGGAATCCACGACCCAAACTACTCCACTCCTCCTCCCTCCTCCCTGCCGCGCTATCCGTGAGTTTCTGCAACATCAGGGGACTTCATTCAAACCTTAACGCCGTCCACTACCATCTGGAAACGGCGAAGCCAGCCTTGCTCTTTCTAACCGAGACACAGGTGTCCTCACCGGCTGATGCTTTGTATTTCTCCTACGCGGGGTACAAATTAGAACACTCTTTTGTGTCCCGGGCTGGAGTTTGCGTGTATGTTAGAGAGGACATCTGTTTTCGACGCCTCGGCAGCCTTGAAGGTACGTGTTGCAGCTGCTCACGGGCGGCGGTAGTCACTGACCACTGACCATCAGGTGAGCCGTGTACTCGTTTGCCCTTTCTCCTATAAAAAAAGAGAACAGAATGGAAACTTTTTTATCCAATATAGATTCCCCTATCCTAAATCCATCCGTCCATTACAGATTGCAGCCCATAAAAGTCCGCTGCTGAACATAGGCCTCCCCCACAGATTGCCCTCAAGGGGGATTTGGCAATAGTTGGTAAGCTGGACAGGCGGGTTGGCAAACGCGGTTTTTTGGTTGAGTTGTTATCTGGAAGACGCTGCTGCCCGTCTCTTATTTCAGTTCCCCTCCGTCGCCTCTCACGACTCCCACGGGACGCTGTGGCCTAGTGGATGTTCGTGCACCGCCACCACACGCTACAGATTATAAATAATACTTATTGTAGTCACTCTTACGTTTTATTTACAACTGGTTCGGAAAACACCTTTGTGTTGGGAATAATCAACATAAAACCCAGCGGGATTTTTAAAAAAAAAGAACAGTTTGTAATCATAAAGTGAACACAATGGTTAAAATATAAAATACATTAGTTGGTAGCGTTCCCCTCATTCCCAGGGGTTATTATAACCATACATTTAATATTATAATAACCTTTTTTATACAATTTTTGTTTAATATATTTTTTAAACTTGGCATAAGTCACATTTGTATATTTTATGAGATTTTTTGTAATATCCATAGTTCCAAGAATGAATAACGGACTCTGTGGGATTGAGTTACTAGTACTTACTAGCTTATGGTAGATTTTTAACCTCACATTTAAATTAATTTACTAATAAACTTCTTCTGATGATGAAGACATCATCCGCCCGTAAAAGGCACTGCTAGACGTAGGTCTCTCCCGTTGTAGGGAGGTTGTAACGGGCTGACGGTCGCAATACCAGACAGCTCGCGCTTTTGACACTGTTATCCGTTGCACGTTTGGGTGTTTTGTTTATGCCTTAAACGAGATGGTTATACTTTATATCGCAAGGCGGCATTTTCTGACATCTCTCATAGTCGCGTCTTACGACACCCACGGGCGAATCCACACCATTACTTGCAATGTACTTATTACATTAAGCGTCCACGTCTTTGACTGAAAAGACTTTAGAATAAATTTAAAATCTAAATATGTCCACAGGACCCTTTTATGTGCCTGTTATGAAATACGAAAAATAAAGATCGCGATATTTCATCCATACAAAATTTATTTTCGTATCTATTATTTTTCAAATTTATGTATTTGAAAAACCAAATGATTCTTCAAAGATTTAAACATCAGTTATTGTAAATATAAGTATCTATAGTTTAATATTTGAGAGTGCACGCCTTGCAATACATAACGCAGTATTGGTACCGACTTTGTTATATGGCAGCGAAACCTGGGTATGCCAGAAGAAGCATAAAAGTAAGTTGAATGCAGTGGAGATGCGATCTCTTCGTAAAATGTGCGGCGTTACCATAGCCGACCGAAAGCGAAACGAAGAGATTCGCTATATGGCAGGATCGAAAGATGACCTTATCACAAAAATTGATAGGGGCGTACTCCGATGGTTTGGGCACGTTGAGCGAATGAGTGAAGACCGAATGGTGAAGAAAATATATAGCGCGAAAGTAAATATTAAAAGGTGTCGAGGTAGACCGAGACTAACTTTCGAAAACCATGTGAGCAAATTACTCGAAGAGGGGAAGGTCAAGAGTACTCGGATACCTAGACGTGCATGTATGAAGAAGATAATGAACCTGAAAGAAGTGAAAGAGGTATGTAAGGATCATGACACTTAGCGATCTGTTCTCTCTGGCTACCTCGTTAGGGATTATGCGTGAAGATAAGTAAAGTAAATTAAAGTATAGTTTAATATAATAAACAACCTAATGAAACCATGTCTGCAGCCAATACGACCTGTACACGAAAAGCGCGGCAGTACCGGACATTGAGGCGCTGTGGCCCTACTACGAGGGTCTCATACAGAGGTACATCCCCGGCGTGCTCGAGTGGTAGACACGTGGTGAGGGCTTCACTCAACAACTTTTACAGCCACCAGGGCGGCGCCGCTTTGAAATGAGGTGTTTGACTGATTTCTTAGCGGGGGAAGTTAATTTGTTAGAAAAATGTAAAGAATAATGTTTCTTTCTGAAAAATTAGTTATATTTTATATTAATTAAAATAGAAGTGGATAAAAAAACTAAGGACATTGTTAGAAGTAGAATTAAAAAAGTTTAAAATGTGTTAAAAATTAAAGAAAATAGCACTGAGGCATTGTTTTGTGTATATACATACACTGGAAACAGAAAAAGTTTTACCTAAAACCTAAAATTGACACGGTGTGATGAATTCCGCGATAAATAAAATCACATCAGTCCCAACTAGCGACATCTGGCGAGCGAGAAGATTATCAGCCCTCATTGAAGTAATAGTTTTCACAATAATCATTGTTTAAATTTATGACTAAATCCATTGTGATAAATAGTTGTTTTCCATTTAGATCCATACTTTCTAACATTTTAGGGTTAAAATACGATGTCAGTGTTATGTAAATTATACATGCCGATGTTTAAAATAATAAAAATGTGATAATATTTGTATTTTTATCATTATATTTAATGTTGTTTACGTTAAGTTATCGCAGTTGATCTATGACCGATGTGTATGTTTAAAATAAACTACGTAATACGTTAATAAAAACATTGTGATATTTTTCGTTATTGTTTCATTTTTGTTTAATTCTTCACTCGTATGATAACTAAAATTTACTAGATTTTACCTTTATAGCCTACAAACAGTCCACTGCTGGACAGGCTTCTCTTATAGAAGCGATACTTGGCATGGTTGCCACGCTTGGTAAGCGGGTTAACAACATGGATGAAATAAGTTTGAGGAGGTTCGTCCCGCGCCACTACACGATACTGATAACCTACTTTACTACCTTACTGACACTAAAATACAATAAAACTAAAGTAAAATCAACATTTCTAGCCTTGATCAAAATAATATTTTTATAACACAAGGACCAACGAGCTTGAAGTCCAGTTGATGGTAAATGCTACCCTCTAAGAACAAACCTCATACAAATAACACTACATGAGAATTGTTGTAACCCATGAGCCTCCAACCCGAGGGCTGTGATGATGAAACAACTTACATAGCCTGTGATTACTTTAAACAAATTAAACTGTAACCCCAATGTCTACCATTACACATTAGGTACTGTTTTTTTTGAAGTGAAAACTCGTGTAGGATCGTTATCATTTGACACCAGATGAAATGAAAAAGCGACGCTAAAAAGAGACAAACATATACATCTATAGGATTTAGCCTGCGAGAGAATGAAAAAGAATACAGTATAGTGTTTATTATAAAAAAATTATACCTCAGTTACATTAAACCCACAATTATCCTACTTCTAACATTTTGCATTCGTCTCTTCTCAAGAAGTTTAGTTTTCTGAAGGTTTCACTTGTACCGTGTGAACTGCACACATATTTTTTTATAGAATAAGGGTAACTAGCGAGCACACAGCAGCCCACCTGACGAAGTGGATTCTGTGATGCATAGATATCTAGATCTATCCTCGATTAAAAATGAAAATGCAGATGCGGTATCACCTTTGAAGACTAAGATGGAATGCCTCGTATCCAGTAAAAAGGATCTTCAATTCTCTACACTTACCATACGAAACACAGCGGCCGTGATGTACTATTTTAGGTTGGTACTCTGTGCAATCGTGGTTCTTGCCTGGTCGAGCCGACCCGTTCGTGCTACAACCATAGTATAGCAAAATTCGTATATAGATAATAACGTAGAGCGTCTTTTTAATGACAAATAAAATATAAAAAGCTGTGGTTGGCGACCCGCCAGCCTAGCGTGGCAACTGTGACGAATATCTCTTATATCGCCATCCGAGCCGAGGTATGGGGCCTGTGTTTAACAATAATAAACTTGGAACAGGGTAAGGAATGATGAGTGAATGGTACATTAGGAACTATTAGGAATATTTAAAGAAGTGTGCAATAAAAGACTCAGTAAATAATAAACCAGGAACTTTATTTAAGCTATATTATGTACAAAAATACAAATATCTCAAAATAGATAATAATTATTCTATTATAGCTTCAACAAGCGAAGTCGAACACCCGGGCTCCGTGCCCGCGAACATCTCTACTGCCTAGTAGCCTGTCAAGCATACGCGTGGGATTTTCATTTTTACGCCCCTCTTAATAGAGTTCAATTTGTAACACGTATACTGACAGACTTCCAGCCAATATGGTACATATAATTGTTAATATTGGACTCAATTGCCTTCTTACTTCAACACGGGGTAGCAAATAAATACTTATACACATATTTATGTTTTTAATGGCTTTTCAGTTCACACTGAGGCGCCTGTGTTGAGGCGCGCAGGTAACATAGCGATAAAAATCGAAACTTAATTCATAATTTATTATGTCAACTTTTAGCAAAAAAGTTCAAGACGATGATAACAAGAACACAAGTCATGCTATACGATCAAGTACATTCAAGCGCATTCACTTAAATACACAATACATTAAATTAGTTCAAAACATTCCTAATGTTAATTAATTGTGAATAAAAAATCGAACCAGTGGAAGGATGTGGAAGCAACTGAATTTTATTTTTGAACTAGAACTTAGAACTTGTATATTTTTGTATTCTTTATGAAAAATTCTCAATTAAATTCAATCCAGGAAGTCTATAATATAAGAGGTTTGTACATAATTATTTTGTAAGGAGAGCACACAAAGAATTCCATTAGTAGGTAATCGTTTACATCGACAGGTCGGAACCCTTCTCGTGCACACTAACTTTTTAATTATGTGTAAATGTCTTCTGAAGCAGTAAACACGAAAACGCTTTCTAACGAAATCCAAAAATATAAGTTGTATTTGAATTTAATTCAAAAAATGAGTCCTCAGTTAAACTTGGTATCTTCGTTATTTTACCAAAAAACCCCTTACTCCCAAAAGTCAGACTAAAAGGTCAAATAATAAAAGTTGTTTTCGCAATGTTTCTTTATGGCATTTATTTTGGAGTTGTACTGCAATTGACTCGGTGGAACAAAACACGTTACTACGCTCTAGGTGAGAGCCAAATAAATTTTAATATTTTTGTCATTTAATTGCCATTGGATATAATATTTTGCAACTAAGTATAACGTATGACCAATATACAAAGGTTTTCTTAGAGTATATCGTTATTGTCAGCATCTCGCTTCAAAAACTTAAAATTGTCATTCGCAATTATTTTAAAATAACCAAAATTATAATGCAATGAAAATGATTCAGATGCGTTATATACCTATATAAGGTAAGAAATGAATTTACATCACGACTATAAATACACTTGGCATCGGACGCAAGAATAGGTAAGCTTTATCGAACGAATCTTAATATCAAAATCGCTTACAGTTCTGCTTAGGGATATCCAAAGATGTTTTATAGGTACAGATACCGTGTTGCTAACACATCGCACCGTTCACAGTGACGCCAGTCTTTGATTCATGTGTGCGTGAGTACCACGTGACGCGCATATCTTACGTACCATGCCTGCATTAGTGTGCGTGACTTCGGTAATAATAGTGCGAATCGATTGCCCAAAAATTTGGGAGATTTTATATTTCATTCATATTGACATACCGGAGTGTAAAATATGTGTGCGTGGCGTGTGCATTTGTGTACGTATGTGAATGGGGATATACACACACACAAGGGATATGGGTGGTTATGTGTGTTTTATGTAGGTCTGTATGAAAATCGCACTAAAATAGTGAAGATAAGTAATAAAAACTAGATATAATTAATATAACAGTTAAAAATAAATCAAAAATCACATTAGATATTTATGTATCTAACATATATTGAACTAATCTATTATTATTGATTATATATAGATTACTGCACTTTCGTACCTTAAAACCCAAAATATTGACGCGAAGACATTAATTATTTTTAATCTTAAGTAAAATGACGTACAAAAGTAAGTTTGGTTAAGTGTAAACTTCGGCCAAGAGATAGCAAATGTTTATTTTTTTTAAATTTCATATATCGATACAGTTTCATGACTAGATCAAATCATTGCGTAAAATCAATTAAATCCTGCCACTGGAAGACGATTAAAAGATTGTGTGTTTAAAGGCTACATTTTGTACTGTAAAACCTGTAAATAAATAAAAAAAAATATAAAATCAATGTTGTTTGTGTATAAGTGCCCTTGACATGAAAGTAAATTGAACATTATATTATAATTATATAATAAACAATAATATAACATAATTATATAACAAATAATAATATAACATAATTATCATAATAATATAATTTAATCACACAACTAAAGCCCTCATTAGTAATGTAACGGTAAAAGAATTTTCAAAACCAGTCAAGTAATTTTTGAGATAAGCCAAATGAAAAATATTCATAGAAAGTAGTGCCATCTATAATAAAATACATTACATACCTACATTAGACATCTTTAATTATACGTAACATTCTAGTGGTAAAAGAATTTTCAAAATCGGTCAAGAACTGTACGAGTTTAGCTAAAAAACATATTCGTTGATGGTAGTGCCCTCCATATCAAAATACATCCTACATTTCACAGTCATAATAGCATTCTAATGGTGAAAGAATTTCTTAAATAGGTCAAGTAGTTTTTGAGCACCATTCCAAAAAGCGATTCAGCTTAGCCAACCGCACACACAATAAAATCATAAACATCCTTTTTCGTTTGTAGTCGGATAAATAACCGGTTCTCTAAGGTTGCGTATCGGCTGCTTTGGATAAATATCCGTTATGAACAGTTGCTTTACATCTATTAATGACATTAAAATAGGGAAAAACATTTCATACCGTAGGTAACACTCGAATATTATTGCGCAGTATTATTACTTGTATTGACATTCAGCTTTCGTATTATGTTATCAAGAAATACACCAGAAAATTGTATATTTACTTATGAAAAGTGATGCTCTTATCTTTTTCTTTTTTCCAAGAGTAATTTTTACATGATTTCACAGCACAAACAGTCATCTTCCGAAATTAAAAACACTGGTGCGTGATGTATGTTCGCAGTGAACGTCGCTGACATAATGGCGGAACGATCGAACGAATACGCCAATATTGGCGCCTTTTAAATGGAAGCGTTTTAGGCGCGCGTACACGGTATCTGTACCTATAAAACATCTTTGGGGATATCGTTCTGCACGTGGCTATATGACGGAACTTGCAGAGTGAGGTCACAGGGCTGTAGTCTGTTGATAGCGTAGAGTACACACCAAGTAAATAAGATATACGAGGGAGAGTACAATGAGTACATGATTAGATATACTATATTTACTATGATATATTTTATAAATAAGCTGTGTGCTCATATAACGTATAATATTTAAAGTCATTATAAAACATATCCACGAACTCACTGCGAAAACCCAGGGATTAATTAAGAATTAACTGCTTACTTTGGCAAGAGCTCTGACTGGACATTGATGTTTAAAGAGAACATAACTATGTTAGGATTAACCACTCAGAGATGAGCCGATTCTGTTCCTTAACGGAAGAAACACCCCTGCGCATTGTGATTTCAAACCGCTAATGCGCAAAATTAACACTTTTCTGGGAAACTACGTACCTACTTAGCTCAGAAGCAGCAGGCTTAGTGGTTACGAGTAAATGTTGCCACAGCAGCGATAGCAATAGACTATACTATTAGAGGTATTCATCTTGTTACACCTGCACAGCCGCTCCGACAAAGTAATACAGAAGTCGGTCGACGACGCACACGCACACAAGTATTAAACAACAGCCATCAGGCAATTGTTTGTTAGTGAATATTTTAATATATCTAATTAAATTGATTTAGCTATCGAAAACATATTTATCTCAAAACTTTCAGAAACCCTTTGTTGTTTATTAGCATGGTTAAATTAAAAGTTTACATAATTTTATTAAAGTTGTCGACTGTATGCAAACATCGATATATATCTTTGCCTATATAAATACTTAAATTCGTAAGCACAAGCCATTATAAATTTTATCTCCTAAACAATCAGGTTTATCTACTCACGCGTATTTCAAGGCTCCTTTCCAGCTAAGGCATTTTGCTTATATCTAATACTTTCAGTCCAAGTAAAATCACGACTCGATAAAGTCCTATTTTCCTTACTGCAACTTTTTAACTTGAGACTCAACTGCAAGGGGCATAATCGCTCGAGTGTTTGAATTTTTAACCACATACCGTTGCAACGGAGCTTGCAGTCGATCGACATCAACTTGTCGACGGTGCCAGCTACAACTAACCTATCAGTCTTTTTTACGGAAAGACGGTCATCACATCCTTACACACCAATAACAAAGGAAGTCATTTTCCTTACAACACAACCGGTATATAAAATGGCGGCTTGACACGAAATGATTACAAGGAATGTTTAGTTGTTACATATACGAGGAGATTTTTAAAAAAATGTATACTACCATCCATTAAGCGAATACAAATTTTCTAAAGTTATACAATTTTGGACTTTAACATCTTTAAAATATGTTATGAAACATTGGGAATGTAATTCCATTTTTATCACAATACGAATAGAGCTTAAGTCTCGAAGTGTTTATAGATGCTAGTGACGTACGCCATCACCTGCTGCCAGTCAGGTCTCTCCTGCTGGATCATGTCTTGAATGTTCTGTGTAGAATAAAACACTGTTTAGTTGTGTATCACCATGTGTCCATCAGAGAGAATCCATCAACCCATTTTAATCCAACTATGCGCCAATACTGTGACGAATTAATTCTAAAATATGATAGAGTATAAACACCTAGTATAGCACAGATCAGATACCAAGACCAGTGACAAGTATTTTGTTTAATTTATTATCAGCAGTGATTGACAACAGTCCTGCCTGGTGATAAGTGGTGATATCAACACTTACCACTATCTTGCGACAAGACAGTGCGATTTATCACTTAGGTCAATGTAGCTATAAGTGATAAATAACACTGTCTTAGTATTTATAGTATATATATATTAGTATAAGCCTGTTCTCTTCTGCTGTGATGACAAAATACTCTGTGTTGGCGAGAGCAATATGACAGCGATGCGTACGTAGTGTCAATGTGCGTGTGAGTGTGCGTGTGGTGTGCGTACCAGCGTGGTGGGGATGCCGGCGGCCTCGGCAGCGGCGAAGGCGAGAGCGAAGTTGGTGCGCTTGTCGTGCTGCGACAGCGACGCGTACGGCACGCGCGCTTCGCCCACGTACGAGTGCAGCAGTGCGCACAGCGCCAGGCCGTCGTTCCACGACGAGCTGTGCACCGCCAGCCACAGAAGGCGTATTGTTTAACATTAACTCTATTTAGAATTTTTCACTTTATAGAATAAGCACGACAAACGAGGATACAGTTCACCTGATGGTAAGTGGATGCTGTAAGTTACTGTCGGTTACAGGCTGTGACTGTTAGACATCTACATTTATTCTCGATTAAATATCAAAATGCAGATGCGTTGTCACTCGTGAGGACTAAGTTGGACTACTATGCCTTGTTTCAAGTAAGAAGTACGTTGGTATTGTGAGAGCATGATCCTCCGCCGGGCGAACTGACTCTTTCGTGTTAAAACCAACATAGAGTAGATTGCCTCATAGGAAGCATATTTACCATAATTGCTTCGCTTGGCAAACGGGTTTACAAACACAGTTACAAGGAAAACGCCGCTGCTTATCACTTGATTTGTTTCCCTCCGTCGTCTTTTACGACAGCCATGGAATGACATGGGGTTGTGCATATTCACCGCCCCTACTCGGTTAGATACCGCCACATCAGTTTAATATAAAATCTATTTAAAAATATAGCTATACTAAAAGGTCAATAACAAATATTCACAAAATAATACAGAGAATCAAAATATAACACAATTACAAACAAATCTGCATCAACGATTTCAATCTAGTTGTCGTGTGGTGGCGTCGTCATACATTAATCCATTCCGTCATTGGTATCGTATAATACGATCATACAAACTGCCAGGAAGGTGTTACTGCTTCCGATAGATGACATCATGGCCGAAGATCAGCGATTGGGAGCGTCAAAGGATTTCATGTCTATAGCACATTCGCGTTAAGAAAATTGTGAGTGCAACTGCAGGGCAAATGTGCATTCATAGTGGATGCATCCGGCTCGAAACACAATAAATTAATTAGTAAAAATAGAGAAGTTACATGTGTTTTTTTATTTTAGAAAAATTGTGAAGAAAAATTTAATAACAAAATTAATAATTCATTTTCATGCAATTTACAAGCAAAAATAGTTTTTTCAAAATGTAAATTTAAACGCCAGTGACGTCATTTTATCGCTTTAGTGACGCCACCGCATGGTAAAATGATAAAACACTCATGTTTACGTTTTCAAAATTAAAAAAATGATATTATATAATAAAGGTTAAACATATTTTAGTTACTTATGTTATGACACATGGTGATCTGAATATAGAAAATACAAAATACATCATGATTAGCCCACAACCTCAGCGGATATAATGACGTCACAACCAATCACAAGTCTTTTTTCATACTCTTTTTTACTAAAAATGGAATTGTTCATAAAAAAATATTTTTTTAAATATATGTACTTCAAATTAATTATTCTTTTATATATATAAATTTGTGGCCAAAAATGAATGCAACTTCTCTATTGTTAAACACGGAAGTAATTACGCAAGGATAATATATTAAAATAATTGGTAATATGATAATGGTAAACAGCATGAGCCCACGCGGCGTGGTTGGTGAACGATCGTGAACTGTCTTTATTAGCTATTGTGATGGTAAAGGTAAATAATTTGGATCAACATGTAAATGCTGACTGCGTGCGACATAACGTAAATGCAATGTACTTTGTACGAGCAATTATATAATTTATAGAAATGGATACAAATCACCTTAACACGAGTAAGTTTTCGCTCATATTTATTATAGAAGAACATTCCGGGAGTTCTAATGACATCACCCAAATGTCGCATGAAATTTTTGTGTATTCACAACACGCGGTCACAGCGTTTCTTCCATCGCATAACGAATACCACGTGTCGTGTAGGATGCTCTTCATAACAGTGGTAAAAGTGAAAATAACGTTCCAAGAATTACATGTAATCTATTTTGAATAAAAACTTACGTAGGACACTCAATAAGTTTTGAGGTATACAAAAAGTTTTCTAGATACTATTAATATTTATTTTACATCTTTTCAAAATATTCTTCATCATGCTCTATACAAAGTTCCATTCGCCTAAATCAACTCTGAAAGCACTGTTGTCAGTCTTGATCTGAGAGGTCGCAAATTGCTTCTTCGTAGGTAGCCACGGTTACTTCGGTGCTTGGAAAGAAAACTTTTACTTTCTTTGACTCTTGCGAACAAAATAAATCACAAGGAGCTAAGTCAGCGCTGTAGGGTGGGTGACTTAGAGTTTCAACACCAGATTCCTCAATAAATGCTTTTGTTCTAAGGGAGGTATGTGAAGAGGCGTTATCGTGATACAGCATGTATTCCCGAAGCCCGGTCTTTGGTCTTGTCTTCCGAACAGCTTGAAAAGCTTAGGTAAGGCATCTGTAGTATACCATACAGAGTTGACTGACCTACAATTTTCCAGCATTTACGTCGACAAATGTCCGCTCCGCGAAAAAAAACTAGCCACCATTTTTTTGCCGACTACTAAACTAACTGTAACTGTCCGTCTGAGTAGACCCATACCGCATACCGATGATTGGCTTTTATTTTCCGGATCATATTGATAGATCCGTGTCTCGTCACCAGTAACGATTTCTAAAACATACCTAAATGCCACGTTTTCAAAACGTAGACGCATTTCATGACACCAATCCACACGAGTCTGTTTTTCGCTTTCGGAGAGCAAACGAGGGATCCATCGACAACAAAGCTTCCTCACTCCAAGATGTTGATGTAGGATGATATGAATGCTCCCCGAACTAATGCCTACAATCTTTTCGATGTCCGTATATGTGATTCGTGGGTCTTCTCGCACCAACATTTCAGTAGTCCATATATTTTCTGCCGTTACTGCTGTTTGCAGGGCCCCGGTTCTGTGATCATCTTTAAAGTTAATTGTACCCCTTTAGAATTCAGCAAACCATCTAAAAATTGTTGCGCGTGATGGAGCTGAATCCCCTAATGCTGATTATAACCGTTTGTTCGGTTAAACCAAATTAAAAATTATAATAGATCATAGCGCGCAAATGTTCACGGTTAATATCCATCCTTTTAAATGAAAAGCGTGGGAAGCGTTGCAGGAAAATTAATAGAACATTGTTTTTTTTTTAATATTGAGCAATTGGCTTATGGAGTTCTATTTTTAAATAAATTTGGGTGCGTTCCATTTTTAAATTTCGAGCATCTCAAAACTTATTGAGTGACCTACGTATTCTATTCTATTCTAAAAGGAAGAAATATGAAGCGACACTAATAATTAGTTAACAATAACACTAACAATTATTGATAAGAGTACTTTTAACACATAACATAAATTGAATAAAGCTAATAATTTAATAAAGAAAATAATATGTTAAGAATACATATTTTAAACACATATTGTAAACTGAAACGTAAATTTATCACGTCTTAGTAGACTAATGACTGTATTCAACCACGTGAGCATTAGCAAATAGCAAATAGCGTAGCAAGTAGTATTGTTATTTGAAGTTACTTGTGATAACCTGTTAAAATTTATAATGCT
Source organism: Parnassius apollo (assembly GCA_907164705.1). Lineage (NCBI taxonomy): Eukaryota > Metazoa > Arthropoda > Insecta > Lepidoptera > Papilionidae > Parnassius > Parnassius apollo. The sequence goes on along the minus strand of CAJQZP010001449.1, from coordinate 734,788 downwards.
ATGCGCGCAGATCTCGTACTAAACACACCAAATTTCACCCTTAAGAAATCCTAGGGGAGTTTTATAAAGCTAATACGAACTGTAAACCTATTACTTAGGTACAAGTACGGACTACTGAATTGAAGTCTTAGGTTGGAATCCGTTACATAACAAAAGTGTTGACAACATTGTTGATATTCTTTTCCCCCACACTAGAATTTTATCCTGTATCGTGGAGGCAGTTTACATACATGAATTGCACAGGGACAAACATCCAGAACAGGAATAATTACGTGTAGGCCTTACAAATACTTGTTCATTGCTGTGCCACTGCGCTACTGAGCCGTTTAAAAAAGCACGCAGCACTGCGATTACCTGAAGTTGGTGATGTCGATGTTATTGTAGCCCATAGTCTTCTGCTGACACCACTTGAGCAACGCGTTGCGCTTGGAGCCGCCGTTCTTCACTTGCAACGCATTAAGAGGATCTTTTCTTTCACCTGGCAACACGTAATAAAATTAAAATGCAAGATTATTAAGGAAACATAATTCGATAATGATTTTAGGTTAATTTCCAGAAGTTTATTAAAAGTCCTGGAAATTAAATGTTAGAATTCATTTTCTGAATGTATGGCTTCTACATCTCTTTTTATTTTTTATTATTCTAAGCCAGCGCTTCACCACCATCCCGTCTGACGGCAAGTGCCACAGACGGTTAAGCGCACTGACTTATCAAAAACCTATTCACTCTTGCTTCAAACACAATCGGATGGGGACGCAGGTGCAGACAACATATTCCACTCCTTTCCTGTACGCATGTTGAACTATGTAGCAAACCGCTTGGTTCGAATGCGTGGTAAGTCAACAACGAAAGGGTAAAGACTGGCCGAACGTCTGATTGTATGATGGTGGAACGGGGAGGGAGAAATTAAATTATGCAATTCTTGCGCACACTATCCGAAAATGGATCCTTTAGAAAACCGAAAGGCTGGCTACGTTGCGCCTGTGCTCGAGGCTGGTGAGGTTGGTGTTCACCACATTCTGGTGACCAATAAGCCTCATAGTACGCCTTTTTACTGAGTCCAAAGTTGCTAGATGACATTTTGTACCAGCCCATATATGACACCAACACTCCTTGCACGGTCGGATTTGTGTTTTATATAAAGTAAGCAACTGTCGCACCTTTGCAAGGACTCCTAGCTTCCTTGCAGCTGCTTTGGCCTTGGACTCAATGAATCGCCACCCGAAGTTCAGATTTGAGAATATCTCAACCCCCAACAACTGAAGGCGGTTGGTGTATTCCAGTGACAGATTGCGGAAAGAAGAAGCCACGCTTATGTTTTGGAGGCGTTGAATTTTAAAAGATTGGCATCGCCCTATTCGGAGACTGCCTGTAGTGTGAGATTCTAGTAGGAGACAAGCTCTACCATAGCTTCTCTTTCTGGGATTTAATCCCGACTGGCCCGACGAATTGGTTGGTATGTCTTCACAAGTGTGCTATCGTCTACATACCCAAAGATACCGAGCACAAGCAGATCATTAGCATGCAGCAGGAAGAGAGTTGCGGAGAGAACGGACCCCTGAGGAACACCGGCGTTAGTCGTAAGAGGATCGGATGAGCAGCCATCGACTACGACCCGAAGATACCATTTACTCAGAAAGTCCTTTACCCCGTCAATCAGATCAGAGGATAAACCGTACGCTGGAAGCTTACCCCAAAGGCTAGCGTGCCAAACTCTGTCAAAGGCCTTTGAGACATCAAGGGAAACAGCAAGTGCTTCCCCACTGTTCTCGAGTGTCTCGTCTCATACGTGTGTGGCATACGCTAAAAAGTCCCCCAGCTGACCGATATCGGCGAGACCCATATTGACGGTCACTAAGGAGATCCTTCAATTCTAGGTATGCCCATTAAGCGAGCTTTATATTGAACGCTTCATAATTTTGCAGAGTCCTGAGTATTTTTCCTTATTTGCTGTATTTATATGTGCACCATTTATTGTGAGAGGCGAAAAATGTAGATTCTTATTCTTTTTTTTTTTCGGAAAGTATGATTTAGTTTGTTGTAGAAACATTAGTTATCAAACGTTATAAATTGTATGAGAACCATTCTTGCAAGAGGTTATATATAGTGTTTTTGGTCCTTCTTTACGACTGAATTAATGTAAAAGAGGCAGGCATCATCCGCGTACAGGGTAATATGCCTCTTTAAGCCCGTTTTTATATTGATATTTTTTATATTAGACACAGCAAAGGCCGAAATCCTTGGGAGACACCGTATTGAATAAACTTAGGGCGGCTAAAACGTTTATCTAGTTAAACTACATGAAAACGGTTTGTTAGATACGACTTTATCATTTATAGTGCCGATCCAATAATACCAAGTGCAGAAAGTTTACACAATAGAATTTCATGACTTACATTGTCAAATGTCAAAAAAACGGTATTTATTTTATTTATTTATTTATTTATTAGGAAGCCAACATGATATTGTACAATGATGTTTACAAATTTTATAGATTAATCTGAAGTTTAGTACATATCATACTTATAGGCTTTTATTTTTAAAAGTGGTATAAGAATCGTTGAATATGTCAAGATCGACTAATTTAGAAATTACATTATAAGTTTTTAAGGTTCTATTAATTGGAGCTGATAGTTCGACATTTGTTCTACAATACCTAGTTTTGAATAAACTATAATTTCTTATTCTATAATTAGGTCTAGGAATAACATATGATATTTTACCTAAAAGATTATTCGAGCTAATTTTATTGTTAACGATTTTGTGTAACAAGCATATGTCCATAAGCGCTCTTCGATCATTTAATGAAATCACATTACAATTATCTAGTCTTTCAATGTAAGTTAATTGCCTGTGTATTTTGTTATTATTGAAATAAAGGTACTTAAGGAATTTCTTTTGCACTCGTTCTATCCTATTTATATGTGTTTGATAATGTGGATTCCAGACAGAAGAACAATTTTCAAGATTACTAAGAATAAATGAGTTAAAAAGAATTACTTTGGATTTTTTATTTTTAAAAGTTTTAGTTACCCGTTTAATTAATCCTAAAAATTTCAATGATTTTTTTATAACTTCATCCATATGCGTAGTGAAACTTAATTTGCAGTCAATTAAAATACCTAAGTCACGAATAACATTTGTCTTTTTTATGACAAAATCATTAATTTTATATTCATTAAAAATTGGATGGATTTTTTTATTAAAAGATATTTGGTAACATTTTTCATGATTAAGGATTACATTATTGAGCTCGCACCAGGAGACCAGCCTATTAATATCATTTTGTAGTAAGTTTCCATCATTAACGGTTTTTATTTCTTTAAACAATTTTAAATCATCTGCAAAGAGAAATACATCACTATTCAGGAAACAATTTACTACATCGTTTATAAAAATATTGAACAGAGTTGGCCCCAAGTGTTGGCCCTGTGGCACACCTGAATATGCTATAAATGCCTCAGATTGAAATCCATTTATTACAACCTTTAGCTTTCGGTTGTGTAAGTAAGAAAACACCCATTTTAAAAAGGAGCTGTGGAATCCATAACATTCAAGCTTTTTTATTAGTATGGAATGATTCACGACGTCAAACGCTTTGGAGAAGTCTGTATAAATTGCATCAACTTGGAGGTTTTTGTCCACAGACACACATAAATTATCAATATATTCACAAAGATTTGACTCTGTGGACCTTCCTCTCAAAAATCCATGCTGCCTATCAGTTAGTATAGATTTCATGTGCCAATTTATTATTGGACAGATGATAGCCTCAAACACCTTTGGGAATACGGATAGTATTGATATGGGCCTGTATTTTGTTATATCGGTCCTATCTCCGCTTTTAAAAACAGGCACAACTCTAGCCTCCTTCCAAGCGCTTGGAAAAAAACCCTCTTTCAAGGAAGCATTATATATGATACTTAAAGGGCGCGCTAGGGCTGCTGCACATTTCCTAGCAAAGAAAGGCGGTATATTGTCGGGACCAGCGCTTTTATTGCTGTCAAGTTTCTTAAGCTTTGATTCTACTTCCTCTACACTTATATGTATATTAGATAAAGTTTGATTAATACCAACGCATTCAATGTTAGGAATCTTATTTTCTTTGCCTATAGGATAATCAGAGTATATACTTGAGAAATGTTTTGCAAAGCTATTACATATGTCTGTACCATTGGAAAAAATTTGTGCATTTAATGTCATATACGAAGGATATTCACTTTTATTATTTCTTATCTCCTTTAAATATGACCAAAAATATTTTGGATTACTAATTATATTTTCTTCTACATTTTTAATGTGATTTTTATAGCATGAGTTTATTAAGGTTTCACATCTTTTACGCAGTAATTTAAACGAGATTTCATCAAGAGGGTTTTTATACTTATTATATAAGTTTCTGTATTTATTTTTTTCTTTTAACCTTTTTATTAAGTCTTTTGAAAACCAACGCGGATATTTACCATTTCCTGTCTTATATTTCCTAATATGCCGACCTATAATCTCGCGGAGCTTGCAATAAAAGACTTTTAACATTTCATCAACATCACCACATGTAATAAAAATTTCATTCCAAGATATTTTTTCTATCTCCTCGATAATAATGCTGTAATCTGCATTATAAAAATTCATTCTTTCGTTTATGTTTGTTTCTAGGTGTGAAACTGGAGTAAAATTTATACTGATTTCTAGGGGAGGGTGATGTCTGTCTATGTGGCTTAAGGGATAAGGCCTTTCTCTAACTTCGTTGATTTTAAATGTACTTTCTTTATTACTTAATATTAGGTCAAGAGTTTTGTTAAAGACGATTTTCAGCTATGAAATCTATAAAATATTCGTTTATCTTGCCACTATTACTAACAGGAATAAGATATTTTTGACTAGTTTGTTCAGTCCAGATTATATCGGATAAATTAAAATCGCCTATTAATATTGTATTAGTTTGCTCAACTGATACACGGGAAACATTATCACAGAAGCTTTTAAGACACTCATAATTTAAAGGCGATGGCAAGTAAACACTGCAAATCGATAAAGTAAAATTTGGGTTACCTGCTTTAAAATCAATGTTAATCCACATATCCTCGTAGTCGCTTTCCCATTTCATAACTCTATAACTTTTAAGTTTTTTTGATACTGCAATAAGTACGCCACCACCGTCATGCTTGGTACGCAAAATAGAAGATTCTCTGTCACGTCGAAAAACCACGTATCGTTTATCTATAATTTCATTATTTAATATACTTTCACATAGCCAAGTTTCGGTTAACACAATAATGTCAAATTCCGAATTTAAAATAGCACTATATACCTCATGAGTTTTGGTTTTAAGACCTCTAATGTTTTGATAAAAGACACTAATACAGTTCATCAACTAAACAAAAGTGTAACTGAGTTAAAAATATATTATATGTTTTAAATTTCTAAACAAAAAAAAAATAATAATAAATGGTATGGTTTTAAGAAATTTCGTTAAGGAACTCCAAGTTCTTAACAAGAATTACATCAGTGGACGGCGCTTTTCTTAAGTAGATGTTACCATTCCGCGACCAGACGAATTTATACGATTTCTCTTTGGCAAATCGACGAGCAGCTGCGTGTAATGCCTTGGCTTCCGGGGTAAGATGTTCACACACGAAGACAGGCATTTTTTCACCTGCTATTCCCAAATGTGAAGAGTCCAGTTTATCAGACGGATGGGTTTTATTGTAATTTATTACATTAGCAAAGAATTTATCTCTCAATAGGGGTGTTGCAAACTTCGCCAAAACAGTTCGTGGACGATTGTTCTCCTTATTCCACTTCGCAATCCGGGTGCATTTAACTATATGGCCATCTTCTACATAGCTACCTATAGTTTTTCCTATTTGTTGTAAAGTGTTAACTAAGTTTTCACCACGGTTTTCTGGTATGCAGTGAAATTCTAAATTATTTACTCTTGTTTCTTTTTCCATAATAGTCAATCTGGAATTTATTTTTATTTGATTTTCGCGAAGCTTAGTATTTTCATTTTCATTTTTAATATTTCCTGCATAGCCTCTTCTAATTTTTTTTGTTGCTTATCGTACATAGATTGTAATATATCCATTTTATTTTTAATTTCCTGTATACCACTTACTTCCAGCCTAATAGCTTTGAGGTCTGGGCTCACTGAATTTTCTAATATATTACTTATTTCGTCTCGTATCAAGGATATTATGGTATGATTTACAGGTGTCTGCGTTTGTGTAGGAGAAGAATATATTTCATCATTTTTTGTAATTGGAGAGGCCATAAGGCCTTCAGTTTGGTTACGGCTCTGGCAAAATGAGCATTTAAATGACTTCACACTTAGGGATGTCTTCTTAAATGACGTACTGGTAAAACCAACACATTGATAGTGAAACACGGCCGGACAGGCTGTGCATTTAATCTTATCTTTTTGAAATAGGGTTGTATTACATGAATTGCAAGACATGTTACTTGTAAATAAAAGTATTAACTATATAACTTTCAATGTTGAAGATTAATCGGATATAATTTGTTAAATTTGTATTCAATATAAATTTAATAGTGGGTATCTTCGCTTACTTCTCTGCCCATCCAACGCACTTTGCAATATACAGCTGCTGTGGTCGCGCAAAAAAGGTCTTAAGCGCCGTGCATGTGAAGGCGCTTACTCGTTCATGTCAACACAGCAAAACAACACTTATCAAATTCTTGGAGAAAAAATTTTCGCACATCTATAATTGTTCTGATTTATAATTTCACTATTTTATTGTACTAAATAGTCAAAATCCATGGCTTAACTTAAAACACATTCCCACAGCTAATTTAACTCTTATTTTTCACCATCTTTTTTTTTAAATTTAGACGGAGCTAACAGCGCGTGCGTTACGTTGCGAACGACGGTATGTGAAATAAGAATAGAAGGAGAGTTAATTGAGCAAGTGGATGAGTTTTTGTATTTGGGATGTGTATTTAGCAGGGATGGTAGATATGATAGGGATATAGAACGACGAGTAAATGCAGGGAATAGAGTGAATGGGGCACTACACTCTATTATGAAGAACCAGAATGTGTCAAAAAAGGCACGTATGGTAATTCATAATGCTGTGTTAGTCCCTACTTTATTGTATGGTAGTGAAAGCTGGGTGTGGCAGAAGAAGCACGAAAGTAGAATAAATGCTGTAGAAATGCGGTCTTTAAGGAGTATGCTAGGGTTGAATCTGAATGACAGGGTGAGAAATTGCGTGATAAGAGATAAATGTGGTATGCAAGATGATGTTGTGACCAGGATTAAGAAAGGAATGCTTCGGTGGTTTGGTCATGTAGAAAGAATGTGTGAGGAAAGAGTGACAAAGCAAATTTATATGGCAGATGTGAACGGCCGAGTCGGGAAGGGACGCCCTAGAAAAAAGTTTATCGACCAAATTGGCGATATTTTGAAAAGGGGCCACGTTAGAAGTACCCTTAACCGACGAGCGTGTATGCGTAGATATATGGATGTAAAGGAGGCGAGAGAGGTATGTCAGGATCGTGCCAAATGGAAGTCCGTAGTCTCTGCCTACCCCTCTGGGTGACAGGCGTGAGTGTTTATGTTTTTTATTTTATTACATTGTCAAATGCTTTCTTTAGATCAATAAAACTTCCAAGTGCTACATGTTTTGGTCTTTACTGGTTACAATAACTTGTAGGCTTTTAAGTCAAGAAATTGTCAGCAGCAACATGGAGTCAGGAACTTGGCGATATTTCATCCCTGTGTCTCGGAAAGCACGTAAAGCGGTTGCTCCTTCGGTCAAGTTAGATTTTCATCCGTGGGTGAAAAGAAAACGCACTTGTGCTTTTGCGTATACAATCGTGCACCATAATCCTGTCCTACGTAGATACGAGTAATTAGTCCCCGTTGAGACTCTCTCTATCGTGAGGAAAAACATTATAGAGTTGAATATAGTGTGAAAATGTACTCACATATGTCGCCGTAGCTGTTGCGGCGCACGAAGGACTCCATGGCCTTCTGTTGCAGGCTGGCCAGCGCGCGCTCCTCGTCGGGCACGTTGGTGGCCGCCTCTGCACCACGCGCCACGTTAGCACCGCACTCGCCCGCGCCCACCCCCACCCCCCACCGGTACCACACCACGCATAAACCCACGCGACCCTTTGCATTCTCACCAACACATACTAATGCAAAACTGCACTAGCCGAAGCAGTTTCGGTTTTTTTATAGAATAAGGATGGCAAAAAGTCTGATCATAAACATACCGTTTGATACATTACAAAAAGACAGAAGTCCCAAGGAAGATAAAAAACACTCTCACATTTAAATCGATAGAGTTTTTAAGACATTACTGAATACATTGAAAAGCGCGGAAAAACAAGTTGCGACAAAAATATTTTTTATATTTTTATAGAATAAAGGTGACAAGAGAGCACACAGTCCACGTGATGGTAGGTGGATGCTGTGGCCCGTACACATTTACATCCTCAATTAAGAATCAAAATGCAGATGCGTTTTCACGCGTGAGGATTAAGATGGCATGCCTTAATTCCAGTAAAAAAGGTGTCCGATTTTTTACACTCGCCATACGAAACACAGCAGCATTAAGAGAGCGTGGCTTTGTAAGGATAGAGATTCCTACTTATTTTCATATTTTATAAATTTAATTCAAAAACATTTATTTAAAAATTACATACGCAGAACTACAAAGATTTTTATTAAACATTCGCATTTAACGAAAACATATTCAATCATTTCATATCAAATGAAGAATTTGCTTCGGTTGACTACGATGTAATTCGCGGAAGACTACTTCGGTAAAGAATGCAAAGGAGTCAGAAATGTACTCACGAACTTTAGTCGACACTCTCGCACGTGACAAGCAACTTTACGTGACAGGATGTAACGCACAACACTGGGATTACAAACGGACGCCAAGCCGACAGGGGAACAAATCAATTGCACTGCCGCGTGCATAAACATACATATAGTTTCGGAAATGAAATTAGTAAAAATTAAAATTTTAACAAACACCATTTGTTCTCCGCGACTATACTTTATAGGAATATTTTTTTTTATTGTAACACCACAACCGGTTGAGAGGCAAAGGTTAGTGACACTGATAGCAGTGGGGCACGGGCGGCACGCAAGAGTTAGAAAAAACATAAGAACGCTAGGTATAATGTGTAATTTGTTGCCATAAAATTCATGCGAATCGTCCAATAATCCAATCCTCGACACTAGATATAGAATAAATAGATATAGTATAGATGGTTAGATGATTGTACAGTGCAGCATAAGAATACGACAGAACGAATAGTCTGAAGCGAGGATTCAGATTTGCGTTGCGCAGATTCTTAAATAACAATAGCAGCCAATTAAAGTTTATGGATTTCTTAAAATATGCTCAAGATAACTAAAATCTATGACTATGAACATTGAATCTACAAAACATATTGTAATCAGTATTGAGCAGTTTTCGTTTACTATATCAATCTAGTAACAATAGTACTTATACAAAACTAATTGAACGCTATCATAATAACTAATCCGGTAGGCAATACCAGTTATAGGAGGTCAACAAAGAATACTAGATTAAATAGTTAGTAGGTAGATATTGGAAATAAGAGGTAAGTAGAGTTAGGCAGATATAATAAATTAGACACAGGCACACGGACAAAAGTTACAATTTAAGTCTAAAGCTATATGGCTTATCCGCCCTTTTCATGCCGCCATGCTGGAATCAAAACAAAAGCGACTACTTACATGCGTTACTTACAAATAGACTGTCAGAGTGTGTGCGTGTTATATTAAATATTTTATACATAGTATATATATGTTGGTAGTATAGGTTACCTATTTTACACCTATCGTAGACGATAAAAGTAACAAATAAATAAATTGTTTTTAACTGTATGAGCATACAAGTTAAGAAGAACAGACGGATATGTATATAATTTATAATTAAAGGTCAATCATATGCTGTCTGTAAAAGTAAGGCTACGCTCGGGGTTTTTCTGCGCGATAGACTTAAAAATGAGGATATCCGCAGTAGAACTAGAATAACTTACATAGCTCAGCGGATTAGTAAGTTGAAGTGCTGGGCATATAGCTCGAAGAATCGACAATCGATGGAGAAGAAAGATTCACGAGTGGCAGCCTCGTACCGGAAGACAAAGTGTAGGGCGAACTACAACTAGATGTTTTTATAGAAGAGGGGGCAAACGAGCATGCGGCTCACCTGATGGTAAGTGACTACCGCCGCCCATGATCAACCGCAACACCAGAGGAACTGCATTGCGTTGCCGGCCTTTTAGAAAGGAGTAAGCTCTTTTCTTGCAGGTCCCTAAGTCATATCGGTCCGGAAAAGTCGCCTGTGGTAAAGAATTCCACAGAGAAGATGTACGAGGAAGAGAACTCCTAGTAAAACGTACAGTAATGCACCAGCAAGCATCCAAATGGTGGAGGTGGTATCGGAAATTTTGACGCGATGTGCGTTCGTGAAATTTGGCGGCTGGAACTAATCCGAACAATTCTTCAGAACACTCCTCATGGTAGCTACGATAGAAAACGCAAAGTAATACTATATTATATTATATTAGTATTATAAAAAAAAATTATTTTATATTATTTAAATTATGAAAACAATATTAATATTATAAAAAAAGAAAGTACTATGTTACATTAATACGTTTGTTGGTCCGCAATAAGTAGCTATTATTACATCGATTGTCATAAAAATGCATATACACAGGCGAAACAAAAGTAAAAAGTGAATAAAATGCGCATTCAATACTCAGTTACAAAATCATGCCTAAGAAGACTTAGTTACAACAAGCATTTTTAAAACACACACATCAATTTTTTTTTCTTTTTCAAAATTAAGTAAGAAAAAATCGAGGTGCAAGTAATGAAGCGAGAGTAATTGGTAGACTTCGGAGAACTTCCGAATGTCGTTTTATTTACTAATTAACCTTTTCCCTGTCCCACGAATCATATGTCAACATTGCGATTGTTTAACTATTGTGTCTCTATCGCGGACAGAAAAACTGTTAATGTTACGTGTTACTTGAAAATAAACATTTTTATTAATAATTATTAAGGGTTCGTGTGACTGTATGTGTAAATTTTGCATAATGTCTCACACATTTGTCCCATGTAAGTCTGGGACCCATGTTTATGTTTTTGCTTATGTGGTGTGGTAATTTTGACAAAACAGAATGTGCTTACTGTGTTACCTGATGGATAACAAATGGGATATATGGTTTTGCGGTTGAGTTGCCTATAGGCCAGTCGCCGTAGGGGTCCGAGTGACTCGTGGCTCTTTGAGCTATGTCTATCACCACGGCGATATTTTTATAACGACAAGAAATGATGTAGATGGAATACTTTTGATTGGTCGAAGGTTATGGGGCAAATAAACGTCACTCTTTGAGGATTGAGATTATACATGGTTTTGAAATTTAATTAAAATTATGTATTTATTTTATTTGAAAATTAACTTTGAACTTCATTGACTATTTTGAAATACTTTATATGATAACAGAGTTTTATTTATTGTATAATAAGCTACGACAACCCGTGCAGACATATATAAGTGTTTTATTTAATCCTTACCAACCGTAATTTAGTGCTATACTATTTTTATGTGATTTTTATGTAAAAATTTTATACGATAATTTCATTTACTTAGTAAAAGTTATTTCATTTAGTAAGCACAAATACAATAGGAATGAATGACTGCATAAATGAACAAGGTTCGCTCGCAACATTAAAATGTCAGTTACTAAGCCTACACAGCTTGGTATATCGCAACTACTGTGTAAATTGTCCATCATAAAATATTTGAACTCGCGGATTTTTCCTGTGTACAAATGTAAGTGACATAAAATTGAAAAGGGGTGATCTGCAGTTTTGTATTTGATCAGTGTATACATATAAGGCGTATAAGATGGACAGGAGGAGATCCTCGAGTGTCTGTGTGTGTTTGGTGTGTGCGTGTGTGTAGCTCTGCCCGTGGGCGTGGTGCGTGTGCGGCGGCAATGTGTAGTTGTATCGCGCGTGTGTGGGTGCGCGCGTGCGGTACCTGCGGGCGCGGGCGGGGTGCGCGCGGGCCGCGGCGGGGGGGCGGCCGTGGCAGTCGGCTCGCCGCCGCCACCGTTGCTGCCACTGCCACTCGCCGGCTGACCAATGCGACATGAACATTAACAACTATACATTTCTTTTGAATTATGGGAAAACTCATAGTAACGAATTCTGCCAATGTCAAGTCTTCTTTTTTTGGTAATAGATTCGTACGCTTTAACTTTTAACTTCTGCCGCTGTCAAATAATAATCAAAATTATATTTTATAGTACACTTTTTCACAATATACTGATGCGTCACATTAAGGTTTTTGGGTTTAAATGACAGCTTAAGCCTACGGAAAATCGACGACGACATTATCACAAGTTGTTAAGGTGCCCAATGACTTGAGAATTATATCAAGATCAAAGAACTTGTTTCGTCGTTTCCAATAATAATTAATATGCGCAGACCTTGAATATACATAATCGTACAATTTTTACGTATTAAATGCCACTTCAAACGATTATTCAAACGATAAAACTGGACCAATAATCCGTCGGCGGTTAGGTTTCCGCCAAAACTTTACAACAAAGACTTTACCAGGTAAGACTCTACCAGGTAAGACTCTACCAGGTAAGACTAAACCAGGTAAGATATATACTCCTAGGGTACTAATGCATTAACACTAATTTACGTTCAGTTATCTATAACTTCTTTAGTCGACTTCGAGCGACCAAAAACATTTGTTCATTGATTTGTAAACCGCGTAGATACGTTGTTTTCGACAATCTAATACGGTTTTTCTAATGTGACTAAGAAAACTGTCATTATTTGTGTGCGCACATTGTCAACGTGATTAGAAGTTTACTTCAGATAAGTGTGTAACTTTAGTATTTGTCTAAAAACAGTAAGATTCGTAAATGAAAATACAGCGACGTGGCATATGCATCGTACTAGCGAGCCCGCACCAGCTCTCAGCGCGATTCACAGCTGGGTCACAGATTTTGTTCTAAATTGCAGGTCTAGTGCTATACATAGACGTCTTTGTTATATACTTCATTTATACATAGCGACACGAGCTGTGAGCACAGCCTTCATGCGCAACAGTCGATTTGGGCCCACCATATACATACAAAATTCCGTTTCGAAATTCCGATTCGGCATTCCGAAGGCAGTCAGTTGTAGGAGGCGATACAGGGAAGTTGAAGATATATGAGCAGCAGCATCTTCCTAATAACAACTTGAAATAATGCAATAAATGCTATTTGTAGATCGCATCAAAAAACTTTGAGGTTATTTTCATTCCCATCCTTGCAGAACTAATTTCCTTAACCGCTCGTTAACAGTGCTAGATTACAGAATGAGCTTACTGCTGTAACTCCATGGGTATGAACTACGGAAGCTAAGGACAACAGTGCCAGTGCTTGGAACACAAATTAAAGACCACTCCCTTTCATTGATTTGTCGAGATTGTCATTGAGAGATGTGTCATGCAATGCACGACATGTGTTACACAAATGCAAATGTGTAACATGTAGTTTAAGTTAAATTTTTGGTTAAACATTTGGGTATTTAGAGACAACTTCAAGTTTAAATTCATTGTGTAACATAAAATGATCTCGAGTTATTTTGGACATTGTGAGGTTTGTGTTTAAACTTGAGAATGTCACCTGCGGCCAGTCTGCGGGGGGCGCGGCTGGTGCCTGCTTGGCCGCCTTGGCCGCGTTCTCGATGCTCTCGATCAAAGATTTCACCGACAGCCGCGAGTCCTGCCGGCTCACACCTGCAGTCACATATGCCTTCACTCAACCCTTCAATTCCCGTAATCGCCACGTACTAGCAGCGGATAATAAACAACCCACTGCCTCGTGCAGCAGATCCCGTCAGTATCACAAGATGACACTGAGAAAAATGAAACAGTAAATAGGCACCGACATCTTTCTTAAAACTTACCTAAAATTGTTTAAAAAAAAAGATTTTATTTATGTTAATATCTACAGCATTTATAGACTAGTTTTACCTTAGGACAAATATCATTTTGAGTAGCTACAGTTATTACTAATCTTTTATCTGCTATTCCTTATTTAGGAACAATATTAATAAATTGAATTTGAGGGGAATTTGCTGTTGATAGGCTACTTAATCGTAAAATAACTCGTTTTTATTCATTTCATTTCTTATTTTAATAATAACTATAATTCTTACATCAAACAGGTTCTAATAATCCTTTAGGAATTAATAGAAATTTAGATAAAATTTTTGGAAGTTGGATTTATTATTATATTAACATTAACTAATCCTTATCTTTTAGGAGATCCCGATCATTTTATTTCAGCCAATCCTTTAGTAGCTCCAATTCATATTCAACCTGAATGATATTTTTTATTTGCTTATGCAATTTTACGATCTATTCCTAATAACTTTGTATATATATACAAAGTGTATGTAGGTACTAGCGACTGACAAATCAAATATACTATAGTCGAATAGAAAGTCACGCACTACACAAGAACTAAGGAAGTGGATAGCATACATACGAGTATCCGTATAGCGCACGCACAAGGCAGTTGCGAACGGTGACGAAGAGGGATGACGGTATAAGAGAGCGCCATGCCGTTTGCCGTTCGTATGCCGCCGAGTCGTTTTACCGGCAAGGCGCGCCAATAGATATTATGTATCAAAACTTACCATAGCCAATACGCCTGCTAAGCGTGGCGATTGTGGCACATGTCCCTCATGAAATTATCTATGTAAGGGGGAGCCCTGTGTCTGGCAGTGGACTTTTGATAGGCTGTAATGATGATGACGATGATAATTAATTAGCGGAAACACGTAAACATTTGCCCAAAATGAATCCAGATTGTATCATCCAACATTCATCAAACATAATTTAATGTGAAAATTTTGGTTTTTTTGAAAAAAAAATACAAAAAATGTAGCAGAGGTGGATCGCAATACAAAAAATAATAATTTAAAACGAGCAAATGTTTCATTTAGTGGATTAGTCATTAGTCATTACTTAGGCTACCTTTGTTCCTGCGGTGTGAAGCCGCGGTGGCCATGATGTCCTGCAGCGAGGCGCTACTCAGCAGCGGCGCCGGGGCGTCCTCTGAGCGTGGGGGATTTGCTGCAAGTACAACAAAACACTAAGTCCCCCTTCTCTCAACGCTCTATTTGTTTCAATGCTTTTTCTTTTTCATGGCTTTTTCTGACACCAGGGCGGCGCCACTTGGGAATAAGGTGAAATATTTGACAGATTTCATAACGGGGGAAGATAATTTGTTTATAAAATGTTTAATGTTTCGTTTTAAAATATTAGTTATACTATATATTAATTAGATTGGAATTGGATAAACTAAACTACGGATATTCTTAATTTCAGAAAAAAATAAAAAAGTGCACGTATTTAGAACTCGATTAACTTTTCTTTAAGACGCAATTTCTACATTAAAATACATCGTATAACAAAAAGTTCACATCACTCCCAACTACGCGACATTTGGTAAGCGTAAAATTATTGGCCTGCATTTAAATAAAATGGAAATGCTGACAATAGCTCGTTAGACTGAAACCACCGTAGACAGAGAAACCTGTAGATTAATGATTAGCGTGGCCTCGAGTGAGAAAGGACGATAAAGTAAAGTTTTAGGTTATACAATAATCTTTATGACTTTTAAACATATTTAGGTAAAATTTTTAATTGTTCTAAGAAGTGAACTGAACAAGCTTCACCAATCTTAAGCTCACAAAATACTTTTTTTCTCACTTAAACCAACTTGTAAACTCCTTAGATCGCTACGAACTGTCAAAGTTGTTTAGCAAAGTGTAGTTTGCTAAACAAAAAAACCGGCACGGAGAAAGGGACAAGCAATCACACCGCTCTGTCTCATTTCTATGCAAGACGTATGCATAAATCTATCTTTTTCGTGTGCGAATGCGAAAGAAGGCGTCAATTTGTCTATAGGTTTCTCTGTCTACGGACGCCACAGACAACAACGGCTTTCGACTAGGAAAACCATAAATTGTTACCGACATGAGATTGTTACCAAAATGTAGAACATTGTCAATTTAATGCATATCATCAGTTTATTTTTAAAAACTCGGGAAATATAAATTATCGTCTTTAAAAAGAATAACTTCCCTTATCAGAACGCAATGTCAAATATCCTATTATTGAACTTCTCAATTGGGTTCTAGCCCTTCTGAGCCTGCATCCGTAATAATTTACGTTCTTAAACAAAAATATATATATAATAATATAATAAAGTATATTTTATTATATTATTTGTACATACACTTATATTATATATAAAATAAAGTATATATAAAATAAGTATATATACAAACTATGTTTTACTAGAGAAGTCCATAGGTACCAAAGATTATATAATGTAATAAAAACGTCTGTGATATCTACTATGTAATCACTATACTCTTTCCACTATGTTATTGTTGTGATTCTTATATCACGTTATAAAACTGATTTATCCTTTAAAGTATCTTAAAATGAACGTATATTAAATAAACAAAAATAATACATTATTCGTAATTTTTTTGTATCACATCGGTGTGTATATTTCGTAATTTTTTTTAAAGAAAAACTGACTTTTTTTTCATTATCTTAGGATTATTTTGTAGTTATATTTTTACCGACTTAAATATGCTTTTGTTCTAAAAATCACATAAAACTAACTTATGTTGATGTTTTTGATTAGGCTTAAATAATATATCTTTATTACTTCATAAAATCGTTATGCGTCTAAGAATACAAAGAGAGAAATTGTAATTCCATTTTGCTCATTACCCCAACAAATTGTGAAGGCGATTTTAATTCCACAGCCCACGTACACCGTAATCGTTACTTACAACAAATGTTCGTTTGAGAAAGGTACAAGAGGTTCTCCTAGGATCGTCCATGTGGAAAACCAGTAAAGACTGCGACCGGGAGAGTATTGAATTGGCGATTCAAGTAAATATTACGAAGCGATATAATTGCGAACTAAGTGATAAGTGTGATTAATTATTAGTGTGTTTTAAGTTGTAATTGGTGCTCGTAATTAAAATGTCAATTTTGGTAATTCAATCGGCAGGATTTTATTACCACGAACCCTAAGCTCGTAACATAATCTTTTTTTAGTCAGATAAAATTTTAAAATTTTTCAGTTATGTATAATATTTCATTTGACATTACAAAAGATTCTTAACCATTAATTGATACAACTCTCATTTCTCAAAATGACCTTTAACACGGCAGCATCTACATCAATTATTGCCAAATATTTGATGCCGTACATTTCATTTTCTTTTTTAAGAACTTTACTATCGGTTTTTATAATCAAATTGAAAAATAAAAAAAGGTATTTTTTGTTAAACAACGTATAAATAATACATTGTTTTCTTATGAATATTACCCATCTGAAGTGTTAGTAGATATGTAAGTTAAATTTGTCATTCAATTAATATAATTATTGCCAAATATTTGATGCCGTACATTTCATTTTCTTTTTTAAGAACTTTACCATCGGTTTTTATAATCAAATTGAAAAATAAAAAAAGGTATTTTTTGTTAAACAACGTATAATACATTGTTTTCTTATGAATATTACCCATCTGAAGTGTTAGTAGATATGTAAGTGAAATTTGTCACTCAATTAATATAATTATTGCCAAATATTTGATGCCGTACATTTTATTTTCTTTTTTTAAGAACTTTACTATCGGTTTTTATAATCAAATTGAAAAATACAAAAAGGTATTTTTGTTAAACAACGTATAATACATTGTTTTCTTATGAATATTACCCATCTGAAGTGTTACTAGATATGTAAGTGAAATTTGTCACTTAATATAATTATTGCCAAATATTTGATGCCGTTCATTTCATTTTCTTTTTTAAGAACTTTACTATCGGTTTCTATAATTAAATTGAACAATACAAAAAGGTATTTTTGTTAAACAACGTATAATACATTGTTTTCTTATGAATATTACCCATCTGAAGTGTTAGTAGATATGTAAGTGAAATTTGTCACTCAATTAATATAATTATTGCGAAATATTTGATGCCGTACATTTCATTTTCTTTTTTAAGAACTTTACTATCGGTTTTTATAATCAAATTGAAAAATACAAAAAGGTATTTTTTGTTAAACAACGTATAATACATTGTTTTCTTATGAATATTACCCATCTGAAGTGTTAGTAGATATGTAAGTGAAATTTGTCACTCAATTAATATTGTTGACTACTCTTTCAGTTAGAATAAAGGTTTTCTTTCATTCCCTTTGTTAAATTTCATTCCCATCACATGCGGTAAATTTCAATGACGTATAACTCTTAAGATAATTAATGGAATGAAGTGCCTCATACATAATGTTTTATGTATTTAAATATAGGACACGATAGAATAATAAATGCATGTAATATGAATACCTTTTCAAATTCTTCATTTTTTTTCTTTTATTCTGGTTTTATTTAGGGATTTTTGTTCGTTAACATGTCAATCCCATTAAAGCTAACTTAAAATCTATACATTTGTTATTAACCTGCACATACTTAATGCAATATCCGAGGTGGGGGCATGTAGGATGCTCTGAGCAACACCTATATTGTACACATTTATATTATATGTTCTTACAAATAATTCTCTTGCACCTCGGTTTCGCTCACATTCCATTAAAAAATGATGTAAGTCTTCAATTACTCCACAAATTTCACAATTAGGTGAATCAGCTCTTTTCATCAATTAAGAAATTTTTTTTTATGGAATGTGACCTGCTCTTAATCTAAATATTAATTTAATAGTATTTCTGTTTAATTTGGTATCCATAAACCAAGGTATTCGAGGCGGTTCACTCTGTATCGTTTTATACCAAATACCTTTCGTTTTAGAACGTTCATTGAAAAATTCTTTCCATTTATTATAACATGAATTTTTTTATTTTTGGTAATATTTCTGAGTAGCAAGAATCAATATAATACTCTACACCATTTATGCAAGCAGAATTCGCTAATCTATCCGCCTCCTCGTTACCCAATAAACCAATGTGTGCTGGAATCCATTGCACCCTTACACCGATGCCGCATAGACTGAACTGATTTATTTGCGAAAGTATGTCATAGGCTATCGAAACACCTCTGATTCCAGAGGCGGATCGAGCCAAATGTTGGATAGCAGTTTTGCTGTCCGAGTAAATGATAATTTTGTTCCAGTTATAGCTTGCGGCATATCTTAAGGCTTCGGATATTGCAATGAGTTCGAGGGTCATAATACAAACGTCATTTGTAACTTTATATGATCTAGAAATTGCTTGAGATGGGTCAAGAAAAGCTGCCCCTTGCAACTTAGCACTCTTTGATCCGTCTGTATAGATTTTATGCCAATCGTGATATTTATTGTCAAGTTCTTTGATAATATTGACTTTAAGAGAATTTATTTCATAGAATTTTTTAGATTGTGTAACAGACTCTAATTCACTTAATATTATATTTTCAATATCAATGCGAGACAGCCAAGTGTTAAGCGAAAATGATTCGAGAAAAGGAGATGAATGTATTTTCATAACTTTAATCTTATTGTAAGATTTAACTAAGTGTGGGATTTTCTTGCGTTGCCAATATCTTGTTTCACAGAGACTGCTAAGCTGCTTCAACAAATCAATTGAAATATTGTTCGAAAAAGAGCTGGCTTTTAAAACATATTTATAAGCTAGATATAATCTTCTAATATACAATGGAGGTACACTAAGTTCGCTTTCCATTACATGTATTGGAGAGCTTTTGATAAAACCACCAATAACCCTTAACGATTTATTTTGTATTTTATCTAATTTTGATAAGTGAACATTAGCACAATTATCAAATAAAAAACTACCGTAATCGATTCTACTTCTTATTAACGAAAAATACAGCTGACGAATATGTTTAGGATGAACTCCCCACGATGACCCAGATATTACCATTAGTATATTTAAAAACTTATTACATTTTTCTGTAATCTCATTAATGTGTTTGTTCCAGAGTAGGTTACTATCTAGCCACAACCCCAAATATTTAAAGCAATTTAAGGAAGTCAGTGAGCGTTCGTTAACTGTTACCTTAGGCAGGACTCGTCTACGTCCTCGACTAAACAGGCATAACTTTGTTTTTTCAGTTGACAGCTGTAAACCTAGATCGTTTAATATTTCTACTATACAATATAACGCGTTTTTTGATCTTTGACTCGCAAATTTTTAAATCTTTGTCTTTTATATAAATAACAAAGTCATCAGCATATTGAATAATATTTACGTTGTGTTGTGATATTAAATGGCAGACTCTGTAAGTCGCTATATTGAATAGGAAAGGGGATATTGGGTCTCCTTGTGCTAATCCTTTATTTGTGCTTCTTTTAAGTACTTTATTTTCAATTTGAGATTTTACCCGTAAATTTCTTTTGCTTAGGAATGACCACAAATATGTACAAAACCTACTACCAACTTGTAGGTTATCTAATATTTTTAAGACACTATTTATATCAACATTATTGTAAGCATTTTCAATATCCAAAAAGCAAGCTAAAGTGGGCATATTTTGTGTAAATCCAATTTGTATAAATGTTACCAAGCGAGAGTGACAGTCTAAGCAAGATTGTGATTTCCTAAATCCAATTGTCGATGGCGAAAATACGCAATTTTTTTCAATGAACCATTCTAGTCGTTTGAGCATCATAATGTGGAAAGTTTTACAAAGACATGACACTAAGGAAATTGGTGTCAGCTTAACATCAGAATTAGATGGGCCACTATTTTTTGGTATAGGTATAACCAGCACATTACGCCATTGACTTGGTATATTTCCAGACCTGAACACAAGGTTATAAAGAATTAAAAGAAATTTTTTGGCGATATCGGGAAGATTATATATCATACTATATGTGATTTCGTCATCTCCGGGAGCAGTATCTTTTTTTTTTAAGACAACTTTTCAATTCTGCCATTGTAAAATCAGTCTCTAATGAAGGATTTTTAGACATAAAATTGGGACATACGTCGGTAGCAGTATCCGGTGTGAGTGAAAGTAGAAGCTTTTCTTGCTGATCTAATGGAATGAATGATTTTTGTTTACGAATACCCTTCATCCATCGCATGCGCTGCCACATGTTTGATATTGAAGTTTCTCCATCTATCGAATCGCAAAAGTTCTGCCAATATTTACGTCTTGCATCTACTATAAGTTTACTAGCTTCTTTAGTTTTTACTTCTAAGTGAGTCAAATTGTTGGGAGTTGGATTACGTCTAAAATTCAGAAGGGCTAATCTTCTTTGAGCAACTGCTCTAGACAGGGCTGGGTTCCAATAATTTCGGGGTTTAAATTTTGTTGCTGGATCAATGCGTACTTTTATAGTAGGTATACTAGCATCAGCCGCTTTATCAAGTTGAGAAAGTAGAAAGTTATACATTTCTTGAATACATGTTTCATCATATATATCAATATCTAATAAATCATCGCTAAAGGATTCTTTAATTATGTTAGTATATGCTACCCAATCAATTTTCTTAAAATTACGTTTCTGAATGCCATTATAGTGTTTTGGGATTTTAGTACTTAATTTAATTAATAGATGATCGCTGCCTAGATTTTCATTGAGCACCTTCCAATCGAAATTTATAGCAATATCATTTGATACAAAAGAAACATCTGGGGAAGTTTCTTGTAAAAACCCATTGACAAGTTTAACTCTTGTTGGCATTCCATTATTAAGAGAAAAATAACCATGTTCTACCGATGCGTCTACTAATTGCACCCCGCGTGCATCGTTTTTGTACGACCAATTGCTGTGGTGCCCATTAAAATCACCTGCTATTAACGATTTTTTTGGGAAGAGGGAAAATAGCTCCTCCCATTCTGATACCTGAGTTCTAACCGAAGATGGACAATAGATTGATATAATATTTTGTAAGAAATCACAATTGTGCAATTTAACACATACGGTTTCTATGCCTGGGTTAGTTAATCGAATTATACTTACTACGCTTTTAAGTGAGTTGTGTGTAACGATTGCAACTCCACCATAAGAGTCATATCTGTCCCGTCTATAGATATTATAATCTTTAATATTAATATTATCATCGTTATCTAACCATGTTTCACTTAGTATGGCTATGTGTATTTTTTCTTTTACCAAAAGCTCCCCAAGATCTATCAATTTTGGTTTCAAACTTTGTGTATTCCACTGTAATATATTAATAGCGATATTTTTGTTATTTGTACTATCCATTATTCATATAATTTAAAACTGTTTCATAAATTTTTCGTCCTGATATTAAACTACTCACAAATGTTTTAATTACTTTAAAAATAGCTATGAAAACCGCAATAACTTTATGCTCTAATCTTTTTCTAGAGTACCAAATAGAATGAATTTTTAATAAGTCCCTTAAAATCAAATGTTTTTTGTCTTATTTCTTCTTCATCTGAAGTACTTTTTTGGCTTTCTTCTTCTGCTTCCTTAAACTGCGTATCATTTTCTATTGTATTTATTTTTTTCCTTCCTTTTCTTTTCCTTTGTTTTGTCTTCTCCTTTTTATTTGTTTCTATGAGTATTGTTCCTTGAGGCTAATTCTTGATTATTTTCCTTATGAACTTGAGCGTTAGTAACAACCTGACTATAACTTCGAGCTCCACGGTTTTCCAAAACTTGTGTCGGCTGTTCTGTCATCTCTTGATTGACAAAAGTATCTTTAGAGTGTATATTTAAGTTATTGCTCATTTCTATTTGATTTTTATTTATAATCATCTGAAGAGCTTTTCTATAAGGTATATTTTCCTTACTCATAGTGATACGTATTTCTTTTTCTTTGAGATACGTAGGACATCTTTTATCTAAAACGAAATGTAATCCTTTACAATTGAGGCACTTGTATGTTTTTAAATCACAGTTTATGTGTTCCGTACTACCACATTTAGGACATAAAATTTTTTTACTACTACTTTAATAATATGTCCGAATTTCCAGCATCCGGTACATTGTGTTACTGGAAAAGTGTAGTTTTCCACTTTAAATTTATACACATATGCCGTGACATAAAGAGGTAAAACAGTGCCTTGAAAGCATATCCTTACAGTTTCACTTTCGACCCACTTGCTATTTAAATCAAGTCGTTTAAGTCGTCTTACCGCCAATATTTTGGTATCACTTTTCAAAATTGCTAAAATATCTTGTTCTGTAAACTCCAAATCTACACCTCTAATCAATCCATAAGAAACCGTGGTTTCAAAAGTTTTTTGACATTTGTACTCTAATTCTTGAAATTTTTTACAACTTATTAATTTTTCCGCATCATTATTACTTTGAAAGCAAATCAAAACTTTGAAAGGGGACTTATATTTGATTGTTTCAATATTCAGAATATTCTCACTTCTTAATACTTTAGCTAACGCCATTTGCTTTGGTAATTCTTTAAATGATGTAACACAAACCTCATATTTAGATCCGATTTCTTTCGATGTTGTATTTTGACCCTGTCCTGTTGAAATACTTCTTAAGAGACGTTTCGGTCTTCTTTTTTCAACTGTCACATAACCATCTTCGCTGTTTGTATCTTCTTCACATGCTTTTCTCTTCTCCGATCTCACTTCAGGCTTTCGAGTTGTGAACCCAGCGTTTGCATGTTCCATTTCAGATTCACGAGTGATTCTTCGATCCTTAATTTGGCTTAGTTCTAATTCACATTTACGTATGATTTCCGAATCACTTTCATCACTTCCATCTATCGATTTATGTTTATCACTATCCATATTTAAACATTGAGGGTAAACTGATAAAAAAACTTTGTATTACGAACTGAGCGGTCTTTGACGTGTGTGTGCCAGACGACAGCTCGCGCAAGACTGTTCTTCATTTTAATGCGTGATATAAGCAATAAGAATCACTTGTATACGTTTTATCCATAGTTTTTCTAAAGTCTAAATCGGTTTTATTTCTGAATCGATATAAAATTTTAGACAATGGCAACTGCATAAACTTAAGTTATTGATTGAACTAAGAAAATCTTTTTACTTTAAAATGCTATAGCTTAATAATATACCACATAACCTCAAAAACGTTTTGCATAATTATTAGATTCTCCGAAATTCTAAAAATATATTGCATACCGTACTTTGTTATATTTAAAATAGACTAATGAAATGACATATTATGTTTTATCAAGTTACGTTATATTAGATTTTTCTAGTCCAAGTAAGTTAGGAGGGTCGGCCATTGTTTTTTACAGTTTTGTTTCAAAATAATGCTAAAAGTTTTTCAAGGAAAATAATATGGGGGTATAGTTATATTGTGTTAAAATATGTAGTATAGTTGTTCGTGAGGCAGCGGGTTTCACTCAAATAACATAGTAGTTGTCACAAAAGTCAACCAAAGGGAAACAACTACATTAAAACTCCGACAGATAAAGAAATGATTAGATCTGAAATATTAACAGCGGTGAAAGAAAGTAGCTAAGATATGAGAAATCCGATACAAGTGATGATGAAAATTTAGTATACGCCTGTGTTGATCTGCGTCTGTTCATAGAATGAAGATGATTACGATTCTGGGAAAATTTTGTAAGCTGTGTCAAGGTGTTTTCCAATTCAATTAGTGTTTTGTGATTGATATAAAAGTCCAAAACCATTTATCATGTCCGATTTCCCTCACAGTTTAAACTAGGATTCTTAAATGGGTATAGCATTCCATAATTTGGGATGACTCAAGAATTTAAATGTTAATGTATGCTTTTATATAACTCTTCGTATACTACTACTTCGTATACTATCATCACTTATCACCTTAATTCTTAAGAAATGGAAGTACTAATTTATATTGATAATAACAGAAACGTGCTTGACTTTTCAAAAGGTTAAGTGAACGACATTAAAATGCTTTTGATATTATATTGCATCAAACGAATAATTTTTTTCTAAAAGAACCTTTTAACCCAGTTATAGCCGTATAATATTATATACTATAAAAAGATTTTTTTTTTCAAAATATCTCGTTACATTGTCAGACTTTTTTCAAAATATCTCGTTACATTGTCAGACTTTTTTCAAAATATCTCGTTACATTGTCAGACTTTTTTCAAAATATCTCGTTACATTATCAGACTTTTTTCAAAATATCTCGTTACATTGTCAGACTTTTTGCGTCACAGAATATGGGACATTAAGCATACATTGCTAATATGTTACTCTATTAAACATATTGGTACAAACGGGTACGTGCAAAAGCAGTAAAATGCAAGGGCAATGCCTTCACCTTAATGCACAGGAAAAGCATCCAAAACATGCTGGGACAAAAGATTTTTTTTTTTCAAAATACCTCGTTACATTGTCAGACTTTTTTCAAAATATCTCGTTACATTGTCAGACTTTTTTCAAAATATCTCGTTACATTGTCAGACTTTTTTCAAAATATCTCGTTACATTATCAGACTTTTTTCAAAATATCTCGTTACATTGTCAGACTTTTTGCGTCACAGAATACGGGACATTAAGCATACATTGCTAATATGTTACTCTATTAAACATATTGGTACAAATGGGTACGTGCAAAAACAGTAAAATGCAAGGGCAATGCCTTCACCTTAATGCACAGGAAAAGCATCCAAAACATGCTGGGAAAAAAGCATATCTAACGTTGCGACTTTGTTTTAAATACGTTGTAAAACTAATTTTTTATACGTAGTACAACCACGCCGCAGCTACATTATGGTTGTAGCACGAATGGGTTGGCTCGACTGAGGAAGGATTACGCTCTCACAAAATGCTAGCGTGAAATAGCAACTTGATGCTGCTATGTTTCGTATGGTGAGCCTAGAGAACAGGAGACCTATTTTACTCGAAATGAGGCATTTTATCATAGACTACAGGGTGACAACGCACCTGCATTTTGATTCTTAATCGAGAATAGATGTAGATAGCTGTCTGTGGGCCATGTATTGGGTAGAGTGTGTGTTTTTTTAGTGAAACGCACCTGCATTTTGATTCTTAATCTTCGGGTGTGTGTCTAGACTAGGGACAACCACCTGCATTTTGGTCTTAATCGAGTATGTTGTCTGTGGGCCCTGCATCCACTAACTATCGGGTAGAGTGTGTGTTCATTTTATCATAGACGGCCTTGAAATAGATAGCCTGACTACAGGGTGACAACGCACCTGCATTTTGATTCTTAATCGAGAATAGATGTAGATAGCTGTCTGTGGGCCACTGCATCCACTAACTATCGGGTAGAGTGTGTGTTCATTTTATCATAGACTACAGGGTGACAACGCACCTGCATTTTGATTCTTAATCGAGAATAGATGTAGATAGCTGTAATGGTTTGGCACTATTTCTGTGGGCCACTGCATCCACTAACTATCGGGTAGAGTGTGTGTTCATTTTTATAGACTAGGGTGACAACGCACCTGTTGGTGTTGTTCTGTTTTGATTCTTAATGAGAATAGATGTAGATAGCTGTCTGTGGGCCACTGCCTAACTATGGGTGGTCACCATATATTCAAAAAACATCTGCGGAAGTACAATTTTCTACAATACACCAGACAAAAGTGTATCATTGTCCACAAATTTTCTTTATGTAAAACTAAACTTTTTCAAATAACTAGCTTAAAGTCTCAATAATTTATTTTACAACTATGTTAACTTTGCGTTTTTAACGATTGGTTGAAGCAGCCCCAAAAAGCATCACCACCACCACCAAAGGAACCCGAACCCAAAACCGCATACAAACGCAAACGTTTGCAACAAACGTTTACAGTTATTCACATAGTTCACACGGGACGCTTAGTTGTTGTCACAAAGAAGCCTAACTTACGTAGAGGTCTTGAAGGCAGGGGATCATTCAGTGATCTTATCGGATGGGAGAGTCGCTTATGCTCCAGAGTCTTCCAGTGGTAGGTTTTCGGTTCCCGAGGCAGTGATCCCGTGTTGGTATTCATTTTAGATACTTTCTGGCCTTGGAGAGAAAGTTTTCTCGTTCGTTCTACCCCTGTTCTCCTTGCATCTGGTAGTGGTGATTTTTTCTCTAAATTCTGCACAACACCACCTATAGAGCTACTTTGATTCTTTATCAAGTCCTTAGCACTCGGAGATCTAGAAAGAGATATGACAGATTTAGTGAAATTTGCTACTTCTTTCACATTAGTAACCGTGTCTCCAAGGTTATTAGCGGCCTGTTTTGTTTCTTGTTTCTTTGGTCTCTTCGGTTTTCTTGGAACTTTGAGTATCTCCTCCCTTGTAACAACGGGAAGGTCATCTAACATTTGATTAGAAATCTTCTCATCGTCAGCTACATTTTTACTATGTTGCCCTATTTCCTCGTAATAATTCTCCTGTACACATTCCTTTACTTTGTCACTGTTAGACACAGACGTTTTTATAACACTCGTGCATTTTCCTAATATTTTGTTAGATTCTGCCTCAATATTACATTTATTTACTTTTGTTCTGTTGGAAGCTATTGGAGTAGGTTCCAGAGGTTGGTAGTAATGATTGTCTATTAACCACTCGGGTGTTTTTGATATTTTACTTAAGTTAGACTTTGGCATATTTACTGGTTTGGATACTATATTTGAATCGAGCGTACAAGGTACTGTTAAATTTTCGCTTGAAGATTTCCAAGAGAAATTAGGCAGTTGTTTTACCTTTACATTCTTTTGGTACATACCTTTCTTTTTAGGACTATCTGTTTGTGGTAATTCAATTGATTTATTACAACTTGTAGTGTCAGCCACAACCACTTGATCAATGTCATCATAATACACAGTGCCTCTCTTTGGTTCAGGTTTTTGTATATCTATTTCTGCTACGGTATTCGCTTTAAAAAAAATTGGCTGTATTAACACCGGGCTTATAATAATTGGGGATGCTTTACTATCGGTAATATCAATGTTGGCATTTACTATGTTGATTGGCGCTAGAAATGTCTTGACTTGGTTTTTTCTTTTTTCTTGATTATTCCACGTATTTGAAATTTTATTGTGTGTTGCAACTGTGGTAGATGTTGTAGAGGCGTCGTTTAAAGTATGAATTTTTAACCGGTAGCTTACATCATCTTGTAGGTAGGTTGGGACAAGAGTTGTTTCTATATTATCTTTAACTTGTTTATTAAAATCATCATAATATGTGCCTTTTATTAGATTAGCATTAACATTACTGTCTTGGGTTAAAACTGAGGTCGTACTACCATTATAAAAAATTTCTTTGGTTTTTTCAATATAATTTTCTGTTTTTGCACAACTTTCTAGGGAACTATTACCATTTACAAATGTATGTTTATGGTCAATATTCAATGGAGACACGTTCCCATTATTTACCTTTGGCTTATCAAATTGAATTGTCATTTGTGATGAAGAATTTTCACTTTTATTGTTACTAGCCATTCTGTCGATTGCTGCTTTAAAATTTAATTTCAGTTCCTCGTTCACCTTTTTCAAATCTTTTTCCATAATCTCATTTGAAAGTACCAGCGGTATATTGTCCTGCAGAGGCTGAATTAACACATCGTTTTTTAAGCCTTCTTTAAATTCATTTGGACATGCTTTTGGGCTAAATGATGTATTTTTTTCTACTTCGAAAGTAACGTTATTGTTCTTTACAGTAGGCGATGAAAGAAAAACGCTATCTGAACCGTCGGTATAAAGAGAAATATCACTAAAATTATGACTTCCCAAAAACTCTATACTGGTAGCTTCTTTTAAAACGTCTTTAAATGCATGACTCGAACTAAGATTATCCATACTAAGAGATTTTAGTTTGCCATTGTACAAACTCGAAAAATGTTTAGTAGACTTCGTTTTACTTCTACATAGATTTACATCACTAGACACTGACTTAGAAACTAACTTACGCCTGTAGCTACTCAAATCTAAGTTAATAGAACAATCTAAAGCGTCCTGTCTTCTAAACCTTTGTTCATAAAAGTCAATAGCATTTTGCCTCATTAACTCTTTGGTTCTAAAGGGAGGTAGGACGGCTTCCGCTATTATTTTACCACCAATTCTTTCGGTATTATTATCAAAAGATTCCTCTTTGCTGATCTCATCATCGTTTGTCTCATCCGTTGTCACGTTCTTTATGTCTATTTTAAAAGTTTTTGGTAGATTTAAGTCTTCTTTTGAACTGGCGCTATTCAGTTTAAAAAACGCTTGATCGACTATACTGGTATCTTTCAAAGATGGATCAGAAACGCTATGTACTCTAGACAGATACCGTGTCCTGATATTTCGAAATATGGCCTTGGATGAATTATCGTCCTGTAATTCACCATCATCAGATTCTTTGAAAAAACTTTTATCATCGTCAGAACAGTTTTGAACGCTATCTGTTGAATCTGACCTGTTAAAACCTGTTTTAAGTACATGAAATTATGATTAGACATGTCATATTAACATATACATATGTACACAATACAACTGATAGCATTACTATGCTGTTAGTCTTATGGTCGAGACTCTAAATGAAGCACTAAACATACAATTAATGCAGCATGATAATGCGTTAATATCGCTCAAGACGAAGATCAATCATTTCTTATTAATATTATACATGCATTATCAAAATACCTTGCAAGTAAAAACAATTAACAGAATAAAAATTTTTTCGCACTCATACTGTAATAATATTGTAATAATATTAAAAAAAAATCGTAGAAATATAATGAAACCTTTAACTAGCTCTATTTAAATCTACACATAACAACGTTCCATATCATGCAATCGTCTCCCACTAGCAGAAACACTTTAAATACATTTTTGTCGCACTTACCTTTCATTGAGTGTATCTGGTCTTCCAAAAGTCGGATACGATCTCTGGCAATTTTATTCTCAGAAACAAGTCGCTCAAGTTCTCTTTGTGCTTCAGTTTTAAAATCGTTCGCGACGCGGACTGTCATAAGGAGATCGCTTTGGAATTGTTTCCATTCTGCTTCCTAAAACAAACATATTTTAAGAGATCAAAGCATTATTTTCTTAAATTTTCTGGTATTTACACAAATTTGAGTTCTTTTAAATTTTTATTTTTTGTAAAGTATACAACCGAATATAAGTTCACTAAGATTAAAATACGGGATATATTTTAATAAACAAACATGCGTTGTTTGTTTGTCAGCTCGTATCTCGGGGCAATAAAAATAGTAAAATTATTGCAAATTTATAATAAAACAACGTTTAAAAATAAAAGATGGGTTGCGTTAGGTTTTTGATTGTAATGTGAAGTGATTGTAACGTGATTTGTGATCTATAACTGTTGCGGGGCAGATCACACCGATAGATTTTTCTCGATAGATAGAATCGATCTTTGGTGAGGTGAGTAACAGCAAGCGAGTTAAGAAATTTTACGATGTTAATAACAGAGGGAGATCTATATACACTAGAAATAGTGACTTTATTTGCTATTATTATATGAAACAACCTCTATCATCTATATTGCGAACTGCGCGTGTGTGCGTGTGTGTCCGTGCGTGTGTGTGTGTGTGTGTGTGTGTGTGTGTGTGTGTGTGTGTGTATGTGTGTGTGTGCACGCGTGTGTGTGTGTGCACGCGTGTGTGTGCGTGCGTGTGTGTATATACATGACTCACGTAGCAGTCCCGCGCGAGCTGCGCGTGGCAGGGGCGTACGTCATACAGCTGACGCTCGAGATCGGAGACTTCAACTTCTGGCGCTTGAGTCATGCGCGCATGTGTGTGTGTGTGTGTGTGTGTGTGTGTGTGCGCGTGTATGTGCGTGCGTGCGTGTGTGTGTGTGTGTGTGTGCGCGCGTATGTGCGTGCGTGCGTGTATATACATGACCCACGTAGCGGTGCGCGCGAGATGCACGTGCGTGCATGTACGTATGTGTGTGTGCATGTGTGTGTTTGTGTGCATGTGCGCGTGTACCTGACTCTCGTCGCAGTTGCGGTCCAGCAAGAGCTGCGCGTGGCAGGCGCACGCATCCAGCAGCTGGCGCTCGAGATGTGCTTGCGTGCGTGTGTGAGTGAATATGTGTGAGCATGTGTGTGTTTGCGTGCATGTACGCGTGTACGTGACTCACGTCGCGGTCGCGGTCGCGCTCGAGCTGCGCGTGGCGGGCGCGTACATCCTGCAGCTGGCGCTCGAGGTATGCTTGCGTGCGTATGTGAACGAATGTGCGTGAGCATGTGTGTGTTTGCGTGCAAGTACGCGTGTACGTGACTCACGTCGCGGTCGCGGTCGCGCGCGAGCTGCGCGTGGCGGGCGCGTGCATCCTGCAGCTGGCGCTCGAGATCGGAAGCGCGCGCTAACGCTTCTCCCGCGCGCGACATCAACGCCAGCTTCTCATCAGACGCCACCTGCACCTGTGTACAACATGACCACTATCCATTAACGACAAAAACACATCTCTTATATTTCACTTAAAAATTACAAAAAAAAAACAATTCTATCCCATATATAAATTATGCAGTGAATATTTAACGAACGACGAATTCGCCTTATATCAAGTATCAAGTTGAGTAAAGCAATTAGTGTTGCCCAAATGCAAGAACAAGACGAGACTTAGCCAGTCTTGGTCTTGGTCTTGGTATTGCACTCCCATTCTTAGTCTTGGTCTTGCAGCAACAGTCTTGCAAGTCTCGCAATTACCTATCAGCCTATTGCTATTGTAATAGTGGAGAAGAGCGGTCCACTATTAACAAACTCCGAGTGGTTTAAGGTGGAGAAATGAAACTACTGTTTATGTAAAGCCGATTGGAGGATGAATATGGAATGGAATATATTTTCGTTAACCTTGCCTATATTTATATGGCTAGCTGCGGTGTTGGTTTACCAATGGTAACAATTTTTATTTTCCCTAGCCAATTATAATTCTTACATTATGACCAATGAAAATTAATCAAAATATACAACTATTATGTACGTTTCGTTTCCCGGCGTGAGACTCGTGTTATGTTCACGAAGTTACGTCGCTGGAGCGGGCTATAAAAGTCATGCAGATCGGTGCGCGCGCGTCATATTCCGCCTGTGGCATCGCTCTCGAGCGGTCGCATCCAGGTAGTCCGCGCTCTCGTCCTTGTACGGTAGTGCTTTCTCGCTCTCGCGCCTCCGCTGTCCTGCTCGCGCTGTACAGCGTCGACGCATTGGTGAGTCACTTTCGCTAACAGTTCTTGCCCCCTGTCCTCGGGCGGGGAGGTTTGACTGACCTCCGCTTGTTACTGTTATTTTACTGTTATCTTTACTGTTATCTTTATTGTTATTTTTACTGTTATACTGTATTGTTGGTTTTTGTTATTTTCTGTTATTCTTTCTTTTTCTAATATTATTATAATATATTGTATATTGTGTATTGTCTCGTAGTACGTCTCGTGTTCAAGTCCCTGTTCTTCTGAGAACAGGGACCCGTCCCACAACCAATCCTTACTAATAGTAGAACCACTGCCCCAACATGATCTCAATTAGCGAAATTAAGTACCTCATCGCCGCCCTAAACCAAAATCATGGTCTGGGCATTGACCTCGATGAGACGGCCCTCGGCCCCACGCCGCCCATGCCCCCCCCTGCCCCTCAGGCACTCCAACCGCCGCCCGTAATCGCGACATACTTCGAAACAAGGAACTCTTTTGCCCCCCTAGAGATGGAGTACGCATGCTCCGAGTCCTCTGCGCCGGCCTCCCGGAAGAGGCCCGCCACCAATACCGACACCGGCTCATCTGAGTCCTGTGACTCCGACGGAACCGGGGGAGTCTACATTCACCACGGTGAATTCCAAGCGCAACGGTAAGCGCGCCGCGATAAAACGCACCCCCCTATCTCAGCGGCCTCTGCCGCTCCTACAACCTCCGCAGCCCCCGCCGCCCCCGCAGCCCCCGCAGCCCCCGCCGCTGCCGCGATCCCACTCTTGTCACTAGACATCCCAACTCCGACCAAACCAGCCTCTCGATGTGCTCCAGTCCTTGCCAAGAAGCAAGTCCCGCCCCCTGTCTTCCTAAGAGACAAGGCAAGATTTACACAACTGTCAACAAATTTACAACCTGTTACGACGCAGGCATCAAATACGACCATGCCATCAACCTCGGGGAGGCTATTAAAATCATCCCCAACTCGATCGGTGACTTCCGTCAACTCACCAGGCTATTCACAGCCGAACGAGTTTCATATCACACGTACGCTCTTCCGGAAGAGCCTAAAGTCAGGGCCGTCATCCGAGGCGTCCCCTTCGAATTCTCCAACGAGGAAATCCTTGAGGACCTTAAGTCCCAAGGTTTCCCCCGTAGAAGCCGTGCACAAAATGCACAGTAGAACGGGCAAGAGGTACAATCTAGCCCTTGTCATCCTAACCAACGTGCCGGAGGCAAAATCCATCTTCCGGCAGGTACGCACAGTGTGTGGCCTGTCGAGAGTGAAGGTTGAACCCCCACATAGGCGCGGATTCCCGGCGCAGTGCCACCGCTGCCAGCTATATGGCCATGCGGCGGCCAACTGCCCCGCCCCACCCAGGTGCGTTAAGTGCCTTGAACCCCACAACACCAAAGAGTATCCTCGGCCCAAAGACGCCGAATCCCCACCCGCATGTGTCCTGTATAAACAAACAGGCCACCCGGCTAACTACAGAGGCTGCCCCTGCGCACCTCAACCTCGCCCCAGTAGGCAAGCTCCACCGCCGGTCAATGACCGCTCATTCCCGGCTCTCTATCAACAGCCCCGTCAGGGCCTTTCTCAGCCCATCCAGGGCTTCTCTCGGCCCCCCTCAGGGTCCCCCTAGGCCCCCCTCAGGGCATTATTCGGCCCCCCTCCGGGCTTCCCAAAGCCTATGCAGCCTCCAGTCTTTCCCTGGGGCCCCAATAAGGCAGACCCACCGCGGACAACCCCCGCCCCACAACAACAACAATCACAGCCCACTATTGAAGACCATAAAACGATCTATTCCGCTATTAGGAACATCGAAGTTAGTGAAATCGCGGTGTTAGCACGCAAATTGCGCGCTGCGAGGTCCCCTCAGGACCGTCTCCTCGCTCTTACAGAGCATCATAATCTTTTGTGCTCGTTGTAAGTTAACTTAATTAACTTAACTTCAATGACAGAGCAGTTTGCTCTACCAAAGTCTCACGGTCGTATCAAACCTAAGGGTTTATCGCTTGTATCCTTTAATGTTCGCGGTTTGCGAAATAACCTCCCAGAGCTTAAGCTTCCTTCGGAACCGTGAAGTCGATTTCCTCTTTCTACAGGAAACTAATCTCAAAACTAAGGACACTAAAGGCCTTTCTATTAAAAACTTCTCTCTTCTTCGTAATGGCAGACCCGACCGCTGAGGCGGCGGAACGGCCATCTATTACAAGAAGACACTTCACTGCTCGCCCATTTCTATTCCGCAGCTTACCAACATGGAAGCCACGGTATGCAGGCTAGCTATGACTGGACATCAGTCCATCCTCATAGCCTCCTGTTACATCCCTTCAGGAACCCATCCCCTCATCCCCAAAAAGATTTTGAGGCTATTTTATCTTTAGGCAATTCAGTCATTTGGAGATTTTAACTCCAAAAATACTGAATTGACATGCCGTACTACGTCCCCTAGTGGCAAGATACTGCTCGATATCACGCAGTCTCTTGATATTACCGTCCATAGTCCCCTCGGTGTTACTCTCTTTCCCGATAACATCGATCACGCCCCCGATGTACTAGATTTTGCGTTACTCCTAGGAGTTTCTCTCAACCTCAGAGCAATCGAAACACTAGACGATCTAGGATCCGATCACCGACCGGTCTTCCTCATTCTTGGCCATCAGCCACCTCCCCCAACACACACGAAAACCTTCACTAATTGGAAGGGATTCAAGGAGTCCCTAGCTAAAGCTCTGGACTCACAGGACTCTACCATCTCCCTACCGTCGGACTTAGACAGTCCCGAAAAAATCGACACCGCGGTCGATTCACTCTCCACCCTTATTAAATCCTCCCTTAAGGAGAACGAAAGGGTCGTCCCGGTTGCTAACAATTGTGGGCTTCCCCTACATATTAGCAACCTATTAAAAGCCAAAAAAGCTGCTTTCCGGAGAGCAGCAAAGTACCCCACCCCCGAATATAGGCGCACGGCCAATCGTGCGCCTATATTCGGGGACTTATATGCGCCCTATCAAAGCTGGTGTCCCTCAGGGCTCAGTACTTGCTCCTCTGCTGTACATCCTGTTC
Organism: Parnassius apollo; assembly: GCA_907164705.1. NCBI lineage: Eukaryota > Metazoa > Arthropoda > Insecta > Lepidoptera > Papilionidae > Parnassius > Parnassius apollo. Next base: position 699,587 of record CAJQZP010001449.1, on the reverse strand, counting down.
ACCAACGACATTCCCATCCCGTCGAAGGGTGTTCAGCTCTCCCTCTTCGCAGACGACACTGCTATCTACTGCAAAGGTATCTCGCTACCTTTCATACGGAACAAGGTTCAAAAGTCAGTTGACGACCTAGGAGCTTGGTTCAAAAAATGGCGCATCGATGTGAACTCGGAGAAGAGCTCCGCCGTTCACTTCGATTATAAACGACGCCGTCTCAAAAACACTCCACCAATACGTATGCTAGGGACCCCTGTCCCCTGGCATACGACTGCCAAATATTTAGGTGTCACTCTAGACACAAGGCTCACTTTCAGGCCCCACGTCAAAAGAGTAACCCGTCACGCACGTTTTTACCTGAGTAGGCTCAACAGTATGTTGGGCCGACACAGTAAAATGTCCCTTAGAAACAAGCGAACCCTTTATAAGGTCTGTATACGACCAGTCCTGTCCTACGCGGGCCCCGTTTTTGCCCACTCCGACCCCAAAATTATTAATAACTCCTGTTGGCGCGACTTCTAACGCCGCCTAGCGACGCACCGGAACACCAAACTTTTAGCTACGAATCAGAGCTCGTCATTGTTAGCAACCAATCACAGCACGTCGTGCAATTAGTTATAAGATCTGTCTGTATTAAATTTTGATTATTACCTGATACACACTGTTAGCAATAAGACGACTTAAATATAACCAACAAACGTTCAATAAATCAATCATTGAAGAGCACCTGCCTCCCGTTCCTGTACATAAAGTGGTCCTATCGAGCCGAATAAGGAGTTCAAGCTTGGAATCTCCGAAGATTCGTCGCATCAAAATACGAAGAGGAGATTCACGTATCGAGCGAAGAGCTGCAACGTTAAGGCATCGACAGACAGGAGTGGCAGGTTTGAACTTCCCGTCCGTTTCCCCATCTCATCCTTCGATAGGTGTTGATTTCGTGCTGATATTCCATTTCCAGTGCTCAAGTGGCGGTACCTACCTGCGCAACGGCACCCACCTTGGTTCGCACGCATATACAAATTGGCAACTGTAAGTACTCTTGATTTCCTTAAATCCCAAAATGAGTGAGCCCAAATTGTCAGATTTAATTAAGAAAAGAGGAGTTTTAAAAGGTCGATTAACTCTGTTTGAAAATTATGTTAAAAAGTTCACTTTACCCTTGACTGAACAACAGTCATTAGAATTAAATTTACGTGTCGAGAGTACTTCGAGTTTGATAGAGATGTATAGTGAAATACAGACTAAAATTGAAGAAGAGGTAGCGGAAGATCTCGATCTTGTAAAACAGCTGGAAGAGAGAGATCGTTTCGAAAATCAATTTTATTGTGCTGTAGCTTCTGCAAAACTTTTATTGAGAAAGGAAGTAGCTGACAAGTCTAGTGTTTCAACATGTAAGCCGATAGGCATAAAGTTACCCGATATTAAAATACCTTCCTTTGACGGTTCATACGATTGCTGGCTAGAGTTTAAAAATTCTTACGTTAGTATGATTCATGATCGCGATGATTTAGGTCCTGTTCAAAAATTTCATTATTTAAAATCGTCATTGTCCGGTACCGCGGCACACGTCATAGGTGCATTAGAATTTACGGCTCACAACTATTCTCACGCATGGGAGCTATTAGAGAATAGATTTAATAATCCGCGACTATTGGTTCATAATCATGTGAAGGCATTATTTAAATTTCCATCGTTAAATAAAGAGTCCGCTTCCCAGATTAGGAACTTAATAGATATTGTTTTGAGAAATTTGCGTGCCCTTAAAACGTTAGGTGAACCAACAGATTCATGGGACACTTTAATCATTTACATGGTCGTTTCCAAATTAGATCAGGCCACTGAACGCGAATGGGAAAATTTTCAAGGTACATCTAGTTCGTTAATTGAATCAAGGTCAGCTTTGAAACTGGATAACTTACTTAAATTTCTTAAAGACCGCGCTGACGTTTTAGAAATGATAAAAGTGAACCATAACAAATCCCACGAGAACAAAGGCGGCGAACAAACGCGCTCTAAGAAACAATATACACATACTCATGTTGCTACGAACGTTACTAACAATAACAATAAGGGTAATACGAAACTAAAACAAAGCCGCGTGTGTGTGATGTGTCATGGTAATCACGCGATTTATTCCTGTTCAAGGTTTCTTAATTCGTCTATCCAAGAAAGGAATAAGATAGTTAAAACGCATCAGCTGTGCATCAATTGTTTACGCGCAACCCACCCACTTGACGAATGCAAGTTTGGGCCATGTAGGTTGTGTGATAAAAGGCACAACAGTTTGCTTCACATTGATGGGCAGGTAGACGGCGCATCACAGGTGAGCGGGTCGAGTGCATCAGCACAGCCGGTCACCGCTAACGTCTCCACTGTCTCGTCATCATTACACGTTACGGCTAACCATTCAGAATCGCAAAACAGTAATCAGGAATATACGTTATTACCCAACGTTTTGCTGTCCACAGCGTTAGTGGACATAGCAGATTATAATAACAAATATCACACTGTACGCATTCTGCTAGATAATGGTAGTCAACATTGTTTCATAAAGAAATCGTTATGTGAAACATTAAATGCACCGTTAATACAGTCCACTTATCACGTTGCTGGGGTAGGTCAAACAATTTCGCAGTCCACCTACATTTGTAAAATAAAATTACGTTCAAGGTTAAATTCGTTTTGTATGAACATTGATTGTTTAGTATTGCCGTGCATTACAAATCAATTACCCACATTTGGTGTCGATGTAAATAATATGAGTTTACCTGATAATATTCAACTTGCGGATCCGAACTTTCACTCACCGTCAGACATCGATATACTGATAGGCGCGGATAAGTTCTGGGAATTATTGTGTGATGGCAAAATTAAGTTGAATAAAGGACCTTATTTACAAAATACAAAATTGGGTTGGATAATGTCGGGACCTTTACGTAATAACCCACTTCCCGTTAAGAGTGTGCAATGTAATTTCTCCCAAACAATTGACACACAGTTGAAATTGTTTTGGGAACTCGAAGAGATAAACAATAACGTTAATAAAAACATCCTTAGTGCTGACGAACGTGCGTGCGAAGACATTTTTGTCAAAACAACAAAACGTATGGAAGATGGTAGGTTTTCCGTACGCATTCCTTTAAAGGAATCAGCTGATGTGCTCGGAAACAGTTACACAACGGCTGAAAAACGTTTGTTGTCGTTAGAACGAAAATTCGCTCGTTCGCCACAATTTCGGGAAAAATACGTAGATTTTATGGGGGAATATGAAAGGCTCGGTCATATGAGTTGCGTTGACACTTATGAGTCACCCCACTATTTTTTGCCGCATCATGGCGTTATTAACGAAAATAGCAGTACGACTAAACTGCGCACTGTTTTCGATGCAAGCGCAGCGACGTCGTCCGGTAAGTCGTTGAACGATATTCAACATATTGGTCCACCACTTCAGAATGACATTTTTAGCATTTTATTACGCTTTAGGCAATATAAATACGTGGGTTGTGCGGACGTTGAGAAAATGTTTCGGAATTTTCTTGTACAACCAGATCAACGAGATTTACAATTGATATTATGGCGTAAACTTCCGTCGGACCCAATACGTGTATATCGCCTAAACACCGTGACGTATGGCACTGCGTCTGCGCCATACCTTAGTATGAGATGTTTACGTCAGCTTGCGCTGGAATGTAAGGATCAGCAGGTTGCAAGAGTAATCCGAGAGGATTTTTTCGTTGATGACGTCATCCTAGGTGACAATAATTTAAATAGCTTACTCGATACCTGTGAGAAGTTACGAAATACTTTAAACTCGGCTTGTTTACCGTTGCGTAAGTGGTTGTTTAACGTTGATATCAGTGACCACGACATATCTAAAGACTTGTCATTAGGAGAACATTCCCAAACTAAGACTTTAGGAGTGGGTTGGTATAATAAAAGTGATGAACTTCATTTTACCACACGAGTAGTTAGACCGAATTTACTAAATAAACGTACAATGTTGTCGATAATCGCACAAATATACGATCCTCTAGGAATTTTAACACCGGCTGTCGTAGTAGCTAAAATATTGATGCAAAAAGTGTGGTTGTGCAAGATAAATTGGGATGATCCCGTTCCCAGTGATGTTGCTTTATCCTGGGAAAAATTTATTGACACACTTCAATATTTGCATAACCTACGTATTCCGCGTCATGTTATGAGCGCACACACACAGTTTATAGAATTACACGTATTCACGGACGCGTCGCAGAGTGCGTATGGTGCATGCGCATATGTTCGCACCTACTCTGATGACTCATCGGTGACTGTTAGATTATTGTGTGCAAAGAGTAAAGTTGCACCAATTAAACCAGTCAGCATACCCCGATTAGAACTGTGCGGGGCTTTAATAGGCGCACGATTATATAGGAAAATTATCGAGTCATTGCGTGTTAATTTCCACAAAATTTACTTTTGGACAGACTCAACTATTGTCCTTGGATGGCTACGTATGTCACCACATTCGTTAAAAACATTCGTTCAAAATAGAATAGTGGAGATTAATGAAATAACAAGTAATGCGTTATGGTTACATGTAGGAACCAAAAATAACCCAGCGGATCTGGTCTCGCGGGGTCTTAGTCTTGATGTACTCATTGACAGTAATCTGTGGTGGAGCGGACCTGAGTTCTTAAAAAATTCTGAGTCGGCATGGTCACAGCAATCTTCGACTACACACTCCGACTTACCAGAACTAAAATCACAAACGACAACGGTTATGGTTTGTGATGTAACAAAGAATAAAATTATTAATTTTGAAAGGTTTCGTTCTTATCAGCGTATCGTGCGCGCCGGCGCTTACCTGTTGCGATACATACATAACTTACGCACACCAAAGAAAGATCGTACACAGGGGCCGTTATCAGTAGACGAATTGAATGACTCCTTACAGTCGTTAGCGCGTCTTGCTCAACGCGAATCGTTTCCGATGGAATATGATAAGTTAAAACATAACTTACCTTTAAAAACTTCAGGTTCGATTTCTAGGCTTAATATATTTCTAGATGAAAGGGATATAATTAGAGTAGGTGGCCGTCTTAGTAACTCGCCTGACTTTCATTACGACAAGAAGCACCCGATACTTTTATCAAGTAAACACAACTTCACACAATTGTTGTTTCAACATCAACACAAAGAGCTTCTTCATGCTGGTCCCCAGCTGCTATTGGCCACCGTGCGTGAGAATTGGTGGCCGTTAGGGGGTAGAAACCTAGCTAGAAAGGTTGTCCACCAATGTGTTCGCTGCACTCGAATGAAAGGTAAAACCCTAACACCAATCATGGGCAACCTTCCGTCTGAACGAATAGAACCTGGTTTCCCATTCATTCGATGTGGAGTGGATTATGCGGGTCCCATAAACGTACTGAATCGCAAAGGAAGGGGAGCTAAATTGGAAAAGGGCTATATTTGCATATTCGTTTGTTTTGTTACCCGGGCCATTCATCTAGAACTTGTCAGTACGTTAGCTGCTCAAGAATTTATATTAGCACTTAAAAGATTTATCTCACGACGAGGTAAACCAGCTCAAATTTTCTCAGATAACGGTAGAACTTTCATTGGAGCCATGAAAGAGATTAACAAAATGTTAGAGCGAAATTCAAAGCAAATAATTGATAGATTATCAACTGACAATATTGAATTTAAATTTATTCCCCCCTTATGCTCCTCATTTTGGGGGATTGTGGGAAGCAGGAGTAAAATCATGTAAGTTCCACCTTAAGCGTGTCGTGGGTACCGCTAACTTGACATACGAGGAGTTCAGCACTGTGTTGGCACAGATCGAAGCAGTCCTAAACTCCCGTCCTATAAGTCCTATGTCCTCAGATCCACATGATCTTCGTCCACTAAGCCCAGCTCATTTCCTCATCGGCCGGCCACTCACTGCACCAGCCTGCAGAGACCTCACCGAAGCACGGACTCACAGCTTGAAACGGTTTCAAAGAGTGGAACAAATAAAACAGCACTTCTGGAAACGCTGGTCACAAGAGTATGTTGCTGAACTTCAGACAAGAACGAAGTGGAAGGCGAACAGTGAAGACATAGCATTAAACACGCTTGTCGTTATTAAGGAGGACAATTTACCACCCCTTAAATGGCGTATGGGCAGAGTTACCCATATTTTCCCCGGAAAAGACGGCGTGTCGCGTGTCGCCACCATCCAAACTGCTACGGGTCCTGTACAACGAGCGTTCTCGAAAATCTGCCCTCTGCCTGTATCATCAGCAGAGGACGACAACATGAATGCAGCCTGCGGTATCTCCAATCAAGCGGCAACGTAGATACATCATTGGAAGCTGGAGCTTCCAAGGCGGCCGGCATGTTGGCGCGACTTCTAACGCCGCCTAGCGACGCACCGGAACACCAAACTTTTAGCTACGAATCAGAGCTCGTCATTGTTAGCAACCAATCACAGCACGTCGTGCAATTAGTTATAAGATCTGTCTGTATTAAATTTTGATTATTACCTGATACACACTGTTAGCAATAAGACGACTTAAATATAACCAACAAACGTTCAATAAATCAATCATTGAAGAGCACCTGCCTCCCGTTCCTGTACAACTCCAAATAGTTCAAAACCTTTTCTGTCGTCGAGCTGCGAACGCACCTTGGTACGTCCGTAATGCCGACCTTCATCGGAACCTAGAGCTCCCCACAATTCAACAATTTCTCAAAAAACTCTCTGAGAACTTCTTCAAAGCCTCAGAGTCGCACTCCAACCATTTAATTCGTGAGGCAGCTACTTATGCAGCCCCACCCCCCTCTCGCTATCGAGTCCGCAGGCCGAGAAACTCTCACTCGGACCCGCCTAATAAACTATCAAACGACCTGAACTGCCTCCTGGCGGCTCAGGCCAACTCTAATTAAATTAAATTATTTATTCATAAATATTTTGCCTTCGTAGGCACTCCCTCAGCGGCTCGTAGCCGCCTGCACACTCTTTTCCCAAAAGAGGGTCGCTCACGATACGGCACAATAAAGCTTAATCAGCCAGTTGCCAGTCCCTAAAGGCGGTTTTTAGAGGGTATCACTTAGGTTCCCCGGTAGGATGTGAGTCCCTCATAACCACGATAGACAAAAATGGCGATCAAAGTCTACTTAATAATTATCGTCCTATATCAATACTGCCGTCAATCTCTAAGGTTTTTGAAAAAATCATAAACTCTAGACTAGTGAACTACCTTGAGCAAAAGAATTTATTATCAAATGTCCAGTTCGGTTTTCGTGCAAAAAAATCAACATCAGATGCTTTACTTTCGGTTACCAACTACATTACGCAAAAATTAGATAGGGGTAGAAAGAGTTTAGCCACCTTTCTAGATCTAGAGAAAGCTTTTGACACCGTTTCAATTCCACTGTTGCTCCAAAAGCTTGAGGATATTGGCGTGCGAGGCTGTCAAATTACATTATTTTCTAGCTATCTCAGTGGCCGATGTCAGTGTGTCAAGTTGTCTAATAGTGTCATCAGCTCTGATTCTCCTGTCTTTTTTGGTGTTCCTCAGGGCAGTATACTTGGTCCGACCCTATTCCTCATTTTTATTAATGATTTGTGTAACCTTAATCTTCACAATGGCAAGATAATTACATTTGCTGATGACACAGCTCTTCTTTTTTCTGGAAGCACCTGGGAGGATGTTTTCCGGCAATCTCAGGTTGGGTTTAATATGGTATGTGCTTGGCTTAGGAAGAACTTACTAACTCTAAGTTGTAAGAAAACTAAATATATGCCTTTTGCAATCCGTACCTCATCCTTACCTGGAGACGCGCATAAAATCATTGCTCACTGTTGTGCTAATTCTAACACTTTAGATTGTTCCTGTCCCGTTTTAGAGAAGACTAATAGTATCAAGTATCTTGGCATATTATTTAACAACACCTTAACATTCCGTTCTCATATTAAAACACTATGTTACCACATAGTAGCGAGAGTGCGTAAATTGATTTTTATATTTAAAAAAATAAGACATGTTGCTAATAGAGAAGTCCTAAAATTGGCCTGTTATGCTTTGTGTCAATCTTTATTAACATACGGAATTGAAGTCTGGGGTGGTGCAGCCAAAACACATATTATTGAACTAGAGCGTGCGCAAAGATCACTTTTAAAAGTTATCCATTTTAAACCCTACTTATATCCAACTTTAGATTTGTATAGAATAAGCGAAGTTCTTACAGTTCGACAACTATTTGTGCTACATATAGTTTTAAGACAACATACAATTTCAAAAATAACTCAAAAGGAACATTGCCGCCGTAATCATCTGGTAGCTCAGTCAGTGCCTTTCTTCACATCTTTTGCTAGGAAATTCTTTACTTTTTTGGGTCCGTATTTATATAATAAATTACACCAAAAATTATCTATTTATGAAGTCAACAGATGGTCATGTAAAAATAGACTCGTGGAATATCTTCAGACTCTTTCATTCACAGATACAGAACAATTACTCCAAATTATCTCATAAATATTCACAGACATACACGCACACATGCTAACAGTCAACAAACTCTCATACTTACGCTACAAAAATACGTGGTTTTTTATTTTTTATTTTATATTTTTTATTTTTTCTCTATATATTATTATTTCTAACCATAACATAAGTAATCTCCTTATAATATTATACTTGTTGCCAAGTAAATTCGGGGGGGGGGGGGGCTGGTGACCTGTAATACGGGTCTTTGAACCTACACGGGCACCAGTCTCCCATGAATGACAAAATATTGTTAAAATAGAGATGTAACACTAATGTATCTTCCATGTCGTTTGTGGTGAGAAATAAATAAATTATTATTATTATTATTATATAGACCGGCTATCTTTGTAAGCGTAATGCATTTTCTGCCTCCCTACGTATAGGGTAGCCCTTTAATTGCTTCGGGCGCAAAAAAAAATGCGCACGCGTAGTCGGCGAGCAGCGGCGGCGTGGAACACAGCTCCGGAACAGCAAGAAGAAGCGAGCTGCGGCGTTGAAGAAACGGCTCACAATTGGTCGACGGATACGTGACGATAACGGTGTGTGAAATAAATGTTTTTTATCTTCGCCTTCCGCGTTATGGTAGCAGCAGAGTATATATTATTTATTCCCGTTTAGGGTTGATTAGTCTGGCTGCTACACTATTATTAAACGTTACTTTAGATCTTATAACAACTTAACAGAGTACATTTTGAGCTTAAATTAGCATAGCCATAAGAAAGACCAAGCAAATTAATAAATGTCTAAACATTTAATGAGCAATTCGAAAAATCTATTGACACTGAGTGGGATTTGAACCCACGACCTAAGCGATCCGTGCCGATTCTCTAACTAACTGAGCCGTATCTACCATGCCCCACTGACATGGAAGTCAATCTATTTCTTAAGGGGAAATATTAAAAATACTACCTCAAATGGCTTGGCTAGATCCTACGTTATGCCGATTATTGCAGCATTAATTTTGAAATAAATATATGGTAAAGTTGAGGATTAATGTTAAATACGAAAATACGATTCCGTAAAACTTTCTCGATAGAAAAAAATCCAAAGTTACCTCCAAACTGAACAATAAACCGCTGTTATTCATAAAATACTTTAAATTAGATCATGAAACTTTGTATACTAACTGAACTAACTATAAAGCAGGGCTTATGTTATTTGTTGTTTTTTTAAATACCATTATTTCACTGTAAATAGAAATTAACTAAACTATCGGCGTCTTGAAGCTTGTTTCCTGCCGCCCGGTTTAGTCTCGCTTCGGTTTTTGAATGGTGAAGTTGTGTCACTTACGATCAGAAGATACATTACGCAACAGGACGACGTAAAATTAAAATGGGAAATAACCGTAATAAAAATAAGAAGCGACTGAGTTGGCGTAAAGAAACAGCCATAAATATAATAAACCTATTTGAAATAAGTATCTAACGATCTATCTACTTACAGTATTAGTGATTACAAACATGTCGGTACATAGCATACGACGCGCGGGGAAGTGGGGGCGAAATTAGAATTTGAGCTGACTTACTATATCCCCTTAATAAACGTTTACATTTAATAAGCTTACATGTGCTAAGACATGGTTAAAACATTTAAAAAACAAATTAATGACATTTACTTGACTGTATTTTAAAGAACATTATCAGTCTAGAAAGAGATAGATAGACCCTCTTATTGACATACATACATAAACACTCACGCCTGTCACCCAGAGGGGTAGGCAGAGACTACAGATTTCCATTTGGCACGATCCTGACACACCTCTCTCGCTTCCTTCACATCCATACACCTACGCATACATGCTCGTCGGTTAAGGGTACTCCTAATTTGGCCTGTTTCTAATAAATCGCCAATTTGGTCGATAAATTTTCGCCTAGGACGTCCCTTTCCGACTCTGCCATTCCCTTCTGCAACATAAATTTTCTTTGTCACTCTTTCCTCATTCATTCTTTCCACATGACCAAACCACCGAAGCATTCCTTTCTTCTCATCCTCATCATCATCTTGCAAACCACACTCTTCTCTTATTACACAATTTCTTACCCTGTCATTCAGATTCAGCCCTAACATACTCCTCAACGACCGCATTTCTACTGCGTTTATTCTACTCTCGTGCTTCTTCTGCCACACCCAACTTTCACTACCATACGTTAAAGTAGGAACCAACACAGCATTGTGAATTGCCATACGTGCCTTTTTCGACACATTTTGACTCTTCACAATAGAGTGCATGGCCCCATTTACTCTATTTCCCGCATTCACTCGTCGTTCTATATCCTTATCATATCTCCCATCCCTGCTAAATACTCAGCCCAAATATACAAACTCATCTACTTGCTCGATCAACTCCCCTTCTATTCTTATTTCACAAATCGTTTTACTTTCTTCTCTTTCAAAAACCATAACCTTCGTCTTACTTGCGTTCACTTTCATACCCCTTTCTTTTAATGATCCGTTCATTAATGTAACCATCATTTGCAACTCGGCAGCCAACGACGCAAGAATGACTTGATCATCGGCGTACAAAAGGCATTTGACAGTTAACTCACCCATTCTTAATCCGCATTCTTCAACTTTCAAATTTTGCAAACAACTGTCCATAAATAGGTTGAACAGCCACGGGGAAGCCACACAGCCCTGTCGACACCTTTATGGATGTCAAACCAGTCCGAGTAGACCCCGTTGATCCTAACACAAGCACTAGAGTCCCTATAAAGAGACTCCAATGCCTGTATCAAGCCAGCGCTCAACCCAAATGAGTTCCGTGTTTGCCATAGCAAATCCCTATCCACTCTGTCATAGGCCTTTTCCAAGTCCATGAACGCACAAAACAACTTTTGGTTTTTGGCCAGAAACTTCTCCGCGATCATGCGCATGGAAAAGACTTGATCTGTACATCCCATTCCCTTTCTAAATCCCACTTGCACATCCCAAATTTTTCCATCAGTTTCTTTCATGACCCTTTCAATCAGTACCTTAGCGTACGGTTTTCCCACAATGCTAAGAAGGCTGATGTCACGGTAGTTTTTACAGTCCTGCTGCGACCATTTTCATTTATATACTGGGACTATCACGGCTTTGCACCAGTCTACCGGTACCCGCTTCAGTTCCCAGCATAAATTAAACAAGGTGTGCAGCAGGCCTGCCACCACCTCCTCTCCAGCCCTTAGCATTTCGAGTGAAACTCTATCATATCCGGGCGCCTTCCCGCTTTCATGCTTTTCATTGCTTTCATTATTTCATCTATACTTATCTCGCTACCTCTTTCCTCTCCTTTCGGAGTTTCTACTTCACTTAGTACACATGTTATCTCCTCACTCATAAACACGCTTTCAAAATATTCCTTCCATCTCTTTAAACTCAAAACTTCATCATTCAGAATATAGCCATTCTCGTCTCTTATAGCATTCATCATAGGCTGTTTTGAATGTCCCCTGGCAGTTCTTACCAGTTTCCAGAACATTTTAATATTTGCCTGGAAGTTATCCGATCTCTTATTGAATAATCCTCTTATTGAATAAAACTAAATTTAAATATTTTATCGCGCTTAATAAACTACTTTAACTTATTTTCAATTTCCGACGTTTCGGGTGCTTTGCTTACGACGTGAAGCACCGAAGCTCCGGGAAGTCTGCAGTCTGTGAATATCATGGACCTAGAAAAAAGGGCGGACGCAGTCTCTTAAAACAATTACTGACGCACCCATAGTAAGTCACTTTGCTAATACAAACAAGCCGGCACGCACACATGCACACCATAGTAAGTCTAGCCCGCCATTACGCTCCAAACCGCGATCGCGTAGTTACTCACACATAGTTACGCGGCCGCCATTGCGGTGCGTCAATTGTTTCTTAGCGAGACTCTGTCCGCCCTTTTTTCTAGATCCATGGTGGGTGTGTTCAAGATCATCCCCACCATTACATCAGATTTGATAAACCACAAGTCCTCGCAAAAGAACACCGATTGCTAACAAAGATGGTACATGAGGCAATTGAAATTAAAAAAAAACATCCTAACTTCAATAGAGAAGATGGGTGGGTGCTGCCATACGCTTGGGATCCTATAATTAACAAAATTAAACCCAAACCCAAGCATACCACTGCAAGACTTCAGTATACTGTAAGCTCGTTATGCGTAGATCGGACTGAAAATTGATATTAAAAAACAGAAGGTAGCCGGGCTAACTATGACATTGGGAGTTCAAACATCTCAGTGTCCCCCGTGACCATGGGTGCTGTAAAACACCCGAAACATCGGGAATTAAAAATAAGTTAAAGTAGTTAATTAAGTGCGATAAAATCCGTAAATATAATTTTAATCAATGTGTAGTGTTCGCGTAAATTAAAGAAATCATTATGTTGACCGTCTTATGCTTTTTTGGCTAAACAAGCTAGCTTAGCTTTTAATGTGCGACTTAGATTGAAAAGGTGAAAGATCTAACATTTCTTTTGGAATCTTGTTATAAAAGCTTATACCGCTACCCAAGAACGAATTTTGTATACTCTGTGTAACCGTAAAGCAGATAATGTGATTTTATTTTTATTTTTTATATTAAAATTGTGCAAATCACTATTCTTTACATGTAAGTGAATGTTTTGTCGTTCATACATGATATATGTAAAAATACATTGTGATGCAACAGTCAAGATATAAATTTCTTTAAACAGTTCTCTCAGAGATACTCGGGCTCCTAAGCAGTACATTGCACACTTTACATTTTATATGCACACTTCTTATAGTATTCGATTATCATTGCAGAAAATGTTTAGACGTTTCATGATGAAAGTGTCTGCAATATTTATCAAATGGGTGACGACATACTCGGGCACTTTGTGTTTTAAAAACACACATTTCCAAAAATCGAGACTTGCAGTCAACTTATTGAACATGTTTATCTATTAAGTTATGATAATAATAATAATAGTAAGTAATTATTATAAACCCATATAGATATTATAATAATTACTTACTAGAATAAATTATTATGATATCTACCTATCCTTATCATTATCTACTTACAATATTCCTTGAGAGATCAGCGTAATGTATTCGTGTCCATTCTGAGCACCCGGAAATTTATTTTATTCTTTGGAACATGTACTCTGTGGTGTCATGTATCAAACAGTGTCAAATGTCGTGCGTGCGGCGCGGCGGCGACGAATATCTTTGTACTTCCGAATAGCTGCAAAATTTCTTTGACAAGTCAGTATCCGACCTTTGATGGTGCCGACAGCAAGACACTCTTTTTTTCTTTTAATGGATATTTTCATTCGCTATGTATGTTTATGGTATTGTTCGTAATGCACATAAGTCCAATTTTCCAAGTTTTTTATATATATATATATATATATAATATATATATATATATATATATATATTTAGTCTCATAGAGTCCCTAAGCGTATACCCGAACTCGTATACTCCCTAAACGACACTCAGTCCTAACTGCAACATGCAAGAGTCTCGCAGGCTTAGTCTTGTTCTTGTTCAAATCTTCCACGGTCAGTCTTGGTCTTGGTCTTGCAAAAATGCAAGAACAAGACCGATTTTGGGCAACACTAAACGCAATGCTTGCAATGTCCGTAGGTTACGAGTGCTCTTAAGCGAGAAATTCACTAGACGGAGTTGCTCACGAGTGTAGCGGCGCTGTCGTCGCGCCACAAGCGAAACACACCGAAGCCTAAATCGCGCTATCAAAATTCCGAATCATAAACAGCATATATAGAACATCTCCGAACTATCACACGGAGTGTTGGCCGCTCCCCGGGAAGAACACCTTGCCCGGCGGGAGATCTCCCTTTTTCCTTCCACGGCCACACGAGCATGTCTGTAGACATGCGATCTCATTTTGTCTGCACGGGCACAGACATGCCTAAACGCGAATGTTAACTGCGGACTGTCTGTTCAGACACAAGAGCGACAGCAACCGGTGCGGGCGGCCTTTCATTATTATTTAACAAACTTTAGAGGTTTTTAATTATCAATGAGTTCTAATGAAAATAAATTATTATGGTAAGAGTTTACATGACTCTAAATTCATGCGTAAGTAATTGTAAGGTGTCCCGGTTCATCAATTTCTAATTATTTATGTAAATTGATATTGGCTAAACTTATTTCTATCTTTGTACCGTTCTTTGCACCAAATTAATAATAAATAAATAAAATAAGCATTGTGAGTCTAGGTTGTCATCTTAATGTGCACGCACAACTAATCATGTAGCCGCACTAAAACAAACTGTTGAGTGTAGTGTATCGCGGCAACAGACATGCCCGGACGACCGGCCCGTGGGAATGTGCGCCTAGTCTAGTGAATTCCCCGCTTTAGACGAACGACACTCACACTGATAACGTCAGGCACGCGATTGTACGTATTGTAGTGTGTGTTTAGTGTATGCTCATGTAGCTATATATACGATAGCCTAAAAAACATTTTAATTAGTAATAAACCTACATTCAAAACCAGTAGACGCATTATTTATCCCCCCGAACCTCCCGACATTACAGTATAGCATATGATCAAGAATACAGTACTGACTTTAATTTAAGAAAATGATTTTGAATAGCTCATCGGAATAAAGCTGTAACAATATATATTTTTTTATATTTCTAACCTGTATCTGCAGCTCGGAAATATTTTCCTGCAAAGTCTTAACTTCGCCTTGCAGCGCCGCTTTCTCTTGTCGAAGCTGTTCGAGTTGAAACTCTAATTCTGAGATGGTGGATTTAGCGTTGTTCCGTGATACCTGCGATTAAACAATAAAATTGATTTCTTTGCTTAAAATATGCTCAAAACGGTAATATAAAAATGGTAAAAAAACGGTACTTTAGGACATATCATCCCGTTTTTGCAAATATGTATTGTAGGTAGCTCTTAATTTTACATCATATTATTATAAGAGTATGTACCCTTAGCTATTGCTATATTATTTCTTAAGTAATTTTCAAGTTGGCATTTTTCAATTAAAATAACCCGCATAAGTCTTTTAACTTTCTTATGCGGCTTATTTTATTTGAAATTTTCTTTCTTTAGCTTTCTTGAGAGGAGTCCCGTATCGCGTCGCAGTCACTGTGCGTGCGCGAGGCGCTCGGCAAGCGCGGTGTACGTACCGGGTGCAGTAGTTTATACCGGGTGCAGTAGTACGTACCTGGTGCAGCAGTACTCACCAGCGCGTCGTCGTGCAGGCGGCGCGCGTCGTCGTGCGCGCGGTCTAGCTGTCGCTGTGCGTGCGCGAGGCGCTCGGCCAGCGCATGCGCGCGGGCCGACGCCGCGTCCGCCTCGCGCCGTGCCGCCGCCGCCGCCGCCGCCTCGCCCTCCGCCGCGCCCGCCAGCTGCACACCACAAACTCTAAATCTTGTCCGATCACACTTTATTTCCCGCTCTCTTACCGAATTCAAATTCTATTTTATTATTTCAAATTTACAGCCTACAATAGTCCATTGCTTAACATAGGACTCCTACACAGATTGCCTCATAGGGAAGATTTTGCCATATTTAGTAACTGCGCCGCCATACCCTCCGTCGCTACACCTTCCGCCGCGCCCGATATGTGCGCACCATTTGCCCTACATCTTGTCCCTTTCAACAAACAATTTTCGATGTTTCAATTCATTTTTTATAGAAATGAGCGACAAACGAGCACACATTCCACTTAGTGGTAAATGGATGCTGTGGCCCATAGACATCTACATCTGTCGTGTGTTAAAAATCAAAATGTAGATGCGTTGGCAGTAGGCACCCTTGAGGACTAAGACAAAATGCCTCGTTTACAACAAAGCGGAACCTCGGTTTCCTACACTCACCATACGAAACACAATAACATTAAGCTGCTATTTCCCTTCTGTTCTTTCTAATTTACTCACACTTGACTCTTCCTCACTCTCTACATCTTGTCTGCTTATACTTCACTCTTCCTCGCCTTGCAAATCTTTTCTTTTCACATTTTACTCTTTTTCGCTCTCTACATCATGTCTGCTTCATTTAATACTCTTTCGCCCACTACATCTTCGTTTTTTAAATCTGGTTTGCTTACATTTTACACTCTCTCGCACTCTACATCTTGTCTGTTTACATTGTACTCTTTCTCGCTCTCTCGCCGCGTAGTTCCTACGCTTAGCAGACATGAGCCTCTCACATCGTACTAATTTAATTATTACTTATTCATGAAAGCCTATCACATGTGCACTGCTGAGATGCCTGAGGCCGCTTCATGGTTTGTTTAATAGGACAGATTTTGCCCTAGTTTTCCACAGAAGCGACTCCTGTCTAAAGGGCCGGTAACGCATTCCCCTGGTGTTGCGGATGTTCACGGGCGGCGGTAGTCACTCACCATCACGTGAGCCGCGCGCTCGTTTGCCCCCCTCCCCCTTTTTTTTAAAGAAGCCACGCTAGACAGGCGGATAGAAAACCGCAGTGTTTTTATTACTTTGCGTTATTATCAGGAACACACTGTTGCCCGTCTTCTGTTTCAGTTCCTCTCCGTTGTCCCTTCCGACACACAGCAACGACGGGGTGAGGTCAGGATATTCTCCATCGTCACTAAACGACTTTTGTTTGTTATTGTTTGTAGCCAATTAGCCCGATTTATTAAGCTTTTCTAATGGGACTCCTATCCTGTCTCGTAGTTCTTTTGTTTCAAACTGATTGTATTCACGGACCGCAGTACCTACTTACCATCAGGTCGACTATAAAAGTTTGTTATTTTAGTTATATAACAAAAAACGTTCTAACCTTTTCAGTACTAAATCATGCACGTAAAGTATTGAAACAAAAATAATAAACGGTTGGCTAATTGTTTAAATTATGACACAAGGCAACATTTTGAGATCACTATATTTAACTGAAGAAATAACAATAATACTAGAAATAGAACAGGTCGTACTAAAGCAGTAGAGTAAAGATTTAAAAAAAATAACAAACGAAATTTTATTTTCTCAGTTCTAAGAAATAATATACTTAATACATCATCATCATCATCATCATTACAGCCCATCACAAGTCCACTGCTGAACATAGGCCTCCCCCAAGGTATGCCACATAGCACGGTCCTGAGCTACCTGCATCAATCGACTTCCTGCATGTCTTACCAGGTCATCACTCCATCTAGTGGGGGGTCGCCCTACACTACGCCTACCGGTACGAGACTGCCACTCGAGAACCCTTCTTCCCCAACGGTGGTCGGTTCCTCGAGCTATAAGGCCGGCCCATTGCCACTTCAGCTTACTAATCCGTTGGGCTAAGTCAGTCACTCTGGTTCTACTGCGGATATCCTCATTTCTAAGTTTATCACGCAGAGAAACTACGAGCATAGCCCTCTCCATAGCTCGCTGAACGACTTTGAGCGTCCTCATACGGCCAGCAGTGAAGGACCACGTCTCAGTTCCATATGTCATCACTGGCAACACGCACTGGTTGTACAACTTAGTTTTCAGGTTTGAGGTATACCTGACGAGAAGATGTGTCGTAATTTCCCGGTCGAAGTTGAACTTACCTAGTCGGACTATTTGTCCCAGGTAAACGTACTCGTCAACAACTTCGAGCATAGTGCTCCCAACAACTACCGGCATAGGTGTGACATGGACATTAAACATGATCTTTGTTTTGTCCATGTTCATCTTAAGACCTATCCGTTGGGAGACACCAGACACCGCCTCGTACCGGTAGGCGTAGTGTAGGGCGACCCCCCACTAGATGAAGTGCCGACCTTGTAAGACATGCAGGGAGTCGATGGATGCAGGTGGCTCAGGACCGTGCTTTGTGGCATACCTTGGGCAAAGAATATATACACTACGCGAAAAGAAACGACACTTAAGCATGTGTGCACGTAAAATCGCTTGCGGCTATGTGTGGGTGTCTGGATGTGTGCGGGGGCCTTGAGAGGCGCGCGGGGCGTGGAACGGGCAGTCGCCGACTGCCCTGGCCGAGGTCTAGTAGTAATACCGATATTTGTCAGTATGTATTAGTTAATATGAATATATTCGTCAAGTGATATAATTTTTAAATTAATATATGAGTATTACCGATATCTTAATGTACATATTACTATTCTATTCATGTAGGTATTAAGTTTATGTTACCAAGTAAAGTTATTAGTTTTTATAGTCGTGTATGCTACGTTTATATGCTTTGATAAATATTTTTTTTATTAAATAAATGATATTATAGTATATTTATAAGTATTACTGAAATAAATTCCACTGCACAAAACAAGGGCCCCCTTGTTTTGTTAGTTTAATTTTTAATAATGTTTTATGATACCTAAATATATGTGGTAATTTTAATGAAACTTTTTTTCAACTTTCCTTCTTTTGTGAGAAAATCTTTTATTTCGAGCCTTTTTTAGTATTTTTATAAAATACGAAAAATTAAATTAAAACTAATTGAACTCAGGATTTTTATTTAAATAATCAGTTCATTTTTTTAATTATGTTGGTAAGATCGAAAAATATTATTCATATTATATAAGTATGTAATTTGTATCTAAATATAATTTCCAAAAAACACGATTTCCAAAAAAAAAAATACCGAGCAAAGCTCGGTCATCCAGATACTACATACTTAAATGTTTTTGACGACAAGTGACATAATTATTCAATTTGCTTATACTTATTGCATAGTGTGTGTAGACATTTAGTAGGTACTAACTACATATACCTTATAGAAGTGAGCTGTTATTTTTATATGTAAGTATTTACCTATCTATATCTGCCAAAGACAAATGCCAGCTTTTACGATGAGTATTATATTCATTCAAATAAAATTAATTTATACCTTTTAGAATGGAAGATAAAGATTATAGACGAGGAAAAAAAAGTCGACCGTGTTTATCAACAAAACGAAAAAAAAAAAACAATTTTCTTCGTAAAACGAAAGGATGGGTGCGCCAACTTCTAAAATCAACAGGTATACCACAAAACATACTATTGCACATTGGTATCACACGTAATATTATTTATTCTGTGATCATACTTTGCTTGCTAGGAGATAGACCGAAATTTATTTCGCCAAAATATAAAATTATGGAATAGCTGATGTTGATTTTAAGACTTCATAAAAGGACGAAGTTCTATGTTCGGATGTATGCTTTTTCTTTTATTTTATTTCTACATATTTCTATGTATGTTCACTGATTTCTCTATCAATTGTGGACCGATTTTGAACACCTATTCATTTTTTCTTCGATAATATGTCTCACATTTGGCCCCATATAAATGTCATAGAAATCATTTCAACCATGACATATGTTATAAGTAATTGAGTTTTATTGAAGCCGGTTGTACAAAATTTTCAATTTTACTACTTGTCTAGTAATGATATTAGTCCGTTAGAAAATGTTGTTCATATTACTAATTCTAATTACTAATTTACTAACCTAAATTTTAACAATTAAACGAGCAATTTTTGTATATATATATACTCGGGATCTCGGAAACGCCTCCAACGATTTTCATAAAATTTAGTGTCCAGGGAGTTTCGGGGGCAATAAATCGATCTAGCTAGGATTTATTTTTATAAAATGTCCTTTTGTCCGTGTTTTCAGGCAATAAAAAAACTGCTACAATATAAGAAGGTAAATTTTGACATGTTACCAACGATCGTAATAGCTCAGATGGGATGTTGTTCGGGCGTGATGTCGGAGATCCGTGGTTCGCGTCCCGTCTTGTGTCCGAATTTTTTTCCTTTTTTTTTTCAAGTTCCCTTCTTTTGTGAGAAAATCTATTATTTCGAGCCCTTTTTTTAGTATTTTTTAAAAATACGAAAATTTTAATTAAACTAATTGCACTCATGATTTTTTATTCAAATAACCAGTTCAGTTTTTTCTATTATGTTAATAAGATCAAAAACTATTATTCATGTAATTTGAATATAAATGTAACTTAAAAAAACCGAGCAAAGCTCGGTCATCCGGGTAATTTTAACAATGAACCAAATTAAAGGTAAACTAGCTTTTGCCCGCGTTAGTTAGCCATAAAATATATTTTCATTCTATTCATTTTTCAGTGACTGTGAGCTTGACAAGAAATTACCGGACAGTAATATGCAGGGACGATGTACTCCTAATAATCGTCGAATGAATATTAAATGTCTAACAGCGCTACATCGATGGAAGAAGGCATAATAGTGGAGGGTTTCCAAAAAAGCGTTGAAAAACATGGCGTTAAATATCACATGCTGATTGGCGATGGCGACTCTGGTATCATAAATGGACTATTGATTACTATGCCATACGGTTCTAACCTCATGGTTAAAAAAGTAAAATGCAAAAATCACCGTTTCAGAAATTTTTGTTCCAAATTTAAGCAGTTGGGGAAGAAAACTAACAACCAATAAGGTTACTTACCGGTACCTACAAGAAAAAGAGTTGTGAGCAATGTTTTGCGTCGCTTTTACGTGGTAGAGAAATGCTGCAGTTATATTAGTAGTATAATTGTAGCACGAATGGGTTACGCTCTCACAGAATACCGGCGTCAAATAGTAGCTCTGTGTTTCGTATGGTGAGTGTCGACAACCGGAGACCCTTTTTACTGAAACGAGGCATTCCACCTCCAAAGTCCTCACGGATGACAACGCATCTGCATTTAGATTCGTAATCGAGGGTAGATGTAGATGTCTGTGGGCCACAGCAACCACTTACCATCAGGTGGACTGTGTGCTCGTTTGTCATCCTATTCCATAAAAAAAAGAAGTAGTTGGAGCCGAGAAACATTGGAAGAACGAAGACATCACTGACGTGGAAAAAATTAAAAACATCAAAAATGACATAAAAATCAGTGCCAATCATGATTTAAGAAAAGAAAGAAGAGTTTTTGGCTTATCAAAAAAACGAGAACGAAATATATGAATTAGAATTGGCTACTAGAGGTCAAAGAGACAACAATTTGTGGCACACTGAACGGAAAAAAACGAATTACGAATGAGTGCGTGTTTAGTAAAATCAGTTAAAATAATAGATGCAATGAGAATTTAAAACAAAAAGGATAGAATGTATAAGATTTTTTTTTAATTAAGTTGTCTTCACCATTTGCCTTTATTATTTACTCTGTAAATTTTACCGGTTATTGCAAGTAACCTTGTGTTTATGAATCCTTAACGTATGTACACAAAAACAAAAACTGTTTTATTAAAATAGTGATTTATATTGTTAATAGTAGACTACTTTATGGGGCAATGTACATATACGCTATAACAACAAAGTACCAGAAAATAATCAAAAATTTATCAAAATTATATAATATATACAATATACAATATTATTAATCAAAAATTTTAAAATTTTAATCAAGCAAAACCTGTTTAAAGGATATTATTACTAAAGAGTATATGATGGGTAATAAACCCTGGGAAGGAGTGAATATTGAAGCATACCCAATACAAAATGGCAGATTATACTCCTCAGCGTCAGGTGTAACCTGCCAGGACAAAATAAAACAAAATAGTCTGTTGCACTGCTACCATTTGTGTTATGAACTTGCATTACTTTAAAAAAATTTTTGTCACGCCATAGATTTTCTCATTTTATTTTCCTTCGTGTAAAAAATTCTGATTAATAATATCATTCCTATAAAATTTACGGCTAAAAGCTTAACTACTGAGATAATTCAGCTCTATTCGTAGTTATATAGCATCATACGTAACTATACATGTGGGTAGTTATAAGTAGTTAGGCAATATTGTTTCATTCCGCTTTTCTGAAATTCACGTACCTTGGCCTTGGCAGCATCGAGCAGGTCACCCAGTGTGGCGAGCTGGTGCTGGCGCGCGGCGGCCAGCTCGCGCGCCGCGCCCGCCTCCTGCTCCCAGTGCTGCACCGCGCCCTCCAGCCCCCTGCACACGCACTCCTGCACTGTACTGCCGTACGACCCGTACTGTGTACTGCTACACGCACTCCTGTACTGTAGTGCCATTCCCACCCGTACTCTGTACTGACAAACGCATTCATGCACTGTACTGCCACCCGCACCCATACTCTGTACTGCCACATGCACTCCTGCACCGTACTGCCACCCGCACCTATACTCTGTACTGCCACACGCATTCCTGCACTGTACTGCCACCCGCACCTATACTCTGTACTGCCACACGCATTCCTGCACTGTACTGCCACCCGCACCAGTACTCTGTACTGCCACTCGCACTCCTGCACTGTACTGCCCCCCCGCACATATACTCTGTACTGCCACACGCACTCCTGCACCGTACTGCCCCCCACACCTATACTCTGTACTGCCACAGGCACTCCTGCACCGTACTGCCACCCGCACATATACTTTGTACTGCCACATGCACTTCAGCTCTGTACAGTCACCCGCACCCGTACTCTGTACTGCCACACGCACTCCTGCACCGTACTGCCACCCGCACATATACTCTGTACTGCCACATGCACTTCAGCTCTGTACAGTCGCCCGCACCCGTACTCTGTACTGCCGCCACAGGCACTCCTGCACCGTACTGCCACCCGCATATATACTCTGTACTGCCACACGCACTCCTGCACCGTACTGACACCCGCACATAAACTCTGTACTGCCACACGCACTCCTGCACCGTACTGCCACCCGCACATATACTCTGTACTGACAGGATTGAGTACTGCCCGCACATCTGTACTGCCACACGCACTTCAGCCCTGTACAGTCACCCTCACCCGTACTCTGTACTGCCGCCACAGGCACTCCTGCACCGTACTGCCACCCGCACATATACTCTGTACTGCCACACGCACTCCTGCACCGTACTGCCACCCGCACATATACTCTGTACTGCTACAGGCACTCCTGCACCGTACTGCCACCCGCACATATACTCTGTACTGCCACACGCACTCCTGCACCGTACTGCCACCCGCACATATACTCTGTACTGCCACACGCATTTCTGCACCGTACTGCCACCCGCACATATACTCTGTACTGCCACACGCACTCCTGCACCGTACTGCCAACCGCACATATAATCTGTACTGCCACACGCACTTCAGCTCTGTACAGTCACCCTCACCCGTACTCTGTACTGCCGCCACAGGCACTCCTGCACCGTACTGCCACCCGCACATATACTCTGTACTGCCACAGGCACTCCTGCACCGTACTGCCACCCGCACATGTACTCTGTACTGCCACAGGCACTCCTGCACCGTACTGCCACCCGCACATATAATCTGTACTGCCACACGCACTTCAGCTCTGTACAGCACCCTCACCCGTACTCTGTACTGCCCCACAGGCACTCCTGCACCGTACTGCCACCCGCACATATACTCTGTACTGCCACAGGCACTCCTGCACCGTACTGCCACCCGCACATATACTCTGTACTGCCACAGGCATTTCTGCACCGTACTGCCACCCGCACATGTACTCTGTACTGCCACAGATGCTCTGTACGTGCCTGTCTGCCACAGGCACTCCTGCACCGTACTGCCACCCGCACATATACTCTGTACTGCCACACGTACTCCTGCACCGTACTGCCACCCGCACATATACTCTGTACTGCCACACGCATTTCTGCACCGTACTGCCACCCGCACATGTACTCTGTACTGCCACATGCACTTCAGCTCTGTACAGTCGCCCGCACCCGTACTCTGTACTGCCGCCACAGGCACTCCTGCACCGTACTGCCACCCGCACATATACTCTGTACTGCCACACGTACTCCTGCACCGTACTGCCACCCGCACATATACTCTGTACTGCCAAACGCACTCATGCACCGTACTGCCCCCCGCACCTATACTCTGTACTGCCACACGCACTCCTGCACTGTACTGCCCCACGCACATATACTCTGTACTGCCACACGCACTCCTGCACCGTACTGCCCCCCCACATCTATACTCTGTACTGCCACAGGCACTCCTGCACCGTACTGCCACCCGCACATATACTTTGTACTGCCACATGCACTTCAGCTCTGTACAGTCACCCGCAACCGTACTCTGTACTGCCACACGCACTCCTGCACCGTACTGCCACCCGCACATATACTCTGTACTGCCACAGGCACTCCTGCACCGTACTGCCACCCGCACATATAATCTGTACTGCCACACGCACTTCAGCTCTGTACAGTCACCCTCACCCGTACTCTGTACTGCCGCCACAGGCACTCCTGCACCGTACTGCCACCCGCACATATACTCTGTACTGCCACACGCACTCCTGCACCGTACTGCCACCCGCACATATACTCTGTACTGCCACATGCACTTCAGCTCTGTACAGTCGCCCGCACCCGTACTCTGTACTGCCGCCACAGGCACTCCTGCACCGTACTGCCACCCGCACATATACTCTGTACTGCCACACTCATTCCTGCACTGTAGCCACCCGCACCTATACTCTGTACTGCCACATGCACTTCAGCTCTGTACTGCCCCGCACATATACTCTGACTGCCACACGCACTTCAGCTCTGTACAGTCGCCCCCACCCGTACTCTGTACTGCCGCCACAGGCACTCCTGCACCGTACTGCCACCCGCACATATACTCTGTACTGCCACACGCACTCCTGCACCGTACTGCCACCCGCAATAATACTCTGTACTGCCACACGCATTCCTGCACTGTACTGCCACCCGCACCTATACTCTGTACTGCCACACGCATTCCTGCACTGTACTGCCACCCGCACCAGTACTCTGTACTGCCACTCGCACTCCTGCACTGTACTGCCCCCCCGCACATATACTCTGTACTGCCACACGCACTTCAGCTCTGTACAGTCGCCCGCACCCGTACTCTGTACTGCCGCCACAGGCACTCCTGCACCGTACTGCCACCCGCATATATACTCTGTACTGCCACACGCACTCCTGCACCGTACTGCCACCCGCACATATACTCTGTACTGCCACACGCACTCCTGCACCGTACTGCCACCCGCACATATACTCTGTACTGCCACACGCACTCCTGCACCGTACTGCCAACCGCACATATAATCTGTACTGCCACACGCACTTCAGCTCTGTACAGTCACCCTCACCCGTACTCTGTACTGCCGCCACAGGCACTCCTGCACCGTACTGCCACCCGCACATATACTCTGTACTGCCACAGGCACTCCTGCACCGTACTGCTACCCGCACATATACTCTGTACTGCCACAGGCACTCCTGCACCGTACTGCCTCCCTCACATATACTCTGTACTGCCACACGCACTCCTGCACCGTACTGCCACCCGCACATATACTCTGTACTGCCACAGGCACTCCTGCACCGTACTGTTACCCGCACATATACTCTGTACTGCCACATGCACTTCAGCTCTGTACAGTCACCCGCACCCGTACTCTGTACTGCCACACGCACTCTTGCACCGTACTGCCACCCGCACATATACTCTGTACTGTCACATGCACTTCAGCTCTGTACAGTCGCCCACACCCGTACTCTGTACTGCCGCCACAGGCACTCCTGCACCGTACTGCCACCCGCACATAAACTCTGTACTGCCACACGCACTCCTGCACCGTACTGCCACCCGCACATATACTCTGTACTGCCAAACGCACTCATGCACCGTACTGCCACCCGCACATACACTCTGTACTGCCACAGGCACTCCTGCACCGTACTGCCACCCGCACATATACTCTGTACTGCCACATGCACTTCAGCTCTGTACAGTCACCCGCACCCGTACTCTGTACTGCCGCCACAGGCACTCCTGCACCGTACTGCCACCCGCACATATACTCTGTACTGCCACTGGCACTTCAGCTCTGTACAGTCACCCGTACCCGTACTCTGTACTGCCGCCACAGGCACTCCTGCACCGTACTGCCACCCGCACATATACTCTGTACTGCCAAACGCACTCCTGCACCGTACTGCCACCCGCACATATACTCTGTACTGCCACAGGCACTCCTGCACCGTACTGCTACCCGCACATATACTCTGTACTGCCACATGCACTTCAGCTCTGTACAGTCACCCGCACCCGTACTCTGTACTGCCACACGCACTCCTGCACCGTACTGCCACCCGCACATATACTCTGTACTGCCACATGCACTTCAGCTCTGTACAGTCGCCCGCACCCGTACTCTGTACTGCCGCCACAGGCACTCCTGCACCGTACTGCCACCCGCACATATACTCTGTACTGCCACACGCACTCCTGCACCGTACTGCCACCCGCACATATACTCTGTACTGCCAAACGCACTCCTGCACCGTACTGCCACCCGCACATATACTCTGTACTGCCACAGGCACTCCTGCACCGTACTGCCACCCGCACATATACTCTGTACTGCCACATGCACTTCAGCTCCGTACAGTCATCCGCACCCGTACTCTGTACTGCCGCCACAGGCACTCCTGCACCATACTGCCACCCGCACATATACTCTGTACTGCCACACGCACTCCTGCACCGTACTGCCACCCGCACCTATACTCTGTACTGCCACACGAACTCCTGCACTGTATTGCCAACCGCACCAGTACTCTGTACTGCCACACGCACTCCTGCACCGTACTACCACCCGCACATATACTCTGTACTGCCACGTGCACTTCTGCTCTGTACTGCCACCCGCACCCGTACTCTGTACTGCCACCCGCACCCGTACTCCGTACTGCCACCCGCACCCGTACTCTGTAGTGCCACCCGCACCCGTACTCTGTACTGCCACCCGCACCCATACACTGTACTTCCACACGCACTCCTTTACTATACTATACTGACACACACACTCTTATACTATAGTGTACTGCTACACACATCCGTACTATGTACTGCCACACGCACTCCTACTTATACTTTCGCTTGCACACCTAACCCGAGCCCTCAGACACACACTTTTAAACACACACGCAACCACATACACATTCCTTACTTTACCCGCGTCGCACAACCACATGCATACGGACCTGCTTTATCTTACACACTCATACACCTTGCTAGCACATATTTATAAGTCATATTGCCTTACAACACGCCTTCACGAATGATTACAAAATAACAACACTAAATATATTCCTAATTGACTTTACACATACTAATATGAATGGTTACAGCAACCTAACCATATCGTTATTTTGAAATTCGAATTCTCGACTTTGTTATAACTAAATTTTTCTGGCCGTGTAGTGGCGGTTGAGAATATCCACTACCCCATATCTTCCCGTGGGTGTCGTAAGAGGCGGCAGAGGGAGACAGGCAGGAGATGGGCAGCAGCATCTTACTGGTAACAACTGTGATAAAATAAAAAACTGCGGTTGCCAACCCGCTCGCCAAGCGTGGCAACTATGGCAAATATCCCCCCATGAATAACGATGCAAAAAAAACGGCCCCCAGTCCCCGGCGGCCCCGCTATTCCTGGATACGGTGGCGACCATGGTCACGGCGGGGCAGGGGGGTGCTAAGAATCTCCGGTGGAGGTTCGGTTGCCACCTACGACGACTCGACCTGGCAACATATAACGCACGCAACCTGAGGATTGACGAGAAGATACTGGAGCTGGAAGAAGAGGTAGACAAGTTGTGCTGGCATATTATTGGATTATCCGAGGTCCGAAGAGAGAGGGAGGACACGGCAACCCTCGAGTCCGGCAACTTGTTCTACCACCGGGAGGGCGACCATCTGTCCCAAGGAGGTGTCGGATTTATCGTCCACAAGTCTCTCGTCAACAACGTTGTAAAGGTTGGGAGTGTGTCGACGAGGGTCGCGTACCTGATACTCAGAATCACCAAACGGTATTCGCTGAAGGTCATACAGGTTTACGCACCAACCTCGGCACATCCCGATGAGGAGGTGGAGGAAATGTATGAGGATATTTCCAGAGCCATGCATTCCTCCAAAACCCACTACACGGTGTTGATGGGAAACTTCAACGCAAAACTAGGCACAAGTGAAAGCGGTTAGCTGAAGGTAGGGAAATTTGGAGTAGGGCAACGGAATCGAAGGGGCCAGCAGCTGGCCGACTTTATTTAGAAAGAGGGACTCTTTATGATGAACTCTTTCTTCCAGAAGCGGCCCCACAGGAGGTGGACCTGGTCGAGCCACGACGGTTCGAGAAAAAATGAGATTGACTTCATTATGACGACCAGGCGCCAACTGTTCAGTGATGTCTCAGTGATCGCAAGGGTGAAAACTGGCAGCGATCACCGAATGGTTAGAGGCACACTGATCCTAAACGTTAAGTTGGAGAGGTCTCGTCTGATGAAGTCAACGCTCCGTCCCCCTCGTGCTCTAATCCAGAATCCCGAAACCTTTCAGCTCGAGTTACAAAACCGCTTTCAGTGCCTAGAGGATTGCAATGCAGTGGACGATATAAATGACAAGCTCGTGGTAACTGTCCATGCGGTCGGAGCTAAGTTCTGCAAGACCCGCCGCAGAAGAACACAAAAACTCTCCGATCACACTCTTAATCTCATGGCTGTTAGACGGGAGATGAGGCTGCATTCGTCAACAGATTTGACAGCATACAGGCAACTGAACAGACAGATCTCCAAATGCATGCGGCGAGAATTACGCAACTTTAATACTGCTCGTATTAAAGAAGCGATCGAGCGGAACCAGGGCTCCAAAGTCTTTGCCAGAGATCTGTCTGCCAGAAAGAGCCAACTGTCAAAGCTGAAGACTGAGTGCAGTGTGAGCAGCATCGTTTACGAGACACCTGAGATTGTGAGTGAGATTGAGAGGTTCTATGGGCAGCGGTACACATCATCGTTGGAGCCACACGCAAGTGTGAGTAACGATCCAAGAGCAAGTCTTATCCGACACTATTCCTATGATATCCCGGACGTCAGTCTGAGCGAGATTAGAATGGCTCTCCAGCACCTTAAAAACGGCAGGGCCCCAGGCGAGGATGGAATTACAGCGGAGCTTCTGAAAGCGGGTGGAACACCGGTACTTGAAGTCCTTCAGAAGCTCTTCAATTCCGTCCTCCATGGTGGCACTACTCGGAGGCGTGGAGCAGAAGTGCGGTGGTCTTGTTCTTTAAGAAAGGCGACAACGCTCTCTTGAAGAACTACAGACCGATTTCCCTTCTGAGCCGCGTCTACGTGCTGTTTTCGAGAGTCATTACGAATCGTCTCGCACGCAGACTCGACGACTTTCAGCCTCCCGAACAAGCTGGTTTCCGAAAAGGCTTCAGTACCATAGACCACATACACATACCCTGCGGCAGATTGTACAGAAGAACGAAGAGTACAATGTGCCACTTTGCCCGGCATATGTGGACTATGAGAAAGCCTTTGATTCCGTCGAAATTTGGGCGGTGCTACAGTCCCTTCAGCGGTGCCAAGTTGACTGTCGGTACATCGAAGTGCTGAAGTGTTTGTACAGTAGGGCTACGATGGCTATCCGAGTACAGAACCAGTGTTCGAAACCTATCCAACTGCAGAGAGGTGTAAGGCAGGGTGATGTTATATCCCCGAAACTCTTCACCGCTGCGTTGGAAACGTTTTCAAGCTACTGGACTGGAAAGGATACGGTATTAACATCAATGGCGAGTACATCACTCACCTTCGATTTGCCGACGATATAGTCTTTATGGCAGAATCGCTGGAGGACCTTAGCACTATGCTCAATGACCTCAATGGTGTCTCCCAACGGATAGGTCTTAAGATGAACATGGACAAAACAAAGAACATGTTTAATGTCCATGTCACACCTATGCCGGTAGTTGTTGGGAGCACTATGCTCAAAGTTGTTGACGAGTACGTTTACCTGGGACAAATAGTCCGACTAGGTAAGTCCAACTTCGACCAAGAGGTCAATCGACAGATTCAACTCGGCTGGGCAGCGTTCGGGAAATTACGACACATCTTCTCGTCAGGTATACCTCAATCTCTGAAAACTAAAGTGTATAACCAGTGCGTGTTGCCAGTGATGACTTACGGATCTGAGACGTGGTCCTTCACTGTTGGCCGTATGAGGACGTTCAAGGTCGCTCAGCGAGCTATGGAGAGGGCTATGCTCGGAGTTTCACTGCGTGATAGACTCAGAAATGAGGATATCCGCAGTAAAACCAGAGTGACCGATATAGCCCAACGGATTAGTAAGCTGAAGTGGCAATGGGCCGGCCATATAGCTCGAAGAACCGATAACCGATGGAGAAGAAAGGTTCTCGAGTGGCAGCCTCGTACCGGTAGGCGTAGTGTAGGGCGACCCCCCACTAGATGGAGTGACGACCTGGTAAGACATGCAGGAAGTCGATGGATGCAGGTGGCTCAGGACCGTGCTTTGTGGCATTACTTGGGGGAGGCCTATGTTCAGCAGTGGACTTGTGAAGGGCTGTAATGATGATGATGATGAAATTTTTCGTTCCCCATCTTTTATTATTAGCCGTTTTTTTTTATTATCATCAGCATTATCGATCAATTACATCCACCTATGGAGGTTAATTTTTACGTTAATAAATGAAACAATACTTTCTTTTAATAATAAAAATACAAATGACTCCTTACATGTACGCGAACACTACACATTTAAATAAATAACTTTTTGCGGCTTTTATCGCGTACATTAACTTAATTTATATTACTGACGTTTCACAGCCCCACGCACAGTCAGGGTCCACGGCGGGACAGCCCCCCCCCCCGTGACTATGGGTGCTGTAAAGTGGTCATAATATAAGCGATAACATCCGTAAAAACTAGTTTTACAAAAATACTAAGTTAAACTTTTACAAAGGGGATTTTCAATCATAAATAAAGCATTGTCAAAGTGCAACTTGGAAAATATTTTTAATGATCGTCGGAGTGTAAATGTAATATGCTTGATATATTCAATAGTAAAATTAAAGCCATTACTTCAAAATTTTAATTTAAACCTGAGACTAAATAGAAACTACTAGTATTTATAACAATGCAACGGGTTAATATATATTAATGGTCCTTCGCGTTCGAAAGACCATAGATATTTGTAATCCGAATAATCTAAATATTTTGAGCCAAATCATAAACATTTGGTTTATGGTAACTGCAAGCTAACACAAACTTTGTATTTAAAAACAAAATAAAACTGCAAACTATAACCAGACAATTGCAGCATCATAGAGTATTCGGCCAGGATCACACACACACACACACACACACACACACACACACACACACACACATATATATATTGTATAAAAATATTAATGATGAGTATGCATTTTTTTTAGTGAACAAATGATATGATATAATATAGTTAAAGTTACAGCCTATACTCATTTCTGAGAGGTTTTAGAGCAAGGAAGTTTCCGCCACACTGCCCCAATGCGTGTTGGCGAGATTCACATGTCTTCGAAATAGTTTTTTCTTATTTTTCAGACATACAGGTTTCCTCACGATGTTTTCCTTCACCGACGAGCAAGCGGTAAATCAACACTTACAGTCTCAATTAACAATTTTATTGGTTTGGAGATTGAACCCGGGCTGCTCAACGCGAGTACCACGCTGTAAAATTTACAGCGAGCGCTAAGGATCTAAGCTACCACGGCTCATATCATATAACGTAATCACTTAATTTCTTACCGAATTCGTTCAACGAGTGCCTCGTTTTCTTTGGTTTTTTCTTCTAGCGCAGTCTTAGTTTCCTTCAGTTCGGTTTCGAGTTGCTCCAGCTTAGCCAGCAAGCCGCGGCGCTCCTCCTGGGACGTCTACAAATATATTCTTTATAGAATAACGTTGACAAACGAGCACACAGTTCACCTGATGGTAAGTGTCACCTATATCTAACCTTGGTTTTGAATCAAAATGCAGATGCGTTGTCATCCCTGAGGAGCAAAATGGAATACCTCATTTCCAGTTAAAAGGGATTCGGTTTTCTACACTCATCATACAAAGCATAGAAGTATTAAGCTGCTATTTGAATTCGCGGTCGATCCAACTCATGACATGGCTCTACCTCTCTACGTATAAAATTATATTTAAAAATATATAATAGAATAATTTGTGAAAATATGAGGTATCAGAGAACTCAAATACAAATCCATAATGGAGTTGAGTTTAATCGTATTAAGCGAAGTCGCTTAATACGATTTTGAAACTCCAATTATGTATACAACTATATAGTTCATTTAAATTTTGTTGTGATCATTGTGAACCTTATTCCGTGACAGAACATGATGAACTTGTACCTAAATATTGTACGAGTCTATATGATATTGTAAAATATGAGGACTTAGTTAAGGATACGTAATTATGAATAAAAAATATTGATAGAAATATGTAGGTAAAAGTGTGACGTAGGTACTAAAAATATGTAGGTAAAAGTGTGACGTAGGTACTAAAAATATGTAGGTAAAAGTGTGACGTAGGTACTAAAAATATGTAGGTAAAAGTGTGACGTAGGTACTAAAAATATGTAGGTAAAAGTGTGACGTAGTACTAAAAATATGTAGGTAAAAGTGTGACGTAGGTACTAAAAATATGTAGGTAAAAGTGTGACGTAGGTACTAAAAATATGTAGGTAAAAGTGTGACGTAGGTACTAAAAATATGTAGGTAAAAGTGTGACGTAGGTACTAAAAATATGTAGGTAAAATTGTGACGTAGCTACTAAAAATATGTATGTAAAAGTGTGACGTAGGTACTAAAAATATGTAGGTAAAAGTGTGACGTAGGTACTAAAAATATGTAGGTAAAAGTGTGACGTAGGTACTAAAAATATGTAGGTAAAAGTGTGACGTAGCTACTAAAAATATGTAGGTAAAGTGTGACGTAGCTACTAAAAATATGTAGGTAAAAGTGTGACGTAGGTACTAAAAATATGTAGGTAAAAGTGTGACGTAGGTACTAAAAATATGTAGGTAAAAGTGTGACGTAGGTACTAAAAATCATCAGAGGTAAGCATATCCACATATAATTAACATGATCAGCTGAGAGTTTGGCAAACCTAATAACCAATTAAATTTTAAGGTTGTTCGGATACTATGAAATGCGGGACAAGTTTTATTGTATTGTTAATAAAAAAAAATGAGAATTTATTATGTATATGAATATTGTCCATAGTGTTGATCATGTATGTACCCGTACCGTGTACGTGAAAGTTATGGTACAATTAAATAATGAATAATATGAGCTAAGATACTATAAACGTAAAGCAGTAATGAAATGATATTGCCTATTGTCTTGATCAAGTATGTATGTACGCGAAAGAAATGGCACAATTATTATTTAATTAAAGAATAGCTAAAATGCCATTGCGTGAAATGAAAAATAAGTAATGGTTCACCAAGGATAAAGTAAATATATGAAGTGTAATAAAAAAAAGAATTATATAAAAATATGATAATGAAAATATTATAATATATTATTAACATCCGAACTAGATAAGTGATAACATGACAGAATTGATGACTTATAGACTAGTTAACTAAATGGATAAGATATTGTACGAATAAATTGTAATTGTGCGCCAATCTATTATGTAAAGTTATAACCCTCCACTTCGACAAATAAGTGTGCACACAACAATACGAATATATATATATATATATATATATATATATATATATATATATACACAACATATATATACAATATAGGGGGATAAGTCGCTCGCGTCCGTAGGCTTCGACCACCTAATCCTAGGCCCATCCTACACGTTTCCCCCGGATGGTGCTAAAAGAGCGACAAAGCCGAAAGAACAGACTCGGCTACTCGCCGTGTGGTAGCGGCGTAAAATAGTAAAATATGCCACACCCTAGTTTTCGCACCATGAGGCAAAAAGTAAATGAAATGGCCCCGAGTTCCCGGCGCCCCTTTAATGGGGCAGGGGTGCGAAGAATCTCCGGGAGGAAAACCGGCGACGAGGTTCGCCACCCGTCACGTTCTGTCTCCCAGAGAGGCGAAAAGTGGATTGCAGAGGCCCGTCTGGCTACGTTGAATGTATGTGGGGCAATGAATGATAAAATGGATGAAGTATGCGATATGATGTATGATAGAGGAATAGATGTATTATGTGTAAATGAGACGAGACGAAAGGAAGGGGAAGGATGTCACTGCACACGGCATGTATACCGCATACTGGTCTGGTGTAGACGAGATGGAGCGGGTATGCCAGGGAGTAGGTATCATCCTTTCAGAAAGAATGGGCCAATGTGTGAAAGTGTAATGATGGGAGGTTCGGGGAATAAATAATACGTCTACTGGTCTTGAATGTAGGTTTATTACTGACCCTCTCTTGTCTCTTATTCTATCCTACATATATATGACTACACACTACAAAAGAGTATGAATGTGTAAGCCCAAGACTGCTATGGATACGTATGAAAGTGGGCTCAAAGAAGTTGTTTGTGTTAGGGGTCTACGCCCCAGACATGTCTAAGCCCACTTATATCCGAGAGCAGTTTTAGGAATGGAAGGGTTGGGGTGAGGAGGCTTGATTATGAAAGGATATTGGGAACGTTTGGTGATGAAAGTACAAATGAGAATGATGAAAGCCTCCTCACCGTATGTGTGGAAAGGAATCTTTTTGTGACGAACACTTTCTTTCGTCATAAGAAGATTCACATGTATACTTGGGAAAGAGGTGATGATAGAAGCATGATAGATTTCATAACTGTGGATGAAAGAATGAGGAGCGCAGTGGTGGATACAAGGGTTTACCGGGGGTCCAACGTAGGGACGGACCACTACCTGGTCTTATGCCAAATTAGGGGTTTATTCAGACGTTGGCGGCATAGGACATCTGTGTCTACCACTGCGTTACAGCGTATAAGAATTGAGAGGTTACAAGATGAAGATGTGAAAGACAAGTACAAATGCGGACTGAGAGAAAATATAAGTAATTTGGATGAGTTGTGTGTGAATGAGTTAGACTTGGAGAATGTGTGGCATAATGTTAAGAAAGGTTTAGTGGATGCAGCTACCGAAGTATGTGATGTTAGTAAGAGAACGAATGAAAGGAAAGACAATACGTTATGGTGGGATGATGAGGTACGTATGGAAGTTGAAGCAAAGAAGAGAGCATGGCTAGATTTACTAGCGACCAAAGCTGGTAATTCTGGTGGTAAGAATGATGAGATTGAAAGAAAAAAGGCAAAGTTTAAACGTTTAAATAAGAGAGTAAAAGAATTAGTTGAAAGGAAAAAGCAAAAAAGAACGGATAAGGATGATAGAAGAATATCGGATAACTT
The DNA here is from genome assembly GCA_907164705.1 of Parnassius apollo. Taxonomy (NCBI): domain Eukaryota; kingdom Metazoa; phylum Arthropoda; class Insecta; order Lepidoptera; family Papilionidae; genus Parnassius; species Parnassius apollo. Next base: position 663,988 of record CAJQZP010001449.1, on the reverse strand, counting down.
CCAGGCAAATATTAAATTGTTCTGGAAACTTGTAAGAACTGCCAGGGGACATTCAAAATAGCCTATGATGAATGTTATAAGAGACGAGAATGGCTATATTCTGAAAGATGAAGTTTTGAGTTTAAAGAGATGGAAGGAATATTTTGAAAGCGTGTTTATGAGTGAGGAGAAGTGTGAACTAAATGAAATAGAAATTCCGAAAGAACATGAAAGAGATAGGGAGATAAGTATAGATGAAATAATGAAAGCAATGAAAAGCATGAAAGTAGGTAAGGCAGCCGGATATGATAGAGTTTTACTCGAAATGCTAAGGGCTGGAGAGGACGTGGTGGCAGTCCCGCTGTACACCTTGTTTAATTTATGTTGGGAACTAAAGCGGGTACCGGGAGACTGGTGCAAAGCCGTGATAGTCCCAATATATAAGGGAAAAGGGTCACAGCAGGACTGTAAAAACTACCATGGTATCAGCCTTCTTAGCATTGTGGGAAAACTGTATGCTAAGGTACTGATTGAAAGAGTTATGAAAGAAACAGATGGAAAGATTTGGGATGTGCAAGCGGGATTTAGAAAGGGAATGTGGTGTACAGATCAACCAAAAAGTTTTTTGTGCGTTCATGGACTTGGAAAAGGCTTATGACAGAGTGGACAGGGATGTGTTATGGCAAACGCTGAACGCATTTAGGTTGAGCGCTGGTTTGATACAGGCATTAAAGTCTCTGTATAGGGACTCGAGTGCTTGTGTTAGAATCAACCGGGTCTACTCGGACTGGTTTGGCATCCATAAAGGTGTCAGACAGGGCTGTGTGGCTTCACCGTGGCTGTTCAACCTATTTATGGACAGCTGTTTGGAAAATTTAAAAGTTGAAGAATGCGGGTTAAGAACGGGTGAGTTAACCATCAAATGCCTTTTGTACGCCTATGATCAAGTCATACTTGCGTCGTCGGCGGCCGAGTTGCAAATGATGGTTACATTAATGAACAGGATATTAAAAGAAAGTGAACGCAAGTAAGACGAAAGTGATGGTTTTTGAAAGAGAAGAAAGTAAAACGGTATGTGAAATAAGAATAGAAGGAGAGTTAATTGAGCAAGTGGATGAGTTTGTGTATTTGGGATGTGTATTCAGCAGGGATGGGAGATATGATAAGGATATTGAACGACGAGTGAATGCAGGAAATAAAGTAAATGGGGCTCTACACTCTATTGTGAAAAGTCAGAATGTGTCAAAAAAGGCACGTATGGCAATTCACAGTGCTGTATTAGTCCCTACTTTAACGTATGGTAGTGAAAGTTGGGTGTGGCAGAAGAAGCACGAGAGTAGAATAAATGCAGTAGAAATGCGGTCGCTAAGGAGTATGTTAGGGCTGAATCTGAGTGACAGGGTGAGAAACTGTGTGATAAAAGAAGAGTGTGGTTTGCAAGATGATGCGGTGACCAGGATTAAGAAAGGAATGCTTCGGTTGTTTGGTCATGTAGAAAGAATGAATGCGGAAAGACTGACAAAGCAAATATATGTTGCAGAAGTGAATGGAAGAGTCGGAAAGGGACGTCCTAGGCGGAAGTTTGTCGACCAAATTGGCGATATACTAAAAATGGGCCAAATTAAGAGTACCGTTAACCGACGAGCATGTATGCGTAGGTATATGGATGTGGAAGAAGCGAGAAAGGTATGTCAGGATCGTGCTAAATGGAAGTCTGTAGTCTTTGCCTACCCCTCTGGGTGACAGGCGTGTTATATATACAACACGTAACATAATTAACGCACTTTCAGAAAGTAGTTTGTTCAGAATCGTTTACTGATTCGATTCCTATCATTTTTAATATAGGTAATTTTTTATCCCAAAGATAATTAAAACTACGTAAATTACAGTCACACTAAATCTGTACATTCAAAACAAACTGAAATGGACCGTAACCTAAGGCAATAAGACTTGAGAGTGCAGTTTTATTTGTATTATTACCAATTCTGTCATTCAATAAAAATAAAGAAAAATGAACTTTATTTCAAGCACATTAAAGTCTTTGCGTTCGTGGATTTGTACTGTGACCACAACATTCTTCCGAATTAGTATAACTAATTTGATAAATAATCAGTGCATAAAAATGTTTAACTAAAATTCAGTGTATGTATTATGATTATAACATAATAAGTATACTAATTGGGGTGTCTGAGGGTGTGCGTTAATTACGTTACATAATGTATAAGAGGCCTGTTTAACCTAACTTGATTTACTAGTATTTTGTTTATTACATAGTAAATTGTTAAATAAAATAGGAATAGTATATTGTGTATAAAAAAACTATTAAATTATTCTTTATTAATTTGTCATTGGCAGGTGTGACGTCGTGCTGTAGTCCAAACGACATAGTTATATATTAGAGTTAATTTTGTAATAAAAGAGCAGTTTAATTAAAGTCATAGCAAGAGTAACAAGTCTCCTTTTTTCATTGACACCTTTACTACAATACAAGGTGTGAGTTGGTCAGTGAGTGAGTGAATAAGTGATCGGGTAAGTGGGTAACTGACTGAGTGTGTATGGGCGGGTAGGTGAGATTTAGGACGAACGACGTACCTTGAGCACTGCGAAGAGGTGCTGGTGCTGGTCCCCGGTCGCCAGCACCTCGGGCTCCACTCCCTCGCGCAGCAGCAGCTCCTGGAGCGTGTCCACCTGCACGCACACAAGCCAATACTCTCATAGGGTTACACACACGCAAACGTGTGTACGTACACATATACACATGTGAGTGTATGTGTACATAAGTACTACTTTAGAAAATGTCGGTATTTCGATACAATCTCAAACTCTAGAGACAAATTCGATCTTTCTGATCTTTGTTTTGTCCATGTTCACCTTAAAACCTATCCGTTTGGAGGCACTATTGAGGTCATTGACCTAAGTGCTATGACTTAGGTTTTCCAGCGATTCTGCCGTAAGGACTACATTGTCGGCAAACCGAAGGTGAGTGATGTACTCGCCAGTGACGTTAAAACCGTGTCCTTTCCAGTCCAGTAGCTTGAAAACATCTTCCAATGCAGCGGCTAAGAGTTTCAGGGATATAACGTCACCCTCCCTGTCTTACACCTCTCTGCAGTTAAATAGGTTCCGTACCCTGATCCTATACTCGGATAGCTATCGTAGCACTACTGTACTTCAGCACTTCGATATACCATGTCAACTTAGCAACGCTGAAAAGACTGCTGCACTGCTCAAATTTCGACGGAATCAAGGGATTTTTTATAGTACCCATATGCAAGACAAAGAGGCAGATTGTACTCTTCGAGCTTCCGTACAATTAGCCGAAGGGTATGTGGTCTATGGTGCTTAGCCTTTTCGGAAACCAGCTTGCTCAGAGGGCAGGAAGTCAATGAGTCTGCGTACGAGACGATTCGTAACGACTATCGAAAACAGCACGTAGATGCGGCTCAGAAGGAATATCGGTCTATAGTTCTTCAAGAGAGCGTTGTCGCCTTTCTTGAAGAACAAGACCACTACACTTCTGCTCCGCATCTTCAGAGTAGTGCCAACATGGAGGATAGAATTTAAAAGCTTATAAAGGACTACAAGTACTGATCTTTCACCCGCTTTCAGAAGCTCCGCGTAATTATATCCTCGCCTGGGATTTCATATGAGGCCGAACTTGCGCCTTGTAAATTTACAAGCTGTGTGCCGGCATGAAATACTGTCCCACTCTCGGGAGCACGCCAAGCATTTTAGAGGCCAATTTGGATTCTCTTACGTGTCCACTATACAGCAGTTATTATACTTATAATTAATAAATAGTATAAGTTCATTAATTCTCTTATTTTTTTAATTATGGGTTTGTGGGAAAAGTATGTGTACCTTGGTGCGGCTGTCCTCGAGCTTCTCGGTCTGCCGGCAGAGTGATTCCAGCAGCACCTGCTTCTCGTCTGCCAGGCGCTCGTTGTCCGCGTGCGCGTCGGCCAGCTGCGCCTGCAGGTCAGCCAGTTCCGCCAGCGTGGCCTGCAGCTCCTCGCTCGTGCTGCACACACACACCGGTGGGTGTCGCAAAAGCCCCAAGTGGAATGTATACGGGAATTGTGGACCAAGATGTCATTCTATCAGAGCGCCACCCTTCATTTTGCTCACCGGTATGAGCCAGTCACTCGAGACTTTTCGTTATTCACCGGTTGTTAAGTCTTCGAGTTACATGGTTGGCCTATTGCCACTTCAGCTTACTGATGCGTCTAATTTATTATTGCATATAAGAACCTAACAAATTGTAAAATTACTTTTCTATCAAAACGTATTCTACAATTATCTACCTTTAAGCATACCGTTTCCTACAGAAATTGCATAAATCTCGAGAATTATCACTCACGCAAAACGAGAAAAGTAAAGGAGACAAAATTGATCCTTGAGGCATTCCTCTCTTAGCGGACATTCTCTAGAGATTTATAAGAATATGTACAGTGCATAAGATAAAAGTATTATTTTTTTTTTAATAGAACATCATGCTAGGTTTCTTTCAGTTGTTTAGTCAATATATTTCAGAATATGGATGGATTTATCCTTTAAAATTGAAACAATTATATGAACTAATTGCTACTCTTTACTTCTCTTAGTAAGTACTTTTAAGTACTTTTTAGTCAATAGCTATTCTAAAATCTAACTAACAACTACTTATTAATTTATATATAAAACAAAAAATGTTTAAGGTTTAATGATGTGATGATCATAAAACTAAATAAGGTTTCTATGACAATAATGATTAATGAACTAAAATGCCACAGAGGTAATGAGTTGTCACCTGCTGATGTTTTGAAGTTAAAGATAAAATTTAAAGATATGACCACTGACGAAAAAATTTCTGAGAATGAAACAAACATTTAGTATGTTCATGGACTCGTGTTTAACTAATGGCCATATAATGGTAAATTCGTACCTTTGTCTAACAGAAACAGGTGTGTGTGATCCACAAAAATACTGAAGTAGAAGAATGTTTACTTCCCGATCCACCTCCACAATACCAAAATTAAATACATTAAAGATAAGTTATAACAACAAGCGAGCAAGTATATATTATAATGTACTTTTTAACTTTAAGAGAATGTAATCTTTACTACAGCTATAGTTTAAATATGTTACAGCCACCACAGGAATATAACTTTAAGCTTAAAAGGATACGTTGTTAAAGTGATCCTTGTATCGTAAGAAGTCAAAATCTTTCAAGACCGTTTACTCCGAAGCTTCTACATAATGTACATTGACACTCAGAAATTCTTGTAACCATAAGATTTTAATAGAGAATATCGTAGCGAAGTATTCAACAAAATGTCGATATTCAGCTTTGTGCTATCGCACATTTACCTACACGTGATATTTTATAGATCCGGTGACGAGACTCCGAGTTGAGTAGTCCCTGAATGAGACAAACTTTCGTGAAGAGTCTACACGAACGTTCGTAACATTCAAAGTCAGGTATTAGTGGCGCAGTCACGTACAGTAATGCATCATATTGACCTGTAGTGGTGCTCCTCCATCTGTAAGATGCGGTCCTGCAGGCAGGCTACAGACACCTCGCTCAATGACGATGAAGAGTGCTTGTCCCACTCCGGCGTGCTCGCCTCCCCGCTGTCACCCTCCCCCTGCAAACGCACAACCATACCATTGAAACTAACAAAGTAAAACATAGATGCAGTGAATATTTCTCTATTTTTTTTTTTATAGGAGACGGGCAAACGAGCATACGACTCACCTGATGGTAAGTGATTAGTGATTACTGTCGCCCATGAGCAACTGCAACACCAGGGGAATTGCAGATGTGTTGCCGGCCTTTTAAAAAGGAGTAGGCTCTTTTCTTGAAGGTCTCTAAGTCATATCGGTCCGGAAAAATCTCGAGAGAAAACTTCTTTTAAATCACACGGTGGTGGACCGCCAGTCATCCAGATGGTATGGATGGTATCGCGAGCTTTGTCGCGATGTGCGATGGTGATATTGTGCGGCTGGAATTAGTCCGAACAATTCCTCAGAGCACTCCCCGTGGTAAATGCGATAAAATACGTAGAGATACAAACATCTATTCGTAGTGCCAGTGAGTCAAGCCGATCGGAAAGAGCTCGATCGCCGATGATTCGAACAGTTCTGCGCTGAATGCGATCAAATGGAAGGAGCTGGCACTGGAGAGCCCCGGCCCAGAGATGGGAACAGTATTCCATGTGCGGCCGAACCTACGCCTTGTGAAGTTGCAGGCGGTCAGCCGGCATAAAATACTGTCCCACTCTGCTGAGCACGCCAAGCTTTTTAGAGGCCAACTTGGCCTTCTCTTCCAAATGACCACGAAACTGCACGTATGACACATATGTCGACGCCGAGGATTGCAATACTGGCTGAGGCAACAAGGGGAATGCCTTGAAACTGAGGAGATACAACGAAGGGGTTTTTTTAGCGGTAAACGCGCAAACTTGTGTCTTCTGGGGATTAAACTAGACTAGATTTAGTCGCCCCAGAACGAGACTTTGTTCAACAAAGTTTCGACTTCAGACACAAGTTTGTCCCGGTACTCGTCGATATTTATCCGAGAAATATTGGCACCGCCGGTGTACAAAGCATCACTAGTGATGTCATAGCAATGAATGTTGCCGGTTTGCAACATGTCATTGATATGCAGAAGAAACAGCGTTGGTGATAGCACGCAGCCTTTTCGAACACCAGCATTAATGGGCTTGTAATCGGAGCATGCACCGGCTACTTGGAGCTTGATGCTCCGATCAGTAAGAAAACTGGTGATCCAATAGCACAACTTCTCGAGAAGCCCATAGGAAGGAATCTTCGTAAGAAGCGCTTTGTGAACCCGATAGAAGGCTTTCGCTATGTCCAAACTAACGGCCAACGGCTGGCTGTTAATAATGGATTCCATTATTTTAGAGAACAAGGAGGTGATGGCGATAGGCCTATAGTTGGACGGATCAGAGCGGTTACCTTTTTTAGGGATCGGGTGCACAAGGGCTGTCTTCCATGATTTCGGCACTACGCCGAAAGAGTAGTAGTATCGGAAAAGACGCGTTAAAACCAGTGCTAACTCCGAAGCACACGTATTCAGCACAATAGGAGGGACGCAATCCGGCCCACACGACTTGTTGACGTCCAGGGAGAGGAGTCTGCGCACTGGGAGTAGGGTAAACAGCACATGCTGCATGTAGCCCTCACTCTGCGGGATGGTCGGCGGTGTGTTTCCCCGTCATCAAGAGTCGAGTTGGACGCAAAGAGAGAGCACAGCAGATCGGCTTTGTCCTTTGCAACATGAGCCAGTGAGTCGTCCTCCCTGTGCAGAGATGGGAGAGATAGCTGACAGAAGTTTCCTTGGGCAGCTTTGGCGAGAGAGTAGAATGCACGTGTTCCCGAAGATGCGTACGATGGAGGCGGGCGCGGAGAAGTGCATGCGGCGCGGAGAAGTGCATGCGGCGCGGCGCCAGCAGCAGCTGCCGCTTCTCGCTGCAGGCTGCAACATTACAGATACGTACGTTGTGCGCCAGCGCGATGGAGGCGGGCGCGGAGAAGTGCATGCGGCGCGGCGCCAGCAGCTGCTGCCGCTTCTCGCTGCAGGCTGCAACATTACAGATACGTACGTTGTGCGCCAGCGCGATGGAGGCGGGCGCGAAGAAGTGCATGCGGCGCGGCGCCAGCAGCAGCTGCCGCTTCTCGCTGCAGGCTGCAACATTACAGATACGTACGTTGTGCGCCAGCGCGATGGAGGCGGGCGCGGAGGAGTGCATGCGGCGCGGCGCCGGGCAGCAGCAGCTGCCGCTTCTCGCTGCAGGCTGCAACATTACAGATACGTACGTTGTGCGCCAGCGCGATGGAGGCGGGCGCGGAGGAGTGCATGCGGCGCGGCGCCGGCGCCAGCAGCAGCTGCCGCTTCTCGCTGCAGGCTGCAACATTACAGATACGTACGTTGTGCGCCAGCGCGATGGAGGCGGGCGCGGAGGAGTGCATGCGGCGCGGCGCCGGCGAGCAGCAGCTGCCGCTTCTCGCTGCAGGCTGCAACATTACAGATACGTACGTTGTGCGCCAGCGCGATGGAGGCGGGCGCGGAGGAGTGCATGCGGCGCGGCGCCGGCAGCAGCTGCCGCTTCTCGCTGCAGGCTGCAACATTACAGATACGTACGTTGTGCGCCAGCGCGATGGAGGCGGGCGCGGAGGAGTGCATGCGGCGCGGCGCCGAGCAGCAGCTGCCACTTCTCGCTGCAGGCTGCAACATTACAGATACGTACGTTGTGCGCCAGCGCGATGGAGGCGGGCGCGGAGGAGTGCATGCGGCGCGGCGCGGCGCCAGCAGCAGCTGCCGCTTCTCGCTGCAGGCTGCAACATTACAGATACGTACGTTGTGCGCCAGCGCGATGGAGGCGGGCGCGGAGGAGTGCATGCGGCGCGGCGCCGGCGCCAGCAGCAGCTGCCGCTTCTCGCTGCAGGCTGCAACATTACAGATACGTACGTTGTGCGCCAGCGCGATGGAGGCGGGCGCGAAGAAGTGCATGCGGCGCGGCGCGGCGCCAGCAGCAGCTGCCGCTTCTCGCTGCAGGCTGCAACATTACAGATACGTACGTTGTGCGCCAGCGCGATGGAGGCGGGCGCGGAGGAGTGCATGCGGCGCGGCGCCGGCGCCAGCAGCAGCTGCCGCTTCTCGCTGCAGGCTGCAACATTACAGATACGTACGTTGTGCGCCAGCGCGATGGAGGCGGGCGCGGAGGAGTGCATGCGGCGCGGCGCCAGCAGCAGCTGCCGCTTCTCGCTGCAGGCTGCAACATTACAGATACGTACGTTGTGCGCCAGCGCGATGGAGGCGGGCGCGGAGGAGTGCATGCGGCGCGGCGCCGGCGCCAGCAGCAGCTGCCGCTTCTCGCTGTCGGACAGCGGCGAGTGAGCGACGCCGCGCAGCCGCGCTCTCAGCGCTCCGTTTTCGTCCGCCAGACGCTCCATCGCAGCCTCCCGCTCAGCCTCCGCCGCCTGCAACGTACGACACACTTCGTCACTTCAGACCGTGGCTCAATTCCAAAAGTCGCGGAAAGGTGAACTATCGACCCGTCAGGAATGGTATTTTATATTGTATCTAACTTGTATTGCAATAATTGAGAAACTGAGTGCAGTGTATTAAAAAATATAGTTCCATTTACATCCGTCATGAGCACTGTTCATATTTCTATACATTTGTAGTCGTTGCATGAAAACGTTCGTGTCGGAAATTCTTGTTAAGGGCTCCGTCCACAGCTCCCAAAAAAGCATCAGCAACCTAAAAATTTGAATAACGCACGTCAAAATAAAAGGAGCGAGTATAGTGGTGTACCTTCAGTCGGTGCAGCTCCGCGCTCAGAGCATCAGCCTCCGCGGCGCGCTGCTCGAGCTGGTGCAGGCGGGCCTGCAGCTGCGCACGCTCCGCGCTGCAGGCCTCCAGCTCCCGCCGCAGCGCCTCCGTCTCCCGCACGCCGCTGCCTAGCGATGCCTGCAAAGATAAGCTCTCTCTATTTTTTACTTGGACGTTTACTTAATAGAATCAGGCGCTACTTTGCGGATATCCATATATTAAAAATGTTAATATTAAATTAGCTAAGATTCACGTAATAAAATACAACTATGCGATCTTACCAAGTTTAAAGAGCATCTCCCGCCCTCCCTCAATTACGTGAATTATCCTCAGCACCACTACACGTGTTTCGCCTCTACACGTGGCGTCCCCATGTGAAGTAGAACTTCTTTCTTCAAACTAAGTAAGACGGATCATTTTATTTTATTACGCGGATATAAAGTACCTACGAGTAGAATAATGTAAAGTTATAAGTTAGGGTAACAGTTTTTTATCATTATCATCATTTAGTTCTTCACAAGTCCACCGCTGAACATAGGACTCCCCAAATAATCCCACAAAACACGGTCACAACATGCAGATACAATACATATATAATGATGTGGTCGGTCAATTTCACTTGCTTCTATATGTTTATCTTTCTGACTTCACCCTTTTGAATTCACTACTATTCTCATATAAAGAAGATATATCATCATCCTCAACATGCTCAGCAGGGCGGGTTGATAAACTTGCTCTATTTTTGATTAGGAATGATGCGGTCAGGTCTTCGGTTTTTGTCACTCACCGTACCACATACTCACCGTAGTAGTCTTTGCGAGCGTGGTATCTTCCTGGTCGTGTCGCCTCATTCGTGCTGTGGTCATAATATGCTACAGTATAGCTTTTATACAATTTAAAAGTGTTAAGCGAATTTACATTCCACCTAACTGTAATGCTGCCGCTGGACATCTGTATGATGCAGCGTATCATCTGTATCTGCAGGTATCTGTGGGATCTGCTGCAGCGCACGGACCCTTGCAGTCAACTTCAAACGCAAAAGGCTACGATCCATGATACACCTCATGTAATTACTCTGGCTCGGATGGATGGGAATACAGCCCAGCAGCAGCAGAACAGCGCAAGCTCTGCCAGCAGAGGCAGGTAGAGGGCGCCACCGGCGCCACCCAGACAGAGTCCAGGACAGAGAGGAATCCTGCCTGCCGCACCTAGTAAACACAAAATGTTTATAGAATTTACACGACTTACCTCAGATGGTATTCTAGGCCTAAGCTCGACCTCCTGGAAGCCCGGCATGTGGTCGGCGTTGAGCATCACCGGTAGACTCACGCACTCCTGGGAGCCGCGATCGCCCACCGAGCCCAGCTCCTCGGCGCTCCCGTACTCCCTCACCTGCCCATCTTCGTATTCTAGCACCTCTCTCAGCTCTGGGTCTTCTAATACCGCATTGTTATTCCCCAAGTCTTTTTTCTTGTGCGCCTTGTGGAGCTTCTCTTTGGAGCCGAATATTTTTAACGTCTTGTCTCTCGACGGGGCGACTTTGTGCTTCGAGTCGAGACTCGAAACGGACGGAGCGCCTTTCAGCGCGGGCTCCTGCTTGCCCTGTTGTCCTCTACGGAACAACGATTTGAACTTCATCATCTTGTTCTATATCATGTTCGTTTCGTATCACTGATCGAATAAGTTCATCTGTCGCATGTTTCCACGATTACTGCTGTGTGTGCTACTGGCGCGTGATCGGAATTGATTAGGTATTGTTAATCGTGTAGGGCTGGTGTTTGGACGTAATGCTACGTACAGACACCTTGAAATAGATGCATAGCATATTAATAAATTTAAAAGCAATTGAAATGTGTCACTCGATTTTATATGACTGCTACTACGTACGATGCGTTGAGTGTAACAACACTACCTCTCTATTGAAATTAGGATGTTTTTTTTCTTATTTCATTAGATTCACGTATAATCTTTGGTAGCAATAGAAGTTCCCGTGCGAGGATTTGTAGTCTCAAATGTGATGTAATGGCGAGGGCCACCTTGGATATGATCACAGACTCCGAAGCTCTGGGAAGTCTACAAAACACCTACGATTTATATGTATTATTAAATCGAGCCGTGCCGAGGCAGCGCCCTGACAGCCGCGTCGTGATATTTAATAAGCGCGTGTCTAATCAAGCATCGATCTAAAAAACATAGTGAAGCTAATGAACCACTGGAACTTAGGTTATTGCAATTCCTCTTAGTATTCGAAATACTAATAACGTAGGTATTTTATTTTTTTTTACTTTACTCCACAATTTTTCTTTCACGGTCAGTCTTTCAAATTTAAACCATGTATTCCGTTATATTAGTAAGTGATAGAAACAGTCTACCCGTTTCAGAAATAACACTTTTCGATAAGATCTCAAATAAACTAGGAAGTAATGGGTGGACGATCCAACCAGACCTTTTTGAAGTGAACACTTCTTTAGCATCGTTGTGATTTGAAAGTCTATTAAACGAAAAAGCGACAGTAAAAAGAGACAGACACATAAATTCATAAGATTTAACGCGGGAGATAATGCGATAGGAAGCACTATAGCTCAATGCTCACGAGAAATGGCAAATCGCATCGCAATAGCAATAGCATCGCAAAAATCAACACCGCCGAAACGGCGTCGCTTACGCGTTTTGGTCAACAAGGTACGAAGGTGTCGTGTGCCTATGGAATAAACAAGCAGCGAAGCACAGTCAAACCTCAACTTCGTAATAGGTATAAATGACATAAATCTTTTTAATGATTACTATATAAGGTATATCGAAAAGAGTATAAACATTCGAAGGGAAATTAATCTACTCGTCGTAAAAATTAGTGACTGTTCCGTACTTTAAGTACATTAACAATGTCAAAGACTTATTTAGATATTTTAAACATGGTCTTATTAAAATATGTCGTTTAAATAAAATAAGTAATAAAATAAATGAGTTCAAGTAAATTTGAATAACAAAAGAACCATCAAAACCGGTAGTAGGTAGTTTCGTGCGTTTCCCATCTGTATGGTTCACTTTTCATAATCTATGATTTATCATTAAAAAATTGCAGCCACATGGCAGTGGCAGTAAACAGTAAAAAAATTAACAAATAATTAACCATATTGAAAAAAAAACATTCATTTAAAATTCATGATTTCATAAATTCAGGCTATCTAGCGTCTATTTTATGTACCACCTTACCAACAGTTGTTCGATAAAGTGACTACCTTTAGAATCAAGTAGGAGGCGGTATTATATAATATCTGTTTGCCAAATATATATATATATATATATATATTTTTTTATATATATATATATATATATATATATATATATATATATATATATATATATATATATATATATATATATATATATATATAAAGGATTGTTAGCTTTATTTACTATAAAATTAAATTTTCTTATACTTTATGTCGAACTTGTAGTTTAAATTATAATAATAGGTCCTTACATATGAAATTGGCGTTTTGTACGGGAGGAATATAAAGTCAATTTTTTTGTAAAATATATTTAATTAATCAAAGTATGCACCGTTGTTATCTATGCACTTTTGCTATCTCATAGGTAGCTCATTTATCCCTTTACTAAAAATAACATGGGGGGGCGAGAAACAATAAACTCTTTGAAGGCGATTTAGACTGCCGCATGGGAGTTGAATTTTTTTCCTTGTAAGAAGTTGTCCAAATTCCGGAAAAATCGTAATTTGTTGGAGTCCAGGGATTACGGTAGACGTCGCAGACATTCCAATTGTAGCTCATCTAACTTAGTGGTTGTTTGTTGTGCAGCGTGTGGTCTTGCGTTGTCGCGAAGCAGCAGTGGCCTAGAGCGGTTGTTTAGCAGCTAGTTGTTCCTTCATGGCTTGCAGTTGCTGACAATAGATATCTGACATAATCGTTTGGCCAGATTTTAGAAAGCTGTAGTGAACGACACCGGCGCTAGTCCACCAAACACTCACAAGTAACTTTTTCTGAGTCAATTTTCGTTTAGGGCAGGATTTAGCTGGGTCTCCAGGGTTCAGCCATTGCGACGCTTCCGATTATCGTACAATATCCACTTTTCATCACAAGTAACGATTCGATTTAAAATCCCTTCATTTTTGTGTCGGTTGAGCAAAGTAACACAGCAGTCGACACGTGTCTGCAAGTTCGATTCACTCAATTCATGAGGTACATATCGTTTAAGTTTTTTACTTTCCAGATTTGCTTCAAGTCGAATTAATACAGTTTTTTCACTTACCCAAAGCCTGCAGCTATGTCTAAAGTGCTTTGTGATGGATCTGCTTCCACAACAGCCAAAAATGGAAAAGGGAGAATTAATCTCCCTTTTCCATTTTTGGTCTCCGGCCGTCCACGGGGTTGGATCTGAAGGCCGAAATATCCAGAACGAAAACGTTGAAATCAAAAACGTACCGGGCTTTGTTTTGCAACACCAGCGCCGTGCACATCATTAATATTCGAGCTGTTTCTGCAGCACTGATGCCACAGTAGAACTCGTACTCGTAAATATACCGATATTTCATGTTTTCCATTGTGCGGTAATAAGCGACGCCAAAGAAAAAAATAATGAAAAAACAAATGAATGACTGTTTTCAAAACTCGAAGGTAATCAGCTAAATTAATTTATAAATTTGAATTTGGAATTCTTAACCAAAGAGGAGATATTTCAGATCAAAGTGGTCAGTGCGACAAAACGCTAATTTCATATGTAAGGACCCAATATTAGATAAATCATTTGCCGTAAAGTATCTGTATTTTAGATTTCATTTCATTTGAAGGTTTCACTTCTTTCGCGTGTGAGCCGCGCGCGTGTTTTTTTAATAGAATAAGGGTGAAATGAGCACACAGTTCACTGGGGGGTAAATACTGTGACCCATAGACACAGACCTGCATTTACGCCGATTCAGAATCAAAACCCTGATGTGCTGCCAATCCCAAGGACTAAGATGTTATACGTCGTTCCCAGTGAAAAGTGATTCCGGGTATCTATTCTACACTCACCATACGAAATACAGCAGCGTTATTTTATGAGAGCGTGGTCCTGCTCGGTCGAGCCGACACATTCGTGCTACTACGAGTACCATAACCAGCTGCAGCGTGGGACGTGGCTCTAGCACGTTCAAAATCTAACAAAAAAAATGTGTCATGTGAAGCATGAAAACTCGAAACAGTTTGTGAGATGACACCGTCGTATTGTTGGTTCATATAAATTTTTAATTGATTAATAAATGAAAATATATTTGGAAAATCTAAAAGTGCACACCTTGAACGCTTATTTAACGTTTTAAATAATACATTTTCCTTAATTAATTATCGAAACACGTATTTCGTTTACAGCTACAAAACATTGTTTCTGTTTAATAAACACGAAACTTTTTTGATTGCTTGATACCGGTGGATCGTATTGTGTTATCGGAAAAAATTGTCAAATATTAATGAACTACCTTCCTAAGGATTAAAATCTAGCGAAAAAAAAAATCCAAGTAATAAGTTCAGTTTCTCGAAAGTTATCTTGTTCACATCCGCACCGACCAACTGGCGTCCAAGTGAAATTATTTACAATTAACTTTTTTTAATAATAATCGAAATAAATAATCTTATAACCACTAATAAACCAATACTAGTGGTGACAATAGAGCACTACATCTCCGCTTGGCGTCCGTGTGTGCATAACAAAATCATGCATTACTGTTTCCCGCATGTGTCGGTGTATTTGCTTATGATTGATTTGATGCAGTTTTTACCATAATATAAAAAAAATTTATCAATGAAAGATTTCATGTATACATCTATGCATATTTTATATTAAGATAGTAGCGTAATGTTTGGGTTTTGTAAACAAGTTGTAAAAAAAAAAGTAACGGTCCGGTCGCTTTTTGAATACCAACCTATAGACCGATAAGTTATAGTAACCTCAACGACATTGAAGAAGCAAAATACAGAAAAATGCCATACTTTATCTTTTATAAAACTAAAGTGAAGTGACAAACCAACTCACATTCCACCCGAAGGTAATTGGCCACGGCAGTCCATGGACACCCGAAGCAAACTTCAGCATAGAGCTGCAAATACGTTGTCACCTCTGACGACTAAGGTGCAATGCCTCGTAGCCCAAAATTATACTGGCTTTCTTTACTATTCAGACCGGAACATAGCAGTACTTATCAGCTATATACCACGTATTGAAATTAGAGTGGAAACGCTTATGGTCCCACCTACTTACTTATTGTCAAGTACGAGTATTGTTATTGTAGACTGCTTGATGCTCAGCCGTACTGTATGAAATCTGTCAACTACTTTGTTTACAATATTTCGTTAACTTTTTATTTACTAGATGTCGTTGCGTTCAAAGCTCGCGTTATACATATATATCGCGTCGTAGTTTTGTTCTAAATGGTAACTCCGTTAAAGGAAATTCTGTTCGGGCAGCTTTTATTAACGATTTTTTTTAAATAAATATACAAAAATTACATGTAGAAAAGATTTTATTTATCCTCAAAAAACAAAACAAAAATGGTTATTTAAGTTTGCCCTTCACGCTCTTTTCTTAATTCTAAAATTTCGTTACAAATAATATTAAAAACGATTACATTTAGAACTTAGTTTTTCCACCGAGTCCGAAAACAACACGAGGAGCAAGGAACAACACGTAACACTTATCTCTTGTCAAACTCAAAATATTGCCTGTCGCTGTCATTAATGTCATCATCAAGCATTGAGTTCATTCACTAATCATTCACCGAATCACTCTTTTTACTTTTTAAATAAGTGGATTGACATAGCGCAAGCGTTAATCCTGGCGTAAGGAATGTCTAGTTAGTCCGAGGTTACTCCATGTTTATTAATAACATTGTAATAACGAAGTAAATAGTCAGTTACTCTGAGATTAGCTAGTCCAAGTGTAACTTCGAATTAAGCTTGGAATAAGCAATTTTTATTAATAAGACAGATAGAGTTTGGTATGTCATTAACCACAGCCTCCGCGTGTTAATAGTCTGTCCTTACTATTAAAAACTAACCAAGTGAATATTTATAATAATATTCTAATAACAGAGCGTCAACAGGACAGGATCGACTGGGCGACGTCCAGTAGGTCGACCCAAATATCACTGGAGCGATCGAGTGAAGCTGTGCTGCGCGCATTTCTAGCAGAAGACAATTGGCGAGAGCTTGTGCAGAATAGGGAGAAGGGGCGTGTGCTCGTATAGGCTGAGACCCACTTCAGGGTCACTGCGCCACAGAATTGAGTGTGAGTCTTATAACAGAACTTCGGTCGTAGCTGCCGTCTCCACGATAAACTAACCTTCTGCACGGAACAGCATTGATAGTGTATGCGCAAGCACAGCTGCACTCTCCATTCCCTCACTCTCATAGTCAGATGGGACGGCGATCCGACACAATCTGAGAGACATCAGGCACAGGACCAACGGCTTTGCGTGGTTTCCGAGACACGGGGTTAAAAACACCAATTGCCTGAAAGATTTTTTTGATAGAAAACTAAATGACTGCGTTTGACCCTAACCGGGAGCTCATGACCACTAGCCCACAGATAGGCAGTCGTCGTAGTGAATATTTATAAGCGCGGTTATCAGTGGGCATCTGCATATCATCTATCATCGCAGCACAGTGCGCACGTGCCCGTCCTGTCCGCCCCCTGACTCAGTGCTACACGACAACACGCATGTAATTACCGTCCGTATGCATATATCTTTTGTTATGCCCGCTATGTTATGCAATTAACTCAACATACTCGTAATCAGATATTTAATTGCATGCAGAGCGACACAGTATTTCATGCCGGCACACCACCTGCAACTTTACAAGGCGCTGGTTCGGCTACATATGGAATACTGTTTCCATCTCTGGGCCGGGGCTCCCCAGTGCCAGCTCCTTCCACTTAACCGCATCCAGCGCAGAGCGGCTCGAATCATCGACGACCGAGTGCTTTCCGATCGGCTCGATTCACTGGCGCTGCGAAGAGATGTTGCATCTTCTTGCGTATTTTATCGCATTTATCACGGTTAAGGCTCTGACGGATTGTTCGGATTAATACCAGCCGCCAAATTTCATGAAAGCACTACGCGGCAAACCTTCCGATACCCATGGTTGTGGATGAGAAACCGTCATATAATGTAATAAGTACTACGCATGAAATTAAACCAATTTTACGGATTTTTTTGCGGATGCCTGTTCTATGGTCGCGGGGAGATTGGGGTGTTTGACGTTCTAATGTCATTGTTAGCCCGGCTACCTTCACCTTTTGATTTTTTCCGCCACAATAAGTGATTATGATGACGTAGTTGCAGTAACTGTTGGACACAGACGTGACACACGGTAACACAGAGAAAAAAGAAACTCGCAGAAGTCACCAAACTGACATAAAGTCTCCTCAACTTTGAAATTACGAAGTCTGATCGCATTCTTTTTGATATATTACAAAAAGACGGAAGTCCCAAGGAAGATAAAAATTGGTCTAACATGAAAATCGGTAAAGAAACAAGTTCGCACAAAAACATCATGTAACTAATAGTTTGCTAGTATATGAACAATATAAAACAAAGATTCTACAAACGCGTTGTCCCTTGTGAGGACTAACATGAAGTTACTGTATTAGTTTACGAAACCTTTAAATCGGCACAGGAATCTGTTTATTACAGAGAAAAGCATATGATACCTATCCAGACTGTTTCCGTGTTAGAAAATGAGCCCCGGCAGCCCTGGCAAGTGCATGCTGTGAGCTCTGAACACCTACATCTATTATCGATTAAAATTGAATAAGATCACGAAAACTAATCAGGACGGTGCTAGGGAAAAGGACCTCCGAGCCTCATCCCGAACCTACCAACCATACAAAACAAAGCAGCATCATTCTGCTTTTACGCTGATAATCAGACGCTCCTCTCAATAATGAGAGGACCATGTCTGCGTCCAGGTCTGCGGCCATTTACGGGATGAAAAAGAAAATGCATGATACAGGTATATAGCATGCATAAATGATGAAGCAAGACTACGCGTTATATGATATTTCATCAGCCATTTAATGAAGTACAGGATAGAGATATTTTTATACTCATGAGCCAGTGCTTGACCACAACCCTACTCCCACCGAGTAAACGGTCATTAAACCCTAGATGGTAAATCGCACTGTCTTAGCGTAACAAAAGCCTATTCACTCTTTTGCCTTAAAAACTTCCAGATTGTATTCACACGAAAAGACAGATGTATAGGTGAAAAGGTTTTTTGAGGCTTTTCAAATATTTGACGAGCATTGCGCGACAGTTTGAAGCATGTCACTGAAACAGAATCAGAAACTTTTTTTATTCAATGTAGATTATAACAATACTTATTGAAAGTCACTTTTTTCATTTACCACTGGTTCGCAAAAAAACCTCTGTCCTGGGAAGAACCAGCAAGAAACCCAGCGGGACTATTTTTTTCCAATAATAGCTTACAATCATGTTTACAATTAACAACACAAGACAAATTAGAAATACCTGTGGTAGCGATCAGCCTTCCCAGGGGTTACTATAATTCATAAATTCCGTAATATTATAATAACCCTTTTTATACAAACATAGTTTAATAACATTTTTGAACTTTGTGTATGACAAATTTTGTATATTTTCTGGGATTTTGTTGTAAAAGCGTAAAATGTGATATTGAGTATACGTAATTACGGATGCCGATAGTTAGATGATAGATACGTGATACGTGCAGCCAGCACACACACTTATACAGCTACATACTTATTACAGCTACGTTGCCGACATCGCGAGCTGCCGCTTGTAGAAGAAGCAAACAAAGCCTTGGTAACGGTAACTTCATTAAAGAGGTAAAGCTCTAGGGAGCTTCACTGCGCAATTTGTCAATAAGACGCCAGACTACTTACAACCAATTACGAAGTAAAACGCAATGACAAAAGTAAAATGTATTCATCGGATTTCGATGCGATCACTGCCCTCTCCTCCAAGATTAGTCATTGTCCAGCAGTCTACTGCTCTGTTACATTACTCTTTTTAAATATTTGAAATAATATATTATTTATTAACTAAAATAACGACAGAAACAAAATATGGATAAAAAAACAAACATTTATATTAATAATAAAGACATGAAATTCAGGTAGTACCGCGAATTACAAAAATCTAAATAATTTAATTAATGGAATCAGACCATCGCGGATATCCATGATATTGAAGATGTAAAAATTTATGAGCTTAGAACCGCGTAATAAAATAATAAAATGATGTCTGGTGTTTGAAATGCACGCACTTGTGGGAGAGCGGGCGGTGCTTTTCAAACTAGGTGAAACACTGTTTTAACGGTTTTTACGTGGATCTTTGCTAATAAAATTTAACATCTTTAATTTATTTAAATAAGTCTTCCACTTCAATCTCCAATATCAATCAATACGCGATAAGCCACGTGTCACAGCTGCAGCATGAGAGGGTTGATTCGATTAAACTCAACAAACATAAAACAGCAACAAAAAAGAGTAATCTAACAGAATAACAGCGTAAATGCAGCATAATGTTACTGTGTCATGTAGAATAAGCGAGACGAAAGAGATGAGTGCCGGAAAAGCTTTTTACTGGTAACGAGACGTGGAATAAGCCTTTACATCAGCGGCTTCTCCTACAGGATCCGTATGTTTACCGCATCTCTTACATACGAAATTTTCTTAATTGCTTATTTGTCAAAGTCGTCCTTCATGGTTATTACACGATATTTTCTTTTATTAAGCGGAGTTCATTGCATAGACTCACTATATTAAATAGGTTTTACAGTTAATATTAAATATAAATGCATGAGGAAATTTAAGGTACCTACTAAGCGAGTGAAGGAGTTCAATGCACATTAGAAGCCGTAACGGGAACATCCGCATCAAAACTAGACAGTCCAACGGTTCATTATGCTGAAATGGCAAGGGGCCAGCCATGTAAAATAGACGGCAATATTTAGAGAAAACTCGGACTGGGGGAAACTAAATCTAGTCCAGTTCAATCCCCAAAAGACAAAAGTTTGCACGTTTACTGCCAAAAAAAGTCCTTCGTCGTGTCTCCTCAGTTTCAAGGCACTCCCCTTGTTGTCTTAGCTAGTATCGGAATCCTCGGCGTCGGAATATCGAGTGACGTGTAGTTTCGTAGTCACTTAGAAGAGAAGGCTAAATTGGCCTATAAAAAGCGTGGCGTACTCAGTAGAGCAGGACAGTATTTCATGCCGGCACACCGCCTGCACCTTTACAAGGCGCAGGTTCGGTCCCACATGGAATACTGTTTCCATCTCTGGGCTGGGCTTCCCAATGCCAGCTCATTACATTTGATCGCATCCAGCATCAGCTTGACTCACTGGCACTGTGAAGAGATGTTCCATCTCTTTGCGTACTTTATCGCATTTTCCTCGGGGAGTGTTCTGAGGAATTGTTCAAACTAATACCAGCCGCACAATTTCATGATCGCAAATCGCGACAAAACTCACGATACCATCCATACCATTTGGATGACTGGCGGTCTACTACTGTTCGATTTAAAAGAAGTTTTCTTCCTCGCACAACTTCCTTGTGGGCTCGACTATCACGAGAGATTTTAACGGACTGATACGACTTAGGGACCTTCAAAACAAGAGTCTACTCCTTTTTAAAAATTCAGCAAAGCATCTGCAATTCCCCTGGTGTTGCAGTTGTTCATGGCCGGCGGTGGTCACCATCAAGTGAGCCGCATGCTAATTTGCCCACTCTACTATAAATTAAGGGAATTGCAATGTGGTAGCGGCGTCACTGAATCGTGCTAAAAGAGATACAATAGCCTCCGATAATTGGCGGTACACAATATTACGTATCTAGACGTCAGAACAAATAAATGCATAAAAAAAATTCAGGTCATCGGAAACTGGAAAGTGAGTTGAATTTAACTTGTAGGTTTGATTATGGACACGTGAAAAGTAAAACTAAATAAAAGCTTGTACAGG
This sequence comes from Parnassius apollo, assembly GCA_907164705.1. Lineage (NCBI taxonomy): Eukaryota > Metazoa > Arthropoda > Insecta > Lepidoptera > Papilionidae > Parnassius > Parnassius apollo. The sequence goes on along the minus strand of CAJQZP010001449.1, from coordinate 642,673 downwards.
TCCGCATAGCGAAAATGTAAGAATATCCACCGCCGTGTACCGTTGTGTCGTAAGAGGCGGCAGAGAGAAACTGAAGCAAGAAATGGGCAGCAACATCTTCCTGATAACGACTCAAAATAATATGGAACTGCGGTTGACTACCCGCCTGTCAGAAGTGGCAAGTATAGCAGAATTCCCTCCCATAAGGCATTCTATGGAGGAGGCATATGTTTAGCAGTGGATTTTTATAGGCTGTGATGGAACAAAATAATCCTCTCGGAGAATAGGACATGCCTGCGTCTAGCAGTGGGACGTACAAAGGCTGTAACTTTGCTTCACTTTACAGAACCGCACTCAGATCCGCGCCAGGGAGCAACGCATAGTACGTGATCTGTCCTAGCTGGACAAATCCTTACATATTTGAACTACACCCAGCAGTCTCGACTGTCTTGTTGGACTAGTGGGTGTAAACGCGACTGCTGATCATGAGATCCAGGGTTGGAAGCCCGGTTCGGGCCAAAAAACATCAGTTATTAGGAAATTCTCAGTAGCTGCCCGGAGTCAGGAAGTTGGCGGTGTCTCACCCCCGTGCCTCGGATAGCACGTAAAGCCGTTGATCCTGCGCCTGGTCTCTCCGATCGTGGCGGTTTATCGTTCTATCGGACTATGAGAGTGAAGGAATAGAGAGTGCTTGCACTATAATCGTGTCCTGCGCAGATGGCTCGTCTCCGCTGAGACTGGCCGCCGCGTTGTAGACGAAATTCTGTCTGGATGACATTATTTCCAAGTTTCAGTAGTTTCATTTGTAAAATAAACACTTGTTTATCGTCGTTCTTGTTTCGTTAAAAATTATGTTTACAAGAAAACACTGATAAAGGGGCCGAATTGTTGTTGTTTTTTTCTTTTATAAATAACAACACAAAAGGCGCACGAGCTTTTTTGTCTAGGATATGGACTGCATGATATACTTTTGCCAGTGTCAAGTAATAACAAGATATCCTATATAATATTTTGTATCAAAAACTTGTTCAAAATATGCCGAGGCGTCACATTAAAAAGTTCTTGGGAAATTTCGACAACAGCTGAACTCAATGAATAATCAACGATAGTGGACAAAATAACTTGAGGTTTATAATTTATGTCAACATCGGAGTAATTGTTTCACAGTTTTCACTTATAGTTCATATGCGCGGACACAAATCGCATCACTTTTTCGTTATAAAGTTCACTGCAAATTCAAACCATTATTTAAATTCGCTGGCGGTCAAGTTCGCACTAAAAACTGCCATGAGCCTTTTAACAAGTACACACGTATAGTAATGGCCACAATAAGCCTTTAAATAAATAAAAAAAATGAATTCACGAAAATCAAAAAGTAAGTTTACAACACCTAGTGACACACTCCGCTACGCTCCGCTACACTTCAATTGAAACAGAAGACGCGCACAGCGACAGAACACAATCGGAAACACACTGCTACAATACAAATAAAACAAAGGACAAGCCGCGGCGCCCCTATTTGCATGCGAAGAGGTGGCGGAGCCCTCCCCCGGTCGGTGCACGTCCGCTAGTCCGCTAGCCATGCGAGTGCGAGGGGATCAAGTCTGCACTGACCGATTCGTTACAATTGAAATTGAATTAGGTATCTGTTGTCTACTACCACAGATAGTTTGTTCGCAATATTTATAAATAAATCCGTATTAAGATTTTAAAGCCTAATCAACTCCGGAAAAAATGAAATCCGTCGGTGCGGAAGTACCTACAGTAAAAACTCCTACTGCTTTAAATATATTATTGAATATCTTTTTATTTTATTTATTGCTTTGCTTTTTAAGGGAAACAAAATAAAAAAATACATTATAAAACATATAAAAGTAATCCTAAAACCAATAAAGTTTCCACAGATATCTAAAACATATTAAAAGCTTGCAACCACAATATGTTTAAAGATCGAAAAAAAAATAACTAAATGGTATTTTTTTTCATATATCATATATCATGTAAATAATTAGTTACTTTCCAGTCAAATCAAATTTACACACTGTATTTAGGTAAACAGGGTCACTGTTTTTCTATAATTACCATAAGAAAAACAGCAGCAAGCATTTAATGCTATGAAATAGCTGGCATTCTGCGAGAGCGTTCGAACCGACCCAATCGTGCTACTGACGTAAAATACTGGTTCTACGCTAAAAATGTCATGAAAAAGCAAAGAAAATTAAGAAAGGATTTGTCCATAAAATTCATTTCAATTTAATATATGAAGACTAACATTCCTAAAATATCAAAAAAAAAAAGGACTTATAGAAACTATTTTATGAAACAACAAACAACAGGTGGGTGAAATGCAAGTAGCGACGAAAATGAAATACATCCTATAGTTTTTGCGTGAATCTTGAATACATAGACAGACCTATAAACTGACAAAAGTTTCAAAAATCCAATAATTTGGCTTCAGCATCTCTTATTTAGTCCCTTGGGCTTATTTTCCCCAGGATATATTAGCACACGCGCAGACGAGTGATGACTCACGCGAGAGAGTTATTCCTTGCAAACGACATGGCAGGACGTCCTGAAGTAGCTCCAAAAACAACAACAAGCTACTGCAAACAAACCCTTGCAACGCGAGACCTACAATGGTGCTTCTATAAATAAAGACAAGCTTTTTGAAAAGAATAAAGGTGACAAAAGTGGACTGCACCGTTGACATCTACATTTATCCTCGAATAAGAATCAAAATGCAGATGCATTGTTACCCCTGAGGACTATATATATATATATATATATATATATATATATATATATATATATATATATATATATATCTTGACTTACCTGGCCTCCATAATGATTCCTCCATAAAAATTCTTATATTTACGCGAACACTATACATTGATTAAAACTACTTTTACGGATTTTACGTTCCGGGAAGTCTGCAGTTTGCGATCATATTCTAGATGGCCCCAACCATTACATCAGATTTGATAGACCACAAATCCTCGCGAAAGAACATCGATTCCTACCAAGGATGATACGTGAGGCTATTGAAATTAAAAAACATCCTAATTTCACTAGAGAATGAGGCTGGGTACTACCACCTGCTTGGGATCCTATAATTAATAAAATTAAAACTAAACCCAAGCATACCACTGCAAGACTTCAAAACACAGTTAGTTCATTCTGCGTAGATCGGACCAAAGACAATAATTAAAAAGCTGAAGGTACTCTGGGTTAACTTTGACATCGGGACGTCAGTCACCTCAGTCCCCCGTTGACCATGGGTGCTGGAAAGCACCCGAAACATCGGGTATTAAAATTAATATAAATAAAACGCGATAAAATTCGTAAAAGTAGTTTTATTACCTGGCCTCTATAAAACTTAAGTAAACTTCAATAATCAGATTGTCAATAATTATACGTAAGTAACTGAAAGTTATATTATGAACTAATGAAATATAATAAAACAATATAATTGACCAAGACACGAACGTGAGAAATGAATATTCAATATATTTAATTGTGTTATTGTATCCACTGACAAACGGTGATTGTCCAAAACTTCTCACGTCCATTAATCTAAGCGCGCAGGACCTGCGTCATGTCTCCATCTCCGACTGAACGAGCCAGTGACAACTGGAACGTGGAAACAAAATCTAGCGATGCTCTTTATTTGATTATAGTTATTTATTTATTAACAGATAAGGGTTACAAACGAGCACACAGTCCACCTGATGGTAAGTGGTTGCTATATATATGGACACCATAAACATCTACATGTATCCTCGAATACAAATCAAAATGCAGATGCGTTGTCACTCGTGAGGACTAAGATGGAATGCCTCGATTTTCTCTTTTAAATCAAATCAGTAGAAACAGAGTAACCATGCTTACGGAATTCCACAAGGCAGTACACTCGCCCCGCTGTCTTCAATATTTATTTAAATGAACTATGCAAAATTAAACTTAATAAAGGGGAGCTCTTAATGTTTGTAGCTCACAATTCTTAGTGGAAGCACGTGTTTGATAAATCAGAAACCAGACTAAGTAAGGTCACCACGTACATGGCTTGATGATAGATTACTATCCTTAAGTACTGCTAAAACCAAATCTATATGCTTTTCTGAATCTGCCGCGACTAGCTCCAACAACGACTTGAAACTAAAAATACATACATTTCCACACAATCGACAGGCCTCTCATGATTATTCTTGTGATAATTCAACTCGTGAAAAGGCAACGAAATACTTAGGCGTTCTCATTGGCCAAAGGCTAAATGGGAAGGAACATATAAGTGTACTCACGTGCAGAGTAAGAAAGTTAATTTATATATTTAAGGACTTACGTAGAGTTCCAACGTTAGCATTAATTATACAGGCCTAATAAGCTTTAATAAATACCCAATAAATGAGTAAATTGAGACGGCATTGATCCGGCCATAATACAGCTCGAAACCCCGACAAACAATGTGAAAGAAAAGTTCTCGAGTGGCATCCTCGTAACGACATGTTAAGAGATTCAGGAAGTCAGCGGATGCAGGTGGCTCAAGACAGTACTTTGTGTCATTTCATGTTCAGTAGCGGGTTGTTGATGATGAAATATTAATAATACCGGTACAGTGCAAAAAGGCCAGTTTGGATAAGACGAAGTACTGACGAAGTTCACACCTTAAAAAAATTAGTTGACCCTGCAGGCCATCTCTGAAACTTCCCACTAATTTCAATATCAAGGCGCTCCAAATTCCACTTAACTTTGGAATACCACGTTTTTTTCCCAAAATTGAATATTTTACGAACCAATCAACCGATTTTGATGTGATTTACGGCAATAAATTTTTTGTCAACTTACCAAAAAAGATTATTACAAAAAAAGATTTCACGGAAATATTTCAAGTTATTTTGAAAAAATACAATTTCGAGTTTTCTCTCGAACGAATCAACCGATTTTGATGCGGTTTACGGAAACGGAGTTGTGTTTTAGTAGTAGAGGAGCTGATTAGATTATAGAATTGATCAAAACAAGGATTTAATTCTAAGAAAACTACTTTTGAAAATGAAAAATACTGGAATTTTTGAGGTTATCTCAGAATCAACCGCGACGATTCGTTCTAAATACGAGTACACAGAAAATCTAAGTTCAGCAAGGCTCTTTCAGGTGCCGAAAACCGCTTTTCGATCGGACATTCCGTTACAAACTTATGAGATGTTTACATGTTTACACATATGCACGCACGCATGCACGACAAGATACGGACATCATCGCAAAAACAGTCAGAATAACTTCCTAGGACCTCAAAACGTAAGAGATCAGATGAAAAATCGATTTACAAAAACCGGGGTGAAAACAATAACTTCCCTATTTTTAAAAGTCATTGATTTTCATAGCGGGAAGTTAAAAACCGGACATTTGTAACGAAGCAGCAAAATGAAATCACAAAGTTTTAAAAGCGTGTAATACTTAGTAACGTTTATTCTGTTAACAGTAACTGATACGGGAGCTGATAACAGGAACTTAATAGATATGAGTACGTTATAAACATGCGAGTACACGTGCGGATGTGGTTGATAATTCAGAAATGAATGAACACTGCTGTTTGGGGAGGTTTCATTCCTCAGAGTTACTTTTATTAGTGCGTTTTTTATTCCGGCTTGTGAGACCCGTCCCCGGAATCAATTAATTGCAGCGCCGAACTGTCTCAAACACGGACCACCTCTCCAGGTACGCCCGTGTTTACCAAAACGTTGAATTAACTTCGACGGTAACTGAATCCATATAATGAAACGTTTGACTTTGTAAAAAAATCACAATGATGAATCCTATTTCGTTATGGACTAACATTTTAATACACGTGAGTTGTGCGTGTGAACGTAACAACACAATGCAAAAATAATAAATACTAGTTTTTTGCATCACCTGGAATATAAAGTCCGAAATCATCTGCACCAAAAATAAAACAAAGAAAAAGGGCCTCTGTCTTGAATGAAGTATTTGACATCCCAATCCCATAGACTTTTATATCCTCATCCAATATATAGATAATATACCCATTAATTCTTCTGTACTCGTTTATGATGAAATTCTTTGTGTGTTTCCGTCCGGGTATAACACCAAAGAGATCCGGGTGCAGTTGGACCTGATCTAGCTGGCGCTGATGTCGAGATCGAGAAATGACCCGCTACTACCCAAGAAAACATAGAACGGAACTATGTATCATGGTTTTTTTTTAAATACAACGTGATATAACACTTACAAAAAATCTACACTAAAATGCCTGAAAGTTTCAGAAGCCAAGCTATAGTATAGAATTAATTTATTTTATCCACAGTCTTTGAAACCAATGAATAAGGACAGACATTCCTTTTAGATACAAGAGAACGACATGAAGATATCTCCGGTCGAGGCTCGCGTAACGAGACCTGTGTATCAGTCCTTGCAGACATTTATAGGTTTCAAGGCCGAAGTCTCGACCGCGGCTGACTTCAAGAACGTAAAGGATACGCCAACACTTAGTAGCTCAAGGTTATTATCCTCAATAATCGTTTGTGTCTTGATTCAGGTGCAATTCAAAACAATAAAAAATTATTTTTCTTACTTTTTTATCAGTTCATAAAGTTCAATGTTCGACTTACACATGCACCTAAAACCTATGCGTTGAAATATACGCAGCGCTCCGTGTTTCTATTTTGTTGTTCGGAGATTGCGGGGAAATAATTATTGGCTAGTTTTACTCTGCTCACACGTTGCAAATATAACTTGCGGCTGTAGATAAGCTCGCTTTATAAATAACTTGACTTACCTCGGGTAAATTACACTACACAAGTTTTTGAAAAATAAAACACGCTGCAAACATTTCTGAACCATGTAAATCATATTATAGTTGCCCTCGAGAAATGTAACCGCACGGATTGATCTCTACACAATAAACGCAACTTTTACTTTAAGATGTAAACGCACAATTAAGTAAAACTAAATAAATTTTAAATTATTAATATTCACATCTAATTACAACAGCAAAAATATAGAAATTTTAGCAAAGTACTTTATGAAAATGAATCAAAGAAACATATGTAACTTCTAACGCCCATTTGTGTCGATAAATGTTCTGTATCAAATAGCAGAATAGTAATCTAAAAACATTACAATAAACTCCAACAAAAGGTTGTTATAATCCCTTGTGTGGCAAAACACCTCGTGTAAGTTTAAACGACTGGACATTCCGGTATTCCAAATAAATCTAGTTTAAAACAAAACTAGAAGCTACTCAAATTAATTAATAAATATTTACGACCGTATTCAAGTTTCGAGCACTAACCGGACCAGTAATTCATATTCTAATCAACGTTGTGTTAGTTCAAATCGCAAGTAGGTACACATCCGACGGACGTCTGTCAGCTTGGAGAAACCGCTAGTTATCCTCATTAATTTCAATTGAAAATCGAAGTCCAAAAAGCGACACTGAGTGGAGTTGCCAGGTGGCAATAAGTGCAATAAAAGCGAACAGTCGGCGCGGCCGCGGCTGCTCGTTGACCCGCCTGCGCGTCGCTCGCGCTGTACCCAGCAGCCAACCTACCAAAGATTTGAACCTACATAATGATTTCTTATATTGACGCGAACACTACACATTGAAATAATACTAGTTTTTACGGATTTTATCGCGTATATTTAAATCCCCTCTGCAAGATGCAGGATTGTACAAGCTTGATTGTGAGTGTGGTCTCTCCTACATAGGACAAACTAAAAGATCAATTAAAACCCGCGTTAAAGAACATATAGCTGATATGAATAATCGACGCTCCGGAAAGTCTGCATTCTGTGAACACGTACAGGATCGCCTCCGTCACCACATCAGATTTGATAGACCACAAATCCTCGCTAAAGAACACCGATTCCTTCCAAGGATGATTCGCGAGGCTATTGAAATCAAAAAAAAACATCCTAATTTCAATAGAGAAGATGGCTGGGTGCTACCATCTGCTTGGGATCCTATAATAAATAAAATTAAATCCCAACCCAAGCATACAACTGCAAGACTTCAAGATACCATAAATTCATACTGTGTAGATCGGAACAAAAGTTAAATTTTTATCTATGGTAACCGCTGTTAACTATGACATTTGGACGTTGAAAATCTCAGTCCTCCCCGTGACCATGGGTGCTGTAAAGCGCTCGAAACGTCAGGTATTTATAGTTAAATATACGCAATAAAATCCGTAAAAACTAGTATCATTTCAATTCGAACCAACATCTGTGCTCACAACTCAAGTGCACTCGCAGCCTATTAAAAACCCACATTTGAAGTCTTCAATTTTCATGGCCGACTTTAATTTTAGTAGTAAGAAAATAAAAATACCTTTAATCAGATTTTTAACAATAAATATTTAATATACCTAGGTTAAGTTAATAAAAATAACATAACGATTTCTTATATTCACGCGAATATAACTAATTTTAAAAACTTTATCGCGTTTAATTTTAACTATTCAATTCATGTTTCGGGTGCTTTACAGCACCTATGGTCACGGAGGGAGAGGGTGGGGGGTGTTTTGACGTCCCGATGTCATAGTCCGGTTTCATTTAATAACAGCGTCAAAAGAAGTTATGAATAAATACATCATTAAGAATAAATTTGAGTTTACTTCATGAATTACGTTTTGTGGCAACCAGTTGCTAGAGGACATACTCTTTGACATTTACAAAGGTTTTAGTAATAATAGTGAATAGTAGTTAATAGAACTGTTGCCAACCTGACTGGCAAGCGTGCCAACTGTAGCAAATGTCCCCTTTACGAAGCAATATGGGAGAGAGAGAAGATATCAGTCGTGAATTTTTAATACATTGTAATAAATTAATGAAAAGTAAATATCAATTGAAAATACTATAGCGTAGCGTAGGTTTTGCGGGCGATAACTTGTGTGTTCTATATTAGGCGGACTAAATTCTGTTGTTAAGTCAACTGAGTTTTGTGAGTGTTTCAAATATTGGCACATTGCAAATATTTTTGACAGATAAAAATCAATGTTTTTAACCGTTAAGCGCATTTCTACTTCATAATAATTGCCACTATTAGATAACATATGCATGTGTCTATGTATGTATATGTATATGTTGCAGCTAACTAGCTTAATTAGCCTTTTAGTTACAACCTAGCCTTTTTACTGAAGGGCGCCGTTCAACTAGCGTCATGAATGATATTTAGCCGAAGCGAAAAATTGCACGACAGATTATGGTGCGGCTAGGGTGGCCGTAGGGCGACCCTAAAGCCGCGTACGTACATATAATACAGCACATAGCGCATAATTAAGAACAGACCAGCGACATTTCGTGCATGACCATGTTATAATGGTTTAGTAATTCAGTTAAACGGCGCCGTTTAGTAAAAAGGCTAGGCTGTTAACTGAAGGGCTTATTAAACTATATAAATGTAGAATATGTGACTACCTAAGCTGCACTAAAAGTATCGGGAATGGAATATTTCCACTGTTCCTGTCATATTAAAATCTTTTTAATTGAAAACTCCTTGGTTTTAAAAATCGAATACCTACCATTTATTTATTCAAAAAAAGATTCTCGGTCTTCTCCATTGAAGTAATATGTACTTACGTTACTAGAACAGCTATTTCAAACTCGTTCGCGTTGTGCGCTACTCTGTGTTGGCGCGGTTGTTTTTTTTATCATAGAATAAACATAGGTAGAATGATCAGTAGGTAATAATAGATTGTATTGTTAAATAGATAAATTATATCGAGAACTATTTCAAATTTTGTCATTTATTTTGTATATTATATTTGCTTATTTAATATAATATTATCACAATTACATTTTAATAATATTTTTATCTGAATATTTAAAAAGGTATCTATGTCAAATATAAAAAAAACATACTAAATGTATGTTTAACAAAACTTGTTAATATAAAATTTAAATTACAAATATATTTATTTAAATTAGAATAAGCGTCGTTCATACATGCTGGGCAAGCGAGAGTTAAAAATGGAAGAATTTATTCCACTTTGACTTTAATGTGGAAACCTAAAAATAATATAAAAGAATAATGAGCAGATTTAAATATAAAAATTGGCCTAATTATGATAACTTATATATGTTTCTACAAAAAAAAATGTGTATAATAGTATATTCGTCCTATACTTAAGTACCCACAGAAATGTCGCATCTGAACAAATTAATTTCATAATCTATATTACATGACACAAGATGGCGTCTTATGAATAATTTGTTTTATTATTAAGTTATAATAATTTTTTATTTATTAAGTATCTTATTAACCGATGAAAAGTAATACCTTGGTTTTTACTGACATTTCTTCAATTATTTGTGAAATATCTAAGTACACACGACGGCATATTTTTTTTAAATCAACACAACACGTGACAACTCTACAAGCGCCTATCGAGTGACTGATTAAAATGCGGTGTATGCACCGCAGTTGAGTGGAACAGAGTAGCTGAATGCAGTGTCGCCTCTAGTACGTAGTACATAATAGCTCAATGGTCTTCTCACAAGGTTTTGTCAAACTTGTTTAGTCGTTGAGAAAATAGAATTGACTCGAGAAAATTCAAGAGCGATGATTTATTATGACTTTCGAAGTGGTTTAACACAAAAACAGTGTGTTGACCGGATGATTTCTGCATTTGGTGATGAAGCCCCATCCAAAACCACAATTTATCGCTGGTTTGCTGAATTTCAACGTGGATATGTCAAGCTCAGTGATGATCCCCGTCAAGGTCGTCCAAAAACTGCAGTCACCCAAGAAAACGTTGATGCTGTGCGTAAGCTAATTGAGAAAGATCAACAGGTGACATACCGCGAAATTCAGGCAACTTTAGACATTGGCACGGTAATATTATCTATACAGTATTGTAACTCGGCCGTATCTTTCAAATAAATGCCTACAGTCGTGCGGCACGTAAACATGCGATAGGGCTACCTGCCTCCAGCAATTTTACATTTGCCTACTTTGTGTTTCCATTTAGTTTTATGATTGTAAATATACTTTTTATATAAACAAATAAAATAGGTACTTTGTGAATTGAATAGGAAGTGTTCAATAAAAATGCGTGTCGTTTTTTGATTGGTAGATTTAATTAAAACCATGTTTATGTTTGAATAACAAATCGGTTAAATAAATTTGCGACCGAAAAATATTTACACCTCGGCTGAGACTTACGAAATGCTTTATTATTAGATTTTTAAATATAAAAAATCCGCTTTCTAATATAAAGCTAAAAATAAAATAAATTAAAAATTATTTTGGGAAACATGGACAACGTGGAAAAAAGGAATATCTTTTAATTGGTTATAGATACCTACAGCTACTTTACAATTTATATGTTTGTTTTTGAATGAAGTTCAGATTTATTATTTCTTTATTTCTATTCTATTATTTATTTCCTCCATTTTTTTTATATATTTCACAAAATCATGACTGCGGCACAGTCTCGACTGTCTGCATGCCGAGCGCATGCCGAGATCGAGGCGCGTAGGCATAGCTCACGCTTCGTCCGTCTGTATGAAGTTGGAATACTGTACAGATAATATTACCGTGACATTGGCATGAGTCAAATACAAATAATCTTGCATGAACAATTAGGCGTAAAAGAGTTGTTTTCCCAATGGATACCGCATTCGCTCTGTGAAGAGCAAAAAGCGGCTCGCGTTACTTGGTGCGTCAGAACTCTCGAAAGATTCCACGCAGGATCCTCAAATGTTGTATACAACATCGTATCAGGTGACGAATCCTGGATATACGCGTACGAACCCGAAACAAAAAACCAGTCACGAGTTTGGGTGTTCGAAAATGAGTTAAAGCCAACAAAAATTGATCGTTCACGGAGTGTTGCAAAAAAAATGGTGGTCACGTTTGTCTCCAAAACCGGCCATGTCACGACTATTTCTCTTGAGGGTCAAAGAACGGTTAATGCAGAATGGTATGCTAGCATTTGTTTGCCACAGGTCGTGTCTGAACTCCGTAAAGAGAACTGCAACCGCCGCATCATCCTCCATCACGACAATGCTAGTTCTCACACCGTACACAGAACAAAAGAGTTTTTAGAGCAAGAAAACATAGAATTATTAGACCATCTGCCGTACAGCCCCGACCTAAGCCCTAATGATTTCTATACTTTCCCTAAAATAAAGAATAAATTGCGTGGACAGAGATTTTCATCACCTGAAGAAGCTGTGGACGCCTACAAAACGGCCGGATTTTGGAGACCCCAACTTCCGAATGGAATGGTTGCTTCAATGATTGGTTCCATCGTATGGAAAAATGTGTCAAATTTCGCGAAGAATACTTCGAAAAGCAATAAATACATTTTTAAATAGTAATGTTGTGTCACTTCCTTGATTCCCGAAATTTTCAGAGCCGCCCTCGTAATGTTGCCTTGCCTCGCGCTGATAGGCTTTCGCTTGTATATAGTTTTTATGTATTTCCTAATAAATGTTTACTTATGTATTTATTTTACTGCTTTAGCAAGTTTTACACCTGCCTCAATAGCTCATCACGTCAAGCTACGGATGCGTCCGCCTGTCGGATCGTTGATCGTTGAACCTTGGTTACGTACTTATAATATATATTCATTGCCTTAGACAAAGGTGTAATAAATAATAAACAAATACATACTACCTAGGAGTCGCATTCAGGTAGTTAATACAATCAGTTCTCCCTCCTTGTGGAACGCAAAACCTTTTCAAATAAATGGTTATATAGACTTGAAGCTAGTAAACGTCACCGCGTAGCGGCCCTTCCCTTTACAAAAATATCATCAGGTTTTTAAAATAATTTACTAGTTTAACTTGTTCTGTGCTTCAATTTATAAAATTCTATTGACGAAACTTTAGTTTTAAGTTTCTTTTTTTATAATGATATATATTTACGTAAATGTATAAACCATTAAAAAATTTAATTAAAAACTAAAGCTCAACACAATCAATTATTGACGACTCCTTGGCGCAGTGGCTTAGTAATGAGTTGTAGCGCTAAGGGTCGCAGTTTCGAATCCCGTACGTAAAAGTATTTGTATGGCCTATAAATAATTGTTTCGGGTCTGAATGTTTGTCCTTATGAAATATACGTAGATATTTAAACTGCCTCCACGATACAGGAGAAAATCCTAGTATGGAGGTAACTTTTTTTAAAGAAATCAAATCAAACAATCCATCTACCTAATCCTAACGTCTACTATGGGAGAGACCCATGATGCCAGTTATCAGCCTGCCATGCTATCAGTATGCCATGGTATCAGATTTACGGACTAATAGGACAATAAGGAAGAACAAACCTACTATTTACGTCCCACCGCTGAGCACAGGCCTCCTATTACTTCGTCGTCTGTTTGAGAAGAGAAATTAATGTGATCGGGCGACCTGTGCCGGCGGGACTTCACTTGTAGGAACAATAAAGGTAATAATATTCACCAATCCAGCATTCCAACAAAGTTTAAATGACTTTATTAGAAGTCGACCAGGGCAGTAATGACTTACAGGTTCGTACCTACCACTTTTTGGTTTCGCTATCCGTACCTACATCATTAGGCTACTGTAAAAGAAGTTATGAAATGTTATACTTTGTAGAGCCACGCTGAAGCTATATTATGGTTGTGGTACGAACCGGACGGGTCGACCGCGGTCAGGACCAAGCTCTCACAGAATACCAGCGTAAAATAGTATAGAACCGGTGACACTTTTTACTGGATACGAGGCATTCCGTCTAGTTCCATCCTTATGGGTGCGTTGTCACCAATGAAGACTTGCATGAGGATTTACATATTGCTTCTTAATCGAGGATAGATGTCTCTGCGTCACAATATCCACTCACCACCACGCGGGTTGTGTGCACGCTTGTCACCCCTATTCAATAACAAGTGGTAAAATTGAACATTTTGTACAACTGACTTCAACACGACCGAATCAATGCATTCGAAGTCATTTAAATACGCATTATTAACGATAACTCAAAAACTACTGGTCAGATCTTGATTAAATTTGTATGGGACCCCACGATAAGTACCAAATTTCATAAAAAAAAAGAATCATAAAAATCAGTTTACCCAGAGAAAAGTTACGGACTTAAGTAGCGCACATAAAAAACATACAGTCGAATTGAATACCTCCTTTTTGAAGTCGGTAAAAAAGTAAAGCTAAGGTATAATATAACAAACTATTCCTCTTTCAGGTATTTAAAATAACTAGTACCTATGAGATATTTAGTTAGACTCCAGCGTGTTCAAAATGTCAAGTGTCTAGCTCATCGGCCAGTTAACAATCAGGTACAAAATTCGACCCGAGTTAATAAAAACGCGGTAACAACATATTTTTATTTTCTATGATCGGGTGTATTATATCTCATGAGGTCGCCAAAGTGGGGTGTCATGTCGACTTTAATTCAACTCGACCTCAAATCACCGGCCGCCGTAGACGTTAGATTTTAAACGTGTCTCGCACAGGGTTGTCGCATTGCCGCCGTTGCCTAAGACCAGAGCAATGCTACTAAGAATTAATCTCCATACCAAAACACATATTTTACAAGAGTTTTCCTTGTTGTCGTCTTAATGTGTAATAGCATTTGTTGTGAATAGTTAACCTTATGCGGAACCACCGCAAGTTAGCTTTTAAACGTATTTTCATACACTATACTATAAAATATGAAGAATAATCATCTGCAATATTACAACACAACGCTGCAACAAGTCGCCCCGTACTGCGATCGCAGGTCTACCTGAATTTGTAATTTTTATAACTAATAATTTTTTATAATTTGTAATGTTTAAACTAGCGTGACTAAATCAAAATAAGTGTGTTTTTACTGTAGATAAAAGTAGCGACAACCCTACGGTAGAGAAAGTACGCAGATTATGAAGTGCAATGTTCTCCAGGCCGCGCCGCGCCGTGATCTGCATGCCGAGCGCCGATGGACGACCACGAGCTTTCCGGCCGTCTGGTGTCTCAAACGACCTTCGAGCTCGATAATGTGCCCGAATAATAACACCCTTTTATTAACTTCAGGTTTATCTATCTATCCATATTTGTAAAGGAATCTTTTAGTGTAATTTTCATCAACTTGTAGGCGGCTGATTGATTTGAAAATTTATACTCATATCAAACACCCTTGAAGGAAAACTATGTTTGAAAGGTTATTATTACACGCAGATAAAGAATTCAACACGTAAAAAAGAAATGGAAAAAGCGATGAGAATATTTTAAAACTACCTTACTTAATTTCGTTTTCACTAAAATGTTGCACAATGATTCGATTCCCAGCATTATCTCACGCACGAAAATAATACGTCATTTGCGAATTCTAACAGAGTAGCTGCGTGACGCGTGATTGCAGGACAGTACGTGAGAGAGATCCAAATAATGACCAAACGGCGGGAATTATCACTACGATAGCTTTCGCGGCGTTCAAACGTTCGCTTTCACGCCGTACAGCATGGCCATAAAGTAATGGGCATAGCGTTAGCGCCAAGTAACGCGAAAGTTGTACGCTACACTACAACTACAATATTATGTACGTTGTCAGAAACACGACCATGTGCGAATGAAGGCTTAATAGTCTTCCGTTCACCAGATGTCGCTAGTTGACACTGAGGTGAAGTACATATTTTGTTACACAATGTCATTTAATAGAGGAGTTAGTTTTCAATGAAAGTTCATCAGTTTCTAGCCTTATATATTAATAAACAAAACAATGCCTCAATTGTTTGCTCTTTAGCTTTTTGCACATTATTAACTCTTTTTTTTTTCGTAGTTTTAAGAATATCATTAGTTTGTTTTGCTCGTTTCTAATCTAATTACCATAAAATAAAACAAATACATAGTACAGAAAGCAACATTAACCTTCACATTTTCCTAACAAATGAACTTCCAGATGCAATCCGTCAAATATTTCACCTCATGCGACAGTGGCGGCAGTGCCTTACCGCCACCGTTAGCCTATTGAAGTCCACTGCTGAACATAGGCCTCCCCCACGGGTTGCCTCACATTTGCCATAGTTGCCACGCTCGGCAAGCGGGTTACCAACCGCAGTTTTTTTTATTTTTAGTGGTTATCAAGAAGACGCTGCCGCTCTTCTCCTGGTTAGCTTCCTTCCCTCACGACACCCTCGGGACAACATGGCACAGTCACATGTAAATACTATTATTATTTATTTACTTTAGTAATTACTTTTACTTTAACTTATCTACTACTTAATTACTTTACAAAAGTAACTATGTTGCTTTTTCAAACTTTATAAGCGTAATGCCACAGTGTAATAATTAATTTTAGGTTAATATTTTTGCTAGTGCTAAAGTTTATCGTAGCATTTAGAAAGTAAGCAGTGAATTCAAACATTGGTAAGTTTTTATATGTATCTTTCTGTATCAGATATTTGAATTTTGTTTGAATTCAAGTTATATCAACGACAAGGTCGAACACTTTGATTATATACATATAAAATATATTGTATAATTAAAGGTCAAGCAATCAATAAATTAAAATTTAAGAATATCATAGAATTAACTACTTGGAATACGAGAAATACGTGGAATGAAATCTTCTAAGTCTTTGATAAATGAGAAGAGACCTCAGTCTGTACGCAGCACTAAAAGGGACACTTTTAGGACGTATGTAACGCGAATATATTACAATGATAATTTACACGTTTAAAATTTTTAACAATTTAAAAATTATTTAACCAAGAAAATAAGTAAGAAAACTAAATTTTTGTAATTCCTTTATTAATTGGTATAATTGCCAACGATCACGCGATGTCGTTGGACAAGTGTGCACCCTTAGTCAGAGTAAAATTTTCAGTATTGGGCGCGTTATTAATTATGTTTACAACGAGGCCGGAGAGAATAGCAACTGTGAAATTTATGGCTGACCTCCGAAGTATGATGTACCGCTTCTGCGTGATACATACAGTCGCAAGATATATTATACCACTAATATGAACAAATTTTAATTTATATAAATATTGGCTTTAGTAACGATTTGAATTCGGACCCGCGACTCAGATAGCTGGAGAATTATTGTAAAAATATAATCAATGAAATAATTCTTAAATCGGTAAAATAAATTCCTGTCAGTTCCACACTTTATTACGCGCGGTACAATCATCAGGCAGCATCAGCATCACCAGCATCCTACGCGCACCTGTAGAGCTGGTGTAGGCACGCCGCAGCGTAGCGCGCATTGGTCAGGCTCGATCGGGGAACGATCGCGGAGTAACTGAACAAAGAATACTAGAACACCACAGCAAAACAGCAGCATAATGCTGTTGCGTGTCTAAATTCTATCTTAATCCTGAGGGGTGGCAACATTCATTTTGTTTCTTAATCGAGAGTAAATGTAAATTTCTATGACAATAGCTTACACTTGGTAGAGCCACACCGCGTCCATCATGGTTGTAGCACGAATAGGTCGGCTCGACCGGGGAAGGACCACGCTCTCACAGAATACCAGCGTCAAATAGCAGCTTAATGCAGTTGTGTTTCGTATAGTACCCTGGGTGCCTCGCGATTGTATCGCGAGGCACCCAGTATCGATAATTATTTCAGGTAGCATGGTGACAGAGGGATGTCTACAGTTTCATTCTTAATTATTGAGAATAGATGTAGATGTGTGTGCGTCACAGCATCCACTTACCATGAGGTGGACATTGTCCTCGTTTGTCATACTTATTCTATAAAAAATGAAAAATTATAAGTAGGTTTTTTAAACGAGCGCCTGAAATCCTACCTGTCCAAGGAGATTGCTCCAGAGCAAGCTGGCTTTGTTAGAGGGAGGGGTACCAGGGAACAAATACTTATCGTGCGACAAATTATTGAGAAATCCCGCGAGTACAATAAGGCAACATACATCTGCTTTGTGGATTTTTCCAAGGCATTTGATTCCGTCAAGTGGCCTAAACTTTGGGACACCCTGCTGAGAATGGGCACACCAAAACATCTGGTACATCTGCTCAGGTGTCTTTACGAAGGTGGTACTGCATCCGTAAGAACAGACGACAAGCTGTCAGATCACTTTCATCCTAGTGCTGGCGTTCGTCAAGGATGTATAATCTCCCCACTTCTATTTAACATCTACACAGAGCTAATAATGAGACGCACTCTCGAGAACTGGACTGATGGAATCTCAATTGGAGGGCTGAAAATCTCGAACTTACGATACGCGATGACACTACCCTATTTGCGACTAGTATCGGCCATATGGAAAGAACTCCTACAAAGGATGGAAAACGTCAGTCTTGAATTCAGCCTTCGGATCAATCGCAGCAAAACTAAAGTTATGATTGTCGATCGCATCAACAATAACTCGCCGGAAGTGACACAAATCGCGAAATGTCAAGTAGTCCAATCATACATTTATTTAGGAGCGCTAATTTTGAGCAACGGGGGCTGCATAGATGAAATAAAACGACGTATGGCGATATCCAGGACAGCCATGGATAAGTTGCGGAAGATATGGAGGAATCGTAACATAACAAAAGCCACTAAGACCCGGTTAGTTAGAGCGCTTGTGTTCCCCATATTCCTCTACGCTTCGGAAACATGGACCCTGCGAGAAAGTGAGAAGAAGAGAATAGACGCTCTCGAGATGTGGTGCTGGAGAAGAATGCTGAGAGTGTCCTGGACCGAATTCCGGACCAATAAGTCCATTCTCGAAGAACTCCGCATCAAGCAACGTCTGTCATCTATTGTGCAAGCTCGCATACTCACTTTCTTTGGTCACGTGTCTAGACGTAATGATATCTCGATTGAACGTCTAGTGGTCCAGGGAAGAGTAGAGGGCACTAGAGCGCGTGGCAGATCGCCTATGAGATGGACAGACCAGGTGAGGGCTGCGGTGGATGTCCCGTTGCATGAGTGCACAAGAAAGGCAGCTGTTAGGGAGGAGTGGAGGCGTATTGTAGAGTGTGCCACAACACCCAAGTGACGACCACGACCGCTCTGTCAAGAGCGTATCGACTGAGAAGAAGATAAGTAGGTAAACAAATTAGTTGCAAGGATTTGCGCAAGTAAGTCTGATTTCTACAAAAGGAAACACGAGCACGAGAGTTTCATTTTACAGTAAGGGAACGAGTTACGACGGCTAGAAGTGGTCGGCGACCACCAGCAGGCGGCGAGTGACGGCCGACGAGGAGGATACGGATATCGCGGTGAACCACACATACACGGTGAGAGCCCTTGTCGCGCACTTGAACCTCTGTTAGAAGTAATAGTGTTCTGTGACTTGAACGATTAAACGCTGGAGTGAAGCGTCGAAACTTACCGTTACCATCTACTAAAGTCCACCACTGAACAGAGGCCTACTCCATAAACTGCCTCATAAGGGCCATAATTGCCACAGTTGCCACGCTTGGCAAGAGGGTTGCAAACCGCAGGTTTCAGAAGACGCTGCTGCCCATCTGATCTGTTTCCGTCAGTCGCGTCTCACGGCAGCCGCGGGATGCTGTCGGCTCGTGGATACTCTTGCACCGCCACTGCACGCGTTTGTGCAGTAAAAGTGTTTTCGGCGGTAGGTGAAGAAAAAGTTAACACATACGTAAAATTTTAATTTGTATTTTAAATTAACTTATACAATATTCTACATAATTTGTTACATATTTGAGTGTTAATTAACACAATTTTCTTGGTAATCGCATTTGTACAACTGTGTATATGTGAATTCATTCCATCTAAATGCACCACCTGCCAGCATATTACTCACACTTGGATTTCATATATATCTTGGCAGAACACAATGTCTCAACTTGATGAGATTAGAACTGCACAGAACAGTTTGGAGGAATGCTTTTCAAAAAGGATGGCCGAACTGGAAGCACAGTTACACACGGGGGATCCGCCAAAGACACGGTGGCAAAGGTGGCTAAGGAGTTTCGAACCTTCCGTGAACTCATGTTCTCTATGCTTGGTATGCTCCGTAAACAAATCAATGAGTGCTCCCATATGGTTGACGCTATTGAAACCAGGCATCGACGAAAGGCTCTCCTTCTCTTGGGTGTTGCTGAAGAGGAGAAGGAGGACTGCAAGGCTACAGTGCTAAGTATAATCCACAAAATAGAGTTGAAGGACATCACATCATCTTGCATTAGTGTCTGCCACAGGATTGGAGTAGCCACCAAAAATCGTCTCCGTCTAATCCTAGTTCGATTTGTTAGCGTTGACTTCAGGTCATTAGTATGGAGGGCTAAGTCTAGACTGAAAGGTTGTCCAGTTTCAGTAAAGGAGTTCTTGACAAAGTCTCCGCAAACTGTTTTTGGCAAAGCCCGTCAGCATTTCGGTATGCGTGCATGCTGGACCCAAGATGGAGTAATTGTGGTGAAAGTTGCAGATGGATCCCGGCATAAAGTCACTACCTTAGACGAGCTGACTGCTCTTACGCAAAAACACTCTAAGGCGACTCCTCGACTGGAGGCGAGCGCATTGCAGGAAGCAATTTATCGTCGCAACCTAATTCTAAGCCACGTAAATAACTACGCAGTAATTGCGTTTTACTGTCTTAATTCTCCTTTTTCCTTTTACTACAACTTTAAACTTATTCAATATTGTAGTATTACTTAGTATTTATTATTACTTTCTATCCACTGTATTAAAACTTGTTTTGCTTTTGTGTAACCTTAAGCTTCTTTCTTTCTCATTTATTTACATTTTTTTTAAATTAGTTAATTTCTAATTAGTATATTTTCACTTTAAATTTTAATTACATTTTAGGTTAAGTTCTACTTTGTTTTGGTATTAAGTTGTAGATGTGGGCGTTATTTCACGTCACTAGATACAGTAACTGGCTACGCGGCACGTAACCGAATCACTAGTTTCGAGTCATATTACAACTAGTGATTTTTGTAAATGCGTTACTTATTACTGTTAACCGTGATTATTGCGAGAATCGTTCTGTCGGTCGGTCGAACGCAAAGCGCACATGTGGCATACAACAATAAACAAAACAGCGTATGTAACAGTATTATTGTACTTTTAATTTTCATACGTATGACTATAAACATAGACAATAAAATAGAGTAATCTCTGTTTGTAAATAATTTCAACGATCGATTCCGGGAAGCGAGAGTCACATTGAACTTAAGTAAAATAATTTTTAAAACATTTTTGACGGAGTCATGAACTCATTTATTCATAAAATCAAAATAAAACTAAAAGAAATGTATAAAAAATTTAAATGTTTATAAGTAAGATTTTAAAACTTAAAAACTGTGTATAAATAGCCAAACAAACAAACAAATTAATTGTACAGTGTGAATAAAAATGCAAAAACGTTGACAAAGTGTAAATAAACTGTAAATTATATCAATAATCATTGTATAAACAATCAAATTGACTTGCCTGCATTAATAATTTTATGAAAATCTAAGTGTCATAGTAAACGCAAATCAATCATAAATACATTTAATGCAGTCAGTCCTAAACCAGAATAGCGTATGAAGGGAAGTTAATTTATTGATTTAACAGTATAAAGTTACTGTATAGCTACAAACAATTAGATAGTGATTAAATTTATTTTCGTTTCGTGTGTAACTGTGGTGATATTTATGCAAACAAACACAGTAGCCGAATAAAAATATCCAGTTACAAAAATCACTAGTTTTGTAACAGTTGACGCCGACCAAGTCACTGGTTTCGTTACGTTTCTTGAAAATGACGTAACGACCCACGTATTACATACATATAAGTTGTTTTGCTTTTGGTTATATTTTGTCCATAGATTAATAGATTCGTAGCAAGTGCACAGTGCAAGTTAACTTTCGGTCGCTGGGAAGGTTTTTTTTTATTAATACACGATCATGGATACAAAGTCCTTTGGACACAGTATATTTGTCGTCTATGAGACACTTCTCTATGATACTTTTTATTTGTTCTAAGTTCTGCTATTTATTATTAGTAATCTTAACGTAGTTTAGTTGTAGTTGTCTTGCAAATCATTTTTATTTTCATTGTTTTGTGTATTATATTTGTCTTTTAATTTTTGAGTGTGTTAGCTGGCTGGTGGTGCAGGGATGGCAGTTTAGCAATCGAAATTATTACAATTTTTTTACGTTATATATATATATATATATATATATATATATATATATATATATATATATATATATATATAATTATACTAATTTATTTATTCTTATAGTTTAGGTCTATATTATTTATTTATTTTTATATATTATATTACATGTAGTTGAGTTCCGATGATGATTCTTTTCATTCTGCCAACGAGTTTTCATCATAAAATGACAGTTATTGCTCTATTACTGAAACGTTAGGGGATTTTGTGCGACATAAATTCGATGAATCCCGCTCATTGTTTAATGTTTGCCACATTAATGCACAAAGCGTACCTAGTCATTACAGTGATCTGATTGAGGCTTTCTCTGACGCTGATGTTCATGCCGTCTTGATTTCGGAGACTTGGCTTAAGCCCCATCTTCCTTCCACCACTTACCCTCTCTCTGGTTTCAGTTTGATACGCAACGATCGAATTGATAGGAGAGGGGGTGGGGTCGCTATATATCTTCGTTGTGACTTTTCTTATAAAATTCTAGCTTCTTCTTCCACCTATTATACTGCATCTGCAGAATATCTTTTCCTTAAAGTTTGCGTAAAAGGAGCCAAATTAGTACTTGGAGTTGTCTACTGTCCTCCTTCTGTCGATTACTTCTCCAGTCTTGAAACAATTCTGGAATCCTTGGGGTCGGAATACTCACATCACGTCATCATGGGCGATTTTAATACAGATCTCACTCCGCACTTAACCCGTTCCTCTAAGCTCCTTCAAATTGTCGAGTCGGTTGGCCTTCACATTTTACCTTTACAAGCCACTCACCACAATATTGATGTGGAGGATACCTGGCTTGACTTAATCCTTACCTCTGCTCCTCCTCTTGTCTTCTACCACGGTCAACACTTTGCACCTGCTTTCTCCTATCATGACCTCATTTTCCTTTCTTACGTCCTTAAACCTCTTAAACCTCCAGCTAAAACTCTACACATGCGTTGTTTTGGTCGCTTGGATGTTGAAAAGCTTTGTATGGATGCATCCAAAATAAACTGGAACAGCGTGGTTTCTGCACCCACTGTGGACGAAAAAGTTGGGGCTTTGAATGAAGCTATCCTTAGATTATATGACGTACATGCTCCCATCAAAAAAGTGAAGCTCAAGCGTCCACCTGCGCCTTGGATGACGATTGGGGTTCGAATTGCGTTGAGACGTAGGGATCGCGCTTTCGGCAAATTTAGAAAAGATCGATGTGATCAAAACTGGACGCTTTATAAAGTTGCAAGGAATCGGTGCAATCAGATGATACGCAACGCCAAACGCCGATTTATTCTTAGTAACATCTCACCTTCTTCCCCTGCTAATATCTGGAAGTTCCTTGGAACCATAGGTATCGGTAATCGACACCGTTGTGAGTTTCAAAGGACGATTGGTCTGGATGATATCAATTTTCATTTTGTCTCCAACAGTCCTCTTGATCACCAGACCAAGCGTCTTACTGTTGAACACTTAATGGGTTTACCTCATCCTGACATTAATCTGTTTCAATTTTCTCCAGTAGCTGTGAATGAGATCAAGAAGATAATCCTTTCCATTAAATCTAATGCTGTAGGTTGCGACAACATCAGCCAACGGATGATTATCTATATACTTGACCATATCCTCCCAGTTATCTCGCACATCATTAATTTCTCTTTGGATTCTGGTAATTTTCCTTCACTTTGGCGTAAGGCTTACGTTATTCCCTTACAAAAGATCCCAAATCCCACTTTACCCAATCATTTCCGACCTATAATCCTTCCCTTCTTATCCAAGGTCCTTGAGGCCTGTGTCCACAAGCAACTTTCGCAGTTTATCTCAGGTAATAACTTATTAAGTCCCTTGCAATCTGGCTTTAGGCCCGGTCATAGTACCGTTTCCGCACTCCTTAAAGTAACTGGTGATATTAGGGCAGGCATAGAGACACTAAAGTCACTGTATTGGTTTTGGTTGACTTCTCGAACGCCTTTAATACCATTAGTTATGACATTCTAATTTCCATCCTTTCCCTGTCTATGATCTCACCCGAAGCACTGGATTGGTTTTCATCATATCTTCGAGGGCGCCAGCAGTCGGTTCGCATCGATGAGCTATCATCTAGCTGGCTTGACATACATGCTGGTGTCCCTCAAGGCGGCATATTATCTCCTTTGTTGTTTTCTATATTTATTAATCTCATTACTCAAAACCTTCAATCTGCGTATCATCTGTATGCTGATGACTTGCAATTGTACACGCAAGCGAGTATTGCCGATATTTCTACAGCGGTGGACATACTTAACAGCCTTGAGTACATTAAGAACTGGTCTGACAGGTTTGGCCTAATGGTCAACCCTTCGAAGTGTCAGGCCATAATAATTGGTAGCCGTCCGATGATCCAGAGATTGAAAACAGTAGCTCTACCTCCTATATTTTTAATAGTACTGAGATTCAATTGTGTTCCACTGTGAAGGATCTAGGTTTATTAATTGATTCTACTTTGAGTTGGAAAGCCCAAACAACGACCGTTAGCCAGCAAGTCACTGGTACCCTGCGTTCTCTCTATCGCCTAAAAAATTTTCTACCATCTGAAATTAAGACAATGCTTGTGCAGAGTTTAATTTTTCCCCTAATCGACTATGGTGATGTGTGTTATTTCGACCTGAATGCCGATCTTCTCAACAAATATGACCGTCTTCTGAATAACTGCATTCGATTCATTTTCAATCTTCGAAAGTATGACCATGTATTCACGTATCGATCTCAATTAAAATGGTTACCTGCATTGCATTCACCACCCTTTATTCTATCCTGATGTCTCCAACTTCCCTACTTATCTTCCTACTTATCTCCTTACTTTCAGTTGCTTAGTGCTAGTCATGAGAGAAGCCTCCGCTCTACGAACAACCTTCTTCTCCTATGTCCATCCCATAGCTCTGGACTTGTTCATTCTTCTTTCCACATTCAATCTACTCTCCTTTGAAACGCACTCCCTCTCAAAATGAGGACGGCTAGCAATCGTTACGCGCTCAAGATGAAGGGTCGGGAACACATACTTAATAAATGGGCGGAATCATCATAGTAACAGTATATATATATATATATATATATATATATATATATATATATATTATATATATTCTTATTGTTATTATGTATATTATATATTTTATATACATATATGTATGTGAATGAATATTAATATATTTTTGTAAATTTATTTGATAAAATGTATATTTGTATATCTTTATGAGTTTATATACATCTGACATTATAATATGTACTTATGTATTATACATTTTTATTATCTTAGTTATTTTATTTTTCATTTTATTATAATTAATTTTATCTATTTTTTGCGATGTACCATTTATATCTTATGTATTTTATTTCCATGTATTACAATTTTTTGTTGTTATTTTATTTTAGTATTCGCATATTAACTTTTTATTACACCTACTTCATTCTATCTCTGCATCATCCCAAGGTAGACTAGGAGAGAATGCCTTAGGCATTAAGTCCGCCTATATACCACTTGTGTATATGAAGTTTTAAATAAATAAATAAATAAAGTAGAAACAGACGAGCCGTGGTCCTCAAACAACTTTATAGTTAAAACGAACCAAAAATGTGTGAATTTTATTAACAGCTGTCTTGATACAAGCCATAAAAAGTATTACAAACATTCAACAATTTTTTTCGGTAGTAAACTAAAATGAAAGCTATTAATCGGCGGAGCTTTATATAAACTGTAACATTTGGTTGCTGACAGATTCCATAATCTTCCTTTGTAAACTGTAGCATGTGTCGGATATAAGCTTGCGTTGTCAAAGGAAATGCAATGCCTGAGGTGCATAACAAATAAACCAATATTGCACCTAATCTGTCTACATATACCCAAGTGTGATTTTTTATATAAAAGAATACCGGTATGTACTCACCGGAATACTACTCAAGTTAAGTACTTGAGTAGTATTCCGGCCAACTTAGAGAAATTTTAACAATAAGGCACCTTGACTTTGCCTTATTATTTTGATTTCCGTGGGTCAACCATTCTTTAACAGACAGATATTCTTGCACCGCCACTACACGGCTAAGTTTATAAATAGACTTCTAAATAATTGACAGTTAATGGTTTATTGACAATCTCGTAATCGTCGCGGACGGCGGGAGAAACAATAGAATGGTGCGGTGACGGCGCTAAAAAGTAGTTATTCAAGTAGATTATGAAACCGTTACAACGGGTAATGACTAAATAAACAAAACTAGAAAGTGCGCGGCATACGGTATTGAAACAAAATTACAATAAATTGCGGTGAATGCACTAAAAGTTAGAGATACCATGACAAAACCTGACATATCAGGACTTTAGAAATAGAAATAGAAACTTTTTATTCTACATAGATTATAAATAATACTTATTGAAAGTCACTGTTATACTTAATTATCTATATATCAAACATATATGGATTCAAACGCAATATAATACGCAATACAATTTGATATAGGGAAGAAGAAGAGTGGTATTTATCCATGCCTAATGCAAAATCACTCGAAGCATGGATTGCTGACTAACGCCCCGACACCGGTAAAAATGCGGCAAAATTACATTTATTTGCGATAACAAATCCTATAAATTTTAATATTGTGAAGAGCCCGTTTCGACTCCCCGAGTAAAATGATATTTTCGACTTGGGAATTTCATCAATACACATAGGAATCATATTGAAAGGTCCGTCCGTAACATTGCAATAATTGACTTCTGTTAAGCTCAGGTGAGCTCAGGCGGTCATGTGCATGCTGTTCAGACATAAGCGTTTTTAAAATTTTGTCTGTCTGGGCTAACCTTCGGAATTGCTGAACCAAATGTAATAGAAATTTACGCACGGGTAGAGAGCAATGCCAGGAAGGATTCAGACCATATTTTGTTTGATAAAAGTAACATTAATAGATCCTATTCAGACAAAGCCGGGGTAGATCGCTAGTTATAAATGTATAGGCGCTGAAGAGTGAAGCAAAAACATGCTTAACGAGAAAAACTCTTAAATTAATAAAAAAAAATTATGCTATAAGCAGAAAAACATAGAAGGCAAATGAAAAGAAAAATTTTAAATTACTTACTAATAAGCCGTGGTAGCTCAGATGGTTAGCGCTCGCTGTAAATTTCACAGTACGCAAGCAAACCGGGTTCGATCCCCGCCGGCACCAATGAAATTGTTAATTGCAATTTTAAGTGCTGATTTACCACGTGCTCGGCGGTGAAGGAAAACATCGTGAGGAAACCTGCATGTCAGAGAAATAAGAAAAAAATATTTCGAAGACTTGTGAAGTTCGCCAACACGCATTGAGGCAGCGCGGTGAACACTTCCTTGCCCTAAAACCCTCTCAGAAATGAGAGGAGGCCTGTGCTCAGCAGTGGGACGTATATAGGCTGTAACTTTAACTTTACTTTACTTACTAATAAAACAGAATTTTGCAACATGGTATTATTTAATCATGGCAATTTTAAGTATGACGCATTTAAAGGGGCTACGCCATACGAAGTAATAATTAAAATTAATAGCAACACCACCTTACCAACTCTATGTAATTTCACATAGTCCTACAAGCCCTTGCGTGTATCCTACGAGCCCCTTGATACGTGTTCTCAATTCAAATCGCAAAAACCATGAATTGCTGAATTGTGTAGATTGTGTAGTGTCGCTAGAATGACTAATCTCTTGCCTTACATTCAATAAATATTACTATGAAAGTAATAAAATAAGGTACTGTTATTCTGCGTGTGTAAGTGAACGTTTTCTCTATTCTAGTTTCTGGCTGCAAGAATACATTTTTCTACCGATAAAACACAATTATTACAAATAAGGGTGATAAATGAACACACAGCGCTGATAGTAAGTTGATGCTGTGTCCCTTGTCACCTAAGCCTAAGCTCATTTTTACAATCAAAAGATGCGTAGCAAAATTATACGTGGTAGAGCTATGCTGCAGTTATATTAGATGTATAGTTGTACCACGAATGGGTCGGCTCGACCGGGGAAGGACCACGCTCTCACAGAATACCAGCGTCAAATAGTAGCTTAATGCTGCTGTATTTCGTATGGTGAGTGTAGAGAACCGGCGGCCCTTTTTACTGGAAACGAGGCATTCCATCTTAGTCCTCACGGGTGGCAACGCATCTGCATTTTGATTCGTAATCGAGGATATATGTAGATGTTTATGGGCCACAGCAACCACTTACCATCAGGTGGACTGTGTGCTCGATTGTCACCCTATCCTATAAAAAAAAAGCCACTGTTGAGGACTAAGATCAGAAAAAGTGTCTCCGGTTTTAGATCATACGAAACCAAAACATTATGATGATAGTTGATGTTATGCTTGATCTACAAGTATCACCACTTTTATAATTACTTAATTATCTTTATTGTTAAAATTCGTGCCCTGGATCAATGATCACATGTTAACTTGTTATTGCCTGACTAGAGAAGGTTTAAATATTTAGATAAACTCCAAATAATGATAAGACGAAGAACTGCACGACATCAGTACTGACACAGTTAATGTTATATACTGTGGTACTGACTGATGAACTGAAATTATCACAGTCAGCGGATAAATGTCACTGTACCACATTAGCATTAGTAGAAGCGCTCGCTTGCTTGCACCTACCCGCATTCGATGTGACGTTTATACGGTAAATTCGAAAGCGATAAAAATTAATAAATCAATAAAAAATTGTTCGATATCATCGACTATCGATATATTATTTGTTTAGTGTCGATATGTTTGCGATATATCTAATTATTGATATTTTTATTGATATTTATAAATTACTAGCGTTTCGGCTCAGATTTACACGGGTAGTTTATGGATCTCGACAAGAGCGCCACCTATTGGGTCCAAAGATGAATTTAAACGATTCAGGGACCCTATTAAAAGCTCACAAACATTTATCAAAATCATTCGAGCCGTTTTCGACTTTAAGGAAACTAATGGAAAGTAATTGATTTCTATACATTAGAAGAGAATATGCTACCTCTAGGCATTAGTCATAAAATTATATTGAAACGAACGTAAACAACAATCGCAATGAAGCTGGCAGTTAATACGGGCGATAACAGAGCAGAACTAGCGGCCGACGTATTAGGGACGTCTTATCGCCAGGCAAGCAGTAAGAAGCAAAGTTCCGTGATATCGCACAGTCAATTCAAAAGTTAAAGATACGGAGAGGCCACTGTGTAACAGATGTATTCAAACTAAATCATATCATTGTAGCGGTTTATTGGTTTATTATAAAACCAAATTAATGTTAATATGGTCAGCATAGTCATTTAAGGTCCGTGCGTATAAATAAATAGTTTTATACGCACGGATCCTTTTTTCCGAAAAAAAAAAATTTGCTTCCACATGCGAAGATTTAATCCTGTGTAGAGGCAGTTAACATACACAAGGACAAACATCCAGAACCGTGATTCGAACCCGCACACTTAACCCCGCATTCATTTCTAAGCCAGTGAGCCGTCAAAATTTATCGTCGCTTAAGTTCTACTTGAACATCGAAAATTCATGGTGGCAAAGTAAGTTATATCTACAAGCTATTTGGGACACATTGCTGGAAAGCTTTATTAAAGCTGAAAAGATTTAGAAAACGTAATAGGGATTATAGGGACAGTTACTGGTACTGACAATAATATGTTAGAAATTTATGAAAATGATCAATTCGAGTAAAAAAAGTCCCACTGAGTTTCTTGCTGGTTCTTCCCAGGACAGAGTTTTTTTATCGAACCAGTGGTAACGTAAAATATTGACTTTCAATAAGAATTACTTGTAATCTATATTGAATAAAAATTATTCTATTCTATTCTATTCTTACGACACTTAGGTAGGTACGGGGCAATATGCGCTAGTGGCATTGATATACAAAAAACCTTGTTTCATAAAACGATTTTTAGTACCTATAGCAATGGTTAGTGGGTATTCTTACATGGCCACTATACACATATAATTTAATAAATAACTGAGACAAAATTGTACCTTTATAATCATTGACTTTTTGTCTAGTACTACACCGCTATTGCAAGGACTATGTACGATATTGCAATGTACGGACTCCTCATAAATACCCTACTCTTTGAGTATTCATACTCAAAGACCCAACTCCATCGATGTGGGTACAGCATTTAGCAATGAATCATAGGACTATAGCTTTTGGTTAAGTGTTTATCTGTTAGCTCGTTAACATCTGTGTTGAGCTTTCGCAGCTGGAAATTGAATCGTCGTAAATAATCAACATCGCACATATATGTACCTCTGGCCTCTGGATATTAACCTCACGGAGTGTTTATGTCGTAAAACAGTTTTGATGTTTGGTTTATAAAACATTTTATGGGTTCAATAAACCAATTACAAAATTTAAACAAATATATAGTTTTTGAACAATGAGTAAAAATTGATAATCCTGGAACTGAAAAAACTGAAACCTGTCAGACTGGTAGAGGACGCGCAAAGGCTTTAAGTCCGCCTATTTTATTATTTCGAAGTGTAATAAAGATAAATAAATATGATAAAGACCACTAAACCTTACTTGACACATGCATAAAGTATACCAACATCATTTAAAAACAGAAAATTACGAATTTTGGTATAATTTTAAGTCACATATGTTCCTAAAGCATAGTTCCTAACCTAAATGTTGTATGCAAATTATAAGTCCACCATCCATTATACCGAATGGGTCCCACATATATGCAACAAATGAAACCATATATTTGTTATCGCCTTTGCTGACGATATACAAAAAATGAACGTAATCGGTCCAGTAATTAGGTCAAAAAGTAGAGTTTTAATTTTAAGGAAATTTGAACACTCTATAGAATTGGGTCACTAAGTCAATGATTCAATGGGTCAAGGTACGTTGTCTAAACAGAGTGTACACTTTTACTGAATTTATTTTAATATTTATTTTGTTTGAAAATTTCACTTTTTTATTTTACGGGTTTTAATTTAATATTTAATTTTTCTACACTTCTACGGACTAGTATTACTTGTGGTTTCATTTATTGCATATATGTGGCACCCATTCTGTATATTATACGCTATTTAATTTAAGAAATCTTGAATATTTACTTTTTTCGGATAATATTTTCAATAAATTTGAATTATAAGAAATGCTTTATCGAACCTAATGTTATGATATTTTCAAAATTCATAATGACGGATTTAGAACGAACATCGAACGAAAACCGAAGCCCTAAATCACGCTATGGTAGTTTCAAAACGACTTTGCTATTATGTGTACATATATAAAAACTACGTAACTCGGTGGTCGGTGCTATGACCGCTTCCAGACTAAACACCTTGCAAGGCGGGGGAAGTCCCCTTTCTTTGACGGTCAAAGTTACGTACGCCCATACCTCATAGGTTTCAGTAATCGTTTACAATCAGGTAGACTGTTAGTTCGTTTGTTTGCCTACTTTGCGTTCCGATACCACTTATCCTCATTTACCTTGCTATTCTACTGGTCGTAAACACGAATGCTGACCATGAGGTCGCGTTGCCAACATGTGAGGAATTTCCCAACCTGCGGGGAATCTCAAGTTTATTGGGGATTGGTGTTATGCGGAGAAAATGCGGGGATTCTGAAAGTCGATAGCCCGGGCCAAGTTAGAACTCTTTCTCAAGAAATCTTAACCTTTTTGTTAGGTTACTTATTGATATCGAATGGTTCCCTTTTTTTTAATTCACCACATTAAATTTTTTGTTTTATTTCGACAGCTTTTGTGTATTACTTAATGCTTTTTCATTCCTTTATTTTTTTATTTTAAGGCATTGAACCACATTTATATAAATGCAAATACTGTGGTACTTTTTAATGGCAACAAAGAAAGGAATTAAAAACACTCCATGGAGTAAAATTTTTGTTTGAAAAATATGGAAAAAATTTTAAGTTAAAAAATGTGTGTGTCAGTTCCGACGGATCACTGCAGTTTACTCGAAACTTTACTCAAAGTGAACGATATATACATAATTGAAAGCATGCAAGATATATTTATTTATATTAATTATATAATTTATTTTCATCAAAATACATTACATAATCATGGAAACGTAAACAATCTTTTACGTTTCCATGACTACATTACTTTTTTTACAGGATGGTGTGACAAACGAGCTCACAGGCCACCTGATAAGTGGTTGCTGCGGCCCATAACATCTACAGCTATCCTCGATTACAAATCAAAATGCAGAAGCGTGAGGACTAAGATGGAATGCCTCGTTTCTAGTAAAAAGAGTCTCCGGTTCTCTCTCTCTCTCTACACTCACCACACGAAACGCAGCAGCATTAAGCTGCTATTTTACGCTGGTATTCTTTGAGAGCGTGGTCACTCCCCGGTCGAGCCGAGCCATTCGTGCTACAACTATACTACTAATATAACTGCAGCATGGCTCTACCACGTATAAAACGTTATATAGTCACAACTAAACACATAACGTAATGTTTGATTTTACTCCCCCTAAACTTTCAATACCCGGGCAAATCGATTCATAAGAAGTAAACTCCAAAAATATGAATCTTATAAAATTAGTTGAAACTTTTTAAGAATTTTTGAAGTAAACTCCAAAAATATAAATCTTATAAAATTAGTTGAAACTTTTTACATTTCGAGAGGAATTTATGGGGAATCTGTTGATTTTTGTCCCCAAATTAGGGAATTTGACTTGGTTTTTCTGGGAATTTGACGAAATGGAGCTGGCAACGCTGCTGTGTTATTGCCCGAAATCCGAAGAAGGAATTTGGCGATGCTTCATTTAACCCCGTGCCTCGGAAAGCATGTTAAATCGTTGGTACTGCGCCTGATCGCTTTCCGGACGTGTCGAATTACCGTCCGATCGGACTATGAGACTGCACCCGTGCTTGCGCATACACTCGTGCACTGTATTCCTGTCCTGGATCATGGTTAATCTCCGTTATTGACTGGCCACCGTGGCCGAAATTCGGTCTGAAAGACATTATACCATTCATCCGATTACGATAGAACTTAGGCGAGAGAGAAAAGAGGCATCAAAATGCACGCCGGACACAAGTATAATATAAAAATACAGCACTCAGCTACACAGACCTTTCTTCGACATTATAATACCTACATTAAAACGGCGCACGTGACAGACTTCACAATAACGAGCTAAGTCTGCATTTACATGACCTATTGTGCAATGACCTGATACTTAGCTTTGTTGTACTTCTTATTATTATTACTAATTAATAAAATCGACTTCCAGATATCAAGAGAAACGTCGGCTTGGAATTCTGTTGATCATCATTATTACTATCACTATAGCTCAACACGTCCACTGCTGAAGATAGGCTTATAGGGATATCCACCGTATTGTCCAAGCTTTTTCAACACGGTTATTCTGTTAATACTTAAATTATAAATCAAATGTACCACTACAAAACTCAAATTAGTGTCAGATGAGTCAAAAATAATTCATGAACAGCTGAAATTCCTCTAAATTTACTATGACATTGGGATTTTGTTACGTGGCAAAGTTTGCGCGTGCAGCTCGAGGGTAGATGTACGAGTAGAGATGTCTATGGACCGCAGCATTCGGCGGCATTAAGCAAATTTATTCTACAAAAAATATCCAACCCTAGTCCCCCCCCCCACTCCCCTCTAATACTTTCTTACGTGGTAGAGCCATGCTGCAACTATATTGTGGTTGCAGCACGAATGGGTCAGCTCGACGGCGACGATCTCACAGAATACCAGAGTAAAAAATCAGCTTAATGATGAGTGTAGAGAACCGGAGATCCTTTTTACTCGAAACGAGGCATTCCATCTTATTCGTCAGGGGTGACAACGCATCTTCATTTCGATTCTTAATTGCAGATAAATGTAGATGTCTATTAGGCTACAGCATCCACTTACCATCAGGTGGACTGTGTGCTCGTTTGTCGCTCTTATTCTATAAAAATAAACACAGATATAAAACGCGATAAAATCCGTTGATATACTTATACGTACACGGGAAATATTGAAATGCATTTATGCTTATAACCAATAACACCGTAAATGTGTAGGACGTTTATGGTTCTGTAACAGTTAGCTATGTCCTGACGGCACACGCTGTGGCCTAGCGTACGACCTGAATATTGAACAAGGTGTTATAGAAATTAGAAATTTTAAGCGCTGGTTCTTAGTGGCGGTGTAAGAACATCTACGACCCGATATCTTCCTGTCGGTTGCGTGCGAGGCGACAGAGGGAAACTTAAGGGGAAATATAACCTCAAATGGCTTAGCAAGATTCTCCGTTATGCCGAAAATATTGCAGCATTATTTTTGAAATAAATATATGGTAAAGTTGAGGATTAATGTTAAGTACTATGTTAGACGAAAACATGATTCCGTAAAATTTTGTGGATAGAAAAAAAATCCAAAGTTACCTCCAAACTGAACAATAAACCCCTGTTATTCATAAAATACTTTAAATAAGATCATGAAACTTTGCATACTAACTGAACTAACTATAAAGCAGGGCTTATGTTTTTTTTTTTTTAAATACCATTATTTTCACTGTAAAAAGAAATTACCTAAACTATCGGCGTCCTGAAGCTTGGTCCAAGTATTTATTCCAAAATTAATGCTGTAATATTTTCGGTATAACGGAGGATCTTGCGAAGCCATTTGAGGTTATATTCCCCCTTAAACAGGTACCTAATGGGCAGCATCTTCCTGACAAGAAAAACAACTGCGGCTAACAACTCTCTCGTCAGGCGTGTCAACTATGGCAAAATCACGCCAATGAGGCAATCTGTGGGGGAGGCACATAGAATACTATAATACACAATAGAATGGCTGTCAACCTTATTTTGTACCGAGGTTCGGTGTCGCCGGGAGCACACATACAAGCAATTACGTCGTATTATCACTACTTCAAACCCGATTCGCTGTGTTGTCAGACGGATTAAAATTCGTCTGTATACATATTTATTTGTAAATAGAGTGCAATTTGGCACTTTCTAAATTATTTGCATGCGAAATTTGGAAACGATTGTAACATCAAAACACATCTCATGTTGACACTTATACGTGTGAATTGACGTATTAGTAACATTTTAGTGGCTACATGGGCTGCTGCCTCTCCCCCGTTCATTATGTATGTATTATAGTATTCTATGGGGAGGCCTGTGTCAGCTGTGGACTTTTATAGGCTGTGATGGAAGGATAGATGGATAACACTTGCTCGGCAGTAAAGAAACTTCAAATAAAATAACTTTTCATATTCTCAGAAAAATATATTGTTTTATACGTGATAGAACCATGCTGCTGCTTTATTACGGTTCTGTCATGAAAATCAATATTTGCACAACGCGCGATGGTGGCTTTCAAGTCTACGACATTAAATACTTCCTGAGCAGTTCGCAAATTCTGAAAGCTGTTTGGACGGGTTACGCAAAAAAGATCCAACACGAATTCGTGTCCACAGTGTTTTGAAAAATAATGTTTGTAGTCTATACTGTGATGTGATGCAACAGTTTTGGTGAAAGTAACACAAATTGGAAGAAAATTAAAAACAGACAGAAATCGTACTGATCCATAATTCAAATATCATTTTTTAGCATAAAGGTGGCAAACATGCACGCAGTCCCATAGACATTTAGATTTGTCTAAAATCAAGAATCAATATGCAATAGCGTTGTCAACGCTGAGGATCGAGATTCAATGCCTCGTTTCCAATAAAAAAGTGTCTCTGGTTCTCCACACTCACCACACGAAACACAACTGCATTAAACTGCTATTTCAGCTGTATTCTGTGAGAGCGTGGTCCTACCCCGGTCGAGCCGACCCCTTCATGCTACAACTGTACCTGTAACATAGCTGAAGCATGGCTCTACCACCTATCACAATAATTTTTCGCGGGTTAGATCTTTTACGGATAACCACGTTCATCTGAAGCTGATCCCCACGCGCTGTAGTCAATATAAGATGACGTCATAACACTATAAACTTATCGTATTAATATGTACAGGCATCTTTGATTATATACCCTATATAATCAAAGACAGGGATACAGCTCGAACGAGATGTACGCCTGTATTAATTGTCGTCTGCCCCGTTTGTCGAGGTGTGGTAAGCGCGACTGCTGAACATGAGTTCTTGCATTCGAATCCCGGGTCATGCTTAAATCAGATATTGGATTTTTTTGCGAAGAAATTCTTAGTAGCAGTCTGGAGTCATGAAAGCTGTGTTTCAGTTTAGAAACATAACAAATTTGCATTGCACAAGTTACCTATTTTTAGGGTATACAAAAACACTTTTTCCATGCGGGATTCGAACGCGCGGTACTCGGCGCCGCAACACAACGCTAAGCCACTGCACCACGGCACAGAATAAATTATTGACCACGGAGCCAACGTGGTCGCGGAGCTTTTCCGTTACTCAGGAAGTTATTAATATACAATTGCCTAATGTATTGACTTTATATTCTTAAACTTAAAATTCTAATCAGACAACGTTGAGGTTTTTTATACGCTGCAGCATATTATAGTTGTAGCACGAATGGGCCGGCTCGACCGGGGAACGACCACGCTCTTACAGAATTCCGACGTTATGTGTTTCGTATGGTGAGTGTCTTCGATCAACAATACGAAGGTGACGATCGATCGATACGATCGTAGGTGAGTGTAGAGAACCGGTGAACCTTTTTACCAGCATTACATCTTTGACGTCAGGAGTGACAACTCATCTGCATTTTCATTCATAATCGAGGATAAATGTAGGAAATCTATGGGCTATAGCATCCATTTATCATCAGGTAGACTGTGTACTCGTTTCTCACCCATATTTTATAAAAAAATTACATTGATTTTTAGAAAATAATTAACGGTAGGTGCAGAAGTAAATGTATACATTTGTAATACAACGTGAAACTCAACAAATCGACATATTATCGCTGTAAGTTATTATTGAACGCTTGCGTTCTTGTAAACGGGTATTTACTTATGTTTGTCCCTAAGTTAACCGCAAACGGTTGCGTTTGCGTGTCGGGTTACTGTCCGCGTGCGGCTGCGTCAAGTAACAAGCGACAACGTGACGCGATGTTGTGTATTTAGAACTATAATTATTAATCAAATGTCAACGTGATTCAGGAAGTGTTCTAGTTTTGATTGACAGTTACAGCTTATAATATAAAACATAGGCCTCCCCGATAGATTCCTTCATACGAGTGACGTTTGCCACGCTTGGCAGTTAGGTTGGCAACCGCAGTTTTAAGAAATAAATAAGACGTTGCTGCTGTTTGTTTCTATATCTCTCTCTCTCTCTCTTTTTCTCTCTGTCGCACCACTACACGGTGTAATAATGTGTACCAACCATTTTGAGTACAAATTACTAAAAATATAGGTACTTAATGATTTTTTAAATATTTTTCGGAGGATCAAAATAATATGAGAGACGGAGGGCGAATAATTATAAACTAACATGCATTTATTAATACCTATTACCTACTGATCTTATATGAAGCTTGGTGACTGGCGAGTTACACTTAAAACATAAAGAAAAAAGGAGGTTGCTGCAGTCAGTGGACACACAGAAAACTACAAATAAATAAGGTTAGAGCGTTGTTACGTCAAAGGACTAAAGATGGAATGACTCACAACCTCTCCAGGTGACGTACAAGTAAATAGACGTCCGGCGCATCCCAGGCAATTCGCGTGTATCTCGACTGGCTATTTCTCCTTCCACGAATCGATTGCGAAAATATTTATTTTAAAATCGAAAACTCATTGACTTTAAGTGAAATATAACGCAAGGAATGTGTCTGGCGTGTTGTGTTGTTTCGGTTTTGTTGAAACAGCTTGCGAGTGTGCTCGCGTCGGCGCGGCGTCGCCTCGCGACAACAGTATTAAATATATTTTTAGGTATTATTCCGATACAGGTCCTAATATACTTAGGGCTGTTATGTCTTATATTGAATGCTAATTTTTCAATTCCTTTTCTACCAGAAACGAGGCGTTCTAAGTCCCCATGAGTGACAACGCATCAGCATTTTGATTCTTAATCGATGTCTATGAGCCAAGCAGCCGCTTGCCATCAGGATGACTTTGTGCTCGGTTGTTAACTTTATTTAATAAAAAGATGTCCATCGCATAAGTTATAACCCGACTGAACATAAGAAGGGAAACAATTCAACTATTCATTCAACTATAATTTTTAAGTTTTTATGTTGTATTTCAACCAATAAATAACTTTTATTTGAGGATTGAAAAATCGGTAACAAAAAATATAATTGTATAACTGTTAGCAATTGCTTCAATTACTGTACTCGTATGTTGCTGACGGCTTAAAAGCGCCCATTAATCTACTTCGTCCGTGGCCGTCACATTTAAACATGACTCCGTCCATCAACCCACTACAGCCTATATGGGTCCACTGCATTCATAAGCTGCTCCCATATTGCCTCAAAAGGAGGATTTGCTACAGTTGCCATTCGGCAGACAGGTTAGCAACCGCAGCGTTTTTATTATTTTGCGCTGTTATCAAGAAGATACTGCTGCCCATCTCCAGGTTCAGTTTCCCTCTGTCACCTCTTGCGTCTCCCACGGGATGACATAGGATATAGTGGATGTTCTTACACCGCACCGCCTCTACGTGGTTTCCTTCAGATGACGGTTTGATAATCTCGTTGTCGATGGACGGGGCAACGTCTAATGTGTGAAACGACTCAGCGATTGCCATTCTCACCTCCACCACATGCCGTCAACACTCGCATACGACCACCACACCAACGAGGTTGAAGATACTCATTGAGTCATTTATGCTTTTACTACTTAAGTTTTTTTTTTTAAATAAAAAACAGATGTTAGCCTCTGCCGGCCTATTTACGACCCTCTGGGTCCAAAACCTCCTCTTATTTCTGTAAAGGTTCAGGGCTTAGGGCGAGATAAAGTCCACCGCGGTGCCTCAACACATGGCAGACATCGTATGTTAGTAGTATCTCATATTGAGTTTCAATAATTATTCAACAATTGCACTGGTTTGATTGAGGATCAGAAATCGGTTTGCTCGTTTACTAAGAACTTTTAGCATCATTAAACATTTACTAAGAACTTTTAGCATCATTAAACATTTACTAAGAACTTTTAGCATCATTAAACATTTACTAAGAACTTTTAGCATCATTAAACATTTACTAAGAACTTTTAGCATCATTAAACATTTACTAAGAAATTTTAGCATCATTAAACATTTACTAAGAACTTTTAGCATCATTAAACATTTATTAAGAACTTTTAGCATCATTAAACATTTTTTCTCATAAAACTAATTTTACAGATATTATTGCGTTTAATGTAACCTATTTTTTACTTTCGACCTTTCGTGTGCTTTGCACAATCTATGGTCGCTGAAGGACTGACATTTTTGATATTCTGACGTAGATAAACCAAGATACTTTTAATGAATAATTTCAGTCTGATCTACGCAAAATTAAATTTAATGAATCTTTAAGTGTTAGTATATTTCTCATTTAACTCTGAATCGTATGTTGTCATACATTCTCGAGTCAACAGTGAAATACATACCCTAATGATTTAATACATCTCTCATGCCAGGCAGCTCCTCCATTGTTACAATGACATGTCATTGTTTATCGTGCTATGTCAAATCACCTTCGTATTGTTCGTTTGTTGCGACAATATCATGATATGACAATATCAGCTCGTGGCTGCGGCGTGCAGTTCAACAAAATGCACATAATGCCACAAATTTAGCCCCATCTATTTCAAATCCCCCAGCAGTCAAGGTATGATAGAGATGTTTTGTTTTTAAAAAGAAGCCCTTAAATAAAATAACAAAGAGAATAATAAAAAATTCAAATCTTGAATTGAGTTCACTTAGTAATTTTTACTTAGTTAATCTGCGATTGAGGATAGGACGGTTAAGGATGGATACAGGTGGCAACAACAGTACTTTGTTAGATTCCTAGAGGAGGACCTTAATAGTAAGTAGGACTATAGAACTATGGTGTCTGCTGCTAGACTAACGCAATGATAATAACATATTTGCTATAAAATAATGATTTACGAGATCGATCCTCGTCAATCCCTCTGTAATCGTCAGTCGCATGTTCCAGCCTATACAGGTGCGTCCCATTGCTGGGCAGAAACTTTCTCGGAAAAGGAAGTGTCCGTCGTGCTGCACTGCCCCATTGCATGTTAGCGAACTTCACATGTCTTCGAAATTTTTTTTATTTCTCACACATGCAGGTTTCCTCACAATGTTTTCCGTCACCACCGAGCACGTCAATTTCATTAGTTTCGGGAGGGGGGGGGATCGAACACGGGTAGCTGGCGTACTGTGAGATTTACACCGAGCTCTTAGCCCCCGAGCTCGCTATCACTACGAAGTATATTAAAATTATTAAATGCGATTTACAATGCGGTCAGCGATGAAGGAAAACATCGTGAGAAAACCGACATGTCTCTAAACATAGACAACCAATATCATTATGGAATATGTGTATGAATAGGTATATAAATTGTAATGACATTTAACTAATGTTATATCGTTAATGAGCAAATCTAAATTGACCCCGAGAGTTGTACAGAAATATAATAAATTGTAATCACGTTATTTTAAATACATTAATTAATAATTAGCCGAAATTTCTTTGAATTCACGATAAGCTCACCTACTCAATAACAAAATTAATTAAGTAACTATGTGTATACCTAGTATAATATAAAACTAATTGATTTGAAACTGTTAACAATTAGAATTTGGAAACGTCAAGAGATTTAGTTTAGCTGATAGTCTACGAGTACGTACATAGCTAGTTTCTGTGCTATGGCACTTCATCTGACTAAAAGTAGGCAAGTAGTCCGTCCACTGCGCCTGAACATCCCGTGCGTGCCGTACGAGGCCACAGACGGGAGTGAGAGGAGACGACCGACAGCATCAGCCCGATAACAATTCAAAATAAAACTATGGTTGCCAACCCGCTCGCCAAGCGTGCCAACTGTGCCAAGCAACCCCCTGTGAGGCAATCTGTGAGTCTGTGTTCAGCGGCGGACTTTTGATAGGCTATAATGGTAACGTTAATCAATAATAGGTGCCTACGCTGTACCTGCAGTATCTATAATTCAGGCAAAATCTAAATTACTAGTTCTAACGGGACTTGACCTCGTTTTTAACTTTAACCTTTGTCTTCGCACGTGGGACACCGGCACTGCCAGACTATTTATCCAGGAGCTTCGTCTAAATACATAGTAGAATATCTTGTGGTTGTTAAAAATTAATCGTTACCATTTTAAGTTTTTATACACAATTTACATAGGAACGGAAACCACCGAAGTATCGACTTTATTGTCTTGTAAAATAAACTATAACTCTCCAAAGGTACTGATTACCGTTACATTATTCTTGAAGGCGCCCGGTAAGTATTCTTCAACCGTTCAAAACATTTTATATCAGCAATATACCTAGTCTCAATGTAATGAAGATCTATTATTTGTTCCTAGCAGTCAGGAATAAGCATTGAGTTAAAAAAAAAGTCATAAGTGTAGATTAATTTACCTTCAACACAAGCTAAGGAAACGAATTTTAGAGCTACTAAATAATTGTAAATTTGTAATCATTCACAGTTAGAAGCACTTCGATATGCAGAAAGAAATGAAAGCCTGATAGCAAGATGATACACTGCACAAGTATTGTTACTTGTTTGTTACACTCAACATCTGGGACTCGGACAATTACGCATAGGTACGCTTGGGAGTAAAACTTCTAACTCCGATCACTGCCAGTTTACGTATCACACATATTCACATAAACACAAACCATAATCAATTTACCACAACTTTGTCGTTACTTAAAGTTCGAAATTATAATTCACCGGCCGCTAATACACGTCCGCGGCCAACCGTGGCAAACAAACTCGCTTCGACGTTAAAAAATCCCATTCCCACCGGTATGAAAGAGCCTTGTTTGTGATTCGTCCTATAACCCAAACGATTTAAAAAACATTCAATTCGTGCAAACTAGCATCTACTTGGTCTATCATTGAAATTTAGTAGTATTATATTATGTAGAAAACATTCCTCAGAATGAAGAGAGAAACAGTATACCTCTCTGTTTAACACCTATTCCAAAAGTACATACGCACGTGTCCTAAAACGAGATAGATATATCGGTAAAATTTAATTCAATCACGTGCGTTACTTAACTCCCTACGTAACTATAATACTGTATACTGGTTCATAACTCTTCACACAATAACTTTAAGGATGAATCTTGTCCTAACACTTTACAAAATTAATTGGAATGCTTTGTAAATTGGTACTTGGCGCGGTTTTTAAATATTTCTTCTCAGACCAATGTGCATATTAGTACGTAGTACTACGTAGTACTATTATTTATTCTGTGATAGTACCATTATTTATACTGTTACTGTTATATTAGGTACTGTGCAAAATATGTAGGTACGTCTTTATTGTTCTGAGTATTTCTTATTCGATCAGTGATCAGTAAAATGCTCAAACTATATATCTGAGGTAAATTGTTTAAATAATGCTTATTCAAGTTCAAGAATTTACATTTCTATAAGAGGGATAGCGAATTTTTAAGACATTTCGTAGGTAAGGCAGTAAGACATAAAATAGCAGATAAATCACTTACCGTGAAGGTGTAAGTTGAGTAATTTTACTTTTTTCTATATTAGCATTACTCCAAACATTGTTATTATTAATCAATTTATTCAGCTTGAGCTTCGTTTTTTCGGGCAGCCTTGGTTTCAAAGTTGGCGGCAAAATACTATCTGGGGTCTTTGGCGCAGACTGCTTTGGTGTTACAGACTTCTTTACGATTTGAAACACCACATTCGCACTCTTCAGGTCATGTTGAGACTTTTGTTCGGATGCAGTTTTGTGGTCCGAGGGTTCAGGTGTCAACTGCTTTGCCCTCAGTGGTCGCTCAGGACAGGGGGGCTTATCGAAGCGGTTAACCGGTTTTGAACGTTCTATACCCTTTTTCGCTTTTGATTTTGTTTCTTCTAATTGCGAAACTGTAAGTACGAGTAACTTTCATACTATGTACCTCTAATAGCTATGCAAGTATAAAGTAAAACGGTTAACTACTAAATTTAAAGAAAACTAATATCTT
Source organism: Parnassius apollo (assembly GCA_907164705.1). NCBI lineage: Eukaryota > Metazoa > Arthropoda > Insecta > Lepidoptera > Papilionidae > Parnassius > Parnassius apollo. Next base: position 599,515 of record CAJQZP010001449.1, on the reverse strand, counting down.
TGGTTACTTACAAATTTATACCTAAAATTTAAAAGATAATTTACACCTGACGTAATATTATAATAGCTGCATTCGGACCTTAGAAATTCGATCTCCGACCTTCGCCCAATAGCAGGCACGATGACTACTAAGTTTAGCGTTCGTTTCCGTTTCCGGTAGCATAGGAATTTATAACAGGTAGGTATCACAACCAACTGATGTTAATTTGGCACTATTTTTAAACATTACTTAAAATATATGTTATATAATATGGTATAATTAAGCTATATTAAGTAGTATACATAGAAGTCGTTGAACTTAGGCGTAGTAGAAGCGTAGTAGAAGGCGTAGTAGAAGTATTTAAAAGAATAATCCTCAAGAAGAGTGTGATGTGATGAATTTTTATAACATGCAAAGATGTGTTGCATTGCATTATTAAATTTAAATATTAAATGTATGCAAAACATACCTTAACCTTTGACTACCGTAGTGACGAATGTGTCACATGCATGCCGTGGTTTTTTTTTTCTTTTTTGGGGGTTTGCTTGCTTTTTTTTTTTTTTTTTTTTTTATTTTATTTTTTATTTAAATGAATTAAAAGGAGTTTTTGGTGGGGTTTTAAAAAATTTTATGTTTGATAAAAAAGGTTAAGTATTTGGCCCAAAAATATTTGCGCCCGGGGGGGGGGGTTTATTTTTTTTTTTTTTTTTTAAAAAAAAAACCCATTTTAAAATTAAAATTTATTAAATATTTTTTAGGGGGAGGGGGGAAAGAGGATATTTTTTTTTTGGATAAAGTGTTTTTTTTTTTTGTTTTTTTTTTTTTTTTTTTTTTTTTTTTCTTTTTTTGTTTAGGCGTCTAATAGACGTAATGTTTGAAGGGGAATTTCTAAAAAAGTAGGCATCTTGTCCCAGCATTTTCTTGATTCGACAAATGTATCATTAATTATGTTTGTAAATAAAGCATATAAAAATATTGAACACAGCTTTTATTTATAACTTATTTATGTAACTTACATTGAGTGAGATCAATATTTTAATTTTTTCTATACACTATAAAAACGTCACGATAAATCCCTGGTATAAACTAGTAACTCTACTTAACTTTGTTTTTCTAATACCTAAAACTCCAATAAACAAGATTCATTCATAATTAGCTGCCTTTAACATACTTTTATAAAAATCACAAGGGTCAAAGTAACCAGTTTTGTAACAATTTCTTAAATAATTACTATAAACATTAGCTCTTTGTTCTAGACTTTTCTTATTATAGTTAGTCTATTATAACTACTTTTCTAGTTCGTTAGAAAAAAAATCTAAATTCATTTTTAACAAAACATTAACAATCTTAGAGAAAATAAATATGTAATATTAGGTATTTTTTACACTTGCAGTCATTGCAAATCTGACTGTAGCAACTATGGCACATTGGATTAAGCGGGCTACATACGACACGATATCGGTGGCGATCTAGGGTGGAAAGAAATCGGGGCTTTTATCGAGGTAGACCTTACACACGGGCCTGCCTAGCAGTACGCGTTCGGACTTGGAGCGGAATACATATGCGGTAAAGTTCTCCAAAATACCTCCGACTCTCTTAAAACACCACCGTGTTGGTTTGGCATTAGCCATCTCGGTTAATTTATTCGAAAATAGAAAAAGAGAAGTTGCTGGGTGAAAAAATGGCTCCAAAAGAGATAAAAATTAAGCCACATAAACGTACTAAATGGCCTGTAATCCAAGGACGTGATTAATTTTCTCCGGATAGATGAAGACAGTTTTTATAACCTTCTAGAAATGATTTCGCCACTTATATAAAAACGTCAAGTTTTCTCTTTGTTCATTTCTGCTTTGGTCAATATCTGGTTATGTATTACACACAACAAACAAGGAAATAAAATACTTTTGTATAATAATATGTATACTTTTTTTTTTAATGTAATCTTTATTTATGGAGTAAAACTATCAGAAAATAAAATAGCTTATATCTTTTTTTTAAACATAAAGAAACCTTTAATTTCGGACATACTCCCTTTTATATAACTTGTTTGTTGATGTGGAGATGGTGAAGGAGTAAAAGTTAGTTGTTGATAAGAGGATGAAGGCACGTAAGAGATCGAAGTATGGTCTTGTGGAGTTGTAATAGATATGAGTGCGGTCTTGTGTTGATAGCGTTGGAATAGGAGTTAGTTGTTGAGGAGAGGCTTTATCTTCTCCTTACTTACATCATACACTCTACTTTACGAACGGCAATAAAAAAATTAGTTTAGTAGGCATTCTTGACCATGTCACTTCGCAGGGTCACAGGCTAGGGTGGATATGATTTGAATTTCGATAAAATTTCAATTAATTTCTTTATTTTATTCACTTTTTTTTGGTTTTTTGTAAAATATCAGTGCCATAGGCTTCTACTCCGTTTATATGATTAAAATGTAAAAATTTTGTTATATAAAAAAGGTCATTCAGTATCAATGTTTTGTTAACTTCCTTCCGCGAGGGTTGCCGGCAGCGACTGCCAAAAGAAATCGGGCCGATGCGCCTACACACACGCAGTAAGGAGGGGGCGGTGCCCCGATCTAGGAAGCATCGGCTGATCTAGGAAGCATTTTTGCTCCTGCCAGCCGATTAAGGAGGCGATATCGGCCACGACTTAGGATGGCCCTACATACGACACGATTTAGAGGCAATCTAGGAGGCGTCCCCACTACTCCACCCTAGATCGCCACCGATATCGTGTCGTATGTAGCCCGCTTTAGCACAGACACAACAAAAATACTTTGTTCGCCTTCTCATCTTACTTGGGCATATGGCACATGTTCTTCGACCTTCAAGGGCTTGTGCTGTTGAAATTGAGGGAGTCGGGGGCATATCATATTGTCCAATTACTCTTTGAATAGTGCATCTTAGTTCTGTGGGAATTTTCTCGCTGAAAACTCTCAACTACATTTGAGCTATATAAATCTTTGCATTTGAGGCAATACTAATTCACGAGCTAAACTGCGCAGAAAATCTCCCCGGTTCAATTTTTTTGCGTTTTCGCAATTATTATGTAAGATAGCCATCGGCCAACGTCTAGTTCTACGAGAGCATGAGTAGTTTGCACATTTTTTGTCTACCTCGTCCACGGCTCTTTTGTTTGATTTTAATCAATGATTATCATTGGTTTTTTTTTGTTGCTGGGTCTGTCTCTCTTTTATGGTGCATGGACTAAATAACTATTACAGCTTTATTCGGTTTAGGAACGAAAGAAATAATTGTACAGTCTTTCGTAAACACGTACAGTACTTCTCCACCGTTCCTGTCCCTCTGAGCTTGAAACTCCGATGGTATTTCTCTTTTGTTCTTCTTCATTGTACCTAGTTATGTTAAACCTCTCTCTTTTAGGCATTCCCTAGCTTGAATTGGAGAAAAATAATTATCCGCAGTAACATTTCGGTGACTTCTTTCAATTACTTTGCAAAATTGTAACAAAAATTGAGTAGGCTCATGTCAGAGATGATTTCAGTTTCTATCTCCGACTGCTCCGAATCCGTCTCTTCGCCTTCTTCCAATATATAGTTTGGGTCAGCCTCACTGTCATCAAACTGGCTATAATCCGGATCGGTTTCTTTCCCTTCGATCAGGTCTCGAACAGCATCTTCTGAATTTTCAACAGGAATAGGTTGCGTGTTCTGATCACGCTGATATTTCCGTTTTCTTGAAGTTGATGCCTGAGATTCCGACATCCAAAAATAACAAAATCATTATAGCATATATACCGTCGTGACGACTACGAGACGTTTAGTAAAAAAATACATAAACGCTGTGCAGGCGTCTTTCAGACATAAAGAGAAAATAACATAAGTACCGACCTTGCGTCTGTGAGACGTCAACTGTAGAGTGGCGGGAAAAGTATGCACCTTACGTTAGTGCAAGAGGCTGAAGGAAGGTACTGCGGGGGGTAAAGGTGGAGTGCACGTGGGAAGGTCAAAATAATACCGGGAGAAGACATGACAACGTCTGTCAAACGTCACTACGGCAGTTAAAGGTTAAAGTAAGAAGCTAATTTTTTATGATTAAAACTACTTTTACGGATTTTGCGTTATTATTTTTTCTTACTTTTTATTTTTATTTTTAATTCCCGACGTTTCGGGCGCTTTCCAGCACCCATGGTCACGGGGGACTGAGATGACTGACGTCCCGATGTCATTGTTAAACCCGGAGTACCTTCAGCTTTTTTTTTAATTATTGTTTATGGTCCGATCTATGCAAAATGAACTGACTATGTCCTGAGGTCTTGCAGTGGTATGCTTGGGTTGGTGCACTGCAAGACCTCAGGACATAGTCAGTTCATTTTGCATAGATCGGACCATAAACAATAATTAAAAAAAAAGCTGAAGGTACTCCGGGTTTAACAATGACATCGGGACGTCAGTCATCTCAGTCCCCCGTGACCATGGGTGCTGGAAAGCGCCCGAAACGTCGGGAATTAAAAATAAAAATAAAAAGTAAGAAAAAATAAACGCGATAAAATCCGTAAAAAGTAGTTTTAATCATGTGCAATGTTCGCGTAAATATAAGAAATCATTAAGCTAATTTTTTAGTTAAGTATGAGTGTATTTAGATTTTGTTATTATTATATTAAATTCCAAAACGTGATCAAGAAAAAAAATAACAATTTATTATATTATTATTTACTAAGGGTTACCTGATCTAGGCCTATTTCTAGTAATAGGCTTAGTCTCCGCGCTGCCTATTTTTGTAGTTTCTTCGACGGAACGTGAAGAAACAGCGGTTGACACCGCTTTGTTACGCGAGCTAAAGGTCGCTTTGAAAAAGTTCGCCGAGAGACGCTTGCGGACCCCTTGGGGGTTGGAGCTGGTATGGGGTTGTCTGAAACAAATATAAAAAATAATTTTTAGGGGACACCCGGGTTTGAACCGGGGACCTCTCGATCTGCAGTCGAATGCTCTACCACTGAGCTATATCCCCGACGCTTAAAAGTGATGAAATACATTATCAGTACATTCATTTACAGCAATCTACTAATAATTGAATTGTAATAGTTCTACGTTCTTACGATAGATGGCAGTATTGTTAAAACTATAATATCATTAAACTAATATGTCAAAGAAACGTACTTAACTACTTATTCAAAAAGATTATATAAATGCAACACTAATATTACGCTTTCAATACACATTTCACATATTACCAGTAGGTTTTAACCTTGGCAAACATAACTTTCAAGCATAGACTTATTTACGACTAATACAAGTTAGTGTTGTTGTTACCTAGCTTCTTTTACGGATGCAAAAGTTAAATGTAATGAAAACATGATAATCAAGATATTTATTAAATATTCAATGACTTACTGAAGTTTTATATTATCAGGCACCCCTGGCGCCTTCTGCTGCATAACCTCCTCGATCTGGGGAAAGATTTTTATTATAAATTCATATAAAAAGAATACTTTTGTGTTAAATTTAAAGTAAAAATTTATTTTTTACACTCACAAAATCACCCGCCATCAAATAATGATATTTTTATATCATTGCCAAATTAACGCTAAAAGATTGTAACTAAATGTACTGTCCGGTAAAATTGCAGCACATATTATCTTACCCACATGTTCTTATCGTTTAACAAAAATGTCATCATTATCATTATTGATTACGTGTTTGTGTTTACCAAGATAAAATACTCTTTCGTCCTTCGCACTTCTGTTTTTTGTTGATTTTTAATGGATGTTTACAATTCGTAAGCTATAAATAATAATTTAGAAAAAATTGCTCTTATTATATTTTCTACTCGGTAACACAATTTAGGCACAACCATGTACAAGTTGACGATGGCACACTCCGATAGGAGTAATAGTGTGGCTATCTGTGATGGCATAATATGTTAGTAAGTGTGAAATGTGAAACACAGATCACTAATACCCTGTGTGAAACGAAAAATCAACATTCCTTATTATTCGATGTGCAGTCAATTTGAAATTTGGTCAAAGGTTTTATGTGACAAAAACGAATAGGTACCTACATAGGTCATTGAGATATTCTGTACCACGTAGGTTTATTATACTTCTATGTCATGGGTGCAATGGCGCAATATTTAAAAGGCTAAGGCTTTAGGCAAATCACCTATATAATCACTCTTAGGGATTACAATTACATAGATGAAAATCATTTAAGAAGATATAGATAGATGAATATACGAGTAGCTTTGATTATAGATTATGGACGCGCAAAAATGAAAAAAGGATATAATTTCTGATAAGATCATTTCAGAGAATAAACCGAAATAAATATCTTAAATCAGCTAATTTAATTTATGTTCGTATAGATAACCAATGTAATATATTTCATATAATCCACATAATAGTAATTTAGTAATAGGTCCTTACATATGAAATTGGCGTTTTGTACGGGAGGAATATATACCTATTCAATGTTTTTTTGTAAAATATATTTAATTAATCAAAGTTTGCATCGTTGTTATCTAAGTATGCACTTTTGCCATCTCATGGGTAGTTCATTGACCCCTTTACTATAAAAACTCAATATCAAATAATCAATAAACTCTTTGAAGGTGGTTTGGACTTCCGCATCGGAATTCAATTTTTTGCCTTGTGAGAAGTTGTCCAAATTTCGGAAAAAATGGTAATCTGTTGGAGCAAGGTCCGGGGAGTACGGTGGATGTCGCAGACATTCCAACCGTAGCTCATCTAACTTAGTGGTTGTTTGTTGTGTAGCGTGTGGTCTTGCGTTGTCGTGAAGCAACAGTGGCCTGGAGCGATTGACTAATCTCGGTTGTTTAGCAGCTAGTTGTTCCTTCATGGCTTGCAGTTGCTGACAATAGATATCTGCCGTAATCTGTAATGCCGTTTGGCTAGATTTTAGAAAGCTGTATAAACGACACCGGCGCTAGTCCACCAAACACTCACAAGTAATTTTCTGAGTCAATTTTCGTTTAGGGTAGAATTTGGCTGGGTCTACAGGGTTCAGCCATTGCGACGCTTCCGATTATCGTACAATATTCACTTTTCATCACAAGTAATGATTCGATTTAAAATCCCTTTATTTTTGTGTCCGTTGAGCAAAGTAACACAGCAGTCGAGGCGTGTTAGCAAGTTCGATTCACTCAATTCATGAGGTACCAATCGTTCAAGTTTTTTTACTTTCCAGATTTTCTTCAAGTGGATTAATACAGTTTTATCACTTACCCCGAAGCCTCCTGCTATCTCTAAAGTGTTTTGTGATAGATCCGCTTTCACAATAGCCTTTAATTCTTCATTTTCCACTTAGATCTCCGACCGTCCACGGGGTTGGTTCTGAAGGTCGAAATTTCCAGAATGAAAACGTTGAAACCAAAAACGTATCGTGCTTTCTTTTGCGACACCAGCGCCGTACACATCATTAATCCTTCGAGCTGTTTCTGCAGCACTGATGCCACGGTAGAACTCGTACTCGTAAATATACCGATATTTCATGTTTTCCATTGTGCGGTAATAAGCGACGCCAAAGAAAAAAATAATGAGGAAAAAACAAATGAATGACTGTTTTCAAAACTCAAATGTACCAGCTAAATGAATTTATAAATTTGAATTTGGAATTATTAACCAAAGAGAAGACATTTCAGATCAAAATGGTCAGTACGGCAAAACGCTAATTTCATATGTAAGGACCCAATATTATATCTAGAGGTGGGTGGCGCCATCTATTTTAAACGTTGTGCTACTGCTACATAAAATACAGGTGCCAACCGTCCCTTGCCTGGGAAATGTCCTGCTTTTTGGAGTGTTCTGGGATCTCCTGGACAGGTTTTTAGTGACATCGAGCCTTGAGTTAAAATGGTGGAAATTAAAAATATTTACTGTAAAATTAGATATTATTAACTATATCAGTCTAATGTTTTTTTTTACCACTGTAATATTTAATAATTCTTACCATATAATATGTAAAATTATATTCGAGATACTTTCATAAAAATTGTCATGGCTTTTGGTTGAGTTGCATTAACCTTATTTTCATTGCTGTTGTTCTGAGTTGCGCTTGTGAACCGAAATGTCCTGGAATCCCACCCTAACTTGAAAAAAAACGAAGACGTGCTCCTTACTATAAGTTTTATAAGGTAATAAGTTTATATAAAAATCTTTAAAAAAATAATTAAACAAGAAACGTGTAGTTTGTCATAAAAATTAAAACGTATGATAAAATGATCCTGTTGTTGTAATAAGTAAAACAAAATTATTAGAAGGTTTTGAACGACTAATTAATAACTATAATACCCTAGTTGCACAATCTTGCTTCTAACGCAACGCCAGCGCAAGGACTAGCCGTTGAACCTCAGCCCAGCCCAGTGACACGGTAATCAGTGATATCATTTTCACGTTTTGTATAATGAATGACATAAACAAACGATCTCCTTAACAGGATATGCACTAGTACCGGCAAGGTATTTTAATATCTTAAACATGTAATTTAAGAGGTTTATTTGAAATTATATAATATTGGTATTATTAAGTTGGTTTGTACTCTATTAATCTATTTTTCGGTTATACCTACCAAATGAATGCATCCACGACTTTTTCTGCCAACATGGCGACGCTACTGTCACGGTAATATTTATAGATAATATTACCGTGCTACTGTTGTAAGGAAAACAATATTTGACAGATTTCGGAGCGGGGAAGTTAATTTGTTGGAAAAATATAAATGTTGATGTTGCTTTCTGTATTATTAATTTTATTTTATATTAATTGGGATAAAAATAAATAAACCACACTACAGGTAGGTATTCATTAAAATTGGAAATTAAAAAAAAGAGTTAAAAATATGCAGAAACTGACTAAGCAAAAAAAATCAGACTACATTGTTTTGTATTTATATAATACTCTAGAAACTGATAAATTTTTATTTAAAACCATCAATATATGTACTACGCACTAGATTCCGCATTCCGAACACTCACTATGTTCAACTGAACTGTACTGCAATCCGTACACCTGTTATTGTGGCTTCAATATTTATGTAGTGCGGAGCGGCGTTAATAATAGTTTTATATTTTGCACATATGCAAAATAAACGAAAATTAAAAAAATGTACTTGGTTAACAATACAATCTAAATAAACAATTATTTAGTATGACAATTTTCGCGATTTTATATCAACTGCGAATGCGCGATTCTTCAGTCTTCCGCGCATGCGCGGATACAGAGTAGGGCAAATTTTTTGTTAGGAATAGCTTCTCTAGTACGTAGTACATATAACCCAATGTTTAAAACTAACTTCTCTATTAATTGACATTGTGTAGCAAAACACAAAAACACAAAGTGTGAACTAACGACATCCGCTGAGCGGAAGATTATGAGCACTCATTGAGATCTACACTAGTCGTGTTGATCACTTGCAGATGATAACCCTTTTTATCCTACACAGAAGAAATAATTAAGTTACTTCAAAAAGGTTCTATATTCGGCTTCTACGTTTTTTCTCAGATTTCTCTAAAGCGATTGAACCGGTATAAAAGATTATTTTTCTATTAAATTGGTTATACTTCAATGGTTGTCCCCAAAATACCGGTGCGAAAAGTGAGATTGGTGTGGCGAGTAGTAGAGCACTGGAGAGCATTTTCCTTTCTACTGGTCACAAGGCATTCCTTAGTTACTGCACTTTTGTCAGGCATTTCTTAGTTCTGAGGGTCGACAACGCTTCTGCATTTTGATTCTCGATGGGTGTGGACAAACACAAACGTGTGTCTGTAAGCCACAGCATTATCTTGTGCTGGTTTGTCTTACTTCTATGAAAAGTTTTCATTAACAAAATCGTCCTTATTCTGACATAACAAGGAAAACGTTTTATTTTTGGCAAAACGTAAGAGGCAACGACCTTGATCTCAAAGATAACATGCACGTTATCAAACCAAGCTTATCTTATCAATAGTCTACGTCGGAAGCAGGACAAACGCGAAGCTAACTGAGATTTCAGTGTTTAGATTGTCCCGAATTTTTTCTGGGTTGTTACGTATGGAGTGAAATGACGGTATGTTAAAATTTTTAAATTGCCTTGCGAATATTATATTGTCCTTGATTTCACAGTTATGATATTCTCTATAAAAGGTAGAGACATTTAATTCTTAATCGAGGATAGATGTAGAGAACTCAGTATCCACTTACCATCAGGTAGATAGCGGTGCTCATTTGTTTTCTTTATTCTATAAATAAGGTCTTCTCCTGTTAAAGGAAGAATTTGCTGTAATTTGCACACTTAAAGGCGGATATCACAGTGTTATTATTTAGCATTTTGACGCTAGTTCTCTATGCCGGTGAGAGAAGCGCCACTATATTATTGTAGCTGCAGCTCGACCGGAGAAGAATCTTGCTCACACAAAATATTTTTAAATAAAATAAATTTATTATATTTAGAAATATTTTTATATAAAATTCAACTGACAAGCTAATTAGCAGTCTACCACCAATATGCTATGTCCTTACATTGACTTATCTTACTTACTTACTTACTATACTGACTTATTGTCATAACATGCTTGGCAGGGATAGGAGAGCGCAGCATTAGATGACAGGTATTGACACTGCTGTTTCCCGTCGCCGCTCTGAGGTCCCACAAAATGTTAATACATCAATCTGAGCTCACGTCTCTCTGGTATATCCCATAGTCGCCTCTTAAGACACCACCGTGCGATGGGGAAGTAGATTAGTCTTACGTCGTCACCACTCAACTACGTGATTCTAAAGTTTCGCTACACTTTTAGACTACACAACTTTTAGAGCACACCATTACACGGTTATGGTAAAAAAAATTAAGATTTCTTTTAGGGTGACGAACGAAAACATGGTCCACTTGATGGTAAGTGGATGCTATAGCACATAGCAATGTACATTTATATTATATTTTTAGGAATCAAAATGCAGATTATGCGTTATTACTCCTGAGGACTAAGATGGAATGCCTCGTTTTCAGAAAAAGGATCTCCGGTTCTCTACACTCGCCATTCGAAATACAGCAGTATTGAGCTGCTATTTTACGCTGATATTTTGTGAGAGCGTGGTGCTGCCCCGGTCGAGCCGACCCATTCGTACTACAACAATAATAAAACTGCAGCGTGGCTCTACCACATTAAAGAAATCATTAATTTATGCTAACGTTTCATGACTCTCATTGTAAAGATGTTGTACACTGGCACACCTGTAAGGCTCCTCGCAATCATTCGGTAAAACCCGCTCAATGAACATAAATTACAAATGTAAACGGCTCGAGGGCGCGCCGAGCGATTTTCATTCACGAAAACTCGCCGTATCAACCGTTTAACAAAGGCTGTACAGTGTACGTTATTAAACCGGGTTTTAAAATTTTCTATTCAGACCGATATCGAGAAGCACTTCCGTTCAACTTGTTAGTCTCATTGATAAGTTTTATCTGGTGAAAGTTGTTGCAAATTGCAACGCTACAGTAGCAGGCAATTTGCATCAGTCATTGCGATACATGAGTATTTATGTGAAGAACAGCAACTCATCTATGATTTAGTTAAAATGAGTCGCGCTAAGCATTTACGTATATAGACTTGGAATAGGTATGTTTACGTAGTTTACAAAAGTTACTAGTTTATTTAATACCACAAAAATATACAATATGATATGCGAAAAGAGTTATGCGTGACCGTATGCTGTTCAACCTCCCCCATAGATTGAATGAATGAATGAATGAATAAACGAATACTTTTATTTTACACCACAAACAAATATACAGATAACAAAACAAAAGCAGATTATAATATGTAAGTACAATTTGGAGACTATATCTTATCTATTATCGCCACATAGCGATTTCTTCCAGGCATCCAAAGGTAGATTGCCTCATAGGGGAGATATGAGCCATAGCTGCTACGCCTGCACGCTTGGGTTGACAAGCGCAGGTTTTAATTGTTAGTCGTTATTATGAAGACGCTGCTGCCCAGCTGCTGATTGCTTCCTTCTGTCGCCTCGCAAACAGGAAGCGGCAAACACTTTGTCTCACGTCCAGCAGCAAGCGTCTGCTCCTTTAAATTACATGCACCTAATGATTAATTCACTTATAATCCGCAATTAATTTATCGACAGTTGCCCGGAATTTATTACACAGTTGCTGTTCACACCAACGTATATTCGAACTCTTCCATAATTTTATGTTATACTTTCTATGGTAATTGGATTCGCGTGCGCGGGGACATCGTAAATTTGTCTCAAAGTGTCACTTTCGCTGTAAAGTTCAGGGCGAGCGCAGGAAATGCCAAATATGGATTCAATTTACCGCGGTGTCGGATATAGAAATTTACGAGCGGACGAATGGATCTCGTGCGGCGACAGGCAGTTGAACTTCCTGTTGTAGCTGAACCAATATTAGTTGGATTTCAAAACTGTATCACGCTATTGCACAGGGACTTCACTAATTCTCTCTAATTATAACTACGACTGCTAAAACTTTTGAGAACATGCAGGAAGTGGATGCACACGGGGGCTCAGCACCGTGCGGTGTGGCAATCCCTGAGGGAGGCCGGTGTTCAGTAGTGGATATGTCGTAACGCTCCCCCCCCCTCTATTGTATATAAGAAGCCGTAAGATGTCAAATCTAAAAAGAATTTTAATAATAATAGATCTTTCTAAAGATTTAGTTATAGACCGTTTGTAATATTTATAGCGTGATCGTCTTAGTTAATTCCTTAATTACGTTGTGTTTGTTTAGCAACTTAGTTCTTTTAGGTGTCTCATGGAAGAATGAATATTGACTAGAACACTGGAAAACTATTGATGGTGCCTTATAATTATGTTGAGCTGAACAACCCCGTTCACCAAAAAGGAGCTCGGAAAGGTTGAGAACAATTAATCATCCCTATTCCACTTGTTTAAGGTTAACATCAAACAATTCCTTACGATTAATCCCTTACCGCTTGGAAAAGGCTCACAATATTTATATAAAAATACCCGATACAAGGGCTTCGCTCTCCCACATTTTAAAAAAATTTTAGGGAGGCACACGGTTCCACACACGCTGTGTACGGTAAGCGCCATGATAGTGGTGATTTTTTTATCGTCTGATAAAAAAATTTGGTACTGATATTTTACATTTTTCTTTTACTATCAATAAATACTACTAATTGGGTGCGTATTATTTTAATTTTGATAGTTTTTAATTAATTTATTTATGTAGTTTTAAATTAGTGATTTTATTTTTTTACTACCGAAAGTATTTCTAATAATTAAATAAAAAAAAACAAAAAAAAAGAAAAAAAAGAAAAAACCTTCTTTGTCTTGTGTTTGTTTAATTTCCCCCACCAAACCCCCCTCCTGCTTTTTTTTTTTTTGTTAGTTTTTATTTTTTTTTTTTGTGGGGGTGTGTTTTCGTCTTTTTTTTTTTTTTTTTTCTTCTTTTTTTTTTTTTTTTTTTTTTTTTTTTTTTTTTTTTAGAAAAATAAATTTTTTTTTTTTAATTTTTTTTTTTTTTTTTTTTTTTTTTTTATATTATATATTAATAAAATATAATATAAAAAATAAACAAAAAACAAAAAAAAGAAACCCCCCACCCAAGTATATATTTTATTGTTTCCATTAAACCCCAAACCTCCACCAAGTGTATATAATATATTTTAAAAATTGGGGGTTTTTTTTTTTCTTGGTTTTTAGGGGCCCCTTTTTTTTTTTGGTTGTAAAACATGGAACTGATTTTTTTCAGTTTGTTGCGAATATTGCTTAATGTATTTGCTATATAAGTTTCAGGGATGTTCAATGCATAGTTTTACGAGTATATTTACAGGGAACACATTGTACAACGATACTTTAGTGGATGAGATGTTTCGCTCCTATTTTATAGATAATAAGTAATAAGATTTTGTATTTTGTAAATAAAAATTTTAACAAAATTAGGTAATGTGTTTTATTGATGAGTCAGATTAGTGTAGATAGGAACAAAGGAGTATAATACAATAGCACCACGCTGAGGAAAAATAGATAATGACGGTATTCAATGAACAATAGATAAATAGATAAGAACAATGGAGCGCTAATGACGGTGGAGGCCCTCACCGGATATCAATTTCGTAAAATTTTAAAGTAAAGTAATGACACATACAATGTCATGTATTATTTCCGGTTACCCCCCTCATATCTTAGTTTTTTATCGAGTAACATATTGCCGACGTCTCACAGACCACAAGTAGGTAGCTAAGTAACTAAAATAAGGGGTATGTAGCTAAGAGTTAAGTTTGTTGTGCTGTGTAAAGTTTGTGTGTAAAAAAGAGTATAAAATAAGATAAACGAGTTCCAGTAACTTTAATATTATTCGTAATCTATCTATTATATATATTGCAAAATGGTGTTATAGACTTTTAAACCACCTAAACGATTTTGATGATATTTAGTGTATGGGTTCCTAGATGGTTTTTATGTACATATGGACCCGGTAGGTGGCGCTGTTGTCGTGATCCAGAAATCACCCGCGCGAAGCCGTAACGGAGCGTCAGTTTTTAATGTTGTAAATGTTTAGCGCTACAAGATATGTTTAGAATATGAAATGTCATCGTTAAAATAACATGAAACTTTTGCTTGAATTGATGAAGTATAATGAAGACAATGGTTTTGTGATAGAGAATTAAATTTTCAAGTAAGGAAAGTAGAGTTATTATTAGGTAGGTAAGAATTTAAACATTTACAAATGTTATCCTCACACACCGATGATCTGTTACAATTGATCAGCATACACAGCTCATGATCAGCTTCACCATCTTCATCATAACATCCCATTACAAAACATAGCCTTCCCTTAAACAAAGCACTGTCTTAATTTACCTGCACCCATCGACGTCCTGCATTTCTTCATACCAGATCGTCACTGTGTGCCTCTTTTTTATTTCTATTTTTACGTGCAACAGGTGTCACAAACTTCCAACCCAAACACGTTGTGGAAGGATATCCTACACTTACGATGGGGACTCGAGTGACAGCCCCGTATAGTTGAGAGAAATGTAGGGTGGCCCCACACACCGCATAGTGAATGTACAAAATGCAGACAATGCTTTTAAGGTTTAGACATCCCCTCAACCAGTCAAACCATTGAGAAGTGAGAATTTAATGTAGGTACGTGCAGCAATTAAAAAAAAACTTAAAAAAAGATAATTATAACTTATAATAACAAACATATTAATCCCATTAAAATTCTGACCTTGTATCAGCGTCCACCGTGAAATTGCGCTACTTTTATAATCCAAAAGCAGTAGGTAAAATGTTTCACACTAATGTGATATACACAAAACAAACAGAAATACACTAACAAATTACTGCTTATTATAAACGGTCGCGATTTCTGTTGAGAACGCACGATGAGAATAAAAGTTCAAGAAGAACTAACGTAAATACCCTAGTTTCTGTTATCAATGTTACTCATATATGTACTAGATAAAAAATGTCGCGTAAATTTCCGAATTTTAAGTCACGTGCATTTATACTCTGTGGTAGAGTGATTCGCGCGCGTTCGTGCTCGGTACTGTCAGCAACATGTGCACTGAGCAGGTTTCAGTGGTTTCGTAAACGAAGTAACGAAGTCCGTGCGTCGGCTGCTCCGATGCGATAAGTCTTTGTCGCAAATTAGGCGGGCTGTAGGTTTATAGGATTCAGAGTTTTTAATTAAAACAATTGGCGAGAGAAATTGAATGGCAGTTGTGAGGGCAATTTGACATACACGTCTTTCTCCAGTTGTGTACAGTACACTGCCTGCATATAGGCTTCCCCGAATGTGGATAAGATAACAGATATGTCTTGTACGAGATAGAGCCGTGATCCAGCTATATTACGACTGCAGCACGAATGGTCCGGCTTGACCGGGGAAGGAACATGTACTGGTAACGAGGTATTCCATCTAAGTCTAAGGGTGAAAACGCATCTGAATTTGATCTGGAATTACGTAAATTTATACTAAAACTATCAATTTTTCGTATAACTACGGAGTTACTATTAAAATATCTTAGCCATATTTATACGCCAATAGGCCACATAACTTGTGCAAGCTTTACTAAATACCACGCTAGACGAGTAGTTTACTAATATATTTTTTTTAGTATTTCAACCTGCCAACATCCTAAAGTTTTAGGCTCAGATCAATAAAAAAGTTGAGGAAGCCAGAAGTAAATTTGCCAACAGCAGTCTAGAGATGAGTTGCAATTAAATTCTAAGAACTCTTAAAAATTGCAAGTCAAGGCGCCAACACATCCGTGGTATAGTTGAACCATAGAACAAATAATATGGTTAAATTGCAAATGGAATGAAATGATAGTTAAAGTAAACAAGTGAGCGAGCAGTGACAGATTAACACCAATAAAATTATTAATGATTGCAATTTTAAGCGCAGATTCACCATATGCTCGACGGTAAAGGATTAAAAGAAAACATCGTGAGGAAACCTGTATGTTGATGAGATGTGAAGTCCACCAACACGCAGTGAGGCCGTGCGGTGAACACTTCCTCTTCCTTGCCGTGAAACACTCTCAGCAATAGAGGAGGCCAGTGCCCAGAACTAGGACGTGTAAAGCTAGGACTCAGGGCTGCGGGTTCTAATTCCACACAGAACAAGATTTTGTGTGGCCTACAATTAAAGTTTCCTGGTCTGGATGCTTGTCATTGTGCAGTTTATGTTTGTAAACTGCTTCCACGATAACAGGAGAATATCCTACTGTGAGGGTAGCGTTTTAAAAAAATAACCAAAAAGAAATAACTTAACATAACTTTATTACTTACTAATTATAATTGTACCATTTTTTAATTCATATTCCATAGCATAAGTAGGTAGCCGTTTGTTGTTTTATTAACATTGGTCTTTTAGTTTTACCAAAACTTAACTCAAATTCTACAATTTGTTTCTAATACTAATTGGTTAAATTTTATGACAGTGCTGATGCCGAATAAACTAAAATTAGTGAGCGGTGACATCATAAACCAGCATAACTTAGCCATTATAGTCCATACACGGTGCAGGGAGGATGGTGCGGTTCTAGTCGTATTAATATTACCATATTAGATACTTGCCTTTTAAAATATCACGTATATGGTAAAATAACGAATCTTTGGCACTTTGTGTTACAAAAAAAATATTCCTAAAGAAACATCGATTCTCTTGGCTTTTAAGAAGAGGAGTAAAACAAACATTGCTGGTGGTAGTCACCCACCAAACTGCTAGTGGCTACCGCCGCCCCTAAACAACGAGAACACCAAGGGATTTCGTTGCAAGTCTTTTAAAAAGGAGTAAGCCTTTTTGTAGAAGGTCCCTAAGTGGTATCGGTTTGGAAAAATCGCCAGTGCTAGTAGATCCCACAAAAAAGTGGTGCGAGAAAGAAAGCTCCTAGTAATCGCACAATGTTGGACCACTAACCATCCAGATAGTATGGATGGAATGTGGATAGTATGGAAGGAGTATAGATGGATGGAATCGTGAATTTTGTTGTCATGTACCTATATGTTAAATACGATAGAAAATGCATATAGATGCAACATTTCTTTGCAGCGCCAGTAAGTCGAGCTGATCAGAAAGAACTCAGTCGAAGACCATTCGAGCTGCTCTTCGCCGGATGCGTTTAAGTAGGAGCTGGCACCCGGGAGCCTCGGCCAGAGATTATAACAATATTAGTAATGTAAGGGAACGTCTTGTAAAATTTAAAAACGGTGTGCTGCCATGAAGTACTCTCCAAATCTATTGAGAACGGTACACGATATGTTGAATTTACTATAAAAAGTATAATAATGTCATGGGTCATAGCGATCAGAACAAAATATATATAAATGTATGTGTATAAAACTTTAGGAACAGAAAGCGAGCAATGCCAGATGGGATCTAGGCTAAATTTTATTCAAAAAAAGTTAGTTTTTTCTTAACGAAAAATAAATGGTACTAGATTACCTTAAATCCAAATAAAATGAATGATTTTTATTTAATATAGATTATTGTATTATACTTATTGAAAGTCATTTTTTTATTTACCACTGGTTCGAAAAAACCTCTGTCTTGGGAAGAACCAGCGAGAAACTCAGCGGGACTATTTTTTTTAAACATATTTCAATTTACAATAAATTTAATTTGTACAATTTTTGAATGAATTTTTATAGAACCAGCATGGTGGCGATCACCTCATTCCGAGGGGTTATTTTCATTTATGTATTCTTTTATATTATAATAACCCTTTTGTAAAATTTTTCTTTAATAAAACATTTAAACCTGTTTAATGACAAATGTACATTTTGTGGGATTTTGTTGTAAAAGCGTATACTTAGCCCCAAAAATGAATCACTAATTCTGTGGAGTCTAGTAACTAGTATTACAAGCTTATGTTTGTTCCTATAGTGTTTAAAGTATGAAAATCTTTATTCTTATGAAAGGTATTTTTTTATGTACATACATTAAATTTTCATAAATATATTACGATGCCAAAGTTAATATGCTTATTTCTTTAAAATTTTCTCTAAGAGACTCTTTACAATTTAAAATATAAATGGTCCGTACGGCTCTTTTTTGCCAAACAAATATGACTTCAAAGTCAGTCGCATTACCCCATAGTAAGATTCCATAAGACATTACGCTATGAAAGTAACTAAAATAAACTAATCTAGCTGTCTCAACATTGGTGAGACTTCTAATCTTTCTTACAGCATATGCTGCAGAACTAAGTCTGCCTGCTAATTTAGATATCTGAGGGCCTATAGTAATCGCGTCTATAGTAATACCAAGAAAAACAGTGGTATCCACAAGACTCAACTCTTCCCCATTTAAGAGCACATTGGTATTTGAATGTTTAACATTAGGTATTGTAAATTTAATACATTTTGTCTTATTGCCATTTAAGAGCAAATTATTACCGTTAAACCAATGTACTAATTTCGATAGAGCATTATTTACATTGTCAAAATTAATTGACTGTCGATTGAGTTTGAAAATTAAAGACGTATCATCAGCAAATAATACTATATAGTGAGTATCGTAAGTCATTAATATAGACTAAGAACAGGAATGGACCAAGAATCGAGCCCTGAGGAACGCCCATTGACACTACTGATCCGGAGGAACCTTTACCATTTTTAATGACTTAGTGAGTTCTGTTATTTAAATATGAAATAATAAGTCAAAGCACAATAGTAATGTTGTAGTTTTTTGATTAATAAATTAATATTAATACTAAAAACGCCACATTAATATATCCCGTCGAGGCGAATATAAAATGAAATGTATCAGCACGTGCGATGTGCCACGCTCACGCATGTTGCATGTTGCAACGCTCGGATTTGCGCTGCGTTTTGTCAGTGGCGTATTGTAAATAGTTACGCAATGTGTGCAATGCTAAGTGAAGTCGGTGGGACAGTAATGGAGGTGTCGAAACACCAGCTCGCCCACGCACCAAGCTGTGAAGGAACGTGTACTGTGTCGCCAGATGTTCGTGTCGACTCGCCTATCCTTGTAACTTTCTTCAACAGCTGATTATGATATTATCTTCCAATAAAAATTATCTTACTATATTGAAAGGAAACGTCAGATTTGGTGCTTAGTTACTTAACGACCTTAGTAGACAGTGTAAGTTAGTTTATTAATTCTAATTAATACGCAGCTTGACTGCGCTTCTCGTCACGCTAGAGGAACCTTATTTTAAACTGTAAAAAGTATATCAAGTTATTTGGATGAAAGGCCAGCATATGAACTTAATCCATTATCCATTATAGCCTATAAAGGTCCACTGTCGTACATATGCCTCCCCCATAAATTGCCGAAGGGTACACTACACCAGTTGTCATGGTTAGCTGGCGGGCTGGCAGCAGTTTTTTTGAGTTATTAACAGAAAGTAGCTTTATAGAATAATGGTGGCGAGTGCGCTAACAGACCACCTGATGGTAAATGAATGCCGTGACCCATACACATCCACATCTATCCTCGATTAAGGATCGAAATGCAGATGTGTTGTCACCCGTGAGGACTAAGACGATTTTTTTATAGAATAAGGTTAACGCACGAGCACACAGTCAAAAGACATAAGTAAATGGAGGCTGTAGTCCATAGACATCTACTTTTATCCTCGATTAAGAATCAAAACGCAGATGCGTTGTCACCCATGAGAACTAAGATGGAATGCTTCGTTTCCAGTAAAACGTGTCTTTAGTTCTCTCCACTCACCATACGAAACACAACAGTATATAGCTGCTACTTTACGCTGGTATTCAGTAAGAGCGTGGTCCTTCCCCGATCAAGCCACTCATCCGTGCTATATAAAACAGCTACAGCAGCGGCATACAGCGTCGTGACCCGTTGCCATAGCATGAGTAAAGATACCATCATGCGATAAATCAATGAAACGGATCATTACCGCATTTAGACGGTGATATCGACACAATAAGCGCGGGGCCTGTGGGCGGCCATTATCTGTTGACATTTTAATGTTAACGCCGCCACAATTCATAGCACGCGTACTGAGTAGCCACGTTTGTTTGTATGTTTGTGTTAGTAAACTTTTTTATTCCTCTGCAACAACACAGCCCACACCTAGTCGTGAGCCTCTTGCAATTAAAAAAAATATCACGTTTCATTTCTCATCACATATAGATTTCTATATAATAGACTAAGATAGTATTAGCTTGACGTATATCGAAACTCCGAAAAGCGATATGTTAACATCACAGAAATCTAAAATGTCCGCCCATTGTAATCCTTTTTTTTATAACTCGATGCTTTTTTTAAGGTACAATAAGTGTAAATAAATAAGGTACTTTAGATTTCTGTGGTTAACATGTTCAGAATCGTCCCCGACCATTACATTAGATTGGATAGACCACAGGTCTTCGCAAAAGAACACCGATTCCTACCACATATGATTCGCAAAACTATTGAAATTAAATAAAATATCCTAATTTCAAAAATCTTTATTTGCACAATCACAATTTATATATCAAAGCGACGCTTACTTCTGAAAAAGGATAACCTAGAATGGCAGTAGCCAGTTGCTTTAGATATTTATAAATTTTTCTAGAATTTACTAAAGTACCTTGGCACAAAATGGAACATTAAAATACTATACATATATGTATGGGGTCATAGCTTCTCAGGCCGCTATTTTTATATCAAATATAAATTTTATGCCAACGTAAAATAGCAGCTCAATACAATGTTTCGTATGATGGGTGTAAAGACCCGGAGAACCTTTTACTGGACACGAGGCATTCCATCTTGGTCCTCAGGGGTGACAACGCATTTTGATTCTGAATCGAGAATTGAAGTAGATGTCTATGGGCCACAGCATCTACGTATCTTCAGGTGGAATGTGTGTTCACATCATCATCATAATCACAGTCCTTCACAAGTCCACTGCTGAACAAAGGCCTCCTGAGATCCATCAACTTTATGCATGTCTTACCAGATCGTCACTCCATCTAGTGGGGGGTTACCCTACACTACACCTACCGGTACGAGGCTGCCACTCGAGAACCTTCTTTCCCCATCGTTTGTCGGTTCTTCAAGCTACTTGACCGGCTCCCTGTCACTTTAGCTTACTAATCCGGTGGGCTATGTCGGATATCCGCAGTGTAACCAGAGTGACCGACATAGCCCAACGGCTTAGTAAGCTTACCTTTCCTGAAGAAGAAGACCACCGCGCTACTACTCCACGCCTCTGGAGTAGTGCCACCATGAAAGAAGGAATTAAAGAGCTTCTGAAGGACTTCAGTACCGGTTTTCCCCCCCGATTTCAGGAAATTCGCTTCCGCTGTAGGTATAGCTTTCCTTGGGGCATATAATATAAAAAAAGTACCTGAGGGAAAAGTATTCTAATTTATTTTTACAGTCCAATTCATTATTGTAATATATTCTCATAAATAGAAAAACAATGCTTAAGAACAAATATTTTTTTATTTTGTACTAGCGTTCCTTAATTATTGACTTGCCGTTTTTAAGATGCTGGAGAACTATTGTAATCTTGCTCAGGCTGCGTCCGGGACACTACGGCATAGTGTCGGAATTGCTCTTGGATCGTTATTCACACTTGCGTGTGGCTCCAATGATGATGTGTACAGCTGCCTATAGAACCTCTCAATCTCACTCATAATCTTTGTGTCCCGAAAACAATGCTGCCACATTCGGTCTTCAGCTTCGACAGTTGGCTCTTTCTGGCAGACAGATCTCTGGCAAAGGCATTGTTTCGCCCGATCGCTTCTTTAATACGAGTCGTATTGAAGTTGCGTAAGTACCACCGCACGCATTTGGAGATCTGTGTATTCAATTGCCTGTATACTGTCAAATCTGGTGAAGACCGCAGCTTCATTTACTGTCTAACAGTTATGAGATTAAGAGCATGATCAGAGCTTTTGTGTTCTTCTGCGACGGGTCTTATAGAACTTAGCTCCGACCGCATGGACAGTTTCCACGAGCTTGTCATTTATATCGTCCACTTCATTGTAGCCTTCTAGGCACGCAAAATGATTTTGCAACTTGAGCTGAAACTTTTCGGGACTCTGGATTAGAGCACAGGGGGGAAGGAGCTTTGACTTCATTAGACGGGACCTCTCCAACAGGTTTAAGTTCAGTGTGCCTCTCACCATTCGGTGTTCGCTGCCAGTTTTCACCGTCGTGATCACTGAGACATCGCTGAACAGTTGGCGTTTGGTCGTTATAATGAAGTCAATCTCATTTTTGTCGAACCGTCGAGGCTCGACTAGGTCCACCTTATGTGGGACCGCCTTTGGAACCATGACTCCCACTTTCTCCATGAAGTCGGCTAGCTGCTCGTCCCTTAGGTGTTGTGTGCTCGTATGACACCTTTATTCTAGATAAAAAAGCTAATAAATGTGAGAGAGTCTGCTCTCGATCTTCGTGCATGTCTAGATAAGTTTACAAACAAAGGTCCGCGGGCTGCAGCCCTGCGCCTCGCTGCCACTCACTGACACCCGGTGACATATTTCATTCATAAACAAGGTTTTGGTGGCTTTGATTAATTACTGCGAATTTTCTGAGACATAATTAAATTAACGTCGACGATAGCATTAAAAGTTGCGAAAGAGACGGTTTTTTTAACGTAAGCACATCTTGATGTTATTCCTTTCGATCGCGTTTAAATTAACAAAAACACGAAATAACAGTTGGGGAAAAAAACAGGATTTTTTCAAAAGAGAAAAAGTAAGTAAAATAAAAAATAAAATACTAGGCTCCGTAGCGCTTATCCACGTGTTTGAAAAGCCATGAGTTCTAATTCCTCACGGAAATGAGTACTTATTCGTGTGACCTTGTGCATTTGATGTATATAAATCGCCTCTCAGATACACAAAAATTTTGATAAAAAATTCTTCTGTGGGCTGACGTAATAATAAAAAAAAAGAAAAAAAGTTTTAGCAAGGACCTACCCAGGCGGACTCGTCTGTATACTTTAAACAAGGTAGTATTTTATGAACAATGCATTATCGACTTTCTGTTCTATACTATATTTGCTTTTGTTAGTCGAACGGTTCAGATTAAAAATAACTTTTGAGCATTGACATAATAAGTAGTTTCTTTTTAGGATAAGGGTGACAATAGAGCACACAGTTCACCTGATGGTGATGTAACGGATGGTTACTGTGGCCCATGGACATCTACATCTATCCTCGACTACGAATCAAAATGCAGATGCGTGACGGGTGACAACCCGCGAGGACTAAGATGGAATGCCTCGTTTCCAGTAAAAATGGTCTCTGGTTCTCTACACTCACCATACGAACGAAACACAGCAGCTTAAGTTGCTATTTTACGGTGGTATTCTGTGAGAGCCCCCGGTCCCCGGGCGAGCCGATCTATTCGTGCTACAACTCAGTATACCAGTAATGTAGCTGCAGCACGGCTCTACTTTACGGTTCAAGGACGTAGACAGTTTATTTAGAAGAGATGGGAACTATGGTGACACGAAAGAATTTCTTTTGCGGTGATGCGAAGAAACAAAGATGTCAAAATAATTTTTTTTAATTGCAAACAGTTACCAAGTTTAATGCAAGTTCCATCAGCACTGCGGTAACTTTGTTACTGTCGAGTCGGTGGCATTTTTGTTGCGGCAATCAATTTCTTTTGTTTTTAAAATTGATGTTTTGCAAGTTGCAGCAAAAATAAAAATGTTCTTTCTTTCTTTCTAACAATAAGGCCGGCGCTCTCGATTACGTTGCAATAGTCCGGTCCCCGCCGTTACGTTGTTCCGTTTTAGCAAAACCGCCATAACTGTTGTTTTCCCGCCATTTTTTCCCGCCTAAATTACATACTATAAGCACTTTACATGTCCCGCAAATGTAACACATAATTTCACTAGCAGTTCGCTCTGGCTTTACACGGATGCGATACAGCAGTGTGAATGTGCCGCTACTTTTTACGACTTGATTACAAAACGCGAACATCTCTACTAACTCTACCAGCAACTCGCCTTGGCTTAACCCGATACATGATCCATTAATATGGCGTTAAAAATTAGATCAGCACTTAAAATTGCAATTAATAATTTCGTTGGTGCCGGCGGGGATCGAACCCGGGATTCGATTTCGACCTTGGTAATTGCAATTTTAAGCACTGATTTACAGTTGCCCTAAATTCTTGCCTTGCCCTAACACCCTATCAGCAATGAGAGGAGGCCTGTGCCCAGCAGTGGGACGTATGTAGGCTGTGCAGCTTTAACTAATTAACTTTAGTCAAAGACCAACAGTCAGACAGCAGACCAGCACCTTTAGTATCGGAGGGGAGGGAGAGAGGCAAAATTCCTTTCAAGACAAAAACTGCTCGGGGCAAACTGAGCAACAAGACCAGGCGATCCCTGCCACGCTATATGAGAATTTCTACGACGTCAGAGGACCTAATTCGTGCCTTAACGACTCCCACTACCATCTGGAGACGGCGAAACCGGCCTTGCTGTTTCTGACTGAAACGCAGGTGTCTTCTGCGGCTGATAACCGAGATACAAATTCGAACACTTCTTTGTGCCTCGGGCTGGAGTTTGCGTAGACGTCAGAGAGAACATCTATTCTCGATCTAGTCCAGTTTACGCTTCAGAAGACACAAGTTTGCACGTTTACCGCTAAACAGAACCCGTCCTCATATCGAATGATATGCAGTTTAGTGGTCACTTGGAAGGGAAGGCTAAATTGGCCTCTAAATCACTTGGCGTGCTCAGCAGAGCGGGACAGTATTTTATGCCGGCACACCGCTTGCTACTTACTATACAAGGCGAAGCTCGGCCTCACATGGAATACTGTTCTCATCTCTGGGTCGGGGCACCCCAGTCAGCTCCTTCCAGGACCGAGTTTTTTCTGATGGGCGTGATTAACTGGCAGTGCGAAGGGATGTTGCATCCCTTTGCATTTTCTATCGCATTTGCCACTGGGTGGTGCTTTGAGGAATGGTGGGGATTAATTCCTGCCGCCAAATTTCACGAACGTACATCGTGAAAAAACTCACGATACAATCCACACCATCTGGATGCTTGGCGGGCGGTCCACCACTGTGTGTTGTACTAGGAGTTTTCTTCCTCGCATAACCACTTTGTGGAATCGTTTCCCATCGGCGATTTTGCCGGACGGATACGACTTAGGGACCTTCAAGAAAAGAGCTTACTCCTTTATAAAAGGCCGGAACCCGCAATTCCGCTGGTGTTGCAGTTGTTCATGGACCGCGGTAGTCATTTACCATCAGGTGAGCCGCATGCTCATTTGCTCCCTCTTTATAAAAAATAGACAAACACAAAAATTAAAAAAAAGGTTATTCATGTCTTCATGGCATGTATTTTATACGTGGCGGAGCCACGCTGCAGCTATATTATGGTTGTAGCATGAATGGGTCGGCTCGACCGGGGAAGGACCACGCTCTCACAGCTTAGTAGTAGTAGTCTCCTCTCACCATACGAAACACAGCAGCTTAATGCTGCTGTGTTGCGTATGCTGAGAGGAGACACCGGAGACCCTTTTTACTGGAAACGAGTAACGAGGCATTCCATCATAGTTCTCACGGGTGACAGCGCATCTGTATTTTGATTCTTAATCGAGGTTAATTGTGGATAGGTATCTGTGGGCCACAGCATACACTTACCGCCAGGTAGACTGTGTGCTCGTTTTTTACCTTAATTTAATATAAGTGGTAAAATTAAAATTTTGTACAACCGACTATATAAAATAATAAATAATTTACTGTCGATTTTTTAAAAACCACTCCACCACCTGGGAAGCATATGTACCCATTAAAATAAAAAAAAAACGAATTTTCCAAATCCGTTCAGGCATCTTCGACTAATCGGTGAACAGACATTAAAAATAAGATTTCGACGAATTGAATTGATAACCTCCTTTTTTGAAGTCGGTTAAAGATAAAAGAATACACATACTGACGAAGAAAAGCGACTTTGCTTTAATGCAATTAGTATTTAGTGATTAACCACGGCGTTTTACTTCCACGCGTGACAGTCTACCGAGCCATGTCATGAAGCCATGTCATAAATATAAGTACCTACGCAATACATTTACACAAATAGACTTATGAATAAGAACCTTCTTACCTCCCACGTATAGTCAGGTGCTTAACTAGTAGCTAGGTATAGTTATACACCTTTATCTATCTATGCAATAAACAGGATTCCAGGGGACTTATAAATCAAATGTCAAATAAATGTGTTTTTGCATATAAATTTATATTATGATTCGTGGTTATTATAGAAAACTAAATAATTATTTTTCGCGCACCATCGATCTGCTGACGATATAGTTATTAGATGACAGAGTCGCTGTAGAACTTTGGCACTTATGCTGCACGAGCGCCATAGGGCCTCCTTAACTTATTATAACTTAGGAACCTTATTATACAGCAACCATATAGTGTCGGTGTAAGAAATCCACTCCCCGGTATCCTTCGGTGGGGTCATGAGAGGCGACAGACGGAGCAAACCAGGACATGTGCAGCAGCACTTCCCGGTGACAACTGAAAAACTATAAAATAGGGTTGCCAACCTGCCCACCTAGCATGGCAACCAGGACTCTCTACAAGGCAATCAATGGAAGACACCTACGTCCAGCAGTGCGGTTTTGATGGGCTGAAATGGTTTATCAACAAGTAAATACCTTTAAAGACGTTTATATATTACTCGTATATAATTTGGGTATGGATTGTACACGTTAGTGTTACATCTAGCATCGCTTTAAAATAATGTTGGTTTATGGCTCCTGTAGGATATAGGTAAACTGTCACAACTAACTGCGCGACCCAACATATGAATGCTGCCAGCAAAACACAAGCTAGCATAAGATTTTGATTTTTGAGTTTTAACATGGAGTACGTACTATTACTGTCTTGCTGATTGTACTACTGTCTTAACATGCTTTAGAATGAAGACGATTCTGTAATATTCCATTATTGACTTTAGCCTAAAATAGAACAATATAAGGATTCAAAAGATCATACTCACCCATTATCAGGCATGTTGCTCCAAAGGGATATATCCTACGAGTAACTCACATACACAAACAGCTAAATGTAAATATCACTTAACTGATTCTTCGGTTCTATCACATTTGTCACTTAAAATGTATCACATGTACGTATTGATCCCGTTGTAGTAAATTAAAATAGCGTCGCAAAATCCTAGTTTTTTTTTTTTTTTAAATAAACTATCGCAACTGTGCGAAGCGTCGGTTTATCGTGGAGTCTCAATCACTGCAGCAAACACTACTAGCTCTAGCGGATTGCAATTGATTGTTGATCCGGCACCCGCCAGCACGTCCACTAGCCGCTTACAACTAGAGAGTAGAGAAACCATATGTCAGCATTTGTCCTGAGATGCCAGGACTTGGGCTCATGTCAGGATTGTTCCCGTATTTTAGAAATGTCAGGCTTTTCTAAAATTTAAACAAAATACAGAAGATATTTTACGTGAGACGGATGGTATCTGCGACGTGAATTGCTATACAAAACCAACAGCTAATTGATTTATTTATTTTTCCACAGTAGTTAATTACGTTTGTAACGATGTGTCAGGACTTTTCTATGGAAATCAGGATTTTTCAATTTTCTATTTACTCTAGCCTACTTACAACTGACAAGTACGACAAATATTTATCTAAGTATATACACTTATCAAATCAATTAAATAAATACCTAGTAAAAGTCCAATTAATATTATTATTGTGGGGTATCTATATAGTTTTCTCATCTGGTTTGGTTCTATAAATATATAATTATAAATGAAAATGAAAAGATAAATATACATAAATATCAATAACATAAATAAAAGTACATAAATAAATAAAAGACCAACCAGATGGAGGCCCTCGGCAGGGGAGACCAAACGGCCGAGGGTTAGGGGGAAAGGGAAAGAAACCGGCGGACGATATCGAGGAGCACCGCCTTCTGCATTTGAACCTGGAGCGGTCCGCCACGTAGTCCCAGCCGCCTCAGATGACCCGAGAGGCTGTCTGGGATTAGCCCGTTTGCAGAGACGACTACAGGAATAATTTCGGTCGGCAGACCACCCCACATGTCGTTCACCTCGTGAGCCAGGTCCAGATATTTTGTTTGCTTGTCTGTTTCGGCTTTTACGAGGTTCTCGTCATACGGAATGGTAATGTCGATCAAAAATATCCTTGACTGTGCCCGGTCCATCAGCACAATATCAGGCTTATTCGCAAGAATAGTCCTGTCTGTGATGATGGCCCGGTCCCAATAGAGCCTGGCGCGATCATTTTCGAGAACCGCAGCCATCATCCGCTCGCCCAGATGACAAAGGATCGTACTCCACTGCCCCATACAATGCTCGAGGAAGTCTCTAACTGTACAGTCTATCTTGTACAGCTCGAGGACTCTCTTTAGCCATGTATGGGGCACCGAGTCGAATGCCTTTCTGTAGTCTATCCAGGCGGCGGAGAAGTTCCGACGGTTGCGTTTCACCACTTTGCCAATGACCGCGTCAATGAGGAGTGGTTTCTTGGTTCCACGACCACCGCCCCGACATCCATTTTGAGCGCGCGACATCACCTGATTTGAGTCCAGGTGACAAGTGATTCTCGCGCTCAAAATGGATGTTAGTGTCTTGTATATGGTCGGTAGACACGTGATGGGGCGGTATTTGCTCGGGTCTGTGGTACCCTGGTCTTTAGGAACCAAATGAGTGATCCCAGTAGTGAAGAGGCTTGGGAGCGACTTCTGGTTGAGAGCCTCTTGAAACTGTCGGGCGAGCACAGAGTGACACACCATGAACCCCTTCAGCCAGTAGTGATGCAGCCCGTCAAGCCCCGGACTTTTCCAGTTCGGGGCCCTACGGACCGCCTCAGCTACGTCATCCGGCGTTATGATGACGGGGTCCATGGGCGTAATACCCGCACACTGACTCGCTACAACTTCCGTCCAAGGGCCCTCGCTGTGGTTTACGGGCTCTGACCACAGGCCGCGCCAGAATGCTACAGTGTCGGCCTGTCGGTGCTGGACCCGTTACTTACCATTGGTCGCTCCAATGATTCATAGAGCCTCTTCTGATCACTCTGGAAGAGACGATTCTGGTTGAACCGTGTCGACCTCTCGGTATATCGCCGAATCCGCTTTCCCCAAGCAGCGATTCTCTGCTTCAGATCATCTATGCGCTCCGTCAGTTTTTGCGTTATATCCGGCTGGGACAAACTGACATTTGTCCCAGCAAACGCCCAATCCTGACGGTGCGCACAATTCTTGGCCTGTTGTTGCCTGATCTGAAGCATATCAGTCTGCCGATGAGAGTTCTAATGTTTGCGATACGTTCCTCAATTCTTCTTCTCCATGCTGGGATAGCGCTACTTTGGCCAGTAGCGCGTCCAGCCGTGGAAACCTTGGCGCCTATGATACGGCAGACTGCCAGCGCGGCGCCAAAAAGAATTGAGTCCGTCTCGCAAAGGTCCCGGCTGGCTTCCAAATAGGTCACCAGCATTGGGTTCAGAGCCCTCACGACAGCCCGATTCCACTTGCTTAGGGCTATGCGGACAAGTCGCGGTCGATTTTCGAGAGGCGTACTGCGCGTTTCCACAATCGCCTCTTCCAATGTACTCCTCATATGCTCTAATTCCAGTTCCTGGGCGACTGTTCCATCATCGTTTGAATCAACCACAACTGGGGTATTCACGGCGGCATCCACGTTTGCGGGTTGCTCTACTATTTGTGGCGCCGCATCCTCAGCCGTAGCATTCTCATCTGACGAAGGAACAGCCTCACGTCGTAGCCGTTCGAGTTCGGCGACATCAAATAAATTTGAGCGCAAGATATACCGAACTCGGTCTGCCAGGTTTTGCTCTGTGACGGTTAAAGATGGCTCCAGCTCAGCAAAAAGACGATGCATCCTAGCCCGATACGCCAAACATCCAGTTTCTTCCCCTTTTGCCCTAAAGTACGCCCGCAGTGCGTTTGCATTCATTGCTTGTGACCAACGCATGCGACGTGCTCCACCAGCGGCGGGTGACGCTTGCTGAGTCCGAGAAGACCCAGCCGACACCAAGCCTTCTGGTGGGGATGATGGATGCGGAGGGCTGCTAGGTGACCGTGCAGCTCCTCGCGCTCGGCTGGCGGCCCGCATGCTGCCGCGTCCAGCGCCAGCTCCAGACGCGCCCCCGGCGACCCCCCAGGCAGCGGCCCTTTGCCCACTATCTTCTTATCCATCATCCATTATTTGGGCGTCCATTAACGGGAGACGCCCAGGCCCGGCACCGTTTCGTGTGTAGCTAAGCTAGATAAGCACAAACGGGCCTCTGCACCCTAAATTCTGCCGAGGCACGGCGCTCACACCTCTCGCAAGGCGCTGACTGACTGCGTTGACGTAGCAGTTTTGTCACTTAACTGTTACGTCAGCGGGCGATGGGGTCGTCAATTCCTTGCGCCTATATATATTATTATATATTATTATTATTAATATTAATATAATAATTTATCCAATTGTATTTAGCTAGTTTGGTAAAAATAGATTTACGCTTCATAGGTACTACATTACGTTTTTATTATTGTTACTTTATTTGAAAGATTAGGTAAACCCTTGGCTGTACATATACATTGTTTGACTGGAGATTACATGCCCATGAGATCGTAGCTCAAGGACAAAGCACACTCTTTAGTATCTATTGAAGCGACGTGAGATCGGCCCTCAATAGCTCAATACCAACGCCATTAAAATTGTTATTTGCTCAAGGTTCCGATTTATCACAATACATTGTAAGAAAATCCGTATGACTAAAACAAAACTCTACCAATTTGCTTTGAAACAACACAACAATTTTTTCTGTTCCTTTCTCCTCTTTTGGAGATATTTATCTTCTAGCGCGACGTTTGTAAGATTTTTTAAATTAAACTTAAATGAAAAAAGATTTTCCAGTCCACATGATG
Organism: Parnassius apollo; assembly: GCA_907164705.1. Taxonomy (NCBI): domain Eukaryota; kingdom Metazoa; phylum Arthropoda; class Insecta; order Lepidoptera; family Papilionidae; genus Parnassius; species Parnassius apollo. The sequence continues at coordinate 568,170 of CAJQZP010001449.1, read as the reverse complement.
GTAAGTAACTACCGTGTGATGGTCGTCCTGCACATTAATACGCTACAACATAAGGAATCTATATCTTAGCACATCCACAGGCACCAAAATATGACGCTGATGAAAGATAACAAAAAATCTATGCAATTCTACAGATGAACAGTCCAGCCCACATCCAAAATACTCTTTAAGAACGTTAATTACTGTCCTTCAGTAGCTTCTGCATAAAAATAACAAATACGTTACTTAGGAGAGCCCTGCTATCTCCATAGGAACTCTTTAGGTCCATTCGAGACACCAATCATTTGATTTAAATTATTTTCACGTGCAGAGCCACGCTGCAGTTATATCAAGGTTGGACAAATGGGTTGGCTCGACATGGGAAGAACCATGTTCCCACTCCCAAAATAGCAGCTAACGCTGCCGTGTTTCATATGACAAGTGTAAAGAACCAGAGACCCTTTTTACGGGTCACAAGGCATTCTATTTTAGTACTTAAGTGTAACAACGCATCTGCTTTTTGAATCCTATTTGAAAATTAATTAAAGTAGGTGTCTATCGATTTCAGCTTCGTCCAGGTGTTAACTAGGACAAATTTTATTCACATAGAACTGATAAGGCACTTCTGTTTAACTATTTCTAAAACTTCGATCAATACAAATTAACAACCTCATAAAATACGTTTTAGGAAAATATATACTCTATACACGTTTATGTAGTGGATCCTAATAAACATGTTAAATTAATCAAGTAAAACCAGTTTTGCCGCGATTTAAAATTATTAATGGCCAATACTCTACCAGGCTGATAAATAAAATTAATAAATAACGCTTGTCGATGACAGAGCTATGTTAATAACCTACCAAACTCAGTTTTCGGAACAAGCTTTTAGATTAGATTATATCATCAAGCAAACAGTAAATGAGTAACTGAAACTTTTTTCATTTTCCTTTACAGCACAGGTTTTTTCCTAAGGTAAGTGAGCAAATTTAATAAAACTACTACTAAGTGGATCAGCAAGCTTTAAAATTGAATTTAGCTCTTTGCCACCAAAACGAACTTAGGGGCTGATCTTCATCATCAAAAGAAGTAAAAAAAGTAACGATAAAACATACCTATTAAGTAGCTTAGTTTCTATTCGTAGTGGGTACCTCCACCTTTTATCAATTGAACCCCGTTTTTTTTGACACATACAAACAGAAGCTCTCGCTCGCTCTTTTTGTATATATTATCTGCAATGTACCAAGGTACATCACTTGCTCGAATTACTGTAAGGTATAAAATAGGGTACAATGAAAAACAGCGGCTGCGGTTTCGCCACGCCAAAGGCTGAGTGCGACCCCGTTTCCGTCACATTCTGTATTTTTCCTTTCTTTATTGAAAAAGTCAAGGCCCAAAAGCCCAGTAGGACTAGGCCTCTACCATTGTAGCTAGTATTTTCCTATCGTCGCGCACGGCAGGTGGATGAGAATGGCACTCTAGTCTCGCACCTTTGATGACTAATTACGTATTACTTAAATATTTAACTTTATCTGTGTAAGGCATGTTATAATGTGACGGTAATTTTTTTCTCTAGCCTGCACGTATCTGATTTAAGTCTCAGAGCTTCTGACACACACATATCTTACTCAGATACAAGACTAAAATCATAACATGAACAGTCCAACATTAGGGTCAGTGCATAGATGTTAGTGCTGATTATGATCGACACCAGGAACTATGACAGGCCACTAAGCCAGGCGGTCTAAAATGTGCTTGAAGTTACTTAAGTTAGGTCCTTATGCTAGATACAAGTTTTCTTTTTCTAACAAGGTTGGTGAAACAATCACTGCTGACTGACTTCACATCCCCTCGAAATATAAAACTTCCGAGTGTCTTGATTTGGTTGAAACCAATCTTGTCAGCCTCGACTATAGGCGCAGAGTATCCAGCCTCTCGGTATTCTGTAGGATGCATTTCGGTGTGCGCAGGGATTACATGCTTAAATTCCTCCCTCTCCTTTCCACTGTCGTACCAGGTTGTACCAGGCGATCGGCGAGTCTTCTCCCCTTTGTCGTTGATATTCCAAGCATTAGCACCAGACGGTATGCTACGTCTTTTGTAACGCGTATAGCAAGAGTGGAATAATTTGTCGACCTTTGTTTTGCCGAGTACAGTCTAGGCTTCAAGCTTCAAGGCAAGAGTGCATAGGCTTTTTTTACGCTGAGATAGTGCGATATACTATCCAGGGCTTCATCACCACTTACCACCACGTGCGATTGTGTCAAGCAGTGGCCTGTAATAAGTAAGAAAAAAAAAACAGGCAGGAATCCTGTCGATGATTTCTTTACCACCAAGCGCGTGGTAAATCACGTTAAAATTGCAATAAACAATTTCCTCAGGCCGAACCTGGATTACTCGCAGTTGAAAGAGAACTTGTTTTATATATTTAATGTTCAAAACAATCTGTGTACTGTACTTGACCATCGTAGTATTGATTCAACAGCTGATTGATCTGAACTAAACAGAAGTCGTATTTCTTGGACAGCTGTTATAGTATCTTACTATGAATTGTACACATACAGCAGGTGCTTAGGCATTGTTTTCGCTGACAGCTTTTGTCCGTGGCCAGCGGGCCGTGTAAAGTTTCTTTTACCTCAGCCACTGTATCTGGACCGTAAATACGCGCTTTGTCAACAGACTTGCATTTACTGTTATAATATGTGAATAGAGAGATCGGATATCAACTGCTAATATCGATTTAAAGATCGCTCCGTTATTTTTTGTATGAAATAAGGGCGAGAAACGAGCACACAGTTCACCCGATGCTAAGTGGGTTCGGTAGCTCATAGACATCATTTATTCTCAATGAAGTATCAAAATGCAGACGTTGTCACCCCTGAGGACTGGAATGCCACGTTTCCAGTAAATATGCTCTTCGGTTCACTACACTCACCATACGAAACTCAGCAGCATTAAGCTACTATTTTACGCTGGTATTGTGGATGCAGCGTGGCCCTGCCACGTAAAGTGCGGCTCTACCACGTAGTAAAAACAGTTTGATTCTCCGACACCAATTAAATTGTTAATTAAATAAACAATCAACTAACAATTTCGGCGATGAAAGAAAACATTGCGAGTTAACCTGTATGTCTGAGGAATACAATATTGCGAGGACAAGAGCAATCCGCCAACACTTAGATACTAAAGCAGAAACACCAAAATGCTTTTTAACGAGGTGGTAGTAAGCCCCCTCCCGTACAATACTGAGTGAGAACATGACTTCCTAGTTAGCCCAGTATAATGGCCTCCAGACCGAATCGCGATCACGGTGGTTAATCTCAAGATAAACTAGCTATCTGGACAGGATGGCACTGATGATTGTCTAGTTGTCAAATGAATGTTGGTGTTTTATTCAATGACAGTGCACGAGTATGCACAAGCACAGGTACCGCTTTTATTCTCCCACTCATAGTTAGATGGGACTATAGTAGCCAGATGGTTCGCTGGATTGTCTAGCTTTTTCGGTAAAATGTTTCGCTAAATTGCAAAGCAATTTATGCTCTCTTGAAAGGACCACTCGTGAGGACCGAAGTTGACTGAAGCGCTGGTGTAGGTACACATTTATTGATTTTATTATATGAATCAAAAGCCTATTAAACATGGCTATGGATGGCTAAACAGCCATCTTAGGATATCGTCCAGTCCAAAGGTATTGGTTTCTCGATCTAGCAACCCTAGCAACGCTAGCTAGCTAATTCAGCATCAGGTGGAATGTTAGTTCGCTTATCACTTCAATTTTATCTAAAAATGATCATTGTGATCCGGTTTTGTGTTTATATTTTAACAATAATTTACTTTTTTCAAAGCTAATTTATAAAATGGCAGGAAAAAACATGCAAATGTAACAAACAGTCGATCGTACAGTCAAACATTTGTCGAATATAGTAATAATAGAAAAAAACCAGCAGAGCCAGTTGGACGATTACAGCGATGCGAACACACTGATTATTAGTGTATAATAATGTGTCGCTCCGTCGCTGTCGTAAGAGAACATCTTTGTTTAATACGGAATAAGGGTAACTAGCGAGCACACAGCCACAGCCTACATGATGGTGTTAGATGTTGTGGTCTATAGACATCTAAATCTATCTTCGATTAAAAATCAACATTCAGATAGATGAGTTGTCACCCCTGAGGACTAGGATGGATTACCTCGTATCCAGTAAAAACGGTCTTCGGTTCTCTACTCACCACACGAGCATAGATATGCCATTTTACGCTGGTATTTTGTGAGAGCGTCATCGTTCCCCGGTCGAGCCGAGCCATTCGTGCTGAAACTGTAACGTAGCTGCAACATTGCTCTACCACATGTAAAAACTATTGAAACTTTGCATTTATAAAACCAAGAAAATTGTCGCGTATTTTAACTTATCTGAATTACTTTCTATCATCCACCCTTGAGTCTAATTATATTTCATAAATAATTATCTTTTTAATACTTTGACTAGTATTAACATCCCGTTAAGTAAACAACATAGAAAACGTAAACAGAGTTAGTTGTATGTTAATAATTATCAACCCTAAGAACGCAATGCAGTGTCGAGACACGATCGATAAACCGAACGCACTAAAACATCTCTATCTCTATATCCGTTTCCCGCGTTTTTCGCTGTCAATAACGTTTATTATAGTCGAATTTTATATCTCGTATTTAAATTAAGATTCACTCGTATTGTTGCCCTACGTAAATTAACAAATTACACTATTATAAACTTTAAATTCACAATAAACATGCTTTTAAAGTGATGCGGCACTTACTACGTTCGTCGCGTAACTGACCGGCCCCGGTCGGCGAGGGGCGACAAGACGCTAGAGTAGAGCGCGCCCAAACTATAACCTAACAAGTTCAAATAGTAGGGTGAGTGCCGTTTCCCGAGCGACAGATGGTACGTAAATATAAAGGGCGGGCTGATACTCATTCATCCCGGCGTAACGGGGACTGCGGGAAGTTCGGGAACGGCTTCCGCATTTCGCGTTTGAATTAATGTGCATATTAAAATACATCACATATATTTTATACAAACTTTATTTAAATCAAAAAATAAAGTCTACAGTAATCTTTCACTTTAGTGTTAATATGTATAGTAATAACATTTGCTTTAGTTTTCCAATCCTTATCAAAAGATTGCTGTAACCACCACAGTTCTAGTATCCTACACAAGGCATTTATTTTACCCTCGAATACAAACTCGTTTTGTATACGTAACATTCTTTCATTGAAATCAAATTAATGACACATTGAACAGAACATAAACTGACAGTGTTACATGATTATGAAGAGTCCCACTTGGATACTTTATTGCCTTTATATGGCTTGTGTTTTGTTGCTACGTTGGAATCATATTGCACTTGTTGCCTTTCGTTCTCTCTCCTCTATGGTTCTCTTTTTTTATGTACTCTTGCATTTACAATTCAATAACAGCAAACAAAATTCACTAAACCTTTGTTACATAATTATCTTAACAAATTATATTAGATCCTCTTTTACAACTAAATTACACTGCATAAAATTTATTTTAATAAAAAAATACATTATATCTCATTTTATCAAAGAACACTTTCACCTATTTATTTGCTGTTAAGTCGGTAACAAATGAGGCACATTATTTATTTTACAATATTTCCTTTCAAAGTACAAATATGTACGTAAGCCTAGGACTGATCTCTAAAATACATAACTATAATAAGTTCAGTCCACAATTAGGTACTTTATGTCAATTAGTTCTAAATACTTCATTATTAAATAATTTAATAATAATGAAATTTATAGTATCAACAAAATTGCAGTAACACACAACCCATTATGGGTTTGGTTGTAAAAATAAATCAATGGTTTCGTCATCACAATATATTTTACTTTGATAGTAACAAAATAGAAGCTTCAGATTGGTAAAAAAATCCTTAATAAGTAATAGATTTTACAGGAAACACCTGCACAAATAACACAATGCACCGGCTCCCTGTCCCCACTCAGGAACAGGAAACACAAACTATAATAATAATAAGGCAAAATAGTGAGGATATGTCGATCCAAAATTATTACTTCTGTTTGGTGTATATTAAAATATTTAAGGCTACTTATTCTATCTCAATTCACACTTACTGTCATCAATTCATATTACAATAGATCTCTGTCTGCAAAATCATTAAACATAATTCTTTTCCCAAAAGAATAACTTACATGTTGCTAATTATATAAAAAATAAGAGAATTTAGTGTAGTTTACTGTACAAAATCTACTTTGCATAATTTTAGCTAAATATTTTTATCATTATATAAATATTTCGATTTTTGAAAAAAGCACTCTTGGTATTATATCTTCTATATCTCGGTAGCGTCGCAGAGAGCGTCCATAACACATCGAACATCCTCCATCTTCAATAAATTTCACAATAGAGCATGTATAACAATATTCATCTGAAATTTTTAACGTAGCCTCTGACTCGACATGAGCGCAATGAAAATCAAATTTCCATGCTATCCTTAAGTTAAATGCATACAATAAGTGCTATAAATATCGATAAAATAAATATCTATTTGGGCTAATTTATCCAGCGTGGTCCTCGTGTTCGTCTTACGTGTAACTATTCAATAAATTCTTTGTACTATTGTTGACCGTCGACCGGTGATAGAAACACTAACACTGCACCGTCGGCTCGCAACAACTGAGAAGTGTGAGCGTCCCACGAAGAGCGACTAATAACGAGAAAGCTATACAACCTCCAAAGAGCGCGTTTGGTCAAGTGATAAAATAGAAAATAATAACAACAGAACTTTGACTGCACTAGGGCGGTCATCTTTGGATATATCGAGTCGCAGCGCGGGTCGCGCTCTAACAAAATGTAAACGGTCAAAGAGCACTTCGGCAATAATAGAAAGCACCGGCGCGCACTCACAGGTAACATGTTTTAACATCATATCACTCAACACCACACCGAGTCCGATGCTACTTGCCGAGGCGGCGGCGCAGGCGGTTACGTGTCGCGAGCGCGGGCGCCCAGTGCGCAGCGCGCTTGCCCAGCGCTGGGGCGGGCGCGGGCGCGGGCTCGCAGCGCGGCCGCTTGCCGGCGGGCGGCGCGGGCTCCGCGTCGTTGCGCGAGCGCAGCGCCCGAGCCCAGCCCGTCGTCGAGTGCACCTCCGCGTCGTCAACGCGGCGCGGCGTGCGTGGCCGCGCGCCCTGAGGGGACGGCGGCGCCAGCGCGGGAGGTGCGGCGCGAGCGCGCCCCGCCCCGCGCGCCCCCCGCTCCCCCCCCGCACAGGTTCTCCTTGCAGTGCGCCGCCGGGGCCCGCCGCGCCGGCCCCGGGGCGCGCGCACAGTTTCCCGCGCGCGACGCCCCCCCCACCTGCGAACGAGTCGCTCGTCTACTCTCGCACGCAACCGGCTGGCTTGGGGCGGGAGAGGGTGTAGTCGCAACCTGCGGAGCGCGGCGTGTCAGTATAACGACGCGATCCAGCGTGGGAAGGGGAGGGGGTGCGCGGATGCTCGCTTGTCTCGTGTGCGGGCGAGTGTCGTGCTCGTGGTGCGAGCGCAGCACGCGATCGTGCGGTGCGACCTCGCGTCTCTCCGCCTTTGATCTGCGCCCGCGCGGCCGCGGTGCTTCACTCGGCGAGCTGGACGACACCTCGTTGATCTGGATGCTGCCATCTCGCTCCCGCCGCTCGTCAACTACGGGCAGCACGTCTCCAGCGTCCGTAACTCGCTCGGGCTCGAGCGGACGCGTGATATCATCCCCCGCGTCCCCCCCACCTTCTAACACCGCCGTGGTAGGCAATCCCTTCTCAGAGCTCTCGCGTGTTCTTCCGCTCGCGATTTCCTCATACACCTCCGACAGCGTGTTCACGACTCTAGTCCGGTTCAATAAGCGCGCCATGAAATACGACTCGGACGGGTTGCCGTAGTTGGTGATCGCGCTATCCTCGTCTTCTTCGCGCCGGTGTTCCTCTCTTGCCGTCGTTGAGAACCGGCCGTCCAGCGTGGCGCACGGGGGCAGAGGAGTTCTCTCGGAGGTCTCCGGTGACGGGGCAGGTCTGTCTACGTCGGAGTATCTGGTCATGATCGTAAGTCCATTCTGCGGTACCTGTCGCGTATCGGATTCGACGGCGTCGGGCTTAGTGGGTTCCGGTCTGTGCACGGGTGAGGCGGTGGTGACAGACGCAGCAGGGGCAGGCGTAGGAACGGGTGCGGGGTCTGATGCGGGGGTGTTGGTGGGGGCAGGCAGGGTGGAGTGTGGTAGGGGGGCTCCACGCGAGCGTAGCACCGTGGCACGCGGCGGCCCAGGAGGGTCCAGCATCAATGTCACCACCGACGTGTTGTCTGCTCTCATGCGAGTATTCGACCATCTACAACACCATACACATAACGTTAATTATAATTGTATTTGTTTAAATCCATAACAATATAAACAAATATTTTTAACTAGTTACTTTCAATTCATTATAGATAAATTTTATTCACATTGAACATGAGAACACATATTACAGACAGATGGAATTTGTTCACAATTCCTTTCTTTATTTCTTTTTTTTAAACATTACCCCACACATTAAGATTTTCTCCTGTATTAAGGAGGCAGTTTACATACAATTACTTGTAGGCCATACAAATACTTGTTCCATGCGGGATTCGAACCCGCGGCCCTCAGCGCTATAACTCATCGCTAAACTACTGCGCCACTGAGCCGTCATTTTTTAAAATATGAAGGTTACTTATACATTAAAGTAAATTACTAGTTACTGTGGAAGAGCAAAGATGTCTATCAAAGGTATTTGTTTTGCTTACAGCTTACTAGATGACTTCAATCACAGTACTGTACTCAAAATATGTAGGAAATTTGGGGCAAATAAAAATATTATAATTTTAAAATGAAAATGTATACATATATCAAACAATAACGTAATCTCAGTATCATCTTGATATTTAAAAATAATTATTAAAAGTACCACTACCATTATCTACACTAAAAAGGTACATAGTTGGTTTTACATTTGTTTGAAAAGGGTAATTTCTGGACCTGTCGATCCAATCAATATTATTTTCTGATAGAAAGAAGAAGAACATATTTTATTTTTAATATGTATCAATATATTTGTAAAAATAGAAATGATAAATAATTACCAAACATATAAATAAAAAGAATACAATATTCTCACTCTATTTCCCAATCCTTTTTTATTTGTCTTTTTGGTTTAGTAGATATTATTTTATATCAGTATCATTAGCCTCTAATAAAAACACTGCTAATTATAAACTTCACCCAAGAAAAGCTACAAAATATGGTCCAAAACTACCAGATATAACTACAGGAAATTTACAAAAATTTATAGTTACCTCTCTAGAGCATGGTCAACTAGACTCTTTGAAGGATTAAGCCAATCTCGTGGTTGACTTCCATTGCTTCCCACTAATCCAGCTTCATTATGGCGTTCCGTTGCTTGAACTAAACTTACTGCTCCCTCTGGCGATATCATATTCCATAGGCCATCAGTGCCAAAAATTAAACACCTAAAAATATAATACAATGTTAACTTATTTGTTAAAAATGTCTACAACTATTACAAACTTTTTTCGTAGCAGTCTTAAGCAATTACATTTAGATTTTAAATAAAATACATGATGGTAAACTGTATACACAATACACAATTATCATTAAAACAATGAGTATTAAAATGTATTCACAAATGTAACACCTATTTTTGCTCTACAATTTTAAAAAATACTTTTAAATTAATAACTTATTTATTTACATTTAAAATTGACATTTTATACAATATTAAAAACTATAAGTACATAATAAAAATAAAAAATAAACTTAAATTATCATACTGTCAAAGTCCCCGTGGTATTGTTCCAGGCACGCTAGCTGTGATTTCATGCAGAATTATTATATTCAGCCTTTAAGCGAGAAAGTAACTATATAACTAACAACAAAACAATATGGTAATTTTATACTATCACGGTCACCTCGTTTCTTGGCTCTAGAAAATCGAAAAATCATCCGATTTTCATGAATTTTTTTAAATTCTTCATTATTACGGCGGATTTACGAAAAAAATTACAAGAAAGAAATATATATATAATTTTTTTTCTTTTTAGTTTGTTTTCAAGGTTTCAAGGTTTTTAAATGTTCGTGAAAATGCACTCATTCACGTTTGATTGTTAATAACTTCTTTTAAAATAATCGAATGAAGTTGTTATTTTAAAGAATTTTGTTGTAAAAAAAATTTTAAAATGTTTGTTTATAAAAAATTTATTTTGTTTTTTTTTTTGAGTGTAAGATCGAGCGATGCAAGTTCAGGACTTAGGGTATCCTGAATCGGACAGGTTAGGTCAGAAGGAGAAGGAGATGGTGTCGAATTAGCGAACGAAGCGAGCGAATGGACTCCGCCATCTCTGTGGTTATTCTTTTATAAACCACTCAGAAGTAGGCCACCACCCGCGAAGCGGGGCTCCGTCGACCGGGCTTACCTCGTCTGCACTACGGGAGAGAATTGGGGGAGGGAAGCACCACGCCACACACGCGCCACACGAACACTAATTCTGAGTGGTTTATAAAAAAAAATCTAGCCTGTCTGAGTCGGGATGCCCTAAGTCTCGAGCTCGCTTCTCTAAAACATTAATAAATAAACATTATTATGTGATATTTTTTCAAAAAGAATTTTTTTCCCAGTTTTTTTGATGTGCATTATTTAGATTGAGATATAGCAATCACTGTCAAAGATTGCATAATTTTTTTATTTTGTTAAAAGATTTTTTCCAGGATAATAACTTATATTATCCTGGAAAAAATTATGCAATCTTTGGCAGTGATTTGAATTGATTTATTTTTGAATATAATACATAGTTAATTCTTTTCATTTTGTTCTTTTCCGTCAAAACGAAGATTTTTAAAAAAAAACTCATCAAAATCAGATGATTGTTAAAGAGTCAAAAACTTAAAGTGAGATAAAAAATTAATAAACAAACATTTATCAATGCTTTTTTTAAATGTTTGTGTTTTTGTGTAGATTAACATCACATGTAAAGTCATAAAACTATATGAAATCTTGAGGTGAGATATTTTCCATATTTTTTTCTATAAATCCTCCATAAAGACGAAGATTTTAAAAAAAGTCATCGATATCGGATGATTTTTCGATTTTCTAGAACCAAAAAAAAGGTGACCGCAATAGTATAAAATTACCAAAATTATAACTATGATGATTATATATTTTACGTAAGAAACATCTGCTCACCTAAACTTAGATGGGTCAATATTTAACACTCCAACATCTGGATCAGGACTCACTACAAACTCATCATTTTGAGGATTATAGCTCCAAAGATCACCTAAAGACCTTGCTACAGCTAAAAACGGTATTTCATCCATTGGAGTATTCTTTTTAATTGGTCCCTTGTGGCCAACACGAGGCCTGTTCCAAACAACCCGTGGTACACCCGCTTTTGTAATAACTTTGCCACCACATCTTTGAATCCTTTCAATTTCAGTAGTTGATTCTGGTTTGTGATCTGAGGTCAATGGTTTTGCACCCCATTCTTCACATCCTGAAAATGTTGTCCAACAAATTTCTTTGAAAACATAATTCAAATTATAATTAAACCATAATCAAAGAAAACAATAGCAAAAAGTTAAGCTAAATCTCTTATATGAAATCATCAAGGCTAATGAAAGCCCTTTTTGTAAATATCAAACAAGCCATTTTTAATTATTTTATGTGTACTATCCCACAGAGCATTTTCTTTTCATACATTACAGGCTACCAGCTAGCGTCTACGGTTAGCTGGGACCCTACTAATAAGAACAAAGAAGTCACATTTGAAATGAATACAGCCTATCCAAGTTTAATGCTGAATGCCTCTCCCATACATTTCCTCATAAGGGCGATATTTGTCAGTCACCATGCCAGGTGGGAGAGTTGGCAACCAGCAATACAGTATAATCATGTAAAACTTTTATTTGGTATTTGTTAGGTCAGCTTTACTTGTTCCATTTTCTATAAATTCACAATAATATAAACAAGTTAGCAGTAGCCACAGACACATTTCGTAACAAACTTTAAATAAAGAAGGCTACTCTTTAATTCTCACCTTAAAGGATTATGATAATGTAAACAGCTTGTAATTATTGGATGCAAACATAGTTCTACTGTCCTCAACAAAATATTTTAGTCAGAGGTTGTACCATAAGTTTAATTATCTCCCTATTCTGTTAATTCGAACATCTCATGCTGATATTTCTAAGATAGAATTAAGATAGATGCATATTTTAGGAATACTTATATTAATAAAACTAACCATCTTTTTGATATCCTAAGACAATGGCAGAGTCACCTACATGTCCAATATATATTTTGCCACGACGAATGAAAGCCACACTGGCCGTGGTACCTGCAGTGCTTGGTAACCCTGTTACAGTTTTGGGCCATTTTTCTGAAAAAAAGGCATTACCATATTATATAACAAAATCTTATTATATACTGACAGAATTATATTATAGTGACTGAGATGACCTCTCTATAACTACATGATTTTGGCAAGAGGAAACAAACTGATTTAAAGTAAAACTGGTAAAACTGCTTTCACTTCTACAAGATGTGTGGGAATCCTCAAAACTTGTGCAATAATACTATATAAGATTGTTGTCGTCAGCGTTATTTTAACACTTAAAACGGTATCTTCATAAACCATTTGAATTGAAACCATAATGATTGCTCAATGTCAAAGCACTCTAGAAAAAATAGTGAGCATATACAACAAGGTCAAGTAAAACATTCGTACAATCACCGATATCTCTCCTTGAAACTCAGGTCATCAGGATTTATAAAAAGATACAATATTATGTAAAACAAAACTGGTGCGTGCATATTGAAAATTTATATTTACCTAATTCTTTCCACATGTTCAAGTGGGTCAACATGTAACCATTTCGAATAGCTTTCAGAACGTCCTCATCATTATCCGACCAGAACTGTCGTTGTTTAACAATAGAATCCATTAAATGCTCTTTAGCAAAAGCTGCTGCTTCACTCCCGCCATGACCATCATATATTCCAAAAAAAGCATACTCCAAATCCCGTTCGTCTTCCGTTTGTTGATAGGCAACGGAAAACAAATCTTCCATGTACTTTCTCCCGCCTTGACTACAGTGGCCAGTAACGCGTAAATTAACACCAATTGATGGTGGCATTTTAGAAAACGTAACACAATAACTTAACCACAATATAATATGACTTTTCTACAAAATAATCTTTTCCACATTTTGCATTTGCAATTACGCGAGTTGCAAGTGGTACGAGACTAAGGTGAAGTGAAGACAGGTCACGTGGACATATTGATCACTACGCGTGCCCACTTATTTATGGCCACTTCTGCAAGATAGAAAGAGAAAGCTATACTTTGCAAATTGCTTTTCAAATATAAAAGAAATAGAAGCCATCATGGATTCCGCCATTTTAAAATACGATTCAATTCAATGTAGATTGTAGGACGCCTTATATTATAAACAGTAGTAAATACTAATAGAAACTCATAATTTTTCATAATTATTTTAAACTTATTCTATTACTTTAAAAGTAAGCAAATTTTAAAACCATTTCTTATTCTTATATCGTATCTGTGGTGTAGCGTCACAGATAATTAATAATTTGATAAGTGATAAATAATGTCACAGTCGTAGACAGTGAAACTTATAGACTAATGATTAGCGTGGCCTCGAGTGAGAAAGGACGATAACGTAGTTTTAGGTTAAACAATAATCTTTATGACTTTTAAACATATTTAGATAAAAATATTAATTGTTCTAAGAATTGAACTGAACAAGATTCACCAATCTTAAGCTCACGAAACACTTTTTTCTCACTTAAGCCAACTTGTAAACTCCTTAGATCGCTACGAACTCTCAAAGTTGTTCAGCAAAGTGTAGTTTGCTAAACAAAAAAATCGGCACGGAGAAAGGGACAAACAATCACACCGCTCTGTCTCATTTCTATGCAAGACGTATGCATAAATCTATCTTTTTTGTGTGCGAATTCGAAAGAAGGCGTCAATTTGTCTATAGGTTTCTCTGTCTACGGTCACAGTCCATGATATGGATCAGCCGCCTATAAAGTCCGGTGACTTTTTATAAAATAATAACGCCGCTCCAAAATAACGTTGTCCTTTCACGTCACAACCATACTATTTTTACCGTTACTCCTGTCACTGAATCAATCAAAAACTACATCGAAGTTTCTTTTAATGCATGGAGTATAAAGGTAAGGAGGACAATCTCCCGTAGGAGAATAGTTAAAAATATGTCCATTTGTAAGCAGTAAATAACAGTTTAAAAATTCTCCACAACAACGCTCGAGTAGCTACAGGGCATACCCTGTATTTTTTATAGAGTAGGATGAAAAACTAGCATACAGTCCACCTGATGGTAAGTGGATGCTGTGGCCCATAGACACCTACATGTATCTTCGATTACGAATCAAAATGCAGATGCGTTGATGCGTCGATTTCAGATATTCAGACAAACGGATCGTGTAAAACTGAAAATAATGTGCACAGTATTCTGAAATATCTGCGATAGCGGAGAGATAGCCATTTAAGCTGAGACCGATAAGAGAAGATGTGGTCGTATTTACGTAAACCGAAAATGAAGCTTATACAATTATTAAGAAGTCGATCCAGTTTGTTTAGAAGTTCTTGAGAGGCATCAGCATAGCAAACATCTGCATAATCTAAAATAGGCAATACTAGAGTCTGTATTAACATCACCTTAGTCCCTTTCGGTAAAAAATTCTTGAGACGACGTGAGTGACCTTTTTGCTCACTTCATATATATGCGGTCGCCAAGTGAGGGTGTTGTCAACAACTAAGCCAAGATCTTTAACAGTTATTGAGTAAGGAATAGTAACATTATTAAAAATTATAGGAGGTAGCACCTTCATATCAATTTTAGGCAATTTACAAGAACTACCAACCACAATAGCCTGACACTTTGATGGATTAACCTTAATACCAAATATATCTGACCAATAATAAATACTGTTAAGGTCGCAGTTAAGCTTCTTAATCACATCATCGATACCTGCCACCTCAGTTTGAGCATAAATTTGTAAGTCATCAGCATACAGATGGTACGAACAGCGAATGTGGGATGTAATGAGATTTATAAAGACTGTGAACAGGAGAGGAGAGACAATTCCGCCTTGAGGAACGCCAGCAGACAACGAGCACCAATCAGAGACGATCTGACCCACTCGAATAGCCTGCTGACGACCCCGAAGATACGAGGAGAACCAGTCCCGTCCTGACGAGGAGAAACCCAAGTAGCAAAGTACAGATAGGAGAATATCATGATCGACAGGGTTAAAAGCGTTAGAGAAATCCATTAGGACTAACACAGTCAATTTTGAGGTCTCCATTAAAGTACGAAAATCTTCTGTAACTTTCAAAAGAGCTGTGGTTGTACTGTGCCCGGGCCTAAAAACAGATTGAAATGCGCTAAGAAAATTATTTTTGAAAATGTAACAAGAAATATGTTTGTGGACAATAGCTTCAAGAACTGTAGAAAAAAAAGGGCGAATAGATATTGGGCGAAAGTGAAAGAAAGAACTGGGGTTATTTATTTTGGGCAGCGGAATAACAAATGTTTTTTTCCAAAGTGTAGGAAAATCCCCAGTCAATAGTGAATGATTAATGATGTGAGTAATAACACGAGTAACATTGTCTAGAATTTATGTGATCATGAGTCTATTCACATCATCGGAGCCAACTGCCATAGACTTAATACAATAGATGATCTTTTTTATATCCTCATCAGCAACGGTAGAAAAATTAAATGTGCAGTTACGAGATTGTGGCATGGAATTCAAATAAGAAATAGTACTTGATTTAACAGAAGCCTCCATTTGGGTAGTTAAAGAAAAATGTAAGTTTAGGTCACTTATAGAAATGATTGCAGGGTCCACGTTACACGTAGGTTTACCGACCCCGATCGTCCGGAGAAATTTCCATGTATCAGCCATAGAAGGTTTTACGAGCGCTGTTGCCACGGTTAACATCGACTCCGTAGTAATTAATTAATTAATAATGTGTTAATCCCATATAAGTGCATGAAATCATTTGAGATAAGAAGATCGGCGTTAGACTAAGTGCAGTCAGTGTTATTTATAAAAAATATTCGGGGCCAAAAAAGTTACATTCGATTAATTGTGATGAACTTAATATTGTGGTGAATTATCTATTCACGGTGTCATGCTGTAAACAGAAACTGAGTTTTTTTTATATCATTACGTATACAGGACCGAAATTCATGTTCATCAAGCTTGGTGAGTGAAAATTAGACAGTAATTTCAGTAAATATTATTAATCATGGACGTTACTTTTTAAACTTGACAATCTACGATAAAAACAAGATCAGCTAACGTTCAAGTATCAATGACTCGTTACTAGATTGATTAAAACTACTTTTACGGATTTTATCGCGTTTTATTTATATTAATTTTAATACCCGATGTTTCGGGTGCTTTCCAGCACCCATGGTCACGGGGGACTGAGGTGACTGACGTCCCGATGTCAAAGTTAACCCGGAGTACCTTCAGCTTTTTAATTATTGTCTTTGGTCCGATCTACGCAGAATGAACTAACTGTATTTTGATTTCTTGCAGTGGTATGCTTGGGTTTAGTTTTAATTTTATTAATTATAGGATCCCAAGCAGGTGGTAGTACCCAGCCTCCTTCTCTATTGAAATTAGGATGTTTTTTAATTTCAATAGCCTCACGTATCATCCTTGGTAGGAATCGATGTTCTTTCGCGAGGATTTGTGGTCTATCAAATCTGATGTAATGGTTGGGGCCATCTAGAATATGATCGCAAACTGCAGACTTCCCGATTTGGTATACACACACGGTATGGGTGTGCGATGTCCATGGGAAAGCCGTATTGCTACAACAAACCCGCTTACCACCGGCACTAAGATTGTTGTTATATAAAAAATATCACCAACGTATCATAGTAGTACGCTACTAAGACGCCAATGAACAAAACTCCACGTATCATAGCGCTGATGCACTAAGACATGAAGTAGAGTATGCTTGTTACACTTAAAAGTGCTATCAAACACACTCATCCCAATCCGAAAGATAGACGACGCATCGCTATGCGCTACGACGTCGCCCACAAACGGTATGGGTGTGCGATGTCCACGGGAAAGCCGTATTGCTACAACAAACCCGCTTACCACTGGCACTAAGGTGATATGTCTAGGACACATCGGTTAGCGAGTCCAAGTTTACCTCGGACCAATTGCTCGTGAAGCAGCACACACGCCACCATAATATTCCTTTTCAAGTCCCTAATAAGGACTAGTCATTTTGCTACAGTACTAGGAGCAGTCGGTCACCCGACTACTCCATACAATGCTTATGCATCAAGGAGACCTTCAATAATAATGCTTTTGTATCATAGACCTTACTTTCATAAGTCATTCATATATAGGGTTCGAACCCACAACCCTACTATTGTAATGCATATTTATCATAGAGACCTTCTATAGTATTGCTTTTGTATCATAGACCTTACTTTCATAAGTCATTAATATATAGGGTTCGAACCCACGACCCTACTATTGTAATGCAAATTCATCATGGAGACCTTCTTTTTTTTTTTTTTTTTTTTTTTTTTTTTTTTTTTTTTTTTTTTATAGAAGAGGGGGCAAACGAGCATGTGGCTCACCTGATGTTAAGTGACTACCGCCGCCCATGATCAACCGCAACACCAGGGGAATTGCAGGTGCGTTGCCGGCCCTTTAGAAAGGAGTAAGCTCTTTTCTTGAAGGTCCCCAGGTCGTATCGGTCCGGAAAATTCACCGGTGGTAAATTATTCCACAAAGAGGTTGTACGCGGAAGAAAACTCCTTTTGAAACGTACAGTGGTGGACCGCCAAGCATCCAGATGGTGTGGATGGTATCGGGACGTTTGCCGTGTAGTGCGTTCACGAAATTTGGCGGCTGGGATTAATCCGAACAATTCCTCAGAGCACTCCCCGTGATAGATGCGATAAAATACGCAAAGAGATGCAACATCTCTTCGCAGCGCCAGTGAATCGAGCCGATCGGAAAGCACTCGGTCGTCGATGATTCGAGCCGCTCTTTGCTGGATGCGGTCAAGTGGAAGGAGCTGGTACTGGGGAGCCCCAGCCCAGAGATGGGAACAGTATTCCATGAGCGGCCGAACCTGCGCCTTGTAAAGTTGCAGGCGGTGTGCCGGCATGAAATACTGTCCCGCCCTGCTGAGCACGCCAAGCTTTTTAGAGGCCAATTTGGCCTTCCCTTCCAAGTGACCACGAAACTGCACGTCACTCGATATGTCGACGCCGAGGATTCCGATACTGGCAGAGGCAACAAGGGGGAGTGCCTTGAAACTGAGGGGATACGACAAAGGGGTTCTTTTTAGCGGTTAACGCGCAAACTTGTGTCTTCTGGGGGTTAAACTGGACTAGATTTAGTCGCCCCCAATCCGAGACTCTGTCCAGCAGAGACTCGACTTTTTTTTTTTTTTATTTATTAAAGCATCACCAACATTTGTATACATTGTTAAATTATAATTTACATACATACATAGATAGGGTATTACTTTAAATGCTACAAACTATTATAGGTGATTACAACATGACTTCAGACACAAGTTTGTCCCGGCACTCAGAGACGTTTTCCCGAGAAATATTGGCTTGGCCGGTGTAAAGAGCATCACCAGTGCTGTCATCTGCATAGCAATGAATGCTACGGGTTTGCAACATATCATTGATATGCAGAAGAAACAGCGTTGGCGATAGCACGCAGCCCTGTGGAACACCAGCATTAATAAGCTTGCAATCGGAGCTTGCACCGTCTACAACGATCTTGATGCTCCGATCTGCAAGAAAACTGGTGATCCAATCGCACAATTTCTCGGGAAGCCCATAGGAAGGGAGCTCCGAAAGAAGCGCTTTGTGCCAAACCCGATCGAAGGCCTTCGCTATATCCAAACTAACGGCCAATGCCTCCCCCTTGGACTCTACTGCCTCCGCCCATCTGTGAGTTAGGTAGACCAGAAGATCACCAGCTGACCTACCACGGCGAAAACCGTATTGGCGGTCACTAATCAGCTGGTGATCCTCAAGGTACCTCATGAGCTGGCAGTTTAAAATGGACTCCATTGTTTTGGAGAACAAGGAGGTGATGGCGATAGGCCGGTAGTTGGACGGGCCTGAGCGGTCGCCTTTTTTAGGGATCGGGTGGACGAAAGCCGTCTTCCATGATTTTGGGACTACGCCTAGGGAGTAGGAGTACCGGAAAAGACGCGTTAAAACCGGTGCCAACTCTGGAGCACACGTCCTCAGCACAATTGGGGGGATTCCATCAGGCCCACTCGACTTATGGATGTCCAGGGAGAGGAGTGCTTTGCGAACCGAGCGCTGAGTGAACTGCACTTCCGGCATGGAGCACTCACACCGCGGGATGGTCGGCGGCGTACTCCCCCCGTCATCGAGAGTCGAGTTAGACGCAAAGAAAGAGCCTAGAAGATCGGCTTTCTCCTTTGCGGTGTGGGCCAGTGAGTCGTCCTCCCTGTGCAGAGATGGAAGAGATGGCTGACAGAAATTCCCCTGGACAGCCTTGGCGAGAGACCAGAATGCAGGGGTCCCAGAAGGAAGACGAACTAGTCTCTCGCCAATTCTGCCTATGTGCTCTGACTTTGCCTTGGCAATGACTCTTTTGAAGGACCTAGAGGCGGAATTATACTTCTTTTTTAGAGCGCTGGTGTTTACATCCCTGGACGCTGATGCGTCAGCCCAGGCTCGGTAGCACTCCTGCTTATAGCATGATGCTATTGTACAGGAGCGACCAAATCATGGCTGAGATTTGCCTCCAATGGGCACCACAGAGGAAGGAATAAAAAGTTCCATACCCTGAAGTACCACATCAGCGACAGAATCCGCAACAACGTTGGGATCGTCCGGCGAGAAGCAAACCCGCCCCCAAGGGTAGGATGCAAAGAAAGACCGCATCCCATCCCAATCGGCTGACCTATAGTGCCAAACACGGCGGCAGCCTGCAGAATGCAACCGCGATTTCAGCGTGAGTGGCACCACACTCCGGACAAGAGAATGGTCCGAGGAGCCTAAAGGGGCGTCGACGGAAATCTGATATCCGTCCGGGTGAGAGGTCAGCAGAAGGTCCAACAGGGAAGGTGCATGATCCTCCACATCTGGAATCCGCGTAGGCGAAGTAACCAGTTGTGTAAGACCATATGCCAAGGCAAAATCATGAACAGATCTCCCTGCAAGATCGGTTAAACGTGAACCGAGCCATTCGGCGTGATGGGCGTTAAAGTCGCCGAGGATCACGATCTCTGCGGAGGGGATCTGCTGTAGCAACAAATCTGCAGCCATTTGGACGTGGTCGAAGAGTCGGTCTGTTTCGGCATTACCGCTATGGGACCTATAGAGGCACCCGTAGACGCGCGGATGGTCGTCGCTGTCTACGCGTAGCCAAAGGATGGACAGGTCCGAACCTTCAAGTCTGCCGAGGCGTCGAGAACAGATGTCCTCTCTGACGTAAACGCAAACTCCAGCCCGAGGCACAAAGGAGTGTTCCAGTTTGTACCCCGGGCAGGAGAGATACGAGACATCAGCCGGAGAGGACACCTGCGTCTCGGTCAGAAAGAGCAGAGCCGGCCTCGCCGTCTCGAGATGGTAGTGGACGGCGTTTAGGTTAGAGTGAAGTCCCCTGATATTGCAGAAATTCACGGACAGCGTGGCAGGGGTCGCCTTGGTCTTGTTGCTCCGTTTGCCCCGAGCAGTTTTAGTCTTGAGTGGAATATTGCCCCCCCCAGAATACGCGGGGCAGTCTGAGCACCCACGCTCAGAAGTGGAGAAACATGGTCGTGGATGCTCAGCGAGGGATTCTCCAGGGGTGCTGGTACCCTTCTGGGGTAGTCTATCATTTAATTCCGCTACCATGTTGATGGGGGGGGGGGGGGGGATTTGGGCCTCCGGCCACCTGCACTCACCAGACGAAACGCGGAAGCAGAGCTTCCACTTCACGCCGGTATTCTGTGAGGTCGTGGTACCACCCCGGTTTGAGCCGGCCCATACGTGCGACAGCAAAGCTGCCGCGTGGCTCTACCACTGTTGAAACCTTCTATAGTATTGCTTTTGTATCATAGACCTTACTTTCATAAGTCATTCATATATAGGATGCGAACGCACTACCCTACTATTGTAATTCTTAATCATAGAGACCTTCTATAGTATTGCTTTTGTATCATAGACCTTACTTTCATAAGTCATTCATATACAATGTCGCCCATCGGCAAGTGACCGCCCGGGATATTCTGCATGTACATGAAAAATTATCGGTAAAAAACCTAAAAAGGGGGGGTCTATCTTAAATACTTTTTAAGTTATTGAATTTTTAATTTTTTGAATGATGTTGGTCACCTTGTTCCACACTTTTTGCTCTAGCTCCAATGCTACGGGCACGATTTCGATTCTGTTTTCTTATTTCATCAGGTTAATAAGTTGTTTTGTTGGATTACGTAACATTTTTAGTTAAAATAAGGCGAATCATAAAAATAAACGTAGACAAAGACATTTTTTCTAAGCAAAAAAGTGATATTTATTTACAAAAACACGTGTAAGTACATAAAATGCCCCCTTAACATGGGCTTTTTACTCATTATTAATAATCTAGAGCATAACTACTACACATTTACAATACACTATCAATATCTATCTCTTAAAATTTTTTAATAACAGCGTGTCAAAAATTTGCTCCATATCAAGCAAAAAAAAGGTCATCCAGGTAGAAACCGGTTCTTAGAGACCGCTAGATAACGCACGTGCGCACTCTTCTCGGTTGGTTGTTTGTGCATCATTCAGTCGCTCGATTACTGATCCCGGGACGTTACGTGTTTTTTAATTTGTGCGCTATTTATCTTTTCGAGGACCATTCCTGTGCGTTTCAAGCATCGTAATGCTACGATTGCGTGATTTACCGCCTTCTCACGTAGCTGATATGCATTTTGTATACGGTTTTTGTGATGGGAATGCACGTTCTGCTGTCGAAGAGTACAAACGTCGTTATCCAGGTAGGCCAGTACTTGGGTACCGGTCCTTCATTGCTGTGCATCGTCGTTTTTGTGAGCAAGGACTTCCACGACAAAATGAGCCTGGCGTGGCACTTCACGTGGACATGGAAGAGGAAGTGTTAAGATTAGTGCGCGCTGACCCTATGACAAGCATTCGTCTCTTGTCAATAAGACTGAATGTACCAAGAATAACAATCTGGAGAATTCTTAAGAAAGAAGGCCTCCATCCTTATCACTTCCGGCGTGCTCAACATTTGGAAGATGTGGATTACCGTGCGAGATCTGTGTTTTGTAGCTGGATTTTATCGCAACAAAGAACCAATCCTGAGTTTCTAAAGAAGATTTTGTGGACGGACGAGAGTACATTCACAAGGGCGGGTATTACAAACCACCGAAATCTTCATGTCTGGGCCGCTGAAAACCCACACGTCAGAAGAAAAACATCTTTTCAGAAAGAATTTTCTGTTAATGTATGGGCTGGAATAATTGACAATATGCTCATTGGCCCTTACGTATTGCCTCACAGGCTAGATCAACACGCATATTTAGATTTTCTCCAAAATACGTTGCCCTCACTTTTGGATGAAGTGCCGCTGGCAACGAGAAGAAGAATGCATCTGCAACTAGACGGAGCCCCAGCACATTTCGCACGACTAGTGCGAAATTATCTGAATGAAAATTATCCGCGATGGATCGGTCGAGGAGGCTCCGTTGCTTGGCCGCCGAGATCGCCCGACCTGACACCCTTAGATTTTTATTTATGGGGATTCATGAAACAGAAGGTGTATGCCGCGCGCATTGAAAGCCGCGAACAATTAACGGCTAGGATTTTTGCTGCCGCAGAGGAAATTAAAGAAAATCCTGCAGAATTACTGCGAACAACCAATAGTGTAGCCACGAGGGCTTTTATTTGCTTACAGGAGGGTGGGGGCCATTTTGAAAACTTAATTAATTAAAATTGTTGTTTTTTTTTAATCATGCCTGTTATTTTTATTATAAATAGGCATTTCTGCATTAATAGTTTTAACTCTATGTCGCCATGTCGTCCGCATCAATTATTTAAAGGGTGCGCACGTGCGTTATCTATCTACCGGTTTCTAGGAACCGCTCTCTACCTGGATGACGATGATGCACAGCAAGGAGGGACCCGTTTTTGACACGCTGTTATTAAAAAATTTTAAGAGATAGATATTGATAGTGTATTGTAAATGTGTAGTAGTTATGCTCTAGATTATTAATAATGAGTAAAAAGCCCATGTTAAGGGGGCATTTTATGTACTTACACGTGTTTTTGTAAATAAATATCACTTTTTTTGCTTAGAAAAAATGTCTTTGTCTACGTTTATTTTTATGATTCGCCTTATTTTAACTAAAAATGTTACGTAATCCAACAAAACAACTTATTTATGTAGTGAATAAGATTTTTCAACCAGTCACTAGTTGCCCGCCAACTGTATGGCACGTTCCGCTATAATAAATATATTAGTAAAAGATTTAATCTTTCATTATGGTCACCAATAGGCACCCATATGGAGTCAGCTCCTAAACTGGTGACCCCGACGTGATAGATGTGCCCGACGTGATAGACGTGCCCGACGTGATCAAGATGACCGAAGTGGTCTATGTGATGTTAATGCAGTAGTGGGCAATATTCGCGTGGTTGTGATCGGAAGGACAATTTATATAGTAACATGAGTGTGCCGTTTCCGCCAACGCCACAGAACGTGCCGCCTGTTAACGTGCTCACTGCGTCTGACTCCAAGGACCTGGACAACCTAGCAGCAGTTGCAGATAACGTCATGGAGGCTGTGCGGCCTTCCTATGCCGCCACCGCTACTTACACCGTGCCAGCGCCAGCATCTACTACCGCCTATGACTTGGCCCTGTTGAGAGCTGAGGTGGCTAAAATAAAGGCTACCGTGGACCGGATCGATCAGCAGAGGTCGCGGTCCCGCGCCCCTGATCGCAACCGGCGTCGTTCACAGTCCAGGCGCCGTAGCAGTCCCTGCCGTCCCCGGAAGGAGAACTACTTATGCTTTTACCATTACAGGTTCCGAGAAAAGGCCAACAGGTGTACGAAGCCTTGCGCGTGGAAAACAACACAGCCGGAAAACTGAGCAGCGAGGTACAGTCCGAGGGTCTTCAGGTCTGTACCGTTTTTCCATTCAATCGTTTGTGTGTGTCAGACAGTAACTCCGGACTTAGATTTTTAGTTGACACCGGTGCCAATGTGTCTGTTTTACCAGCCGTGAGAAAAGATCGTCTAAATCAGTGTAGTGAATATAAATTATACGCAGCTAACGGCAATGAAATCGCAACTTACGGTACCAAGACAATAGTGTTAAACTTAAACTTACGCCGACCTTATCGTTGGGAATTCGTTGTAGCAGATGTCAAACAACCAATTTTGGGCGCCGATTTTTTAGCGTACCACAAACTATTAGTTGATTTAAACGCGCGTAAATTAATAGATAAAACTACAGAATTGAATGTTTCGGCATCTGTTGTCAATGTATCTCAACCTAGTGTTAAAACTATTGATGTAAATCATCCATATCAGGATTTATTGTTAAAGTATCCGGACATCACTAAACCAGCGTCATTCCGAGAAACTGCGAAACACGATGTCGTCCACTATATCGAGACCTCTGGCCCGCCCGTGCACGCGAAAGCGCGCCCGTTGCCACCTGACAGGTATAAAAAAGTTAAAGAAGAATTTCGCATCATGCAGGAACTGGGCATCTGTCGTCCTTCAAAGAGCGCGTGGGCTAGTCCGCTCCATGTAGTTCCTAAAAAGAATGGAGATATAAGACCTTGTGGGGACTATCGCCAGCTGAATGCGATAGCATTAGCGCGATAAGTTTTACGATTTTTACTATGGGTAATTTTCAAGAAAAACCAGTTATTGTTTCTCAGGCTCAAAATACTGTAGAGAATAAAGTGGATAATTTTCAAACATGGTTATATGTGATAGCCAGTTTTATGGGGGCGATAATCCTGTACACTATTTGGGTAAAGTTTAATAAGAAGCTCAAAAGCTGGCTTCGTCATCAGGTGTTAATGACAGGCGTTCCGATATCGGGCCAGAATATGGGTCAGATGATAGGTGCTTCTAGCACCAGTCTGCAGCATGTGCCCGCGCCCGCCGCGGCCGCCACCCCTTTCGCGGGGGTCTCCGTACAGCCCTGCGCACAAGCGCATTAGCAAGTTTTTGTTGTTAGTTTTAAGTTTATATTCATTGTATAGTTTTAAGTTTTTTTGTATTCATTTTTTGTAAAGGGGGAAGTATTGTAGGTGTGCTGCGCACACACATGTAAACTTCGCAATGTTGTATTGTAACTATATTATGTAGTGAATAAGATTTTTCAACCAGTCACTAGTTGCCCGCCAACTGTATGGCACGTTCCGCTATAATAAATATATTAGTAAAAGATTTAATCTTTCATTATGGTCACCAATAGGCACCCATATGGAGTCAGCTCCTAAACTTTCATAGGTCATTAATATATAGGGTTCGAACCCACGACCCTACTATTGTAATGCATATTCATCATGGAGACCTTCTGTAGTATTGCTTTTGTATCATAGACCTTACTATCATAAGTCCCTAATATAGGACTAGTCATTGTGCTACAGTACTTCAGGCAGTCGGGCTCCCGACCACCCCATATATATGTACAACTGCAGGTATGTATCTCCGGCAGCTCCTCTATACAAAACATCTATACATGAACACCTTCCATTACTTAGGAAACTTTTCTTTTATACGTGAATTCCTTCCACAACTTAGGAATTTTCTTTTATACATGAATAAAATTTTCTAATTATCTTATAAATGTTATTTATCTTTATTTTTATAATATTTTCGACTTGTATTTCTATTAATTATCTTATTTTAAATATTTTTTCAAGTTTTTAATAAATTTGTTTATTATGGAAAACAATATTTTGCCTTTAATTTACTATGTTATTGGTCTAATGTCTGAAATGTATTTATATTAACTTTATGGTTATTAATGTAATTTTATTGTTTAATATATATCTTTTAAGACTATTTTTGACGCCCCTTTATATTGAATTTAATTGCCAATATTAAAAAATTTAATATTGGGCCGTCACAATCCACCCCCAAATTTTATGTTAATGACCCACACAGTGGAGTCGTTGATATAAAATTTTTCTATATTGAGAGCATATGCACTACACTCAAACATTTTGAACTTGTGTGTATCTGTTCTTTCCTCTTTCAATCTGTTACAATTCAGTATATATTTTCATCCCACCTACCCCAGGGAATGGCCGCCGCCACACACCCCTTCAACCACATCTATCCCAATGCGATAAACCATAAATTGCTATCTTGCTAAATTTATTGTATATAATGTCGTTAATATAGTGGTTCTCTTTAGTTTTTGACTTACATTTTTAAGTCTTTGAAATATTTATTCATCAATGCCGTCTTTATATGTACAGTATTTTGAATATGAGTTGAAATCAGATGGCTACACACCCACAGGATAAATTTGATTGAGCCATTCACCCTGACCCAACTCCCCAAATTTATTCAAATAAAAATATTTTTCAAATTTATCTTACATTCAATATTTACAGATAGCCGTTAATATAATTATTATATCATTTTTCTTATTTTTAATAGTTTTGTGTCTTGCTCATAACTTTAATAATTTTAAATTTACTTTCTCAAAGGGCCACCCACGAGACCAATTTATATTAGTATTTATACAGTATTTATTCTAGTATATATATAAAACAAAACTATTTTTTAAAATATTTTATTAAATGAATAGCATCAAAATTTCCTATAATTTCATTTGTTTCTGGGTTTGCTAAAGTATATTAAAGTACATTGTCAAATGGTACGGCTGCTATTATATAAGGCCCTTCATACGCCAAATTAAATTTACTCATAACTTTGTTTTCTGCATCTGATTTACTAGATCTAGAACCTTTTACTAAATCGCCAATGTGATATTTAATTAATTTATTACGCTTATCAAATTTTGTGTTTCTAATGCGACTTGCCTCTTTTAAATTCTTTCTCACTTGTTATCTAATTTGTCCGACATTATGTTTACTTTTACTATTTAGTTTAAGTGGCTGCTTGAACTTATTAATGTTATTGAGTCAGGCGTACTGACCTAGGTTTATAATTCTCTCTATTTAATTTTAATTATTACAAATGTCACACATGAACATTATTTGTTTTAATGAATTAATATAATAAAATACTTAAATTAAAAATTTAAGTTAAATCTTGCTCATAACTTTCGATTATATAGAGATTAGATGGAACGTCCTGTAATTAATTGGTGAGATCTTATAAAATGTTACTGGATGAGTATTTTTATTTTCAATTTCAGCTTTTCTATTGTCACATTATGTATGTTATATAAAATACTTCGTCTAGGATCAGTGACATGTGAGGTGCTCGCCCCGTACACCTCTTCTTGGTTTACTTTAATTTGGTTTGGTTAATAAACTTTTCTTCGAGAAATTATTTTAACCTCAAAGGTTTTCACTGCATTTTTAATAAATTTTTGAAGCATCTTAAACTCATTTTTAGGCTTAGCCTTCACTAAGTTAGAACTTTTCTTTGTTTTAACCATTTTATATTTATATACTTTTATCAGTTTTTAGCACTGTTATGTCCTTCACTTACACAAATGTTACTGCGTCTTCTCATTTATTTCACTTTATATTTTATTTCGCATTAACTATGCACACACCTTTTATAACAAAAAAATCTATAATATTAAAGCCCCACCCCCAGACTCACAACCACCCCCAGCAAACACCATCCTCCAAGACACCTTTCCATTTCACGGACAACAAATTGTAGGCATAACGCCTACCTCATAATTCTTATATAGACGACCTTCTTTTTAAAATATATCCTGGTCACGGCACCAAATTGTAACACTTCCCCCCCTCTCATAAATAATAAATATATAAAATACTAAATGTATTATATTCCCCTTTATATTAAAAATTATATATATGTGACTAGGATTTATTTATTTATTTATTTATTTATTAGGATTACCAACAGAAATTACAATAGTAATACAAAGATCATTTTCATAACATATTAAGCACAATATAATTGTATTTCTTTTTATAGGTAATCACAACATGCATTGATTATTTAGTGAATGATAGGATTAAAAAAAAACTTGGACTACATCATTGAATAAATAAGTTATTAAAAGGAAATAGAATTATTTAACAATATTATAGATAACTTCATTATCATATTAAATTACATTAACCACATTATAGAAAACAAAAACAATTCCAATATTATACTTCCAATATTATATTTCTTAATTAATTGATTCATTATTTTTAAAGAAATTTATTAATTTTGATTTGAAGGTGGATAAACTGTCGCAAGTAATATCGAGGCCAGAAATCTTTGAGGATAGTTCGTTATAAGTGCGAGCCAGTCTGGCTAGAGGGGAATACTTTCCCAGGTTAGATCTATAAAGAGACACATCGAAAAAGGCTTGCGTTTTCCTAGGCAGTCTTGATGGCACTTTAAAGTTAAATAATTGAACTATCGCTGGACAATCGACACTATTATTGAGCGTTTTGTATAGGAATATCATATCTGAGATACTTCTACGTGATTGTAATGATGTGATGTTAAATTGCGCCAAACGTCTTTCGTAGGAATCATTAGTTTGATAGCTATTCGAACGGTACGCAAGATGACGTAGCAGTCGTTTTTGTATTCTTTCAATTCTAATGCTATGGATCTTGTAGTGCGGATTCCAAATTTGACTGCAGTATTCTAGTTTACTTCTAACCAGACTACTAAAAAGTTTTATTGTAGTGGAGGGCTGCATGAACTCTCTGGAATTCCTCAATACAAAACCCAGTGTCTTCGTAGCTGAGGTGATTATGCTATCGATATGGTTGGTAAATCTTAATTCGCTGTCTAGTATAACGCCTAAATCACGTATCGCTCGAACCGCAGTCAGTTTTTCAGTATCAATATAGTATTGACTTTGTATGTAATTATGTTTTCTGGTAAACCTAATAAGTCGACATTTTTTGCCATTGAGAAACATTTGGTTGTTATTACACCATTGTATAAGGCGATTGAGGTCATCTTGCAATAGTTCGACGTCAGAGTTGTTTTTAATGGTTTTAACTATCTTGAGATCATCAGCAAATAGATAGACATTTGAGTGTTGAAATATCGAAACAATGTCGTTTATAAAGATGTTAAAAAATACAGGACCTAAGTTAGAGCCTTGCGGTACACCGGAGTAGGCAATATAAGGTTGCGAGGAGTACCCGTCAATCACTACGGTCGAGGGTCTATTTTGAAGGTATGATGCACACCAGTTCAATAATGTCCCATTTATACCAAAGTCTCTTAGTTTATTGACTAATAGTGCGTGATTTACTTTGTCAAAGGCCTTAGAGAAATCTGTGTATATGGCATCCACTTGTAGTTTGTCATCAACGTTCTCGATTAAATCAGTGACATATGAAAAAAGATTTGTGACAGTAGATTTACCAGACAAAAAACCATGTTGCTGCCAACTAATACGTCGTCCTAGATTTTTGAAAACAGATTCATAGACCAAGCTCTCAAAGACCTTTGACATAGTAGATAATATGGAAATCGGTCTATAATTAGAAACACTTGTGGGATTTTCGCTTTTAAAAATTGGTACTATTCGCGCCTCCTTCCACCTTTCGGTGAAAATGCCAGAGCTCAAGGAGGTGTTGAATATAATAGTCAACGGAGCAGCCAATGAATTTGCACACCTGTATATAAATATAGGCGGAATACCGTCTGGACCTGCACTTTTTGTTGTATTTAATCTTTTCAGCCTTTTCTTAATTTCTCGTTTAGATACGTAAATATTGCCAAAATATTTGTTTGGTTTGGAGACTGGTTGTGTATCAAAATTGTTATTAATATCATCCTTGATAAAAATCGATGAGAAATGACTTGCAAACAAATCACATATTTCTTGCCTACCGTTTGCCTCACTATCATTCAGAGACATTTTATTAGGGTAAGTTGAGCCTTTACGACGCATGTTTTTCATATGTGTCCAAAAATACCTCGCATTATTGCTAATAGATTCCTCGATGTGTAAAATATAATTATAATAACATTTTTTTATTAGTTCATCGCAATCCTTCCTTAGGTAAGAAAATTCAATTTTATCTAGTGGATTATTATATAATTTAATTTTTTTATGACATTTGTGTTTCTGTTTAATGAGTCTAATTAGAGCGGGTGTAAACCAGATAGGATAAGATTTTGACGATTTGCACGATCTGGGAACGAATCTGTCTATAGCTACCTGCAGGATTTCGTAGAACTTCGATATCATTTCATTTACATTATTAAGTACGCCTAAAGTTTGTAGCCAATCAACACCATTCAAGAATGCTATAATGGAATTAAAATCAGCTCTTTCAAAATTGTGGGAACATTTATTCTTAGTTGCGGAAAAATTAGTTGATACGTTGATTGTAAAGAAAAATTCTAATGGTGGATGTAAAATGTCTACGTTGCGTATAGGAAACTGACTTTCGACTACATTGATGTTTGCATTAGACAAGACTAGATCTAATATCTTTCCACTCGCATTCCTGATAGTGTTATATTGATTCAGATCGTGCAAAGTGAAAAAATCTATTAAACTACTTTTAAGAAGACAGTTGGAGTAGTTACTTGGGGATGCGTACTGACCGTTAATATCGGGTTGAGGTGCCCACGTGATAGAACTCATATTGAAGTCACCAAGCAGCAAAATTGAGTTTTTAGCCGAGCTTAGATTATTGTTATTTATGGTTTCCGTAGTGTTAATATAATATATAAATAAAGTTAATAAATGTTTCCAGTGTGTTACGATCAACCCTTGGTGGGATATATACTGCGCACACATGTAAGTATTCCGTTAAATTACTAGCGTTAAGTTCAATTGTGACCCATAAGTCTTCACCAAGACTTTCCCAACTAATTTGTCTGCGCGAGTTTAATCCGTCTTTTTTACTGCTATCAAAACTCTGCCACCAATTTTCTTATGACTAGAAAGGAGAGATGTTTCGCGATCGCGTCTATATATGTGGTATCTATCGTCAAAGATCTCAGCATCGTACACACTATTATTAAGCCAAGTCTCAGTTAAAATAATTATATCATAGTTTGAGTTAAGAACTTGGTTATTTACATCCGTTAAGTTAGAGCGAAGTCCTCGGACATTTTGATAATAACATTTTAATGAATCGAATTTAATGATAAAATTAGTTTACCAACACATGTCAAAGATTATTATCAGTAAGCTAGGATAAATTTAAAAGATTCCGAATTTTTAATAAGTTTATAGTCCGATGATTTGCTTTTTCGCATAAAAACTCGACCGTTCTTAATCCAGACGAATTCGTATTTAAGTTCCTTGGCTTTGATTCGTGCTTCTGCATGCAATGCCTTTGTGGCCGGTGGCAAGTGTTCGGCAACGTATATAGGACATTTTTTTCCTCCAATTCCTAAGTGGCTGGTATTAAGTTTGTCCTCGTTGCATTTTGCTTGCTTGTTAAAAGCTATTGTAGCTGCAAGAAAAGTATCTCGGATTCTTTGGCTACTGAATTTGACTATTACAGAGCGTGGTCGAGGGCTCTCCTTATTGAACTTCATTATTCGGCTGCAACTCTGTATGTCAGTGTCAGATATGTTACATTTAACGGTTGCGGCCATTGTTTTACTGTCGAGACAATATTTTCGGATCGATGTTCGGGAATGCATTGAATTTCTAGGTTACTGGCTCTGGATTGATTTTCAAGTAATGTAAGTCTCGTTTTCAGATCGCCTACTGTGGCCTGTAAAATTTTATTATCAGATTGTAGCGACTTAATCACTTCGTTTTTGGCCGAAAGGTCATTTTTAATACTTTCGTATTGGTCTTCAAGAAAATTGATTGAAGCCAGAACTTCATTAGTTTTTGCGGTAAATTCATCGAGTATACTTTTCTTGAACACGTCCAGCAGCGATTTCATGTCTTCTCTGACTATAGACCGAACGTTATCAAGATCTAGTTCTGCCGTAGTAGTAGGTACCTTTATTTTTCGTTCGCTATCCTTTACGCGACGAGTGACGTTGCAGCTTAAGATAAATAAAATATGCTTAGGATAAATAAAATATGTTTTGGTCTTTCTAAATTATCTTTCTAAAGGTTTAATAATAGGCCGTTTGTAATATTTTGGTGTGATCCTCTTAGTTAGAACCCTTATTTACGTTGTGTTTGTTTAGTAACTTAGTTCTTTTAGGTGTCTTTTGGAAGAATGAATATTCGCTAGAGCAATTGAAAGCTGTTGGTAGTGCCTTATAAGCTAAGTGAACCCCGTTCACGAAGACAGCGCTCGAGAAAGGTTAAGAACATAAAACGTCCCAATTCCGCTTGTATCAGGTTTATATTATTAACTTATTATTATTTATCCCTTCCCGCTCGGAAAAGGCTCAAAATATATTTATACAAAATACCCGACACAAGGGCTTCGCTCTCCACGCCATGCACGGTGAGCGCCAACCATTTTGATGCACTCCCCCCGCAGGGAAAGCTAATTCGGGAACTGGACCGTAGTCCACAGCAAAATAACTGGCGAACCAGTAAAAGAGGCTTGGCCCCTTGCTAGTGCGTAAGCACAAACATCGACCGAAGTCGCGTATGTCAATGCGTGTAAACGCCAAACAGAATACGAACGAATCCAGCCACAGTGAATGTACGTCACACGGTTTAGGCAAATAGGCACACTGGCCGTAAACCCTCCGTGAGCGCTACCACCTGCCAGACCGCCGCTCCTGCAGACGTGATGTAAGTGTATGGCATCACCACCAATTGCATGATCAGCACGGCTACTAGCCGCAGAGCGTGTCATGAGTCTACCGCTCACCTCAAGGGAATGGGGTCCCACGTTGTGCGGCTTTCGGCCGCAGCCTTGAGAGTCTCCTCAGATCCTCCCGCCAGCTACCACCCGCATGAGTTCGACACATATGCTCCACCAACCAATACAACGGCAGATATAGCCAAAAGGCAGTTATAAGATAAGAGTAATAATTCGCCATCAGAAAGGGTTTGTGTCACTAACGTTGAGTAAATGCATTTTCGATCATGTTTGTCTCACCCACCGACAAGTTGCCTTCAATCATTCAAAGATGGGAAAGTTACAGAGATATAATATTATGTTGTTATATAAAACATCGTGGAGGTCAGACAGTCTGCAGCCCCGTAATGAAGGGACCCGACTTGGGCAAAGCTACTCAGGCGTGAGTCAATCCAAGACGCAGAGAGCGACATTGAGAATAGCGTCCCACCAAACAACCATCGCAGAGACGCAATGCTGCAGAACGCAACAAGCATCAATACGACTATCGTCGGGCTTACACCATTCCAAGGTCCCCCATACATCCCAGCAAACATCACCACCCGCATACCTCCATCGACCAGAACCACAAGAGTGCCTCGAATCAGGCGCAGCAAGCACACCCGCAGATCCATCAAAAGACGCAATACCACAAGGAACAGTAAGCATCAATGCAACTATCATACTGATGGCGCCCCCTCACAACACACCCACATGACCCCTATCGATTTTGGTAACAAAGTTTGTAATGTTGTTATATAAAAAATATAACCAACGTATCATAGTAGCACGCTACTAAGACGCCAATGATCAAAACTCCACGTATCATAGCGCTAATGCACTAAGACATGAAGTTGAGTATGCCTGTTACACTTAAAAGTACTACCAAACACACTCATCATCCCAATCCGAAAGATAGACGACGCATCGCTATGCGCTACGACGTCGCCCACAAACGGTATGGGTGTGCGATGTCCACGGGAAAGCCGTATTGCTACAACAAACTCGCTTACCACCGGCACTAAGATGTTATTTGTTTACCTCCATCGACCAGAACCACAAGAATGCGTCGAATCAGGCGCAGCACACCCGCAGATCCATCACAAGACGCAATACCGCAAGTAGCAGTAAGCATCAATGCAACTATCATACGGATGGCGCCCCCTCACAACACACCCACATGACCCCTATCGATTTTGGTAACAAAGTTTTTATTGTTGTTATATAAAAAATATCACCAACGTATCATAGTAGTACGCTACTAAGACGCCAATGAACAAAACTCCACGTATCATAGCGCTGATGCACTAAGACATGAAGTAGAGTATGCTTGTTACACTTAAAAGTGCTATCAAACACACTCATCCCAATCCGAAAGATAGACGACGCATCGCTATGCGCTACGACGTCGCCCACAAACGGTATGGGTGTGCGATGTCCACGGGAAAGCCGTATTGTTACAACAAACCCGCTTACCACTGGCACTAAGATGATATGTCTAGGACACATCGGTTAGCGAGTCCAAGTTTACCTCGGACCAATTGCTCGTGAAGCAGCACACACGCCACCATAATATTCCTTTTCAAGTCCCTAATAAGGACTAGTCATTTTGCTACAGTACTAGGAGCAGTCGGTCACCCGACTACTCCATACAATGCTTATGCATCAAGGAGACCTTCAATAATAATGCTTTTGTATCATAGACCTTACTTTCATAAGTCATTCATATATAGGGTTCGAACCCACAACCCTACTATTGTAAGGCATATTTATCATGGAGACCTTCTATAGTATTGCTTTTGTATCATAGACCTTACTTTCATAAGTCATTAATATATAGGGTTCGAACCCACGACCCTACTATTGTAATGCAAATTCATCATGGAGACCTTCTATAGTATTGCTTTTGTATCAAAGACCTTACTTTCATAAGTCATTCATATATAGGATGCGAACCCACTACCCTACTATTGTAATTGATATTAATCATAGAGACCTTCTATAGTATTGCTTTTGTATCATAGACCTTACTATCATAAGTCATTAATATATAGGGTTCGAACCCACGACCCTACTGTTGTAATGCATATTCATCATGGAGACCTTCTATAGTATTGCTTTTGTATCATAGACCTTACTATCATAAGTCGAAACCGACGTCGACCCAGAAAAATTAGTTCTAGATATTATTCTTAGAATCGTTAAATACAACTAAAGTTGCCTAAATATGTGTATAAAAATATTTAATAAACTACCTAATGAATTTAAATTATTAAGTGAAAGATTATTTAAGAAACATTTGTTTAATTGGTTAAAAACCGAATGTTATTATGACGTAAAAGATTTTTTAGACTGTAATTAATTAGTATAGTTGATTCTGTATTTGCATGCTATTTACCATTGTTAGCGAAACACGATTGCACTAGACACATTGTAAGATCTTTTTATACCGTGATTCTTGCAAATAAAAATTTATGATTTATGATTTATGAAGAGTTCATGATATTATGGTGAATATAGCGGCGTTTAGCAGCTCGTACTATCTGATTACATCGATTTATGGCAGCTCTGAATTTTGCCCAATTGAGTTCACAACGGTTCTGCTTGAATTTCCTAAACATCTGATCGCGCTTAGACATGGCCTTACGGATATTTTCAGTAATCCATGGCACAGGCGCGCGTTTTAACCTAACCTCACGAATAGGTGCGTGTTTGTCAAATAGCTTATGAATATTACAGTTAAATGTCGTAATCTTGTCATCAATACTCTCTGTATTAAATGTATCACTCCAGTATAAAAGCGAAGCATCATGTTGGAGCGATTCTACATTTACCCTAGCAAAATTACGCAGACGCACTATTACTGGCTTTACTTTGGGAGGTTTGATTTTATAGGAAATGAACAGTAAATCATGTTTCGAAAAACCAGGAGCAGGGAACTGTTAGTGGCACACAACACGTTCTTCTGAGGAGACTAATATCAAATCTAATAAAGTATCCTCAGAGTAAGATTATGATGGGTGGTTTCAAGTGGAAGTTTTGAAAAATTTGCTTTGATTTGATTCAATAATTGAACGCAGTCTACGCGATCTAGGGGTATCACTTAGAAGATTTGTGTTAAAGTCACTCATTAAAATATGATGTTGATAATCAGAGCAAACTAAAAGAATCTCTTCAAATCTCTCTTCAAACCTCTTCAAATTCACATAAATAATTGGAATTAGGTGGACAATAAATTGCACCAAGCATAACCTTATTTCCACCAATAACAATCTCTAAAAAAATGTATTCAAGTGATCCAGTACATTGTAAAGGTGAGGCTGATAAAATTTTGTAATGAATATCACTTCGCAGGTATACTGCTACACCACCTCCTCCTTTATCAATGCGTTGCGAAGTAAAATAAAGCCTGGTAATCCGTAAGAAATAGAAGGCAAAGTTGGGTTTAACCAGGTTTCCGAGATAAGTATCGCGTGGAAGCTTTCATTATTAAAAGTTTCTAAAAGATCATTGTAATGCTGCGGATTACTCTGGGCATTAATGTGACAAACGTTTAAATTTTTATTATAATTATCGAATTTTTGGGTCAGGAGAGAACGAAGTGTAGTTAGTTCAAATTCAGTCAGAAAATGAATAAAAGGAATCAGAATTAGCAGAGGTGAATGAATCGTTATCAGAAACTGCCATGTCACTAAAAATCAGTATATAATATTATATGAAAATAAATTAACATATAAATAACTTATAGAAATAAATATGTGGCCGTGGAAGGAAAAGGGGAGATCTCCCGCCGGGCAAGGTGTTCTGCCCGGGGAGCGGCCAACACTCCGTGTGATAGTTCGGAAATGTTCTATATATGCTGTTTATGATTCGGAATGTTGATAGAGTGATTTAGGCTTCGGTATGTTTCGCTTGAGCGCCGCCATATCACCCCTCTGCTCAGACCAGTGGTCGATAGTGCAGTCCGATTGCCGGTGCGTCCTTAATGCCGGTGGGGAATGCATGTTGTGTGCGTAAGGGCAAGTGACACCGGTGCGAATGATATGCCGATGTGTAATGCATGCCGTACTATGCACTGGCAAGTGATGCCGGTGAGAACGATGTGCCGGAGCAAGGGCCAGAAGTCTGCCTTATAAATCTGCGGTGAGTCGAGACGAAGACAAGTTGGACTGGCTTGCAGGAACTGAAGACTGCAGAAGACGATTCTCAGTAGTGACTGGTAGGGGTTCTTGAGGATATTGATGAAGGCTTGAAGTTGTAGTTTCCGAAGGTTGTTGGTTGCGTGTTCAGATCACGTCGGGGTCACCACTGTGGCCGGTGATAGGTAAAGGGGAGATCTCCCGCCGGGCAAGGTGTTCTGCCCGGGGAGCGGCCAACACTCCGTGTGATAGTTCGGAGATGTTCTATATATGCTGTTTATGATTCGGAATGTTGATAGAGTGATTTAGGCTTCGGTATGTTTCGCTTGAGCGCCGCCACAAATATATAACTTATTTAAGTAAATAAAAATAAATATCTTTATTTTTTATACTATGTTTAATATACGCTGTATTGTAATTTAGATAATGATTTAGATTGCTACCACACCTGCTGGTAGACTGTTTACAAAACGATATTAATAATAAAAAAAAAGAAAAAAAAAATACGTGTGGCACTCGGTGACTGCCGCGGTAAATGCATAGCATTTTTTATCAACTTATGCAATTATAATTATTTATTTATTTTATTTATGCAGTTAAGTCTTTGATATTAAATCAAGTTACACTAATTGGGCGTGGTGACCGATAAGAAAACAATTTTTTTTCTCTTATTGAATAAATGAGAAGTTAATATTGTTTAAAATATTTTTAATATCTTACAATACATGTAGGTTATTCAGTAATTTTTATCATTGAGTGAGCAGCTAGTGTACACGCATACGTCTAGTCGCACGCACACAAACACCGTGCCGAAGTCTGCCGAACTGAAACGACGTTAGACGATGCACGGCTTTCAACGCCACACCTCCGTGCCCATCGTAGTGGGGAGCGTGAGGTTTTTTTCGTTACGGAATTTCTGGATTCGGTCACCGCGCTCAAGGCCCGCGATAGAAGCTATGCAATAGCTTAAAAATTAGATTAAATAAAAAAAAGAATAAAAAAAATCAAATCACTTTGGTCATAAAACTATCAGAAAAGGTTAGTATAAAATGCAACAAAAGTTGTTCTTATGCAAATATGTTATAAAACAAAAATATTAAATGATGAAACACCACCAATTAAAATATTCCATAATGCTTAACGTAACCTTAGATACACACACTTAAGGTTGCTAATTACTTAAACTAAAAGTTGTTTACCAACTCTGAGCGGCCAGCGAATGAGAACAATGCAATGCGTTCACAGTACAGAAAAAAGTGGCCTGCGCTATTTAAGTTGAACAACCAGTAACCATATGACCTTCTATATATAATGATCAAACAAATTATCGAAACAAATATTTGGTATTAGTGTTTCTTTACCGTACGCCTAGTTCGTGGTACTTCGCTGCGCGTGTTTCCAGGCTCCCTCGAAACCCTGGTTTCTTCCATCACCGGTTGAGGTTCCTGATCACATCTTGCCTTGCTATGTTCACGTACCAGCCGGTTGAGATTCTCATTGCATTGAATACACTGGCGGGAACCATCGGGCAACCTGACGCTGATGAAGCCATTTGAAGACCAAACCTTTTTTATCCCAAATTGTTTTCGAGCTTGCATGAATAAATTCTGCCGATATTTTGTGAAAAACTCGGATAACGTAAACGATGATCCCTTCAGCATAGTCTTCTTGTGCCAGGCAGCAGACCGCATCGAGAAATCAGCAAAGCGAAAAAGTATCGGTCGGTTGTGACCTGTCTTTGCCATACCGAGTCTGTAAGCCGTCCGGGTAGACGATGATGGGAGATTCGTCATGCTCAGGTGTTTCTGAAGAATGTTTACAACAACATTAGGCACATCTTCATCAGCTTTTTCTGGAACACCGCTTAACAAAAGAGTCAACTGACCGACTAATCTCTGCTATTTGTTGGCGAAGCAGGTTGAACATGTCTTGAACAAAGTCCCGAAAAGAAGTAAAATCTTGACCAACCTTCTCAACGGCAACAGCCTTGGAAGAACTGGTATCGAGCTGCTTCTCAAACTCTTCCATACGAGTGATTAACGCTTCCAGGGACCTCTGAGTTTCGGCAATGTCAGCAATTGTGGCCATAGTGATGAACAAAATTCACAAAGTGATTATAGAAACAAAATGTGCTCCAGCAGTGTGGTGCAATGGAAAAAATAAATCTATTGCATTACCAACTTGCTTTACTTTAAAATAATTTACGTGTTTTAATACGTGATAACGTCCCTAAATTAAATGTAAGTAAATAGTTTATTAATTGATTAGTAATTAAAGTAAGACGAACACGTATGCACTTATTTATCACCCACCAGCGAATATACTTTCAATAGTAAAATTATGAAAGACATGGCATTACTCAATTCGTACATTTCAATACAGTGGACACGTTGAGTAGCACTTTAACGAATGTTCGGTGATTTAGCCGAATACTCGGCCGAATACGAATATTCGGTAAAGCTGCCGAATATGCCGAATACCGAATATAAAACGAATATTCGGCCATCCCTATTTTTTATACAGAGTCTGTACTTCTTACTTCTACACTCCATAGTTCATTGATTTATTTTTGTACTAGCTGTTCCCCGCGACTTCGCCCGCATATAATTTAGGATTTGCGACAACTATTTGACATTTTTTTTGCAGGGAATACTAAATTTTTCAAAATAAAAGTAGCCTATGCTACTCCTTATAACATAAGCTATCTGCCAGTGAAAGTCCCGTCAAAATCGGACCAGTTATTTCGGAGAATTGCCAGACAGACAGACAAAATTTTAAAAATTATGTTTTTGTTATAAGTACCATATTCACGTTCATAATTATTTAGTAAAAAGCTGTTACTTTAACAATAGGTACAATCAGACCTTTAATTTTATTTATTTGTATAGATGTATTTTTTTATAAGAGAGGGGCCAAACGGGCATGCGGCTCACCTGATGGTAAGAGATTACCGCCGTTCATGAACAACTGCATCACCAGGGGAGTTGCAGATGCGTTGCCGGCCTTTTAAAATGCAGTAGGCTCTTTTCTTGAAGGTCCCTAAGTCGTATCGGTCCAGAAAAATGGTAGTAGGTAGGTAGTAGTCGATTCCACAAAGAAGTTGTGCGAGGATAAAAACTTCTTCGCAAAGTGGTGGACCGCCAGTCATCCAAATGGAATGGATGGTATCGCGAATTGTTAGTACTAGCGGTAGTAAATGCGTCAAAATATGCAAAGAGATGCAACATCAGTTTGAAGTGTAATGTTAGTCATAACTTGGCTAACATTACATTTCAAAAAGTAAACACGAGTGTAAATGAATTGGCAATAAAGGCTAGAATCCCGAATGCACCTCTTATGTCTATGCCCCTCGAACCCACAGATATCGAAGAAATAAAACGGATTATACTAAGACTAAAAACAAATTGTGCCCCTTGATTTGATTCTGTTACTTCATATTTCCTAAAGAAGTATATTAATGTGCTAATAGCGTATGTTTGTAACTTAAGTTTAGAGCAAGGTGTTTTTCCTGCCATTTGTAAGGAAGCTACAGTTTGTCCCATATACTCCACCCCGTAGTACTCTAAAGATATTGGAAAAGGTCGTAAATAAACAATTAATACGGTACCTTGAAAGAAATAATTTTATTGATAATAATCAATTTGGCTTTCGTTCGGGCAGGTCAACAGAAGATGCCGTATTAAGATTAACATCTCTGGTATCAAAATATCTTAACTTTGGAAAAAAATGTGTAGGTGTTTTCTTGGGCCTACAAAACGCTTTTGATACAGTGTCGATTCCTATATTGCTCAACCGTTTGGAAAACATGGGTATAAGAGGTGTTGTCTACAACTAGTTTAGGGACTACCTATCTGACAGGCGACAACGAGTCAGGATTGACAAGTACGCAAGCAACATTTCCTCTTGCTCTTA
Source organism: Parnassius apollo (assembly GCA_907164705.1). Taxonomy (NCBI): domain Eukaryota; kingdom Metazoa; phylum Arthropoda; class Insecta; order Lepidoptera; family Papilionidae; genus Parnassius; species Parnassius apollo. The sequence continues at coordinate 527,076 of CAJQZP010001449.1, read as the reverse complement.
CGGTGTACCACAGTGGAGTACTTTAGGACTTCGCTCTTTCTTATATATGTAAATGAATTGTGTAAAATCAATATCAAAAATACCGATTTAACTATGTTTGCTGACGATACTGCATTGTATGAGAAACCGTGAATAACAATAACCTCATAAAAACTTACAGAAATTTCTGTAATGCACTTCTTAAAAAAGCAAAACGAAGTTATGAAAAGTCCCTTATACAACAGGCAGGAACAACCAAAAAGAAATTCTGGGATGTAATAAGAAATGTGACATACACCAAGAAAAAAGATGACATGTTACCCAATCCACCCTGCCAAAAACATCCAACTGCTACTGCAAACTCGATTGACGAGTTTTTTGCTGGAGTTGGGAATAAATTAGCTGAGGACCTTAAACTTAAGTTTGGCTCTCCGAAACCACTCCTCACCAACTCGTATATGAGCAATTCACTTTGTTTGCTACCTACATGCGAAGATGAGGCTGGCAAAATAATAATGGGACTGAAGAGCGATTGTGCTGCAGGCATTGATTTAATTTCCGGTTGGCTATTCAAGCAATATAGTGATTTGTTGATACGACCAATAACCTACATTTGTAATGCTGCCCTCGAAACCGTTACATTCCCTAGACTTCTAAAGATCTCGATTATAAAAACCAATTCACAAGGGAGGTGACAGTGACTGCGTTAATAACTATAGACCTATATCAATTCTACCTACTTTATCTAAGATCCTGGAGAAAATCCTAAACAAGAGACTTATTAACTTTCTAAGCTCAATGAAATTAATCTCAAATAATCAATTTGGATTCCGAGCCGGAACGTCAACTGAGGATGCCATTCTTGAGTTAACAAATACATTAATCTCTAGTCTTGATAATGGAAAAAAGAATATAGCAGTCTTTCTTGATTTAGCTAAGGCCTTTGAAGCAGTTTCTGTTCCTCGTTTGTCAAACAAACTCGAAGGAGTAGGTGTACGAGGCGTAGCATTGAATCTATTTGCGAGTTATCTAACCAAACGTAGTCAGAGAGTTAGGCTTGGTGGTTTTCTCAGCAATGAGCTTCCTGTAACCTATGGTGTGCAGCAGGGAAGCATTTTAGGTCAAACGCTGTTTCTCATCTATATTAAAGACCTGTGCGAGATCCAGCTACCTCGAGGCAAAATAGTTACATTTGCGGATGATACAGCTCTTGTTTTTAATGGAGACTCATGGGAGGAAGTCTTTGAACTTGCGCAAAAAGGGTTTAATAGTGTTAACAAATGGTTGGTGGATATCATACTAACTCTTAATGTCACAAAAACAAAATACATGACCTTTGCTCTTTCTGGCTCTATCTTTGCTCACTACTGCGACCCTCTAAATTACATCTCTTGCTTGTGTCCCACACTGGAAAGAGTTGAATTTGTTAAATAACCTAGGAGTCATTGTTGATTCTACTCTCACTTTCAAATTGCACATCGATTCCCTGGTATCTAGACTGAGAAAACTTATTTATATTTTTAAATCCGTCCGAAATATAGCTGATCGTTCTATTATAAAATCTATTTATTACGCTCTTAGTCAATCAATAATCAGCTATTGCATCACAGTATGGGGTGGTGCAGCCAAAAGTCACCTTATAGAAGCTGAGAAAGCTCAACGAGAAATCCTCAAAACGGCAGCTAAACTCCCTTATAGACATGCTACGTCGGAGCTGTACAGGTTATGGAATGTCCTCACCGTTAGGCAAATATTTATTCTAAAAATAATAACCAGAAAGCATTCCCAAGTGGATTACGATCCGAATCTCAGCACCACAAAAAGAAGAAAGGACAAAGTATGTCCTTCAACGACGGTTAAATCCAGCTTAGCCAAGAGACACTATACCTATCTTAGTAATTACTTATATAACAAAATAAATAGGCTGCTATCTATATATCCTCTTCCTGAACACGAGTGTAGAAAAAATACAATAAACTGGCTCAAATCTTTAACATACGAATCCACTGAAAGTTTTTTACATCCTCAACTTTAACATCACGCACATTATATATATAACTATAATATTATTATGTACTTTAATCTAAAATATGTATCTGTATAATTTAATTAATTGGCTTTGTTATATTATCCTTCAATTCATGAAATTTCGATTTTCTCTTAACCAATAAAATGAAAATAATGATGTCTTCAATATGCTATAAAAACGTGTAATTTAAGATATACAATCCGTGAGGAGGGACCTGGTGACCCATAGAACAGGTATTGTTTAATACCTTTATTAGGCACCAGTCTCTCACAAACCAGGGTTCAATACAGTTATAGTTTAACATGTTTGTCATCAATAATACTGTATCTGTTGTAAAATAAGTATAATTTCTATTCTGTTTTTCATGTTGAAACTTGGAATAAAGTTACAAAATGCACAGAAAATGGTCTGAGGTTAGTGACTCATTCTTTTTTTAAAATATTTAAAAATAATCTTCGGAAAAAAACTTAGAAATTATTGAAAGTAAGTTTATTATTTTGCTGCAGGTTTATTTTACATTATGCAGGATAAAATTTAAAACGTAAAAAATCGAAATGGGAGGTTTAATAAACTTACTTAAAAAATCAGATTTGTGAAAAGAAAAGTTGTATTAGTTTATCGTCTTAGATGGTGTTAACTAAGTTTTTGTTTTTGTTATAAGGCTTCAATCACAAAACCGATATTTAAAAAAAGTTGTTGATTTTCAAGAGTTATTAAATGAACTATCTGGAAAACATTTAATAAATTGGGAAAATAAAAAAGTTTTACACTATAATATAATAGTTGAACAAAGTGAACTTTAAACAGACATCTGCTTAAAAATAAAAAGTGACATCTATCTAGGGCTAAATATTTCCCAGAAAGATGTTTTGCTTTAACTTTACATTACTATTCACCGAAAGCTTAATGATATGTGCGAAATATCAATTGATGGCCGACTTGGCTACATAAAAAAAAAGTTAACTGTTTTAAAACTTAGACTAGAGAGTAACCCTGACAAGAAATTTTACTGTATATTAGTGATAGATGAAATGAAAATGAAACAATTGACAGAGTATCATGCAAGTTATAAAAGACATTTTGGCTATATACATAATGCCTTTGGCTGCTAGCATGGTATTCCGTCAATTGCTTAATTTTCATTTCATCCATGACCAAGGTACAATAAATTTTTTTATCAGGGTTACTCTTCGCTCTCAATTTTAATGCCGTCAGCGCTTCTTGAGTAAACCCTGGTCGGCGATCGATGGTAGTGTACCTCTTAGTCAATGTCCGTGGTGCAGGCAAACATGTCCAAAAAGTTTTACGTACATAGCGATAGGCTTTCGGTGAATAATAGTTAAGTGTTAGGCAAAGTAATTCCCAAAATAAAAAAAAATAAAAATATAAATTTCTTTGCAACCTTCCGCTAAATAAATACAATGATGTGTCTTACCTGGATTGAAGAGCACCTCCCGCCCTCCCTCAATTGCATACACTAACTCCGTCACCACTAGTCCCAGCACCACTACTCCCAACACCACTATTCCAGGTAAGCCACACCATCGACGATAATACGACACAATTCAAATACTTACTTACCTAGTCAAATATATATATATATATATATATATATATATATATATATATATATATATATATATATATATATATAAGTATTTGAATTAAATTTGATAGGTTAATGCTTTTGTAAACAATGAAATATTTTTAAGTAGAATAATATTGGTGTCAAAGGTAATAATAAAAATATTTAATCTAAATATAATTACAGCCAAAAATTACGTCCCACATATTCAAGGTTGGTATTGCAGTGTCGGCTAACCTTCTTTTATTGTGAGCTTGGGGTATGAAATATGATTTTTCAAAATGTTCGGAGCAAATGGTACTAGTCCGTTTAGGCATCCAAGATTCATGGTTTCTACAAGCTACAATCTAAGGTTGCCGCCTAAAACTTTGAGTATTAAACCAAAGGAGACGGCATCGCAAGGCGCGAGTTCCGTTTGCGCTGTGTGCACCGCCCCCAAGCGGTAGTGCATACAGCCCGCGCTCCGTCCTCGTGCGGTAGTGCAACCTCTCGCCCGCGCGCCCCGCTCTCCCCGGCTCATACCGGCCGAGCAGACGCTGTCGGTGTGTTCCTTTGTTTTCGCATCGTTCTTGCCCCCTCATTTCGGCGGGGAGGTTCGAGCGCGCTTTGCTTTTATTGTTTTGTTTTATTTTTTTCCTGTTATTGTTTTATTATTGTTATACTGTTACTTTCTTGTTTGTTACTGTTCTTGGAAGATTGTCTCTTGCTCTTCTGAGAGCGAGCCCTTGTTCTTGTCAGAACATAGGGACCCCAGTTTCTGGGAATAGAGCGTCAGTCCTCCCCATCTGCCACCCAAGGCCCTGTTCTTCTCAGAACAGGAACCTCTAGATTCTTAGACTAAAATCGTCACTCCCCTGTCCAAATCAACATGTCTGCCATAGACATGAGCAATTTCGCGAGCCAACTTATGGCCATGGTCGCTCAATTCATCCAAGCTTCAGGCCTACCCATTCAAATCAACGAGACCGCTCTCGTCAACGCCTTTTCTCCCATTGCCCCTAAGGCAAGTGTCCAGCAGTCCGACTCGCCCGCGTCCCCCGACTCCGATATGGAGCACTTGGACACGTCGTCTGTCACCTCCTCCTCCCGGAAGAGGCCTGCCCACAGCTCCACCGGCTCCTCGGAGTCATCCGACTCCGAAGGAACGGTCACCGATTCAGCCCAATTCACGCTAGTGAAATCCAAGCGCGGCCCGAAGCGCGCCGCGACAGCCCGCACATTCCCGCCCCGGCGGCCGACGCCACCGCCCGCGCACCCCCCGCCGCTGCCTCAACCTCCGCAACCCCCATAGTTGCCCCTACCTCCGCAGCCCCAAACGCTGCCCCCTCTCAGTCGCAAATCACTACCGCCAAACCAGCAACCAGCTGCGCTCTCAAACTGGTTAAAAGCCAAGTCCCGTCCCCTGTCTTTCTCAGAGACAAGGCGAAATTCACCAAACTGTCAAAAACCCTCTACGAAAAGGGTTTCAAATATGACCAAGCCACCAATGTCGGCGAGGCCATCAAAATCATGCCGGCGTCTATAGAAGACTTCCGGAACATCACTCGTCACTTCACGGCCGAGCGCGTGTCCTATCACACGTACGCTCTCGCCGAGGAAAGAAAAATAAAAGCAGTCCTCCGCGGAGTTCCTCACGAACTCGCAAACGAGGACATCTTAGATGATTTAAAGTCCCAGGGCTTCCCTGTCGAGGCTGTGCACAAGATGCACAGCAGCAGGGGCGGGAGGTTCAACCTCGCCCTACTCGTACTCTCAAACGTGCCGGAGGCGAAGGCCACCTTCCGCGAGGTACGCACTGTGTGCGGCCTGTCGCGTGTAAGGGTCGAAACCCCACATCGGCGCGGTTACCCAGCGCAGTGCCACCGCTGCCAACTTTATGGGCACGCGGCAGCAAACTGCTCAGCCCCACCCAGGTGCATTAAGTGCCCAGAACCCCATCACCCGAAAGAGTGCCCTCGGCCCAAAAATGCCGAATCCCCACCCGCATGTGTCCTATGCGGACAAACAGGCCACCCGGCCAACTTTAGAGGCTGCCCTCGCGCTCCTCGCCCACTTCTGAACTACAAAGCTCCACCTCAAATCAATGACCAAACTTTCCCGGCTCTTGGAAGCCGCATGCCCCGCCAGGACCAGCCCCTACCACAGCCTCCTCAGGGCTCATCTCAGCCCACACAGGGCATCTATCGGCCCCCTCAGGGCCCCTATTGGCCACCTCAGGGCCCTCCTCGGCCCCTTCTGAGCCTTCTGCTCTCCCAGCCTGTGCCGCTCCCAATAAACCCTTGGTTCCCAAAGGCAATAAATATCCCGCGGCCCTCCGCCGCCCCACAAAAACAGGCAGACCCTATAGTAGATGATCTAAGCCTAGTGTCTAACACTATGAATAACATTAATATAGGGGAAATCTCTATCCTTGCGCGTAAACTGCGCACTGCTCAGTTCCCTCAGGACCGTCTCCTTGCTCTTGCTGAGCACATCGATCTACTAAGGTCGTTGTAAAAACACTATGCCGGAGCCCTCTGCTCCCGCAATATCGCACGGTCGTATCAAACCAAAGGGTTTGTCGCTTGTTTCGTTCAATATCCGCGGTTTGCGAAATAACCTCCCAGAGCTCAGGCTCTTTCTTCGAGATCGCGAAGCCAACCTCCTCCTCCTTCAGGAGCCTCACCTCAGCCCTAAGGTCTCTAAAGGCCTCTCTATTAAAAACTATTCACTTCTTCGTAATGACAGACCCGACCGCAAAGGCGGCGGTACTGCTATTTATTACAAAAAGTCCCTTCATTGCTCCCACATCCCCACTCCGACGCTTACCAGTATGGAAGCCACTATCACTAGATTAGCCATGACTGGACACCAGTCTATCATTATAGCCTCATGCTATATCCCTAACGGAACCCTCCCCGTTAAGAGTGATTTCGAAGCAATCCTTGCATTAGGCGACTCAGTCATTATGTTTGGAGATTTTAGTAGTGGCAGGGTGCTGCTCAATATCACTCAGTCTCTCGACCTGACTGTCTACAGCCCCCTCGCTGTCACCCACTATCCCGACAACATTAACTACGCTCCTGACGTGCTAGACTTTGCTCTAGTTAAAGGAGTCTCCCTCAACCTTAGAGTTGCTAAAACTAGTCTTCCCCTAGATATTAGCAACCTGCTCAAAGCCAAAAAAGCTGCCCTCCGTAGAGCCGCACGCTATCCCACTCCCGAGTATAGACTCGCGGCCCACCGCCTTCAATGCAAACTCCGTTACCGCCTCAAAGACTACAGAGACCTGGAAAGGATTCTCGCATTTCGCATTAAGCGATCTAATTTAATATAATACGTATTACTTGTGAGATACATTGTGGTTTCATGCGATGGCCAAGTCAATCTATATATTTAAAACATAAAAGACTTTTAACATTGATATGGTCACTATAAAATGTTGTTAGGTTAGCTAATTACGTAATAACTTAAAACAGAAGGACCCTTAAGTAGGAACTGAATAAATTAACCGACTTGGTATTACATGGATCTCACAACTTTACGGTACAAGAACTGAGTTGCGAGACTTGTTTTTTTTTACAAGTTATGTTTTTAATTGCATTATATTTAGATTAAATATTTTATTATTACCTTTGCCACCAATATTATTCCATTTGAATATATTTTAGAATTTCCATAAATTTACAAAAGCATTAATCTATCAAATTTAATTCATATATATATATATATATATATATATATATATATATATATATATATATATATATAGATAATATAATTTTATATATATATATATATATATATATAATAAGATCTTTTGACTTACATAAGTAAATTATTTATTTTAGGCTGATCGTAGTGCTTGTACAACATCGTCTATATCGAAAAAAAAGAAAGCTGGATGTTTCCGAAAATTCCATTAAAGTAAAAAGTAAAGTTACAGCCTATATACGTCCCACTGCTGGGCACAGGCCTCCCCTCACTTCTGAGAGGGTTTTAGGGCAAGGAAGTATTTTCCTTCACCGCCGAGCACGTGGTAAATCAGCACTTAAAATTGCAATTTACAATTTAATTGGTGCTGGCGGGGATCGAACCCGGGTTACTCGCGTTCCGTAATATTTACAGCGAGCTTTAGCCATCTGAGCTACCACGGCTCTAAAATTCCATTAGTTGTCTCGAAAGTCACAATTCGAAGAAAATTTCAGCCCCACTGCAAGTACGAGCCAACACTTAGAAGATACGCTAAGGAAAATTAAACTAAAAAAATGCCTTGACATAAAAAACAATAGCATAAAAAGGCTTCAATCGCAAAACGGTATTTAAAGAAAAAGTTACAAGTTTACAAGAAATACTAGATTCTCTGACAGAGACATCTTTGATAAATAAAGAAAACTAACAGGTCCTAGAAAAGATAGGAATTGAAGAAAGCGAACTCTTAAAGAGACAATTACTTAAAAAGTAAGACTGGAAAACTGCCCAGAACTAAATATTCCTCAGTGAAAAGGAACCAGACAAACGTTAACTAAGAAACAGAAGGGAGGAATCGAGGCTTCTCTCGATCCGGCCTCCTATAACGCCTACGTTGGGTTCGGGAACAACGTGTGTGATCTCCGCAACGGAGTAACACACAAGGGCGATAACCTCTTCCTTTTTAGAAAATAGGTTCAGGCGGGGATTACGGGTCTTCCGAAGTCGTCCCGGTCCCAACGCCTTAATTATTCGATGTGGACTGTATTATTTTGAGGGAAGAATTCCTTGGGAATAAAACAGCAATTATCTTCAAACCGTTCCGTGAGAGAGTAATTACATTTCCCTATCACTTCCCTACACTTTTTCTTTCTTCTTCTTATTGACTGCTGGTCTTGCATTTTTCCCGAAGTTTCTCCGAACTTCCCCGAACTTTCCCGAAGGATTTCCGAACTTTCCCGAAGGATTCCCGAACGAATTGCAGCCAGTTTGTCGTCTGATTGCACCGAGATGCAATACAGGTATCGGGCCTCGGGGTGTACCCCATTGTCCGGGTTTCCTCATGCCCCATTACTATGGGGCAGTCATTTTCTTCACCCACTATGTTGTAGGTGGTTTTTTCCTAACCGGAGTGTCCGTAAGTGGATAGTATTTTTCCATAGTCATTTACCCGACTATGGAAAAATGGGAGGTTGTCTTGGTAGTTTTTTCCGTAGTTATCCTACTACGGAAAATAAGAGGTTATCCGGTTGAAAGTCAAAGTTGGCCTTTCAGCGGCAGCCTTTCAGAGAGGAGTTCTCTTGGAAGAGGTCGCCCGTCCGGTGGCCGAGTGTGCAACGGCGCGAAGCCGTTGAGGTGTTCGTGTGGCCCGTTGTCGGCACGGTCGAACATACCGCGCGCCATCCGGGCCACGAAGTCGGTGATACTCTCGACTTTTAAGTCGGCCGCTATTACGTCGTTCCGGACGTAACGACCTGCTCCGACAATCGTCCTTAATGTCAGATTCTGCTGAGCCTGCAGTCGCCGCCTCTGGGTTATGCTCAGGAGCGCGTACCAGGCCGGAGCAGCGTAGGTGGTAATAGTCCGGATATACATCTTGTATATCCGGATCTTAGTCTTCAATGGTAATTTGGATGCCAGGACCGGACGGAGCATCGCCCGCGCACATCTGGCTTTGCGGACGACGAAGTCGACGTGCGCAGTCATGCGCAGCGCCCGGTCGATCCGGCACCCAAGGTAAGTCACGGCCTTCTCATACGCTATCTCCTGGCCGTTGAGAGTCAATGGTGGTGGTAAAATCCTGAGGCAACGAGTGAGTAGAGCGGTTGTCTTACCAACGTTGACAACCATCCTCCACTCATTTAGCTAAGGTGGCAGCAGGTCCAGCAGACGCTGCATTTTGGCAGTGGCTATATGGGCTCTTCTGGACGATGTGAAATAGGCGCTATCGTCCGCAAATAGCGCCAGCTCAACGTCGTCCTCCCATTCTTGCAGCCTGCCTGCCAATGTAGGAATATCGTTGGTATAAGCCGCGTACAGGACTGGAGACAAACAGCTGCCCTGTGGAACGCCGGCTCTGATGGATTTTGTTGCGGACTCGGCGTTCTCTATGCAGACGTAAAACTTCCTGTCTTCCAGGAAGGACGCCATTAACCGCAACATAGCAGGGGGGACACTGGTCTGCTCGTGTAATTTATATAATAATCCGGAGTGCCACACCCGGTCGAACGCCTTCTCGATGTCGAGAAAGACGCCCAACGATATGCGGCCGCGGTTGTACTCTGCCGCAAGCAGGTGCAGCACTCTAGTCAGCTGTGTGACTGTAGAGTGACCCCTCCTGAATCCGTGTTGCTCCGCCCGAAGTTGGATGCACGGACGGAGATGTCTTAGCAGCAATCTTTCAAACAGTTTAGCTATGTGTGGTAATAGCGTAATCGGCCTGTAGCTGGAAGCTTTACGCCTGTCCTTCCCGGGTTTCGGCAAGACGATAATTTTGCCTTTTTTCCATTCCTCCGGGAAGTGGGATGTCCGCAATATCCCATTGTAGAGTCGACCAATCTCTACTAGGACTCTGTTAGGCAGCTGTCGGAGTGCAGCGTTGGTAATCCTATCGTGCCCAGGGCGCCTTCCTCGGTTGCAGGCGGGTTACTGTCCTCCGCAGTTCAGCGGGGGGAGATGAACCACTCTTCTGCAAGAGGTGGCGCGGGCGACGACAGGAACTCCTGCACGCGACTCTCCTTCCGGGCATGAAGCTCCATGAACTCCGCACTCGCTGGGTTTGGCATAAATTGCCCCTCGAAGTGCTCTCCCAGGATATCCGCTCTGCCCTTGGCATCATAGCAACGTTCGCCCACACTGTTGGTCAGTGGGCAAACGGGAGGTCTAGTTTTGGTCAGCTGTCGGTTCAGTTTATAGAGCGACGCATCATGCTCATCCGCCTTCCATATGCGCCGCTCCCAGGCCTCCCCTCTGTAGGCCTGAACTGCCACCGACAGCTCCTCCGATACGGTGTTTAATTGCGTTTTTAATCTAGGACAGCGAGTACGCGCCCAAAGCTTTCTCAGCGCTCTTTTGCGCTTGATCTGCACGCTTATCTCACGCGGCAGATCGTCACGCCTTGCTGTTATCGGGACGATCGTAGAGGCCGCGTTGAGGGCCTCTTGGATGTTTTTAGTAATTCTAGTAGCAGCGGCCTCTACGTCGTCCGCTGTGCTTATAGGCATGTGTGCTGGAGGTCTCGCTTGCAGGTGTTGTGCATAGCGCCTCCAGTCGACACGTGTCTTGGTTGCTCTGGGCGGCGTAGTCACCGCCTTTGTGCCAAGGGTTATCAGAATCGGGAGGTGCTGTGAGCTCAGGTCGTATAGCACCTCTACCACTATGGGTAGTTGATGTTCCTGGAGAGCACGATGTCCAATACATCCGGATAGCTCCGTGGGTTGGACGGGATGTGCGTTGGCTCCTCGGGACCTAAAACGTCATAGTTGTTGTTTTCTGCATCTTCATAAAGTTCACGACCCGGCGGGGTGATCACTCTGGACCCCCACGCCGGGTGTTTGGCGTTTAGGTCCCCGGCGACGATAGTGGGCGTGTCGCCTTCCATTATTGTCCGGATGTCTGAGGGGCAAAATGGAGTCCCTGGCGGGCGATATGCTGCGTAGATCCTAAGTTCCTCGCCCGCCGCCTCCATTTTTATGCCGATAGAACGCATTGACTGGTATGGTGGTAATTCCAGTTCCTGATGGACGATGTCCCTCCTCACCAGAACTGCCGTCCCTCTATAGGCAGCCCCTTGAGCAGTGACCTCGTCCCTTCTGTACAGGTGGTAGTTGGGCAGCTTTATGTGCGTCCTTGGATTGAGCTTCGTCTCTCCCAGCAAGATGACGTGCAGATCCTGTTGCTGGGCAACTGTGCGGAGTTCATGCAGCTTCTGCTGTATACCGTCCGCGTTCCAGTATAGGAGGCGCAGGTTACTCTCCTCCGTAGTGCCGGGCTAGGTTTGCCAGCGCCTTCATGATGGCTGTGATTGGGTCTGTCCCGGTCCTGATGTCTGTCAGTACTTGCATGCCGACCTCGATGGCAATACCAACCAGACACTGGATTGCGTCTGCTGTTTCGAGGCCGGCAGTAGGTGTTCTCCTATTAGAAGGCGTTGGCAATTATCTCGGGCGTTGGGTGTCCTGGGTTTGATCACTGTGTGTTTGGGTAGGGCGCGCTCTTCCAGTAGAGCGGGCTCTGCGCTCTGCCCTTTCCGGCACTCTACCCATACTCCTGGTTCTCTCCCTGGTAACCTGCGCCTGTGAGGCTACTGGTGCAGTTGGTGTCCTCCTCTCCCGCCTCCTCTTCTTAGAGGGTTGCCGTTCTGTGGCAGGATTGGCGGGGGGCTGTAGAGTCGCCCCGGTGGTTGCCCTTATCTCTGCGGGTTCCACCGTTTCTTTCGGTGTAACGGGTGGGGGGGGCGGGTTGCCTGCCCTTCCCAGTGATAGTGGCCCACCCGTCTTGCTGAATGGTTACAGCTTTCGGGCGACTCTGGGGGGGCTTTTTAGGGGCTTCCGGGAGTAGCCCCGGCAAAGTTATCTCCTAGCAGTCCTCCTTAGGACTGGACAGCGGCGGTCATTTGCCGTGTGGTTTTTACCACAGTTGGCACATGTAGGTTGTTCCTCTCTACCCCAAGGGCAAAGGCTTGCAATGTGCTCCCCGGCACAGCGCACGCATCTCACTGGCCTGAAGCAGTTTGCTGATGCATGTCCGAAGGCCTGGCAGCGGTGGCATTGCGCCGGTCCTGCTTTCCTTTGCCAGGCCTCGATGACTACTCCTCTCATAAAGAGGAGTTCGTCGATTTTGTATAGTTCCTGGAGCTGCTCCAGGCTCAGGTGGTCGAACTGGGCAAAGTAGATGCAGCCAGGTCTGCTTCTACGCGGTGGGATTGCTTTAACATATTTGACGGGGAAGCCTTTTGCCCTAATAGCCTCCTCTATGTCCTTGGTGTCCGTGCCCATTGGTAGACCCCGGATGCCCACTTTAGTGGACTTGTCCTCCTCCGGGGTATAGCAATACCACGACAATGTTGGTACTTCCTTAGTCAGCTCAATCATGTAGCGTTGGACTGTCCTGAACTCATTCGCGCTTTGCGGAGTGAACCTCACGCCTTTCCCGAATGGACGGGCATTTAAGGGGTGGCCCAACATTCTGTTGAGCTCCTTAAAATGCCTCGTCCAATCCGGTAGGCATTCAGCCACTATGGGCGGGTAGCGGGTCTTGTCTTGGTCGGCAGGCTTCTCGGTTGGCACTGCCGCCGGAGGTGGTCGCGGTACTGCTGGTGCAGCTACCATATGGGCATAACTGGTAGATGGCCGTTGGCCATCGTCCTGTGGAAGCCCGGACGGATTGGTCGTTGCCGCCGGCGAGGACCGGCCGGCGGATGCAGCGAGGGTGGCATATGTAGTGGACCCCCAACTGTAGGATTCTTCACCCCCCTGCTCATACTGGGCCGAGTCTCGGCTTCGTCGATCCGGAGATATGGAGCGGGGGGGGAGGAGTTGCGGTGGCGATGGTGATTTGGGTGGTGATCTTAACACCTTCTTCGGCGTCACCCGATGGTGGAAATCGTCATCCTCCTCCGATGTGGACGGTGCTTCATCGGAGGACAGTTGGGAGCCTATCCTTTGCCTCTTTTCAAATAAGGAGGTTTCAGTCTCCGGTGGTGTGTGGCGTCTAGCCGTTTTCACTGCCCGCTGCTGTTGGGGCGATGGTTCTTGCCTGACCGTATGCTCAGATACGGCCGGCGTGAGCGCGACGCCCGGTGCGGGCTCTTTCCGTGGCGAGACGGGTTTACGTTGGGGGATCTGTGAAAAGGAGGACACGAACCTCGTGCGTTCCGGGTTCGACAGATCCCTCACAACCAGTGGTCGATCCAACACACCTTTTCTTTTGTCTGGTGGTTTTCTTTTTGAAGGAGGTGGCTCCCCCTTATCTCTACCTGACATGTTACTACCCTAACAACGTCAGTCGAACTCTAAAAGGCCCTATCTAAACTATGGTGATAAAAGTTTATGGCTATCAACACTCTGGGCACTGCCTACCCCTTTTGTACACCAAAAGGGTTGGGGGAAGTGCAACGGTGGCACTTTATGACGCGACTAGGCACAAGATGCTCGGAGCGCATAAAGTGCCCAAGAATCACCTAGGGGCCGGTGACCTCGACGCCTCACGGAATCACGGGACTCAACGTTCGGCGGAGTATGTCGTACCGGCGGTCATTTACAGCCACTGCTAACTGCAAACAACGCACACCTAGGAGATCCTAACGAATTTCTAACACTAACGAATTGCAAGAAAACTCGTTTACTGAGCTACCCCAGAGCTATACGCGAAAGTGAGCCGCGCCATTTGTGCGCTTGCGCAACTCAATTACATCAATTTGTACTATCACTCTCTCACGGTTTGCTCAATAACTTTATTTGTATAAGACATACATTTATACAATTTACTTATAAAGATAGCACGAAAAAATATCTATACTACGATATACATTACATTTTTATATCACAAAAAACCTTTTATTTATTTAACAAAATATGCTTATTTTACTCACATGTTCAAAGTTGGAATTTCTTAAATATTTAACATAGAAAGTTAAAACAATGTTTTCCACTTGAAATTATACATATCGTAACCAATACAATAGTTTAATTTACATTTTCTATATACATTTCACTATTAAACCACTTTTAAATTTCTTATACAAAACTATCATTATTTCACTTATTCACAGGAATTTTCACATAAAAATAACACAGAATTCACCTCTTTTACACGTACAATCAATCTGAAATGTTTTACAAGTCATTTTTACATAAATTGCTGAAATTGCAAATATTTAAATTTCTACATATTTGGCCTCCTAAGTACGTGGCTAGCGTGCGTCTATGAACTCAAACTATTTGAACAACTAACTTTTGCACGGCTATCGACTATCAGTAAAAATGGAAAGTCTAATATCTAAAACTACCTCTAATCAGATTCTTATCAGTTATCATGTTTCTTATCAAACAATATAAGTGAATGTTTTCATAAATCAATCATAGAAAATAGGCATTTGTTTTCATACAAAAAATATCAAACTCATATAAGACAATACTTATGCAATTAATTTCCATTAATTCTACTTATGCACAGCGATCATCTCGACCGGGGAACAAATCCGGTAACATAATTTATATCTTAAAATTCCCTATATGAATTTATTAAGAGATATTACTAAGAAAACGATAAACTATTCCGGCCTGGGAGTCGAACCCAAGACCTTCATATCATTAATTCGATATTTCTTTAAAATTCAACTAAGCATTTTCTTATCGGAATATTGTTGCTTGATAATTTGCTTTTTAGAAGCTATTCGTAATCGGTTAACTAATAAATTGAAATATTCTTATAGGCGCGTCGCCAACAATCTCCCCCCCGTGCATCAGCACCATCATTTGGGAGGCGTCGCGGGTACCAGGACTATTATTCTGGATGTAGGTCTCCTCAAGATACCTGTGCTAGTAATGACGTCAACCACTCTAGTGTGACCGTCTGGTCCCGGTAGCGTCCTACTAATCTTGCCTTTCGGCCACGTATTTCGTGGCAATGAATGATCTATTATCAAGACAATATCACCTTCTTTAGGCTCCATAAACTTTCCGTTATTACCTGTTCGAGGTATTAAAGTAGGCATGTATTCTTTTAGCCATCTTGTCCAAAAATGGTCGGCTAACCTTTGTGCAGATTTCCAATTGAGTTGACCCGTCAGATGTTGCTTTAAAAATAATCTAGGTGGTCCATCACCACATGAGCGTCCCAGAAGAAAATGATTGGTTGTCAAACCCTCTTCAGGACTATCCATACTGAATGTTACCAAAGGTCTGGAATTTACAGTATGCTCTGCTTCCAAAAGCAACGTATGCAGAACCTCCTCTCGCGGGCTTCTTTCTTTGAGCGTAGCGGTCAACGCAATTTGAATTGATCTTACTAACCTCTCCCAGGCGCCACGCATGTGCGGTGCTCCCGGAGGTATAAATTTCCATTTAATATATTTTTTAAATGACTCATTTTTCATGCCCTCATAGTATTCTTCGCATGCTTTCAATAATTCTTTATTCGCAGCTTTGAAATTTGTCCCGTTATCGCTGTATATAACGGCTGGTTTTCCTCTTCTGGCGATAAATCGCCTCAATGCCATTATCATTGACGCTGGTGTCAATGAGGCTGCTAATTCCAGATGTACTGCTCTGGTGGTCAGACACGTGAATAAAACACCCCAAAGTTTTTCGTGTCGCCTTCCTATAGTCACACTCATAGGTCCGAAATAATCTACGGCTGAGCATGTAAAAGGTGGTTCATTGTGAGCTATTCTCTCCAGAGGAAATTTCCTTGTGGCACGTTCTGCGGTTTTGACCTGTATGTCCTGCACCACTGACAATGATGTGACACACTTCGTACTACATTACGCAGGTTCAAGACATAAAATTTTTGGTTCACCTCGTTCATCACCGTCTGGTGATTGGCATGTCCAAAATGATGATGAACTTCTCTAATCATCATTTTAACGATTTCGTCTTTACCGTCTAATACGACAGGTTTTCTACTTTCCTCGGTCAAATTAGACTTAAAAGGTAAACGGCCATTTAAACGGAGTAAGTTATCTTCTCCTATTTCCTTCCATAGATAATTTACTTAAGCGTGAACTTCTTTCAACGCTTTTGCCTGCTTTCAAGCATTTTATTTCCAAATGAAAACACTCGTCTTGAACGAACTTCCAAATTAATAATTCAGCTTTTTTCAAGAGCGCTATGTCCAACGCGCTATCGGGTCCTTTAACCGACTTTGCTAAAACTTCGTTAAAACACATAACCGACTTTTCGGCTGCGTTGTCGGGTCCTTTAACCGATTTTTTTAAACTCTTGAATTTTTCTACCGCTTGTAAGGTGCGTATAGTTGCCCTAAGGAATTTCTTAAAGCTGCTAAATCGTCCGTAGTCGGGTAGACTTAACGGTTCTTGCTTTTTCAGCGCATTTACGCCTTTTGGCGATTTTTCTTCACCTGTTTCTAAGCTATTTATGGTGTCCACTTGTTTGGGCCATAAATCAGGACTTTTCCTGAGGAATTCAGGTCCTTGAAACTAGCGATGACTTACATCGAAGGTGGAAGGAAAATTTCTAGTGGCGTCGTCTGCCACGTTTTGTGACGTTGGAACCCATCGCCATTCACATGGTTTACTGAGATCTTCGATCACAGCCAATCGATGAGCAATGAATGGTTTAAAAGCGCGAGGATCTGACTTAATCCACGCTAACACTGTACGTGAGTCCGTCCAAAATACTCTCTCGGATATCTCGTACTTGCTCTCTTCAATAACTGATGCAGCTAATCTGCTGCCCATAAGAGCTGCTTGCAATTCAAGCCTTGGAATAGAAATTGGTTTCAGCGACGCTACTCTTGCCTTTGCGGCGATCAGCGTAATCCGCCTTTCTCCTAGCTCGTCCGTGGTGACGTAATACACCGCGGCAGCGTATGCTTTTTCACTAGCATCTGTGAAGGTGTGTAATTCTCCCTTGCCGACGCCTTCAGCAACGGGTCTAAGTACTTCTAAATGACCTAATTTCTTCACTTCCGATATCCATTTACAAAATAACACGTGTAATTCGTGTGTAACTTCTTCATCCCAAGAGATGCCTGTCCTCCATACTTGCTGGATCAGCGACTTCCCTTGAATCGTTATGGGTGATGCGAGTCACAAAGGATCGAAGACCGACATCACAGTACTAGTTATCTCCCTCTTCGTAGGCGGTCGTAAACCTTCCATCACCTCTTCCGGTGTGTTACGAAGACTTATGGAGAAACTTATTATATCCCGTTTGATATTCCAGATCAAACCTAAAGTGCGTTCTGTGTGCTCCTTATCTCCCAGTGAAGCACTGTCGCTCTTATATTTATTTTCCATTTTACATAAAACTTCGGGTCGGTTGCTAGCCCATCCCCTCAGTTGGAAAGAAGCACGTTTATGTAATTCATACATATCGTTTACTATCCTTTCGGCCGTCGTCACGTCGGGAAATGCCTGTAGATAGTCATCCATATAAAAATTGCTTTCCGTAGCGGAAGCTGCTTCTGGATAGATATGTGCGTTATCCTGCGCATTCTTATTCTTCACATACATAGCGATGCATGGTGATGATGCCGCTCCAAATATGAGTGACGTCATTCTATACTCTTCCGGTGGCACGTCACGCTTGTGCCGCCATAAGAATCGAAGGCTATCCCTGCCTTTTTCCCAGATTTTCACTTGCAGGAACATTTCTTTAATGTCTGCCATCACTGCCACGCTTCCTTCTCTGAATCGTAGCAGAACGCCAAATAACGACTTCAATAAGTCTGGTCCGGTTAACAATGCATCATTAAGACAACGTCCGCCCGTCCTAGCGGCGGCGTCGAAAACTATTCTTATTTTCCTTTTTTGTGGATGAGTCACTGCGAAGTGAGGAAGATACCACGTGCGTGGGGAAATGGAAATATGGTTCGCTTTCTCTGCGTAACCGTTAACAATGAGATTTTCAATTTCCTTCTCATATTCTTTTTTCAACTCGCTATTTTTATCGAGCTTCTTTTCGATATTAAACAGGCGACTTTCAACCTGCGCTCTATTCGACGGTATGCACTCATTATCTGTGCGCCATAACAAAGCAGTCTCGTACCTATTATTAGGTATACGACGTACCGTTTTGCTCAAAATATTTAAAGCTCGTTCTTCTGGGTCGTTCGCGGGCTTTCGCGCAGACACTCCCAGAGATTCCAAACTAAAATAATCTTTGATCAACTTATCCATGTCCTCCTCCTTCTTGGTGGAAATGTAGTTAACAATCTTGATTGGTTTGATGTCACCCGATATGTAAGCATGTAAAACCCATCCAAGTTTAGTGAGCGATGCTACAGGTAGGTTCTTACTTCCTGAAATTAATTCACGAGTAACTATGAGATGCCAATTGTCCTGGCCAATTAATATGGTAGGTCTGGACCTCTCATAAATCAACTCGTCCTTAATCGGTGTCAAATGAGAACACTGTTGCAATAATTCTCGGCTTACTGACCGCGGAGAAAGGTTAAGTGACTTAATTGTTTGTACACTTATCTCTTCTAAGTCGTTCGAGTAAATGCCTTTTATCTTAACGTTTAAGCGATACGAACTGTCGTCGTTAATTCGCTTACCTCCCACGGCTTCAATACGTATTTCTTCTTTACGTCCGCGAGGCGCTAACTTCTGAGCCATCCACTCCTCTATGAGTGTCATGGTTGATCCTTCATCCAGAAGAGCTGTGGTCTTGACCTTTCCTTTAGGTCCATACAACTCGACCGGTATAATCTTTAAGTATGCACATGCCAGTTGCCAGCATTCACTGTACTAACAGTTGTAATTTGAGCCTCTTACCCCCCTCATCCCCTCGCGGCGAGGTATTTTCATTGGGGTATCGGTGTAGCATTCCATGATGTGACATTCTACATCCCTTTACACCACATTTTTTCCCTTTGCACTCTAACCTCATATGGTTAGGTGACAAACATTGAAAACATACTTTCGCTTTTTTAACCACTTCCCATTTCTCGCGATTATTCATGTCCTTAAACTTGTAACAACTCACTATAGAGTGCTCCTTGTTACATATAACACACTTATGTGTTACCCGACTTACAGGCTTATCCTGGGTTATCATAACCACTTGTCGGTTGTGCCCTTTATTATTTCGGCGTTCTAGACGCTCGCTCGTATTACTTCGGCGCTCATAGCGCTCGCTCTTGAAACGGTTGCGTACAGACCCCTTTGCGGTGTGTACAGTTTGTTTCCTGAATTCAGGACGCTTCCGTTTTTCAGGCACATTTTCATTGCTTAAGGACGTTCCAAATTGTTCACCATCTTCTGTAACTCTGGCTTCAAAGGATGCTGAGCTCGATATTCAAACCATTTAAATTTAATCATAGTTCCAAGTTTTTCGACTATACGGTTTACTAACTCCGGTGAGTATAAATACTGTGGTTGATTCAATGCTTGTTTTGTGGCAACCACGTTCGTAATACGACTTGTAAAAGATCCTATATTCCGGCAATCTTCTGCCAATCTTGGCATACGTCTTACATTCTCGATTTCGGCTAAAATGAGCATCTCAACCCTACCGAATCTTCTTTTGAGAGCGTTCATTATTTCTTTAGATTCACACAAAGTAAACAACAACGACTTAACCGCTTCCTTAGCGGTGCCCTTTAATGCCCTCCTAAGGCGTGCGACATTCTGCACCCCTGAAAATTGGCTTCTCGTGTCTTCAAACACCGTTTTGAAAACTATCCATTCACCCGGGTCTCCATCGAACACCGGTAATTCCTGGAGGAAATGAAGCTGGGAAGACTTATCTTTACCCGCTATCTTTATTGCACTCACAATCGCTTCGGTCAATTCTGACACCTCACTCGCATGTGTTTTCTGTGCATTTCCTTGGTTGCGCTCGATCTCCGCCCCTTTGCGGCGTGATCCTTTACACGCTTCCTTATCAGTAATATCGGGTTGCGTTACACTAACCGGCGCGCTCATTATGGTCTGTTGAACCCAACTCCTCACGAAAGGTTCCACCTGTGTATTTCGCTCTTCATCATCCTCACTCGAGTCGATCTCCTCTTCTCGGTTGAGACGTGCCAACTCCAATTGAGACTTGGCTAAGGCAGCAGCTGCCTGTGCTCGTTCGAGCTCTGAGCGTTCGAATTTAATCCGCGCCCCTAATTCGGCTTTCAGCCTCGCCAATCGCGATGACCTACTACCTCCCTGTGACCCTTTGTCACTAGTTGACCTGCTTTTTCGACTACCGTTTCACTCCTGGATATAACGGATTGTTGTGCGGTGCTGGCCTGCGTACCACTGGTGTCCGTCCTGTTGCTTGTCGTTGCCATGGACGCCCCTGAGTCCCACGTGCATGTGGACGTATCGGTGGTGGCTCCACTTCGGTTCCGGACGTCGTTCGGATCGGACGTGTTGCGAGCTCGCGCTGCGTGTTTTACGTGTTAAATTTGTTTTTCTTTGTTTTAATTGTGCTTTCCTTCGGATTTTGGTATAGATACTTTCTTTTTAGTGTATAGTGGTTGTTGTAGTGCAACTGTCGCGATTTAACGCTTTGTTGGACTTGTTTTTGTGTTTTTGTGACTATTTTTAACTTAGTGGGTAGT
Organism: Parnassius apollo; assembly: GCA_907164705.1. NCBI lineage: Eukaryota > Metazoa > Arthropoda > Insecta > Lepidoptera > Papilionidae > Parnassius > Parnassius apollo. Next base: position 506,293 of record CAJQZP010001449.1, on the reverse strand, counting down.
GCTGGCACGTGGCTGTCAGATTAATCTGACAGGTCGGTCGAGATCCTTCTCGAAGTTTCGGCGGCTTTTCTCCACCAGGGGGCGACAGTGTGCACTTCCGGCACTGTGACGTCCTCTGTGGGCGTCGTGCGTTCAACCTGCACGGCTTGCGTCGTCGGTGCAGCGGGGTGGATCTTCGGCTGCTGTCCGCTGGGTGGCGCTGGAAACTTTCCGCGCCTCAGCGACATCTGTGTCTAGCTAAGTGAACTATTTCGTACTCTTTGTGGCAGTGACACTTTTAGATTAGATTTTTAATTATAGATAGACATAATATTTTAGTTTAGGTTGATGCCGCTAGATGGCGCCAATTAAGTGCTGAGTATCTAGCGACATCTATTATTCTGACCTGTGATAGTGACACTTTTAGTGGCTTAGGATTTTTAACTTTTGTACTTTTATTTTGTTTAGTCCGAGTGTGTTCCGCCAGAGGGCGCTGGTGTGTTTTCCTACACCCAGACACCTAGCGATCAACTGGAAAATTGACTTTCAATTTTTATTTATTTTTGGGACTTGTAAAAATTTTCGAATATTGCATGAACCTTTCGCTACCATATATATGTGAATCCTTGGGTATGCCCCTCCGGCAGTTGAAATTTTGAAGTTACTATCTTTAATAACTTTTTATTTTTATTATATTTTTATTTTATTTTCATTGATATCGTGTTTCGGACTGATAAGGGACTTGTTTTGCCAAAATGGGGGACGAACCCCCCCTATTTGTGCCACGGAAGTCGCTGGCGCGAACGCCCCCCCAGGGTGCTCCGGCGAGGCCTGCTGCAGGCCCCAGCTCGCAGAACCCAAGGGGAGGCTCGAGTGCGGCTCCGGAAAAGCCACCACTCACGTCTCCGAGCCGCAGCCAGTAACGCAGCGACAGAAATTAGAAAAAGAAAAGAAAAAAGGCGGGACTGTGGCTTCGGTGGCAACTTCTCAAGAACTGCAGGAGGAAGATCTGGGGGCGATGGATGAAGAATTCGATGCGTCTACAGCCACGCCCCTCGAAATCATTGAGCACACGGGAGCGGCCATTAAGACCATTATGGGCATCGTCTCTGGGTCGGGCTCAAAATTCTGAAATGAATATACAGGTGGCTAAATTTAGGAAGGTTGGGAATGCGGGGGCAGTGGTCCAGACCACGTCCCAGGAATGCGCTCAGAAGCTGAGATCAGCGGCGCCACCAACGCTCAGAGTCACAGAGCCTAGGCAGCGCTTGCCACTTGTGGCATTACGAGGTTTCGAGGAAGATGTTAAGAGCGAGGATCTTCTGCCTGCCCTCCACGACCAAAACTTTGGAGAGGACGAGGTGTGGACCCTAGAGGAGCTGAAGGAAAATTGTAAGGTGGCGTTTAAAAAGTCGTGGAGAGGCAGCCGCAGGACAACAGTTGTGCTGCAGTGTTCCCCTAGACTAAAGGATGCTCTGATAGCCCGAAGAAGGCTTTATGTTGGTTGGGACGTGGTCGAGCCGTGTGACTTCGTGGATGTCACCTGCTGCCAGAAATGTCAGCAGTATGGCCACCCTGCAAAGTACTGCCAGGGCCAAAGAGGTGACGTGTGGCAAATGCGGTGGGGAAGGCCATGCAAGGGAGGACTGCACCTCAGCTGACGTCTGTTGTGCAACATGCAAAAAGTTTGGCAAGCCGGGCGCCAAATCTCATGCCACGATGGCGAAGGAGTGCCCGGCTAGGGTGTACGCGGAAGAAAGGGCGGTCAACACCACGCAATATGGCGGTTGAAAAATACCTCAATATAGGGCAAATTAATTTGGGACGGGGGAGAGGTAGCCACCAAAGAGCTGCCAGCAATTGCCGCGGAACTGGGCCTGGACTTTGCTCTAGTCCAGGAGCAGTGGTCGCAGGCACAGGATCTGATTCAATTTGGCGAGGGGTCGGAGGCTGCTATAAAGGTGTTTAATAGTAACCTAGGAGTTGCTGGACTGCCACACCTTTCCAACCCCTATTGCGTGGTATGCCATGTGGAGAAGTACGGTCTCTACGTCATCTCAGCTTATTTTAAATATAGCCACAATATCGACAGTCACCTGCAACATCTAGAGACCGTACTTGACCAGTTGAGAGGCAAGCGCGTTGTAATCGGAGTAGATTGCAACGCGCACTCGCCACTCTGGTTTTGTGACGCTAATCAAATTACAGGCAGGGGCCATGAAGAAGAGCACCGCCGTAAAATGATGGAGGAGTTTATCTTGGCAAGGGGATTGGTGGTGGCCAATGTTGAAGGCCAACCAAGCACGTTTTCGGGTGCAAGGGGGGAGTCCAACATTGACCTTACTCTTTTATCTAGAGGGACTTCGGTTACAGAGTGGCGAGTCCTGGACAGCGTCAGTTCTAGTGATCACAGGCTCATTAAATATAGGGTTGGAGGAGTCAGCCGTGCCGGGCTCCCGGGGTCGGTCGGGGTGCCTGCCCGTTTTCGGGACTGGGGGGTTGATTGGGGTCTCTTTCGCGGTACTGTTCATATACGAATGGGAGCACTAAATGTTAGACAGCCGGCAAACCGTCTTTGTGAGCAGTTCACAGACATTGTAGTCCGATCTGCGGAGGATGTACTGGGGGCTGCAGGCCCTAGACGGGAGGCCGGCTATGAGTGGTGGACGCCTGAACTTGATGGAATGAGGAAGAAAGTGTGTAATGCGAGAAGGGTATGGCAGAAGACCAGAAAGAAAGGAGGCAGGTCTGAGGAACTAGCTATGGAATGTTTCCATAGTGTGAGAGCGCGATATAGACAATTGATGGGGGACACGGAGCTGCATCATTTTAGAAAAATGGCAGAGGTCGGAAACACTGACCCCTGGGGACGGGCATACCAGACCGCAAGTGGGCGGTATCGTCCTCCAAGTAATATAATCAATGCCATTGAATATGTGGAGCGACATTCTGGGGGGGGGGGTGAGGGAGGCCATGCAGGACCTGCTAGGGGCTCTGTGCCCGGACGATGATACGTCCAGGGACACGGAATACCATCGGCGTGTTCGGCTTATGGCCTCCTTCACTCCATCTGGTGCAGATGCCGTTCCCCCAACCATTGAGTGTTTGGGGGGTATAGTCAGGGCGTTGCCTAACACTGCTCCGGGACTGGACGGGATTAACGCAAAAGTTATAAAGAATGTGTGGAAGGCTGCACCCAGGGAACTTCACTGGGTGTATCGCAAATGTGTGGAAGAGGGAGTCAGTATGGAAGAGGAGTGAAGTGCGAGGTAGGGACCGCTTACGCTCCTTCCCATTTTGAAAATATTGGAGCGAATTCTACTTAGGTGTGCCCCGAGTCTAATGAGGGGAATATCTGACTACCAGCATGGGTTCTCGCCATTCCGGTCTACTGTTACAGCGCTGCAAGACGTGCTTTGTACTGCGAGCGAGTCGCAGCGCAAGTATGTACAGGCCGTCTTTTTAGATATAACCGGGGCCTTCGACCATGCATGGTGGCCGATGATACTTTTGAAGGCCAAACAGGGAGGGATCCCACCCAACATCTATCGGATGTTGGTAGATTATTTCACCAACAGACGGGTGGGTATCTTTGTCGGCGAATGCGTTGAATGGAAACGCTCGACCATGGGCTGCCCGCAAGGATCGGTTTTAGGACCGACCCTATGGAATTTACTGCTGGACGATCTGTTGAGGTTGCCATTTCCTACCAATGCGAAAATGATAGCGTATGCTGACGATGTAACGCTCTTAATTGAGGCGAATTCTAGGGCTGACATAGAGAATACGGCCAAGTCTGTACTAGAGCTGGTTGACTCATGGGGGGAAAGGAATCGTCTCTCCTTTTCCTCCACAAAGTCATGCACAATGACCCTCAAGGGCAGGTTCTTGCGACCACCCGTAATAAGGATGGGAAGCAACTCCATAAAAAGCGTAGAGTCGACTAAAGTATTGGGCGTTACGCTAGACAATACTCAGTCCTTTATTAAGCATGCGAAGGACATGGGAGATAGGGCCGGGAGATGCTTCGGGAAAATGTCGCGGGTGTCAGCGTCCTCCTGGGGCATTCGTTACCCGGCTCTTCGTGTTTTATACAAAGGAACATATGTTCCTATAGTAACTTATGCAGCGGCAGTATGGGTAAATCGGGTAAGGAATTATACGGTGCGCACGTCACTGCTCAGATCACAAAGGTCTTCACTTGTTTTGTTGACTAAGAGCTACAGGACGATCAGCACTGCGGCACTTCCGGTACTAGCCGGCGTCCTTCCGGCTGACCTGGAGGTGACACGTGCTGGTAGGATTGATCTCGCGCGTGCGGAAGCAGAAAATGGGGAGTTGAGCAGGCGTAAGCGCGAGATTTGGGCGGATGTTATGAACGTATGGCAAGAGAGATGGGAAAAAGAGACGAATGGAAGGGAACTTTTCTGTTTCTTCCCGGACGTGTCGGCGCGATTCAATGCAAGTTGGATTGTGCCGGACTATCAAGTCTCGCAGATGCTCAGTGGGCATGGATGTTTTCGGAAGAGACTGTATGACATGAAACTAGTTGAATCGGGTATGTGTGATTGCGGTGATGCCTATGAGGATAGGCATCACGTGTTATGGGAGTGTACGTTGTATGACGACCTGAGATATAAGATGATGGACGGAATAGTACGCAGAAGTGTGGGTCCGTTTACTACCTGGACCTCGTGGACGGTAAGGACAGCTTTGGCCGGCTGCGGGAGTTCGCGCATGGATGGCATGCAAGGAGAACAGCCATGGAGAGGCAAAGGAGCGTTCTGCCCGGAACCGAAGGCGTGGTGTGCTCGTCCAGCCCAGAAAGGGAGAGTGGCATACAAGGGACAGGATCAGATTAAATAACTTGTAGAGAGTCAAGAAAGTGCACGCGGGAAAGAGCCCAGAGCAAGTACCGCGTGCATCTCTCGAGATTCGGCCCGTATAACCGTGAGGTTGGTGGGGCCATGGGAGGTGGAGGGCTCCACTTGAAGGAGTTGTTCCACTCGAAGCAGTAGCTGTGGTCGCTCCAGATGGTTCCGCCTCTTTAGCTTTTCTTGAGGGCCCTGTCCTTGTCTTGGTTCCTTCGCTTCTCCCTGTCTGGTCTTGTGCCTTCTTCATCTTGCAGGAAGGTGATTGTTGGCCTACAGTCCCTAACTGTCCCTACGGTCCCTACAACCCCTTACCTACAACCCTTCTACACCCCAACCTAACCCCACTACCCCTCCCCCTCCTTTATCTCCCAACCCTACAACCTTACTATCACCCTAACAGCCCTATCAGCCCTATCAATCCTGAGCGGAGCCTACCGAGGTGAGCCGTCCAGGGATGGAGTCGTGCAGGAATGGAATGGAGGAAAGGTTTAGGAACTGTCCCGCCAAAGAATATGACGAAACAGTCGAGCGGTAGTGCAATCGCAGTCTCGCTCGAGAGAACTGCTCCACCCGAAAGTGTTGTGCCAGAGCCCGACCGTTTGGCACCGTTAGGTGGTCGGGATGTATGATGCGCTTCGTCGCCCAGTCGCCGGTGATGCCTCGTCCAGGCGCCCTCTTCCGGCCGCGATGCAGTCAGGTGGCCACGAGCACCCTCGCCTGGCAGCAGCAGCGGTGGATGCTTCTTCTTCTTGCACCCTCTGATGACCCGACAGGAAATGCCAGACACGGTCGTCCGACAGGAAATGCCGGACACGATCGTCCGACAGGAAAATGCCGAGCACGCTTGCCCGACAGGAAATGCCGAGCACGCTTGCCCGGCAGGAAATGCCAAGCCCTGCTTGGCCACGATGAGCACCTTCACAAGGCACCTGCGCCTGGCTGCGATACGTGCCCCATGCGAGCACACACCCCAAGCCCCAATCCCGGTTTTCTTTCTTCCGGTAGTTCCAGGTCCAGCCCTACTGCGCTGACCTGGTCTTCTGGCCTTTGGTCCTGTTGCTTCAGCTCAAACCTCCGGCTTCCTTTGGTTGCTGATCTTCACTCGGCTCCGAAGGTCTTCTTTTTCCATAACCAGCAGTCCACAGCTGGTTCCTTGATCCTGCTCCGAAGGACCACTTGAAAAGGTACCAGACAAACGTTAACTAAGAAACAGAAGGGAGGAATCGAGGCTTCTCTCGATCCGGCCTCCTATAACGCCTACGTTGGGTTCGGGAACAACGTATGTGATCTCCGCAACGGAGTAACACACAATGGCGATAACCTCTTCCTTTTCAGAAAATAGGTTCAGGCGGGGATTACGGGTCTTCCGAAGTCGTCCTGGTCCCAACGCCTTAATTCTTCGATGTGGACTGTATTATTTTGAGGGAAGAATTCCTTGGGAATAAAACAGCAATTATCTTCAAACCGTTCCGTGAGAGAGTAATTACATTTCTCTATCACTTCCCTACACTTTTTCTTTCTTCTTCTTATTGACTGCTGGTCTTGCACTTTTCCCGAAGTTTCTTTCCCGAACTTCTGAATTTCCCGAAGGATTCCCGAACGAATTGCAAGAAAACTCGTTTACTGAGCTACCCCAGAGCTATACGCGAAAGTGAGCCGCGCCATTTGTGCCCTTGCGCAACTCAATTACATCAATTTGTATTATCACTCTCTCACGGTTTGCTCAATAACTTTATTTGTATAAGACATACATTTATACAATTTACTTATAAAGATAGCACGAAAAAATATCTATACTACGATATACATTACATTTTTATATCACAAAAAACCTTTTATTTATTTAACAAAATATGCTTATTTTACTCACATGTTCAAAGTTGGAATTTCTTAAATATTTAACATAGAAAGTTAAAATAATGTTTTCCACTTGAAATTATACATATCTTAACCAATACAATAGTTTAATTTACATTTTCTCTATACATTTCACTATTAAAACACTTTTAAATTTCTTATACAAAACTATCATTATTTCACTTATTCACAGGAATTTTCACATAAAAATAACACAGAATTCACCTATTTTACACGTACAATCAATCTGAAATGTTTTACAAGTCATTTTTACATAAATTGCTGAAATTGCAAATATTTAAATTTCTACATATTCGGCCTCCTAAGTACATGGCTAGCGTGCGTCTATGAACTCACACTATTTGAACAACTAACTTTTGCACGGCTATCGACTATCAGTAAAAATGGAAAGTCTAATATCAACAATACTAGGTGAATAAATGATTCTACACAATTCTCAAACGCCGAAAACTACCTCTAAACAGATTCTTATCAGTTATCATGTTTCTTATCAAACAATATAAGTGAATGTTTTTATAAATCAATCATAGAAAATAGGCATTTGTTTTCATACAAAACATATCACACTCATATAAGACAATACTTATGCAATTAATTTCCATTAATTCTACTTATGCACAGCGATCACCTCGACCGGGGTACAAATCCGGTAACATAATTTATATCTTAAAATTCCCTATATGAATTTATTAAGAGATATTACTAAGAAAACGATAAACTATTCCGGCCTGGGAGTCGAACCCAAGACCTTCATATCATTAATTCGATATTTCTTTAAAATTCAACTAAGCATTTTCTTGTCGGAATATTGTTGCTTGATAATTTGCTTTTTAGAAGCTATTTGTAATCGGTTAACTAATAAATTGAAATATTCTTATAGGCGCGTCGCCAACACCCAGAGTTAGGATGTTTTGCCCTAACACTTAATTATTACGCAGCAAAAGCCTATCACTATGTACGTAAAACTTTTGGAACATGTTTGCCTGCACCACGGACATGGAATAAGTGGTTCAGTACCATCGATGGCCGAACAAGGTTTACTCAAGTAGCGCTGACGGCATTAAAATTGAGAGTGGAGAGTAACCCTGATAAAAAATTTATTGTACCTTGGTCATGGATGAAATGAAAAATAAGCAATTGACGGAATACCATGCTAGCGGCTAAAGGCATTATGGCTATGTCAATTACGGGTTCGTAGGTTCGTTTATATCCGATAATTCCGATGAAGCTTCTGACGCATTAGTGTTTTTATTGGTAAGTAAGTTTACGAGCGCTGAATTAAAAGCACGGCTAGTAACACAAGCTTTCTTGTCCACGAAACTGGCATAGAAATAAAGGCGTTGACATGTGATGGTTCAAAAACCAACCTCGCCTTGGCGGAAGAGTTGGGCTGCTTTTAGGTCAGCACTTGTACCCTTTACTAAGAAGTACCTGATGGGTACTTTATAAGAAGTATTAACGCCCATTAATAAAAATGCTAAAGCATCAGTAGCGTTCTCCGAATTGTCAGAAATTAAGTCAAATCCATAATTATCATAACCAAACGTCTTTTAAAACTTGCATGGTACTCCATCAATTATTTCATTTTTATTTCATCTATCATTAAAATACAACACAATTTCTTGTCAGAGTTACTCTCAAGACTAGGTTTTAAAACAGTTAACGCTTTTTTTGTGTAGCCAAGTCGACCATCAATTGTACTATACCACTTTGTTATAGTACGTGATGAAGGCGGACAAATTTCCAAACTTTTGATATTTCACACATATCGTTAAGCTTTCGGTAAATAGTTATGTAAAGTTAAAGCAAAATATCTTTCTATGGAATACTTAGCCCTAGGTAGATGTCACGTTTTATTTTTAAGCAGGTGTCTGTTTAAAGTTCACGTTGTTCAACTACGATATTTTGTAAAACTACTTTATTTTCCTAATTTATTAAATATTTTCCAGATAGTTCATTTAATAACTTTTGAAAATCAACAACTTTTTTAAATAGCGGTTTTGTGACTGAAGCCTTATAATAAAAACAAAAACTTGGTTAACACCACCTAAGAAGATAGACTGATACGACATTTCCTTTTACAAATCTGCTTTTTAAAATAAGTTAGCTAAACCACCCATTTCAATTTATTACATGTTTTAAATTTTATCCTGAATAATGTAAAATAAACCTGTAGAAAAATAATAAACTTACTTTCAATAATTTCAAAGCTTTTTTCTTAAGATCAATTTTAAATATTTTAAAAAAAGATTTTCAAATAACACCTTGGTATTATTTATCTATATGTTACTTATAATAAAATAAAACATATGGGGACTATGGTGATTTGTCTATCGATAAAAAATATTGACATACATTGATTGTAACTACTTTTACGGATTTTATCGCGTTTTATTTATTTAATTTTTAATAACTCTCTTATCTCTCATATATAGGGCAAACAAAGAGATCAATTAGAACCCGCCTAAAAGAACACATAGCTGACGTGAAGCATCAACGTTCCGGGAAGTTTGCAGTTTGCGATCATATCCTAGATGGCCCCAACCATTACATCAGATTTGATAGACCACAAATCCTCGTGAAAGAATATCGATCCCTACCAATGATGATACGTGAGGGTATTGAATTTAAAGAACATCCTAATTTCAATAGAGAAGGAGGCTGGGTACTACCACCTGCTTGGGATCCTATAATCAATAAAATTAAAACTAAACTCAAGCATACCACTGCAAGACCTCAGGACATAGTCAGTTCATTTTGCATAGATCGGACCATAAACAATAATTAAAAAAGCTAAAGGTACTCCGGGTTTAACAATGACATCGGGACGTCAGTCATCTCAGTCCCCCTTGACCATGGGTGCTGGAAAGCGCCCGAAACGTCGGGTATTAATAATTAAATAAATAAAACGCGATAAAATCTGTAAAAGTAGTTTTAATCAATGTATAGTGTTCGCGTAAATATAAGAAATCATTAAATATGGACATAGCCCCCGCTTAACGTTGCTTACGCATTTGGACAGCGGTAACAGTGTATCGACACGTGTACAATTTGATGGTGTGCGTAAATACAACGCACACAAACACAAATGCTGTAGTGTGTGTTTATAGTAACGCGAATTATTTTGCATTTGTAGTTAAGTTTACAGTTTTGTGTGTCTCTTGCGCCCTCTTGATGTTGACAGAATTTTTGTTTAGGACTTAACGTGCATGGGCTCTCCAATTTGTTGGTTTAATACTCAAAGGCCTAAAAGGATCTTTTGTAAATCTGTAAACACAAACCAATAATAGAAAATTTTACCACTTTTTGTAATACTTTTTTGTAAAAGCTAAATAAAAACTACAAACCGGTTCGGCAGACAAACCCGCATGGTTAATTAACTTATCGATAGCTAAAGTTGTGGCCTTCATCACTATAGTGCAATACTTTCGGTTGCAATGATACCAGTTTATTTTTATAAAAATTGCACACTTTTGCTGCGAAGTAGCAAGTTTCGATTTGACTTATTTGGCCCTTATTTTGTATAATATTTTGATAAATACTAGTTATCGATTATTTTAAATTATATAATATTCAGTATCGTGTTGAAATTGTGCTGAATATATAAATCATTTAAGAAAAAAAAAAGATTATTATTCATCACAAACTGATTTAGTTATTAGGAAATATATTTTCGTTAATATATTTGACTTTTGTAGTAAATTATATTTATTTAAAAATAGATTATTTTTCACTTTATGAACTATGATGGCCACACTTGGTATTGGACGAAAATATTCACAAAGTACGAGTTTTAATGGTAAAATTACTTCAATATTATGTTAAAAATACTCACAGATGAAAAGTCACATTGTCCTTTTATATACTTGACGTTTTTTTCATGTAAATACACTGCAATTCGGCATTTTGTCGGAGCTCGATTTACTGGCACGATCACTTCGGAATGACGCACGACGCGGAGCAACTAGTTTTATATAACGGGTATGAGTCGACTCTCTCGTACCTTTTACAGAGGGGTATGCCTTGCGATGCCGTCTCCTTTGGTTTAATACTCAAAGCATTGTTGCAATGTCTACATATGTCAGTAGTCTGATTGGGGTCTTTTATGATGTATTTTATGTAATTACGAGTTGGTACTTTTGATCCTGTATGGCAAGCATAAAACCTTCAGTCTCGGGGAACAGTTCGCCTCGTTTGAGCCATTCGTTTGATTTAATTTTATCGACGTGTGGCTGGCTCAAGTGAGCTCAATGTCTTCCATGTAGAGATTTTTCAGACCATGATGCAATCTTTTGTTGTGTTCCCATGGTGTAAGCTTTTTGTCTGTCTCCATTATGTGTTTCTGTAGTGATGAGTATTCTGATTATTGATGGAAGTACGCTCTGAGCGAAAGTATTTGTTTGTTGTGTAAATTGTGTATGTCTATCAATCCTCTTCCCCCTTCTTGGCGTGGTAGTGTGAGTCTCTGTGTGCATGATTTTGGATGATGTTTTCTGTGTTTAATGAGGAGTGTATTGAGTGTGCTCTGTAGTTTTTTGATGTCAGTTTTTGACATAGAGAATATAACCACTAGAGAGCGTATAGGCAGATTTCTTCTAAGCGCACGACTCACTACTGCGGGCCGGGGGACGAGGAGGAACGCGTGGCTGCAAATGGTCAAGTTGCGTTGTTATGGCTATCTTTAGGGTTGCTCTTCTTAATAAAGGAAAATATTCGTTATCGATAAAATGGATTTTATCATTATGAAAAATTCTCAATTAAAATCATATAAATAATATTTAATCAAAATCAATCAGTTAAACGAAAACATGTATTTATTATATTATTATTGATTTTTAAAATGAATAATTTTTTATATTTATTTCGAATTAAAGTTTAGGGGTCCTGATTGTTCTTTGTAAAAAAATATAAACAAGCGTTAAATTTGTAAATTATGCATCTTGTTAATTCAATTAAATGATTTGTTGATTCTATTACATATTGATGAAATATCCGGGAATAAATAATACCTAATCAGAGATTTTAAAACCGTTCTCATAAAATAATTGGTATTATATTTCGAAGACAGTACTTTTGAACCACTCTCATTGATCGCCTTATTATTAAAAATTTTACAACGGTGACAAATATCTATTACTGTAGTGGATCCGTACAATGACTTGTCTTTAGTGTCTTTTTAAAATTGTAAGCCGTTCTGATTTGGTACACCAATCTAACTAATTTAACTACTTAACTATAAACTTTAACTAAGAAAAAAATACCGACAAACTGAGAACCTCCTCTTTTTTCTGAAGACGGTTAAAAGTAGATAAGTATTTTTTCACAGTGTGTGAATTGAATAATCTTAATAATTTTATTATTTTCGATATCGGCTTTCAGCTATTAAAGGTAACAGTAAGTACTAATGTTTACGATAAACATACAAAGGGAAAGATAGGGATAGAAGCATTAGAATTGTCTAATAATAGAACGAGACTTGTCCAAAAGACATCAACGCGCGACTCAACCATGTCGTTATTTACCCGGCCACCGTTTTAGATAGACCCCTGCGGTGGCTCATAATCTGAATTAATCAACAATAATTTTCATATTTTGTACTGTACTTAGCAATGAAAAGTTACTCCATTATTTTTGGACATCCGTCCTGGAATGTTTCCCACACCACTTCACTGCGCATGAAGGCATTTTGATGCATTATAATTGCATAAAAATTATAAAAATTTGCATTAATTTAGCGTGCACACAGGTCTAACACTTGGACAATACTAAAATGGTTAATACTACCATAGCCGATGCATAGGCGACAAAATACTAATAGTTTTCGAGCGTCGGGGCACTGTATGCGCAGTCAAGTGGTTATATAGTCTTTGGTTTTTGACCATCTTATAATTCCAAGAGTACGTGAGAATAGGTATTGCAAATGTGTTGATGGCTTTAATAGTGTTTCTAGAGTTTAGGTTGGTTTTTAAGATAAGGTTGAAGCGATGTGAAAATTTTTTGAGGAGTTCTTGTTTTGTGATATTTGTTGAATTCGTCTGGACTGTTTAAAACCTAAGTATTTGTATGTACTGTGTTCATTCATCGGTTCAATTGATTAACCTGATAAGATTGTGTAACTATTACTTTGAATCTTGCCTTTTACAATAGACAATATTTTGCATTTATCTACTCCGAATGCCATACAAATATCTTGAGAAAATTGTTGTGTTATGTCTGCTAGTTGGAATAGTGCTCTTTTTTCTGATGCATATAACTTTATGTCATCCATGTACATATGGTGTGTTAAGGTATATTGCGTGTTATTGTTTGTCAGTGTAAATCCCATGTCACTATTATCTAGTAAGTGTGACAGTGGATTGAGGGCCATGCACAACCACAGAGGACTTAGAGCATCTCCTTGAAAAATTGCACTTTTTATGCTGATTGGTTCTGTAGTTACATTCAAAGAGGATTAGTTAATTTTAAGCACTGTTTGCCAATTTTGCATGGAAGTATCTATGAATAGTTTCAGTGTTGGGTGAATTTTATACAGGTTGAAAACATTTAATACCAGCTGTGTAGTACTCAATTGTAAGCCTTTTGGTAATCGATATACATTGTATGAATATCTTTCTTGCTTTTAACAGCGCTGTTCAAAATAATTGCATCAATAGTAAGTTATTCTTTACATCCTTGGCTATTCTTACGACATCCCTTTTGTTGTTCTGCTAAAATATTATTTTGGTTAAATGTTCTTATACTGTTTCGCTTACGCAGGCTGTTAAGATTTTGTACAAGGTTTGTAGACAAGTAATTGGTCGATATTTGGCTGGATTTATGGTTTCATTCATGTCTTTAGGTATCATATATGTTACTCCGTGTGTTATGTATGTTGGAATTAAATGTGGTGATTGGATGAATGTGTTTAAGTGGTTATCTACGAATGGATGTATGCTGGTGAATTTCTTATACCAGTAATTGTGAATATTATCTGTGCCTGGCGATTTCCAGTTATATGTGTGTGTTAAATGTATCTATTGGTATACATTCGAATTCCATTTCTGTTATTTCTGGTGTTGCCTCGTTGATCCAGTCTGCGTGATTATTATGAGATACTGGATTTTCCCAAATGTTGTCCCAAAATTCCCGCAGTGTTTCGGACGAGGGTGTATCTAGTGTAGCCGTGGAAGGAAAAGGGGAGATCTCCCGCCAGGCAAGGTGTTCTGCCCGGGGAGCGGCCGACACTCCGAGTGATAGTTCGGAGAAGTTCTATATATACTGTCTATGATTCGGAATGTTGATAGCGTGATTTAAGCTTCGGTGTATTTCGCTTGTGGCGCGACGACAGCGCCGCTACATCACCCCCCTGCTCAGACCGGAGGTCGATAGTGCAGCCTCGTTGCCGACGAATGTGCAAGTGCCAGGAGATTGCCTTGTAGTCTGCGGTGAGTCGAGAAGAAGGCAAGTAATCTGCGAGAGTGCCGTGAAGCAGAGGCGAGCAGTAAGGCTCAGAGCCGTGCCGAACACTGTATGGCGCAGAGAGTAGCTTGAAGGAACAGGAAGCATTATTATTCCAGTGCTGCGATGAACCTTGTGAAGCTAGATGGCTTGCAGGATATGAAGACTGCAGACGATATCTGCTCGGGAGCGAATGGGTGTGGTATTCTATGACGATGATGAAGCTTGAAGTTTCCGAAAGTTGTTGGTTGCGTGTTCAGATCACGTCGGGTGGTCACCACTGTAGCCGTGAAAGGAAAAGGGGAGATCTCCCGCCAGGCAAGGTGTTCTGCCCGGGGAGCGGCCGACACTCCGAGTGATAGTTCGGAGAAGTTCTATATATACTGTCTATGATTCGGAATGTTGATAGCGTGATTTAAGCTTCGGTGTATTTCGCTTGTGGCGCGACGACAGCGCCGCTACACTAGGTTTTGGCTTCTAGTGTCTCTGTTATTAGATGTAAGGTTTCTGTAAAATAATTTTTCATTGTTAGTAAATTTTGTGTTTTGTACTTTGCGGTTGGTGCATGTTATATATTTTTAAGTCTACTGGGTGCTGCGTTTAATTTTTGTTTTAAAATATCTAAAAAGTTTTTTAGTTCTGTATTCGACTTTTCATGTTGCGCATGAATTTGGTATTTTTTCGTTATTTCTTGTACTGCAACTACTACTTTTTACTTCTGTTACCATTAATGAACTGCGTCATTCTACCTATGTGTGCTCTTAAATTTTCGATTTTATTTTCTAATCTGACTTGCCATTCTGGTTTTTTCTGTATATATGTTGTGTGATAAGTGTGATATTTTAGCCCCGTTGCACTTAGCTTCAGTCCATGCTGCACAATAAATTATTGTCTGCAATGTGATGAAATCGGTGTCTAGATTTACGTTATTAGGGAGAATGACATTGTTTATGTATGTAACTATAGCAGTGAAGCTTCTAGACGACTTCTGCTTGGGAATGTATGGCCTATTAGTAGAGTGTGTATCTGTAAAATATCGTTGAGCTTGAACAAATACTTCTTCTATTTCTGAGTTGATTTCTGGAGCAGCATCGAAGTTATTTTGCGTAGGCCCACATTGATCAATATCTGTGTTTCTTAAGAAATTTTCATCATCTGTATTTAACAAGGTGTGTGATACGATGTTAGTACGTGTGCTATAGTTCAGGGGTACTTTTGTTGGTAAGGTGTTTGTAGGTGTGCCAGAAGTTATTGTATGTTGAGTGTTTAGTGTATGGATGTATTCATCAAGTTGCTCTAAGTTGTTTTGCGGTTGTGTGTTCAAATGTTCATTATTTATGTATTCAGTATTTTGTGTGCTAGTGTTGCTTTTCCTTAATTCTGTTGCTACCTGGTTTTTAATTTATTCTAGTCTGTTGCTGTTAATATATTTGTTATAAATGATCGCTCTTATTTGATCAGGTAGTCTTTGCTCCGTTACATGTGCTAATTCTGGGTATATGTTTATAAATTCATCATGTAACTGTTTTCTATAAGCTGTCTTATTTGTTTCTAATTGTGTGATGGTATAATATATTTTAATTAACGCTTGATATATACGTTCGTCCACTTCATGCGCTTGCTGGGTTTTATTTTATTTGGTGTTTTAGATTGTGTAAAGTGTTGCTGTATTTGAGTCTGAATCATTTGTAGTACAGTTCTGACTTCCTCATAAATCTGATCTATTGTGCTCTGTGGCAATAATTTCTTTTGAATTATGGCACTACGCTGGTCACCTATTCTTTGTCGGCTTACTTGCATAGTTGGGTATTTTTCTAAAAACTTAGTGTGAAGAGGTGAGAGTTATGCATTTTTGTCTGTGTCCATATTGTGAATTTATTAATTTCAATACTCCATTTCCTACGAGTTGTTGCAGCGCTAGTAGTGAGTACAGTTTCATCGACAAAATTTGTCTCCTGTACAACATCCGCTGAGCGTATAATGATTGATGATGATGATGTCGCCGGAGTGACGCGGAATGATTGTGATGATGTTTTTTTGTATTCGATCTAGTAATCATATTATTCCCACGTGAAGCTAGGGACTTACAGAGCCGACCACAACAGAGCCCTGCGTTAAATGCGGCAAGGGTAAATAAAACTGGAGGTCCCCTGTTATCCAGAGTTGGCATACTATCGACTACACTCTCCCGTAGCCATGCAGCCCCCGGCATATGCGACCTTGGCTTGGATTGTATCTCTTTTAGACTGGCTCCTCGCCCTAGATCTATCTCGGCATGAGTAAACTCTACCGGCATAAACCTAGAGTTCATTGGAGCACACAAGCCCCACCACGTCGTCAACGTAGAAAGAGATGCAACGGTGGGGTTATTATTATTATGTACTCGCTGTGCCAATGAGTCAAGCCGATCAGAAAGAGCTCGATAGCAACGATTTTTCGATGGCTCTGCGCTGGATGCGATCAAATGGAAGGAGCTGGCACTAGGGAGCCCCAGCCCAGAGATAGAAACAGTAATCCGTGTACTTCCGAACCTGCGCCTTGTAAAGTTGCAGGCGGTGAGCCGGCATGAAATACTGTCCCGCTCTACTGAGCAGGCTAGGCTGTTTAGAGGCCAATTTGACCTTCTCTTCCAAGTGACCGTGAAACTGAACATCACTCGATAAGTCGATGCCGAGGACTCCGTTACTGGCTGAAACAACAAGGGGAGTGCTTTGAAACTTGACGAAGGGGTTCTTTTTAGCAGTAAACGCGTAAACTTGTGTCTTCAGGGGATTGAAGTGGACTAGATTTAGCCACCCAGTACTCGACTTTGTTCAACGAAGTCCTGAATCGAGACACAAGTTCGTACTCGGCGATGTTTTGCACTGTACTTTATCTCCTGCAGCTTCTGCCGCACGAACCGCCACGAGCTTCACGCCACGCGCATCCGCTGCATCACCTTAGATTTCCTGCTTTGCTTGTGCTGTTCTACCTATATATGGACAGTTGTTTGGAAGCTTTGAAAACTGAAGAATGTGGATTAAGAATGTGTGAGTTAACCGTCAAATGCCTTTTGTACGCCGATGAACAAGTCATACTTGCGTCGATCGGCGTGGCGGCCGAGTTGCAAATGATGATTACATTAATGAACAGGTCATTAAAAGAATGGGGAATGAAAGTGAACGCAAGTAAGACGAAAGTGATGGTTTTTGAAAAAGAAGAAAGTAAAATGATATCTATACAAATAAATACAATTGGAGTGTCTGTTTGTAATGTCAATACATATAACAATAACAGCTTTTTACTAAATTCATATGAAAGTATATACAGTATTTATGGCAAAAGTACTATTTTTGTTTGTCTGTTTGTTCCGACTAATCCCCTAAACGGCTAGACCGATTTTGACGGGATTTTCACTGGCAGATAGCTGATGTTATAAGGAGTAACTTAGGTAATTTTTAATTTAGAATAAAATTAGGGTTCTGCGCAAAAAACCCATGAAGTCTAATCGCAATGAATTCCACGCGGGCGAAGTAGCAGGGATCGGCTAGTGTGAAATAAGAATAAAAGGGGGACTTGGTTGAGCAAGTGGATAAGTTAGTGTATTTGGGATGTGTATTTAGCAGGGACGGTAGATATGATAAGGATATAGAACGACGAGTGAACTCAGGAAATAAAGTAAATGGGGCTTTACGCTCTATTGTGGGAAGTTAGAATGTGTTAGAAAGGCATGTATGGCAATTCACAATGCTGTGTTAGTACCTACCTTAATATATGGTAGTGAAAGTTGGGCATGGCAGAAGAACCACGAGAGTAGGCTAAATACTGTAGAAATGTGGTCATTAAGGAGTATTTTAGGGCTGAATCTGAATGACCAGGGTAAGAAGTTGTGGGATAAGAAAAAAGTGTGGTTTGCAAGATGTTGTGATCAGAATTAAGAAAAGAATGTTTCGGTGGTTTGGTCATGTAGAAAGAATGAACAAGGCAAAAGTGACAAAGCAAATCTATGTTGCATAAGTAAACGGCATATTCAAGAAGGGGCACCCTAGATGAAAGTTAGTCGACCAAATTTTCGCATGGGCTCTGACCCATTTAAAACTACCTTTACATGAAATCATGGCGGATGTGTGTCATGCAAACATTAACTGCGTATATTAAATTCGTATAACTATGACAAATTAATTTTACAGGTGCTAAAATATTTTCAAAAGTGACAGTGAACTCTAATCTCCACGTGTAAGTGAAATTAAACTGTTTCAAACAACCAGTGAATATATAAATTGTTAATAAACATACCGAGTATACACAACAGTCATTAATAATGGCTAAAATACCATAGTTCTTAACAATAAAATAAGTTTATCGTGATATATGAGCAAAAATCAAGCACCTTCAACCGAAACTACGTAAGTTTACTTAAAAAAACACTAAACAAATTGTGTACTAATATTAAAGAAAGACTTTGATTTTTAATACTGACGGTGAATCGAAAAAGTATCCGATGACTAAATTATAGGTCTACAAATAGTGAGAGTTTGACAATATACACAGTATATTACTCAAATTCGCCGATATAGCTTAATGTAGTGATGGCCTAGTGGTTTCGCCGTTCGGTGTCACTCGATTCCTGAAGTTGCAGAAGGTTTAAATCAAGTCGGACAAACAAAGCGTATCTTTCTCTTTCTACATTTCCAACAAACATTAATACAGATTCAGTTTTAAAGGAGACAGATTATAAACGACACAAGATTGAAAATGAATATATAGAATCAGTAAAGAACTGCGACATCTATCGCAAGAAAAATCTTAAAATATTTTAAAAATTATATATAATATCAACGTTAAATTTCTATGATGCCTAACCAAAGTCTTTCAAAAAATAGCAGCCGTAAGATGTCATCCCTTGTAAGTTGTAATAAATGTAAAAAAACTATTGAAGCTAAAAATTCACTGCTATGTTTAATATGTAAAAAATATTATGAATTTGACTGTATTGGCTATTCTGAAAAACTTTATCGCTTAAAGGTTATAGAAAGTAGAAAAAAACTGGAAATGTAAAGCATGTAAGCAAATGTCTACTGGGCAATCTACACCTACTGGTGATCCATCCTACGTTACATTTAGAAAAAAATACTTACATAGTTCGAGTGTAAATAGGACACCTACAACAGTGGTAGCAAAAATGAATGAATCGCCGATAAATGACTCCCACATATTAACCACTCTTCACTCATCTGACGATTACCAGGTTACACCTAGTCAAATATTATCACGGAGCTATGACTTCACAATTACTGATTCTATTACGGTGCAGGAAATGAAGGACACTATAAATAATTTACGGTCAGAGATCGCAAATACGCAAAATGAGCTGGATAATACTATAATTGAGAACAACGACCTTCGGAGACAAATCACAAAATTAACACAAGAAAATAACCTACTAAAAACTCTATGTCAATCACCAATAAAGGATATCCAAATGAAACACCAAAACATAATAAAAGAGAAAAATATTCATTCTGCTCACTTCAAAGTTTTATATTCGCCAACCGCTTCTACGCCCTCAAAATTATCTGAAAGGAAAAAAATAGAAAAGGTATTTGATGCGGAGACAGCTATTATCTTAAAACAAAGGATTTCGGAATTAGAAAACCAATTAAAGAGCGCTGAAAACGAAATTAAAATTCTTAATGAAAAAATTCAAATGTTGCAACATAAAATATCATCAAAAAATGTAGGGTCTTCAATAAAACTTACACAAGACTCTAATACGGTAATTTCAGACATCAGAAAACAATATGTTAACTGCGATAAAATATTTATCTTTGGCACACAACAATGCATTGGGCTAGCCTCTGCTTTAATACGCTCAAGAGCAAATACAGCTTATGAAAAATATACCATTTACTCGGAAATAAAATGCATATGCACATACATATGTGCACTTACACCTGATGTGCTAAAAAATATTCATAATACACAAGTAGCCTCAAACGATAAAATTATAGTGTGTGTGTGGGAGAAAATGATTACGACCTGAAAATACTATCTTCACAAATTTGCACATTAATTAACTGGTACAAGATAAATAGTATACTAGTCTTAAGTTTGTTTAAAAATAAGTACATATGTGTTAACGATTTAAATAATACTTTATTACGTGAATTGTATGTCCAATAATTTCTATTCTATGTGTAAATCAATAAATTCCGTAATTGACTATATTGATTATAAGAACAAATTTCTAAGTGCCAAGCAATTAAAAAAGTTTATACTACGCTGTAATAATAAATCGATATTATTATCTGATAAATCCAGCAGCTCCAAATATAAAAAAGGAACAATTCCCTATTATTTTGCTCGAATGCAATCGAGTATAACTGTTTCGGGAGTGACTAATATTAATAATTTTAATTATATAAATACCGCGCCTAAAGGTACAATACCGTATTACTTTAAACTATTAAATAAAAACTATCCTTTTCGTGAATAAGAATACTACAAATAAGATGCTTTTAAAAATATTACATCAAAATATTGCTAGTATATTACCAAAACAAGGTGTATTAATGTTAACATTGGATGAACTAGATAAGGCAGGAAACGCCCCAGATGTTATATGTCTTTCAGAAACTTTCTTGCGTACTGATCATGAAAAATACCTAAACATTAATAATTATGAATTAGCCAGTTCGTTCTGTAGGGATGAGTCTAGAGGCGGTACATGTATTTTAGTGAAGAAAGATATTGCATATAAAAAATTAAATAAGATAAATAGTTTAGCAACGCAAAAGTTATTTGAAGTTTGTGGTATTGAGATTCCTCTTTATAACTTGCTAATAATTTGTCTCTATAGGACTCCCTCTACAGACGCAATTCTGTTTTTGGACAACTTAGACGGAATGTTACGTGAAATATTTAAAAACCATAATATCAATACTAAACTTGTAATTACTGGTGATTTAAATATTAATACTCTTAAGCCAGGAAAAGCCAACACTTATCTTCATGATTTAAGTCTTAATTACTGTCTTAAAATTCATATTAATGTTCCAACTAGAAAGGAGACATGTATAGACCATATTCTAAGTAATATAGAGAATGCTTCTGCAACAGTATTGCCTTTGTTTCTATCAGACCATGATACAGTTCAGTTATTAAGCTTCCAGGTTCAACAAAATAAATCAATAAATATGTTTTAAATACAAAAGGGATTATAATTTAAGTAATGTTCGGAAATTCAAGGAATGTCTAAATAATCTATCATGGTGTGAAACATATTTAGAAACTGACTTGAACATTGCATTTAATAATTTTTATGATTTATTTTGCTTATTTTATAACCTATGTTTCCCAAGAATAAAAATACTAATACAAAATAGTAATCAAAATAATTGGATTAGTAAAAGTTTGAAAAATAGTTGTAGAACAAAAAGAGCACTGCGGTATCGATACTATAAAAATAAAACTAAAAAAATAAGGATACTTATAAAAAATATTCTTATTTATTGAAAAAATTTATCTACCAATACAAGAAGAATTGTAATATAAAATTTAGAAGTAAGAGTAAAAATAAATGCAGGGCAACATGGTCCGTAATAAAAAAAGAAATTTCAAATATAAAATTGGATAATATTAAGGAGCTAAAAATAAATTTAAAAAACCTAACGAACCCTTACGATATAGCAACTGCTTTTAATGACTATTTTATTGACATGACTAATTATATTATAACTAATAATGATAACATGGAAAATATTACACCTAAAATACAATATCACTATCAAACTCAATGTTTCTTAAACCCATGTCGAAAGAAGAGGTGAGTAAAGAGATCATGTCCTTAAATAACACTGCCTCGGAAGGTTACGACGGAATTAATACCAGAATAATTAAAGCTTGTGTATGCGAACTTGTTGACATTATGACTTATTTAATTAATTTATCATTTTTGACAGGAAAATTTTCCGACAATTTAAAATTTTCAATTGTAAAACCATTGTACAAAAAAGGTAAAAAAGACGATATCAACAATTATCGACCGATTACTCTTACACCTATAATATCAAAAGTTTTTGAAAAATGTTTTTATAAGAGATTAATGGAATTTTCTGAGAGGTTTAACATAATCAAAAAAGAACAATATGCCTTCCAGAAAAAGAAATCTACAACGCTAGCAGCTTTTAATCTAATAAAAACAATAATTTCTAGCATAAATAATAACCTACTAACAACAGGATTATTCTTTGATTTAAGTAAAGCCTTTGTCACACATAGTTTTCTTTTAAGTAAATTAGATTTGGTTGGAATTAGAGGGATAGCTCTAGAGTGGATTTCATCTTATTTATCAAATCGACGGCAGTGTGTCGTTATTGATAAAATGGTAAAAAATGAAATATTATCCTTCTCATCTAAGTACAGGGAAAAAAATACGGTGTTCCTCAAGGTAGTGTTTTAGGGCCCGTATTATTTCTTTTATACATAAATCATATAACTCTGGCGACAAATCACAAATGTATATTATATGCGGACGATATTTCCGTAGTTGTAACATCTCAAAAAAACAATAATTCATTACATAATCATGAAAAGGAAATAAATGACATAATCGATAATATAACTAATTGGCTGTATACAAACAATATGAAAATAAACCTAGATAAATCAAATTACATACATTTTAATAAAATAAAAACTAATTCTAGTCTAAATATCAATAAAATTAAGGAAATAGAACAAAATAAATTTCTTGGCGTAATTATAGATCGAAATTTAGACTGGAAAATACATATTGAGGACCTATGTCAAAGAGTTAATCGTTTTGTGTATGCACTACGTACCATAAAAATGTAACTAATAAAAAAACGACCATATTATGCTATCGGGCGTATAGTGAATCTATACTTCGATATGGTATAATAATGTGGGGTATGCCCTCGTTATATATTTATTTAAAAAGTCATCTAATATTAATCCTAGGCTTAAAAGAAATCCAAATAGATTAGTTCTAAGCGAAGTTCCGAAGTCAGCTAAATATAGTAAATGCTGTTTATCAATGTGTGTACGTATATACAACAAAATACCGGATGAAATTAAAACACTACATAATATGAACGTATTTAAAAAAAGATTGTACCATTGGTTAATTGACAAAAATATTTATGACATTAATGAATTTCTGACATTTTAAACTAGATTTTGACATTGTAAAACATAATTATAATTTAAATAAACATGTTTAATTTGTTAATTTTAATACTATATAGGTTATCTTGATTTGAAATGTAATTTGCATGCTATATTATATTAAAATAGCAAAACATGTGGGCATAATAAAACTCTGAAACATCTGTATAATTACCATGTTTTATGCAAATAAAGACTATTATTATTATTATTACCCTTAACCGACGAGCATGTATGTATATGGATGAAAGAAGGCGAGAGAAGTGAGTCAGGATTGGGCCAAACGGAAGTCAGTAGTCTCTGCCTACCCCTCTTGGTGACAGGCGTGAGTGTGTGTTTATGTATTTATTTTTATTATATGATACAGTATGAATCAAAAATATTTTTTAAATAATCAATTCGGAACATCTGCGTGTTACGTCATTTCACACATTATTTTTAATATAGTACTTACACACTTTAATACTGACCGTACGGAGTTCCGTCGCTCATGCTCAGACCCACTAAATGAATGAATGAACGAGTTTTATTCAATATAGATTATTGCATAATACTTTTCTTATTGAAAGTCATTTTTTTATTTACCACTGGTTCCGAAAAAAACCTCTGTCCTGGGAAGTATCAGCGAGAAACCAAGTGGGACTGTTTTCTTATACATATTTCACTGTGCAATAATTTATTTTGTACAATTTTGGAATGACGCGTCTTTCCGGTACACATACTCCCAAGGCGTAGTCCCGAATTCATGGAAGACAGCTTTAGTCTACCCGATCCCCAAAAAAGGCGATTGCTTAGACCCGTCCTACTACTGGCCTATCGCCATCAACTCTTCGTTCTCCAAAATAATGTAGTCTATGGTAAACTGCCAGATCATAAGGTACTTTAAGGATCACCAGCTGATCAGTGACCGCCAACACGGTTTCCGTCGTGGTCGATCAGCTGGTGATCTTCTGATCTACTTAATCATAGATGGGCGGAGGCAGTAGAGTCCAAGGGGAAGGCATTGGCCGTTAGTTTGGATAAAGCGAAGGCCTTCGATCGGGTCTGGCACAAAGCGCTTCTTTCGAAGCTTCCTTCCTATGGGCTTCCCGAGAAATTGTGCGATTGGATCACCAGTTTCCTTGCTGATTGGAGCATCAAATCGTAGTAGACGGTGCATGCTCTGATTACAAGCTTATTAACGCTGGTGTTCCACAAGGCTGCGTGTTATCACCAACTCTGTTTCTTTTACATATCAATGATATGTTGCAAACTGGTAACATGCAAACGACAGCACTGGTGATGCCTTATACACCGGCCGTGCCAATATTTCTCGGGAAAACGTCGCCAAGTACTGGGACAAACTTGTGTCTGAAGTCGAGCTTTGCTGACCAAAGTCTCGGATTGGGTGCGGCTAGCTCATTTTAATCCCCAGAAGACACAAGGTTGCGCGTTTACTGCAAAATCTTTTTTGTCGTATCTTCTCAGTTTCAAGGCATTCCCCTTGCTGCTTCAGCTAGCATCGGAAACTCGGCGTCAACATATCGAATATTGTGCAATTTCGTGGTCACTTGGAGGATAAGGCCAAATTGGCCTTTAAAAAGCTTGGCGTGCTCAGCAGAGCGAGACAGTATTTAATTCCGGCACAACGCTTGCAACTTTACAAAGCGCAAGTTTGGTCTCACATGGAATACTGTTCTCATCTCTGGGCCGTAGCACTCCAGTACCAGCTCCTTCCACTTCACAGGTCCAGCGCAGAGCGATTCGAATCGTCGACGGCCGAGTTCTTTCTGATCGGCTTGATTTACTGGCGATGCGTAGGGATTTTGCATCCCTTTACGTTTTTTCAGCCGCCAAATGTCATGAACTCACATTGCGTCAAAATATTCGATGCCATCCTCACCAACTAGATGCTTGGCGGTCCACCACTGTGCATTTTACTAGGAGTTTTCTTCCTCGTTCGACCGCTCTGTGGAATAGTTTACCACCGGCGAATTTTCCGGACCGATACGACTTAGGCACCTTCAAGAAAAGAGCTTACTTCTTTCTACAAGGCCGGCAACGCACCTGCAATTCCCCTGGTGTTGCGGTTGTTCATCGGCGGCGGTAGTAACTTACCATCAGGTGAGCCGCGCGCTCGTTTGCCCCCTCTTCCATAAAAAAAAAAACTAAATTTTGTAGAACCAGCGCGATGGCGATCGCCTCATTCCCAAGAGTTATTTTCATTTATGTATTCTTTGATATTATAATAACTCTTTTGTACATATTTTTCTTTAACAAAACATAAACATAAAAGCGTATACGTTACCACATAAATGAATTACTAATTCTGTGGAGTCTAGTAATTGGTATTACAAGCTTATGTTTGTATGAACATCTTTATTCTTATGGAAGCTATTTATGTTTTATGTATATACCTTACATTTTCGTAAATATTGCGATGCAAAGTTGACATGTTTATTTCTTAAAAAAATTCTGTAATACTCTTTACAATTTAAGTTATAAATCGTCCGTACGGCTCTTTTTTGCAAAACAAATATAACTTCAATGGCAGTTGTATTACCCCATAGCAAGATTCTATAAGACTACAGAGAACTAAAATAAACTTATCTAGCTGTCTTAGCATTTGTGAGACTTCCTAATCTTTCTTACTGAATATGCTGCAGAACTAAGTCTGCCTGATAGTTTAGATATATAGGGGCCCCGTTGAAGCATCGCGTCAACGGTAATTTATTAGCCATTTTTGGTAAATAGGTACATTTTGTCGAATGATGAACGAAAATAATAATTTTTAATGGAAAAATATAGCTCTGTGAACTTGGAACCCGAACTAAATTTTTTTAGTTCGGGTTCCAAGTTCACAGAGCTATATTATTACAATCACTTGCATCGTTTGTAGTGCGCGTATATTTTTATAAAGATAAAAATCGATACGCGTACTACAAACGATGCAAGTGATTGTAATAACCTTTATTCGTTTGTAGTCCTAAAAAATCTTCAAAAAATCACTAACTTGTAATTTTTAATGAAATATGCAAAATTTCGAAAAATCTTGACTGTCAATGCATTCAATATCGTTGTCTCTTTTCCATATTAAAATACCCAGCTTCACCTTCTTAAGAGTAAATTTCACTAAATCTGCTCATTTCGTGATAGGGTTCTTCTTCTAACAACAAAATTTGTATTCCTGTTTACTTCACCGAGTTCTATGGAAACTCTTTCACAGTACGGGTTACACGCCTTTGGAACTCCTTGCTCAATGACATCAGAAAAGCACCAAATATCAAATGGGACCATAAAATGCATTATGCAAATGTGGACCAATTTCGAGATATTTAGGTTTAATTATTTTTTTCAAAAATCCCAAAAGTCTGGTGTCAAAAATTTCTAAAAAAAAACTTACAGCTGTACCGTAAAACCTGCCAACATTGGCCATATTTTGCACTTAATCAACTTTAAATCCAAAAAAACTGTTAGTAAATATTAGTTTTTCATATTTGTTTAACACTAGAAACCTCAACTGTTGATGTTGATTCACGGAAATTGCGAAAATTAGGACAGTTTCTTACCTAAAAATGTATTTTTTTTAGTCGGCCAAAATTACATCAGCTTTCTGTCAACATTAGCCACTGCTTATAACTCTTGAATTATAGTCTCAATGCCGTTTACTTTAAGAAATATGACAGTAAACTGGCCAAAGAAGATGTATAAAAAGCAATAATCACAAAAAGTTATTATACTATTATTAAAGTTATTATAAAAGTTTAAATATTTTGGCTTACAGCGAGGTGGCCAAAGATACCCGAAACTTTTTTTAAATTTCCATACAAAACAGTTTTAGACTCAAGGGTTGTCAATTTTTTTAATTATTATATATTGTTTGGGTGTTTTACAAAAAAAAAAACATGTTTTTAATCAATCGCATTTTATTATATGAGATTTATTTGGTACAATATTAGCATATAGAATATGGCACTTTTACTAAGCAAGTAGACAACAACATAGACTATCAAATTATATCAAATATTAAATGGTTATGAGTAAGTACTTAAATTAATATCACGTATTTGTGAGATCAAAATTCTTAAAAAAAAGATTCATTTTTCATTTTAGTAATCTCTACTACTTAATCATCACGTTGAGGTGAAAGACAAAACTCAAATTTATAAATAAAAACATATATAACAATAGGTACCAAGCTTAAAGTGTTTGTTTAGAACCTAGATACCTACTGAAAACAAAAAATAATAAATGAAAAACATACTTTAGGAACTTTAGGAAATGAGCGTGTAAATAACACATTCTAGTGAATACCAAAGAAATACAGCAATATACTTTTTGTGATAACACAAGACATAATATCAAATTCTTAAAAGTACACAGAATCCTTATCACACATTAATGCATATTCTTCAGGACTTTCATTGAATTGTAAAAGTTCTATAATTTTAACAATGTTACTTTCTGGTACGGCTATATCTCGATCCAAGAGCTTAGGTTTAATAAATTTAATATCATCCGAATCCTTTGTTTTTATGCATTTTTAATAAGATATATTAAAAGTTTTTGAATTATCATTAACACTTTCAATTAATCCTACATAGTACTTCCATTTATTTGACTGATAGTATCTTACCAACACTTTTTCTCCTAATTCATAATACTCTTTTTTCTTTGAATTCTTGTCAATTTGATGTATATCTTCTTTTATTATTTGTTTATCCATATTTATAGATTCTTCCATATTTATAGATTCATCAATATTTGTAGACTCTTCCATACTTATTTCAAAATTTGTAACATCACTAAGTGCTTCAATTATGTCAGAATCACTATGGGTGCTAATCCAATCTTCCTCAGTAGTTGTAGAACTATCTAGAGATTTTCTTGGTCTCTTAACTGGTTTGACGTTTTCCTTTTTGACAGTTTTTCTTAAACGACGTTTTTTCTTCCTTTTTTACTGCTAGTCTTCTCTCTGCTATTTGCAGAACAACTCACAACATCCATAATATCCTCATTATAGTCACTACTTAAAACACCATGAACGTTAATATTAAAAGCAATATTATCTATTTTTCTTACCTTACCATCCAAATTTTCAGTATGTGGTTTTTCTATGATAATATTGCGTTCTGAAGGAAAAGTTTGTGATAAAATGTTAAAGCTTGTATCAATTTCTTTAAAGTATATTTAGTTTTAGTTTTTGCAATAGGCTCAGTCTTATATTCTGGTAAAATGATGTCGGATAGAATATTTATCTTTTTGAGCTTGTCTTGGTCTTTTATCGAAATCACGGGTAAATCAGTTTTAAATACTAAATAAGTGTTTTTTGTGGCTTCCATGAGACCCGTTTTTTCGTTTAAAATATAACTAATGTTATAATTGTAATTTTATTAAAATTCTCCAGCGAGACACTTGCGAGTGAGGCAGCAGGATCTACCTTCGTGAGTGTCGTAGTATTCTTGGATGACTTGACTTTGCCTCGTACATTCGATTTTGAGAGTTGGGAAGTCAGCAGTAAATCATCGACTGTTACTGATTTTCCAGGTACAGTCATAACTTTCTTGTTTCTTTTTGTTATCATAGGATTTGGCTGCCTGATCTGCTTTAAGTAGTCTAGCAATGCATTGTCAATCCCATATGATGCCACATCTTCTTGATACTCTGGTACACGCTTCACTACTTCTCTTGGGTTGAATGGGTAGATCCCCGTTTCTCTGAATCCGCTTTTGATATTTTGAGATGAATATATTTCAACTTGATCAACTAAAGAATGTAAAAGTTTTGGGAAATGATTCTTATTCAGAGTAGTTTGGTTGGGATTTTCCATTTTGTACTTGAGTAATATTGCTCGCCACACTTTTTTAAGTGGTGCAAAAAAAACGAAGTCAAGGAGTTGTGTTATGTGTGTCGAGCTAGATGGAATGAAAACAAACTGAATATTGTGACACTCACATAATTCGATAACACTCACATTTAAGTGGCTTGATAAATTATCGCATATAATGACCTTTTTACCAGGTAAAGACTTTGCCCCATCCATAATAGTTGTTTTAAAGTAATCTTCAAAAACAAAAGAATCAAACCACCCAGATTTTATGCGGTTATACCTAGTACCACGCGGTCCGCCCTGTATCCATTCAGAATATAAATACTCTGCCTTATAGACAACGTAAATAGGTAGCAAGCTCCCGTTCGCTGTAACTGAGAACATCAGCAAAATGGCTCCTTTAGTTGAATTGAGCACTCGCTCGGAATATTTCACTCCTCGCCTAGATATGCATTTTGAAGATCCTGGATCATCTGTTAAATTTGTTTCGTCAAAATTGAGTATATTTGATGGAGAAACATCTTTCAAAGTCACTTCTAAATTTCTAAAATATTCCATGAATTCATCAACCCCTTTCTCAGCTCTATTTTTTTAATATTCTGCGTGCTATGAACTGACAAATCTGATGAATGTCTTGACAAAAAATTATCAAGACATGCTTTTCCAGGAGGTCCTCCGTTAATTTTTCCGCGGCCATTCTTTTTCAAGTATTCAAACACGACGAGGCGAAGATCCAATTTACTAAGTGGGCATCCGAATTCCCCAGCAGCAATTAAAACTTTAATAAATTTGGCTTCTTCGTCATCAGATAATCGCGTTGGACATCCAACAGACTTTGTATGAGACTTGTTTACTTTATTTAATATTGTCTGTTTAGGAATTGCGAATTGTCGCGCCGCCTCTCTTGCTGATATCTGTTTTTTTCTAACAAGATTTACGACTATTTCAAGCATTTCATTTGAATAATTTTTATATTGCCGAGCACCAAGGCGCCTGCGACTTTTTCTTGCTTTTTTTCTTGATTTTTGACATAAATAATAAGCAAATATACATATTTTAAACTGTATTCTAGGTATTATACCAAAACTAATTGTAAAACTAAGTTATAAGCAAAAAGTACCATCAAATCATGAGTAGGTAGGTACCGAAATCTAAAATTATCAGTGGGCAGCCCTAGTATTATTTTTCTGTGGCCAAAGTTAACGGCACATGTTTGCTACAAGTGATTGTTACATTGGCCATTTGAATTACTGATTAATAGAGGACTCATATTGATTTGAGATGTACACCATATTAAAACCAAGATTTCACTTAATATCATATCAAAAATTCCACTCATCTGGATCATTTTTCAAGCGCGAAAAAGCTTTATACTCGAGGAACAATTTGGGACCACCGGCAGAGACTCCTATTTGACAACTGTTGACAGCCAACTGAGTGAACTTAGTAACCGAACGTATGATTGGTATTGCCAGAAATATATTCTATTTTCCACAATATGTTGTAAAATGTTGCTATATGAGATATATTTTTTACTACAGCAAATTTTTGTTATTTTTGTCAAGTGGCCAATGTTAGAATTAAAAACCAAAGTTGGCGGGTTTTACGGTATTATTTTCTCATGATCTCATGATCTCCGCGTCTTGGTGGTTCCGCCGCCATAAAACTTTGAAACTCAACTTCTTTAAGTGTAACAGGGAGGGATATGCGCTCGTGTGTACGATGCCTGTAATACTGATGACTGATTGAACAGTTTTTTCTTGTTTAACTTGTTTCTAATTTCACACTAAATGTAAACAATAGCGTAAGTTCAAACGCACAATCTTTTACGAGCATTCCCGCAGCTGTTAATAAGGTTCCGAGAAGCGATTGTTTGGGATTACCCAAAACACATCGGAACTTGTCTACCTGACCCCTTTTTTTCAAGATTTTTCTGTACTACAACACGTACGAATTAACTTGAGACTCCGCTGGAATGCGACCCCCTTCCCGACTCCCCGCACCGCGTCCCGCGCTGGCCGTGCGCGCTCAGTACCGATAGCATTTTTGTTACGGATACGCGTCTCGACTCTAGTTCGATATTTTTGATAATTGTTGTTTGGTTTGGACTTTTGAAGAGAGAATTAATTATATCCCTCGGAGGGGAAGAATCTCAGAGAGTGAAAGTGAGGACGATCTAATGGACGGAATAGAACCGATCGTATATAGTGACAATGAATAATAAATATTATAATAAATCCTTATTAATATTCCTTACTTCTATTCCTTGATTTTACATAGTTTGTGCTGTTCCGCTTATCCAAGATTGATTCACTTTCACCCTAAGGTTGCCTGGGAGAGATTGCTTTTTAGCAATAAGGTCGCCTGTTATGCTTTGTATTTTTATTGTGTACGAATCTGTAACACTTTTTATAGTGCAATAAAGTGTATAATAAATAAATAAATAATATTATAAACGAGAAAGTGTGTATGTTTATTTCTTTGTCCTTCCTTGACGCGTTAACTAAAAATAATATTATATATATCATAAAAAATAAATATTTAAAATATATAAAAATGGCAACAGTATATCACTTATTACTTCACCCCTTGCCAGAACATTTTATTTTGTTTTTATTAATAATCTCATGCAAATCTCAAAAATTTCAAATAAAAAAATATTACGACGCATTATTTTGCACACCGTAAATTGACAATTACGTCATCGGCCCAGGTCTCAAGTTAATTCGTACGAGTTATATTTAAGTTACAAGCTAAATTGATACTTCATTAGGTAGCTAGATAAATAGGGATGTTTTTAACATGATTTGCAGAATTGATCACATACAATTATTTTTCACAAAATCATTTTTATTTTTAATTACTTATCTTCTGTTTGGAAAAAGTTGTACTTTTAGTAGCGTTACTTCGAAAATGATGAGACTTTTTGCACACTGTAGTATTGATAAATAAGTATCCAGGTTTTCATTAAGTAAAAATAATAAAATGAAAATAATACAGCTGTAAGTTATTTTTTTTAGAAATTTTTGACACGACTTTTGGGATTTTTGAAAAAAATAATTAAACCTAAATATCTCGAAATTGGTCCACATTTGCATAATGCATTTTATGGATCATTTGATAGGTTATGACCCCAACTATCACGCCTTGGCGGGAATACGTCGAATTACCAGTAACCCTGTATATATACTGTGTGTAGTTAATTATAATTTTTGTTTTGTGTTCTTATCTATATTGCTACACCGATGTTAAAGTCGCTCCACTCCATGGTTTGACTGGTAGAGAATGCCTCAAGGCATTAAGTCCACTCATTATATTCTTTTGTTTTAAGGAACGCAATAAAGAATAAAAACCAGGGTATATGCAGGACGTGAAAGAATGTCAGCTGTGTCTACCAACTACAGGATCACAGTGTAGGTTAGTTTGTTACTTTGATTTTATAAAAGAAAAGTTTCTCTCAGTAAGTTGTATATTACATGGAACTGAGGATGTGGGGCAGAACACCACCATATGATACACTTGTACCAATTTTGCTGTTCCGCATTTCTGAGATTATAGTTAGAATAGACAGAATTTAATTCTGTGCAATATCTTATAGAAAAGCTTGATTGTCAAATTGCATGATGCACTGTGTGAGGTTGAGGTTTTAGCATAAAGAATAAGTAGGTATATTCCTCAAAACACTACTATCCGCTCAACAGGCAAAACATCCATCCTGGTTATATGTCAAATATCTATAGTTAGTAACTGTATATACTCCCCAATACGAATATGGAAATTACTCTCTAGGGCGTCTCAGACATGTATATTTAAATTTTTGAGAAAATAAAGTTTTTATTATTATTATTAACTGTCATCCATTACGGTGATTAAATTCCCACCACTTTGTTTTATAATGTTGTTTTGAAATTACTACTATCGCTTTTAGCACTAATGTTATAATATTATATAAATTCAGATAAGAAAAACATGTTTAGTATATTTTAGTGTATAAACTATAACATTATGCCCATATATTTAAAGAAAACACGAAATTCAGTAAATTATTTCTCCCGGGCAGTAAATACAAGCCACAATGTTTGCAACACATAAGAAATGACCATTTAGAAAGATAATGTTGAAGAAATAACTGAATATTATCAAAAAATATTAGATAGATTTTATGAACCTTTTACTGTTATTTGAGTAGTATGCAGTTTTGTCTCACAACAGTGTTATGAAATAATATAAAAAAATTGTAATTTTTAATTAACACAATATATCATTTGTATTTAAACACATTAATATTTTCCTAAACAGTTCTATTAAACACAAATAAAATAACATTAATTATACTTTCACTCAGTAACTTCCCATGGTTTTTCAGGCCTAAATTGATCCCAAGGATTTGGTTTCTTATAAACATCTGGCTCCTCCAACTTTACACCCCCATTGACAACTTCGTTAAGAAACTTTTCTACCTTCCCACCTTTTACAGGTTTTATATCACAATACATTTCAGTGATACCACATTCCAAACATCTTTGGGCAAATATTCTTCCCAAATTAAAATAAGCACATGTATCTGTTATACTGTACAATTGTTTTCTTAAAGCCCATTCCGAGGTTTTTGCTTCAATAACAGGGCCATTTATAAAGTGAATGACTTGTGCTGTAACTGTTCTGTTGCTCCTTGTCAAAATAAGTCTAAAAATTTAAAAACATTATAAAATTAATCCATTGTTATCTCTTTTAAAATACATTTGTCAAACAAACAAAACAAAACAAAATACAAATGTCTATAGACTAAAAAATATTATGATGCATAATAATTAAAAACACATAATTAAAACAAAAACAAATGTATACAATAAAAATTCTTATATACATACTTATGCCAATATTTTCGCCCTGGCTTTTCTAAGTGGTATCCATCAGGTTTACGGGCTATTCGAAGACGCTCTAGGTTTCTTGGATTTCTATTCACAAATTCCGCTGGGGCTGATGAACAGAATCTAGCCCACTGCGAGGATAAACTGATATTTCTTAATGAATACATTGAGATGATATTATTACTAGGATTAAACTACCCGGTAAAGGTCTCTCAACTGTAATTTAACAAAAGTAATCACATAGATAAATTTACTATACATAAATAAGCGAATTTTTATGTCTGTAATTTTAATATTTCAAATTTTATGTCTTTATTGTTAGGTTAGAACACAGATAACTATATACTAGTCAGAGAGGTTAGAACAAAGGTAAAGGCAATGTCAAAAGCATAGAGATATACCCATATATAGATGTTTTTAAGTCAGTGGTCAAAAGTGTCAATATTAAAATCACAGAGTACTTTTGATCAAAATTTAATTGTTAACGCAAGAAACGGAGTTTCTTTCTTTTTTTTCTTTTGTTCTCAGAGTAATTACTAGCCACAGAGTACATTGTATATAGGATAAGGAATTACTTCCATGACATCCATGACACTCTCTAGTATATATACACAGTAATCTATGCATGACCCATTCGAGCTGCAACCATAATATAGCTGCAGCATGGCTCTACCACGTACTAAGCCTTAAATTCATGATTTAGAAATATTTTTATCCAAGCAGATAAAGTTTTTTGAATATAGTATATGGTTTTATTTTCTGCTAAATTTCTATATAAATAAAAATCAATTGCTGCATGTATGAATGATCACCACTTAAGAAAGGCTGAACAGATTTTGATGAATACTCACAATTGGATCCCGTGAGTGGAACTGTTGTCGACATCTAGAAAAAAGTCGTGCGAAAGCCTGGGTGGATCGTTAGTCACAATATAAATGTGGGATCACAAATAGGATCCAACTCACTCATGTAGCGTTTGTCTGTCAAGACTTGGTATTGGTACCTTCCTAATTATTTGTTTTTAATGTTAACGAAACGAATATTTTAAATGTAATATATTAATCATCATAGATAGAGAGATAGATAGAAAATTCTTTATTGCACTCAAATAAAAACAATTTGTTTTGTTTTTGTAGTGTGGTGAGAGCTATGGGTAGAGCCGCGAGGGAAAAGAAAATAAACTTATTTATTCATACTATTCAAAACGTATTGTATAATATTATGCATATGTTAGTTCATACATATATACACTTATACACACATATCTTAATATATATAAAGTACCCGGATGACCGAGCTTTGCTCGGTTTTTTTAAAATTACATTTATAAATTACATACTGATGAAACATAAATAATATTTTTTGATCTTATTGACAGAATAGAAAAACTGAACTGGTTATTTGAATAAAAATTCACGAGTGCAATTAGTTTTATTAAAAATTTTCGTATTTTTAAAAAAAACTAAAAAAAGGGCTTGAAATAATAGATTTTCTCACAAAAGAAGGGAACTTGAAAAGAAAGGAAAAAAGCCGGACCAGAGACAGGACGCAAACCACGGAACTCCGATATCACGCCCGACCGACATCCCACCTGAGCTATATATAACGATCATACGTTAGTGATCTGTCTAAATTTACCTTCTTATATTGTAGCAGTTTTTTTCATTGCCTGAAAACACGGACAAAAGGAAATTTTCTAAAAATATGTGAATTTTTTTCATCATTTTCTAAATTTTCCTATTTTCTAAAAATAAATTCTTGCTAGATCGTTTTATTGCCCCCGAAACTCCCTGGACACTAAATTTTATGAAAATCGTTGGAGCCGTTTAAAGGTTTAGGATTACGTGTCACGTTGTTTGTCCGCGATGGACTCCTAAATTACTTAACCGATTTTAATCAAATTTGAACACCGTGTGCAGTTTGGTCCAACTTGAGAGAGAGGATAGTTTTTTTTGCGCATGACCCACAATTTTTTTGCGATTTTAAGGATTTTTAATAGGACATGACAAAGGGTCTAAAAAATACATACTAAACCAATAAAATACATACAATATAGTATAGGAATTTATAATATATGTAACCAATAAAATTAATCAAGTAATTTTAAATAATGTGCCTCAAGCTTACGTTTAAATGTATTTATCATCTTTTAAATCTCGTGGAAGGTTATTCCAAAGTGTAATTCCGAGTAAGGATTCTGAGTAGTATGCAGATTTATGCATCGGGATAATTAAGAGTTTTGTTGGTCATGGAACGGGATAAGCTTAAATATGAAAAACGCTCTTTGAGATAAGCTGGGGAACAAAGATTGTGAAGAATACCATACAAAGTGGTTAGAAGGTGTGTGTTCCGGCGAAAACGGATGTCGAGCCACTTGTCTTGAGCGCGATCAAACTTGCGCAGGCCAAAATATAGCATATGCGCAGATTGAGCAGACGGTCGAGTTTGCTAAGCAGCTCCTCAGTTATATCTGGATAGGCAATATCGGCATAATCTAAAATAGGAAACAACAGTGAGTGGACTAGCGTAACCTTGGTCGTCTGAGGAATAAATTTTTGCCAGAGTTTTAATGAATACATAGTTCTAAAAATACTTCTCCTGTCCTCATTAACCTGTAGCTGGGTGCTACAGGTTAATGAGGACAGGAGAAGTATTTAAGTTACTTTAAGTACTTAGATCGTCAGCCAAAATTAAGCCAAGGTTCCTAACCTGCAACATATTCCAAATCTACACCGTTTAGGTCTACCTTAGTTAGATATTGATAGTCAAGTCGACATGTAATTTTTCTGCTCCCTATGATTATAACCTGTGTTTTGGCAGGATTTAATATTAGTCCATGACAATTCACCCACTGATGAACTGAAGCAAGATCATTATTCATTCTATCAACAGATGAATTTATCATTTGGTTCAGAAAATAATTTACTCAATCGTTCGAATAATAATAAGTCTAGTTCTTTTTTTTAAATATTGGAGGCATATGAAGTAATAAATATTACTGTTACGCGCCTTAGTCGACGGCACTAGCGCCTAGTTGAAACTCGAACTCTCGGTACCTTGCGCGTGTTTACTTGAATATTCTGGATATTTCCGTGCTAATTTATATAAATAGGCGCTGCAAGATGCGATCGAGGAAGTATTGAAGTTGGCGAGACAAGCGAAGCTTCGGAGCGGAATAAAGTGAATCAGTGTGATTAATTATTAGTGTTTTTAACTTTAATTAGTGTAAAGTAAATTAAAGTGTTAATTTAGGTAATTCTATCGGCAATTTTTATTGTCACGAACCTCAAGCTCGTAACAATTGGTGTCAGAAGTGGGATAAAATCATGCCGATTTTACCTAAGGAGGAAACGGAGGGTGTCTGTACCCGAAGTCAACGCCAGCAGGAGACGGACCAAAGAAAATTTGGTGGTGCAACGCCGCAGACGTCGGAGGGCCAGCCGCTGGCTGTAGGCCCGTCAGTAGCTCCTACATCTGCAGCACCTGACTTAGGTGCTCTGATGGTGATGCTGCAGGAGCAGGCTCGGCGACAGGAGGAACAGGTCCGTCGATTGGAAGAGCAGCTGCGGGGCGGACAGGAGGAACAGGCCCGCCGGCAGGAGGAACAGGCCCGCCGGCGGAGGAACAGGCCCGTCGTTTAGAAGAGCAACTCTAACGCGATAAGGAAGAGCAGATGCTCCTCATGAAGGACCTTCACGTTATCTTCGGAAAAGAGATACGGGAGGTAAAGGATAAGGTTGTTCAACATGACAACCGCCTGTTGGAGGCCGAAACCCGAATCGACCAAGTAAACAATCGGGTTGACAACGTAATGGCTGACGTGAAGAAAACACTGGACGACCTCAAACTTGGGGATGGAACAACAGCTCCCGTAGTAGCTACAACACCTTCGCTACGTGGATTCAAAGTGCCGCCGTTCGACGGGACCTCTTCCTGGTCGGCCTACAAAATCCAGTTCGACGCCGTCATGGAGGCGAACGGCTGGAATAAAAGCCAAGCCATGACTGCACTCACCCTAGGCCTGCGCGACCAAGCCTTAATTGTGTTGGAAGCTCTCGGTAAGAAAGTGACCTACGAGCAAGCTTCTTGAGGCCTTGGAGGCGAGATATGGCGACGCTCACCTGGAACACGTCTTTCGCGCGCAGCTTAAAGATCGCGTGCAGCGCAGCAACGAAAACCTGCAGCAGTGGGCCCTTGAGGTGGAGAAGATGGTTCGAAAAGCATACCAGTCTGTACCTGCGCTCATTGAAGGGAGCCTGGTTCAGACAGTCATCGTCGGCATCCGCGAACTTGAAGTCAGAGCTGCTGTGAGACTCGGGCACCAAGACACGCTTAAGAACGCCTTGGCCCATGCACTGGAGGTGGAAGCCGTGCGGCAGGATCATCGTTCCCATCGCATCAGGGAGGTTGCAGCAGCTACAGTACGCGACCGCAACAAAGGATACAGCCCTGGGTGCTATGACTGTGGGGAAAAGGGCCATCTTCGATCCAGCTGCTCTAAGCGAACCCTAGAGAAGGAAGGTGAACGATCTCAGGAGGGTAGTGCGGCCAACAGCACCGCCCAGCAGCAGCAGGGAAACGAGTAAAAGCCAGAACTGCGGGCGGGTGCTGGCTGATGTTAAAAGAGCCCCAAGGATCTCGATCTCACAAACCCATGATGGGAACAGTCTAATCATCAAGGGCGAGGTCAACGGAACGCCGTGTAAACTGACCATAGACACTGGACCCTCTCGTACGGTTGTTAGTTCCCAACTTATAAGTCAGTTCCTTGGGGACTCCGCATACAACCGAGAACGCATTAATTTGGTAACAGCCACCGGTCAGCGTATACCCGTCCGTGGAGAGAAGGAGATGGAGTTGAAACTAGGCAACGTGATCTACCTGCATAATGACATCGTGCCTGATATAATGGACGACTGCATCCTTGGCCTAGACTTTATGAGGAATAATTGTTGTGAGATCGACGTTAAGCAAGGTGTTTTGGAGGAGGAACTTTTTATGGAAGGTGCGTTACCAGGGAACGTGCACAGCATTAAGAAGATTGTTCTTCCGCCGAGATCAGAAACGATTGTGCCGGTTAGTCTTCCTCGAAACGCTGGGCAAGCTCACCGTTGTGTACTTGTGGAAAGGGTAAACAATGACCTTCCATGTAAAGTAGCTCGAACCTTGGTCAGGACCACTGACATCTCAGGAGTACGTGTGCTGAACCTTTGTGACCGGGAACAGATTATAGAAAAAGGCACGCTGGTTGGTACTTGTGAGGAAGTGGATTGGTTACGTCGGTGCCGATATCTATCGAGTGAGACCCCTAGCAAGGATGCACAAACGAGAGTGACCACACTTATGGAAGACTGTCGCAGCGTTCTCTCCCCGAACGAAATGGTCAAGGCAAAGAAGTTGTTACTCAAGTACGCCGATGTATTCTCATCAAACGATGCTGACATAGGAAAGACTGGCTTAGTTCAACACAAAATAAACACAGGAGAAGAATTGCCTATCCGTCAGCGACCAAGAAGACTGCCGGTAGCACGTGAAAAGGAAGTAGAAACCATGATTGAGGGAATGGTGAAGGATGGTGTTATTGAACCTTCCTCTAGTCCATGGTGTTCACCCGTAGTGCTGGTAAAGAAGAAGGATGGCAGCATGCGGTTTTGTGTTGACTACCGCCGTCTGAACGACGTTACGAAGAAGGACAGCTATCCCTTGCCAAGAATTGATGACACGCTGGACATGCTTACAGGAGTAAAGTGGTTTAGCACGCTGGATCTAAAAAGTGGCTACTGGCAAGTTGAAATTGACTAAGGACAAGGAGAAAACCGCGTTCTCGACGGAAAAGGGTATGTGGCAATTTAAGGTAATGCCGTTTGGGTTGTGCAATGCTCCAGCAACGTTTGAAAGGCTGATGGAACTTGTACTCACCCAGCTAATTGGCGATGCCTGTCTGGTCTACTTGGATGACATCATCATCGTAGGTCGTACGTTTGAGGAACACCTTCAAAACCTGGAACGCGTGCTCATGAAGATTCAGAGTGCCAACCTCAAGTTGAGTCCGAAGAAATGTTCACTATTCAAAAGGCAAGTCAACTTTTTGGGGTATGTAGTATCGGAAGAAGGTATCCGCACGGATCCAGAGAAAATAGCAGCTGTCAAGGATCGGCCGGTTCCAAAAGACAAGACGCAGTTAGAGCATTTTTGGGTTTGTGCTCCTATTACCGGCGATTTGTGAAGAACTTTGCAGATATAGCCAAACCTCTGCATAAGCTAACCGAGGAGAAGCGACATTTCTGCTGGGATGAAAGTTGCAATATCGCATTCCAGGAGCTCAAAGACCGTCTGTGCAAAACACCTATTTTGGGATATCCTGATGCAAGCAAAGAATTTATAGTTGGCACAGACGCAAGTGATATAGGACTTGGCGGTGTGTTGTCTCAACGGAATGGTGACCAAGAGGTCGTGATAGCGTACTTCAGCAAGTCATTGTCAAAACCGGAAAGGAACTATTGTGTCACAAGACGCGAATTGCTAGCGGTCGTAAAGTCATTGCAGCATTTTAGCAAATATCTTCTGGGGCGGAAATTTCACTTACGAACTGACCATGCTGCACTAAAATGGCTATTGCAGTTTAAAAATCCTCTACAGGAATATGACTCTGAGATCGAACATCGCAGCGGGAAATCTCATGGCAACGCAGATGCATTATCACGAAGACCTTGTCCTGAAGATTGCAAACATTGTACTAGGCAGGAGAGTAAGGAAGTGGTATCCGTGAGGATGCTCAGGACAGACCACCTCAGCAACGAGTGGAAGGACAGCTTACAACATGCACAGCAGGAAGATCCGGACATCAAGCCGATTCTGGAATGGATGAAGGCCAGTGCTCCCAAGCCCAAGTGGAGCGACGTCTCAGCGATGAGTTCAACCACTAAAAGCTATTGGGCCCAATGGGACAGCTTGCTGCTTCAGGATGGAGTTCTGTGCCGTAAATGGGAAAATGTTCGGGGAGACAGCTGTCACTTGCAAATGGTTGTCCCTAAAGCTAAAGTACCGGATGTTCTACAGCTGTACATAATGATTTTTCCGGTGGCCATCTGGGAGTTAAACGAACTCTACTAAAGATCCGAGAACGGTTTTACTGGGTCCACTGTCGAAACGATGTCGAGGACTGGTGTCGCAAATGTACAAGTTGTGCGGCTGTAAAGGGACCTCAGACTCGTAGTAGAGGTGCATTGAAGTTGTACAATGTTGGTGCACCATGGGAGAGAATAGCCATTGACGTGGCGGGGCCGTTTCCGGAGAGTGAAAGCGGTAACAAGTATTTCATGGTTGTGATGGATTACTTCACTAAGTGGCCAGAAGCTTCAACAGTTGCAGATAAACTAGTTCATGAAGTCTTCTGTCGTTTTGGAGTACCTTTAGAGATTCACAGCGATCAAGGAAGGAATTTTGAATCTCAAATATTCCAGGAAACTTGCCGAGTTATGGGTACTCATAAAACAAGAACGACTTCTTATCACCCGCAATCTGATGGAATGGTAGAACGATTTAATCAGACATTGGAGAGGTACCTAGCAAAAGTTGTAGACAATCGGCAACGAGATTGGGACAAGCAAATACAACCGTTTTTGTTGTCATATCGAAGCGCTGTTCAAGAAAGTACAGCAGTGACACCAGCTTTCGCAAACTTTGGAAGAGAATTACGGCTGCCTGCAGACCTGATCACCGGGATACCTGATGTCCACGTAGTATAAAGATTATGAAATGACTTGCGGAACAAAATGAATGACATTTATGAGCACGTCAGACAATCGGGCCAGCAAATGTCTGAAAAGATGAAAACCCGGTACGACCGCAAAATGAACAACAAAGGGTTCGACGAAGGTTCACTAGTGTGGTTGCATAATCCCGTCCGCAGCAAAGGGAAATCTCCTAAGCTTCAAGCTAAATGGGATGGCCCGTACCGGATTGTGACCAGGATCAACGATGTAACCTACCGGATACAGAAAGGCGCAAGAGGGACTCCTAAGATTGTCCATGTGAATCGCCTGGCGCGTTATTATGGGGCCGATAATGCTCGGGACGAGCATGTCTCAGGAGGGGGCAGTGTTACGCGCCTTAGTCGACGGCACTAGCGCCTAGTTGAAACTCGAACTCTCGGTACCTTGCGCGTGTTTACTTGAATATTCTGGATATTTCCGTGCTAATTTATATAAATAGGCGCTGCAAGATGCGATCGAGGAAGTATTGAAGTTGGCGAGACAAGCGAAGCTTCGGAGCGGAATAAAGTGAATCAGTGTGATTAATTATTAGTGTTTTTAACTTTAATTAGTGTAAAGTAAATTAAAGTGTTAATTTAGGTAATTCTATCGGCAATTTTTATTGTCACGAACCTCAAGCTCGTAACATTACTAACTAAAGAAAAACGAGTATATCGATGTCGATTGTTGCTGACATTGCGAACTAAATCACTATGGATTAAAGACGTCATTTCTTTGTAAAGTAATACTCATTAATATAGAGATGTAATTTGTCTCGTAAATCTGAACATACGATTGTACTTACTCTAATATTTGACATAGTATAAAGAGACTAAAATGACCACTTGATATTTCTATTTCCACACATGAATTACACGTAACACCTTTCAATAGATTTGTCTCTTTTTGCCTTATTTGAAAATAAATTAAAAAAGCGAGACAAGTATATTGACTCAATTTATGTAGAATTGTGGGTTCTCTTTATGCATACATATGTATGTGATTACTTTTAGCTCTAAGCTTTTGATTGTTCTTTTTCGTTAGAGTCTACGTGACTATTATATAGATAATAAATTAAGAATTACATGTGTTTGGGCCTACAATAAATAAAAATTTAATAAAATAATAATCTCTGTGGAATTGCTTTGTGGACGTGTGACAATTAGTGCATTCGCTTACCGGGTTTATGAATGGGTCTGTGAACGCTCCCGCTTAAATAATGAGTTGATATATGGACACATCTATGAAGACACAGTGATGAGTGGTCGTTTTCTGCCCGCCGCATTGCATATATTATTTTATACCGAATTTTATGACTATGTACTATTTAAGCTGCCTGCACTCGTTTTTGAGGTGCTCCATGTACCTCAAAATCCACCAAGTCGAGGAAATTGGAGATTCGGTGAGTGTTTTGCTCCTTTAGTTATCACCTTCATGAGGTATTTTCCACAAGCATTCCGCATTGTATAAAGATTATATTATAATTACTAAATAATTTGTTCTCCCGCAAATATCAAATAAACTTAAAGTCTATTTGCTTTCTCTCTCTTTTACAACCGATATATTTTTCACTTCTCACAGCATTCACTATAATTTTTGGTCTTTCGAGCCGGATTATACCTTGTAATTATTAGACAAATATAATCAGCGCGCCGCCGCGTCATTGCGTTTTTAATGTTCCGCTCATTATTACAATTTTAACTGCATATTTTACGATTTGCACTAATTGCAAAATTTAAATAAAAGGATATTAAATTCATAACATTTTAAATAAGTATATAATTTTATTTGAACTAGTTATGTGTGTGTGTGACCGAAATAAATTCAGTTACGTATTTGTAGTATATTAACCCGCGTTATATTTCTAGTGTTCCAACATATCTTGCTCTGAAGATGAACAAATTAGTTCTAAAAAACAAATAATTCAAGAAAGACTTTTTATTTGTGAAAGTATACGCAATTCATACTTTAAAAACATTCAATCAATTTATGATTCGATTCCAAAGTCACGTGATACGCCTCAATATTCCTTATTTATTTCGCAAGCTGAGAACTTAGAAAGTGTTTGTCATGAGTTTATTGAGCTTAATAATGAAATTAACAAATTGAGTATAAGGTTAAATTTAAAGTTTATACCTAATTTCGAGTCATTATGGTCATTCTATGACTTATTCTATGCAATTAAGAGTGTTTATACTGGATTTATAGCCAACAAAAATCACGATTTGGAATTGAAATATGCAAATTTAAAAAATTGTTTTAATCTTCGTAAACTGGAAATCCCCAAATTTGATGGCG
Source organism: Parnassius apollo (assembly GCA_907164705.1). Lineage (NCBI taxonomy): Eukaryota > Metazoa > Arthropoda > Insecta > Lepidoptera > Papilionidae > Parnassius > Parnassius apollo. Next base: position 462,225 of record CAJQZP010001449.1, on the reverse strand, counting down.
ATATCCAAGTTTCCGTGTTCATCGCTTCTTTCCATGCTATCGTTCATAATAATGCCGCTTTAAGCGATGCTGAGCGTATTCAGTATTTAATTTTGAAACTATAAGGAAAGGCGCAAGGGATTACCGTTGGAAATACACCTTATCCTACGAACGATTTAGTTCTTTATAATGCACTCATAAAGAAATACGAAGTTTATCGCGCTATTGCTGAGTCCTACTAACATCCCATATTATTTATACCGTTAACCGTTACCTCACGCGAACGCTAATCATTTAGAGTAATTTATTGATTTTTTTGCTACTTCAGTTTCCACATTACGTGAATTACACATTAAAGATTTATCCGAATTTCTGTTGGTACATTTAGCGCTGAGTAAACTATACAGTGATATTTATAAACTATTCGAAATATTTTTATTGGATAAAAATCCTTTCCTAAATATGAAGAATTTTGTTATTGAGCGTGCGCGCGGTCCTTGCGTGTAAAAGGTTAGCGGCTTATCCTCGTGCTGCCGGTGTCCGCTGGTGTCCGCTGGTGTCCGCTGGTGTCCGCTGGTGTCCGCTGGTGTCCGCTGGTGTCCGCTGGTGTCCGCCGGTGTCCGCACTCAAGCATTTGTAGTAAATACTAATGTAAAAAATTGCTGCTATTGTAATAGCGGTAAACACAACTTGTTATGTGAATTGTGTTAATTGTCTGAGCGTACGACATACCTTAATGTCGTGTAAACCACAAACCCATTGTAAACATTGCCACAAAAGATATCATACGTTATTATACCGCGATCTTTCTACTGATAAACCAAGCCAAACCTATAATAATACACATGAATCTCACTCGCGTTCTCGTCTTGATTATATCATTCGAACCCGCATGATTACGTCGGCTCACCTCATCCGCAAACCCAAATAATAATAACACTACATATTTTTAAAGTGTTGTCCCTACGGATAAAAATACTTGTGGCGGCGTGGCATAAAACTGTTGAATTAGGTACAGCTATTGCACATGTAAGTAATGTATTTGGTGAGCGCAGCGACATTCGTATACTGATTAATATGGGGTCACAGAATCATTTCATTACTTTGCGTTGTTTACGTACTTTAGGTTTAAAATTAACACCTGATAATAAACATATTTTGGTACACGATATCGGTGATAATACCCAGAGTATTAAGGGTTTTACCATTGAAGTAATATCACTGACCTCTATATCTTGTATATATAGAGGTCAGTGAGTAATATGTACTTACGTACTAGAACAGCTATTTCAAATAAAAATGTGCGTTACTCTGTTTTCCCTCGGTTGGTTTTATTTATCATAGAATAAACATAGGTAGAATGATCAGTAGGTAATAGTAGATTGTATTGTTAAATAGGTAAATTATATCGAAAACAATTTTTAAATTTTGTCATTTATTTTGTATATTATATTACAACATATATACACAATTACATTTTGATGATAGCTTTATCTCAATATTTTAAAAGGTATCTATGTCAAATACAAAAAAAGTATACTAAATGTATGTTTAACAAAACTTATTAATATAACATTTAAATAACAATTATATTTATTTAAATAAGAATAAGAGACGTTCATAAATGCTGGGCACGCGAGAGTTAAAAATGGATGAATTTATTCCACTTCGACTTTGATGTGGAAACCTAAAAATAAAATAAAAAAATAATAAGTAGATTTAAATATAAAAAATTTTTGCCTAATTACGATAACTTATATATGTTTCTACAAAAAATGTGTATAATAATATATTTTTCCTATACTTATATATTCCATGGCACGAGATGGCGTCTTAGGAATAATTTGTTTTATTAGTGCCTGGATGACCGAGCTTTCCTCGGTATTTTTTTTTTGGAAATCGTATATAATCGTTAGATACAAATTACATACTGATGAAACATAAATAATTTTTTTGATAGAAAAAACTGAACTCGTTATTTGAATAAAAATCATGAGTGCAATTAGTTTAATTTAAATTTTCGTGTTTTTAAAAAAATACTAAAGAACGGGCTCAAAATAATATATGAAGGAACTTGAAAAAAAAAGGAAAAAAGTCGGACCGAAGACAGGACGCGAACCAGAGCACCTCGATTTCACGAACGACGGATATACCACATGAGCTATTACGATCATTATGCACTGCCAATGCATGACCTTCTTATATTGTAGTATTTTTTTATTGTCTAAAAAAACGGAAAAAATGACATTTTCTAAAAATGAATCCTAGCTAGATCGATTTATTGCCCCCGAAACCCCCTGGACACTAAATTTTATGAAAATCGTTGGAGCCGTTTCCGAGATTCCGATTATATATATAGGAATTGCTTTTAAAGGTATAGGATATATAATATTTTTTATAGATTAAGTATCTCATTAACCGATGAAAAGTAGTTTAGTAGTAGGCATATTTGTATCAAGGGATTTTTTTAATCAACACAACACGTGACAACTCTACAAGCGCCTAGCGAGTGACTGATTAAAGTGCAGTGTAAGCACCGCAGTTGAATGGAACAGAGTAGCTGAATGCAGTGTCGCCTTTAGTACGTAGTACATAATAGCTCAATGGGTTTTACCATCTTTACATTGTTTTCCCGAGTAAATTCTGAATTCAGTCTAAAATATACCTCTTGTTATTGATAATATTTCTGGTAACTTACCGGAGTGTGAAATTGCTTGCGCTTAAATATGTTATAATTGCGGAAGAAACGACTTACTGTTACACGCGGATTAAAAGGATTATTTATGAATATTTAGAGAAATAATATATATCTCCTGCACAAGATTTATCTCCGGACGCTGAGTGCTACATTACACCGCATCATCCAGTTGAACGTAGCGACAAGTTAACCACTACAATTCGCATAACCACTGACGCAAGCGAGCCTACTACTACTTTTAACATATTGCTTAATGATTGTTTGTATGCAGGGCCGAACTTGCAGGCAGATTTAACTAAAATAATATCACATTTTTGCTTACTTCCTATTGCAATTACTGCTGATATAAGACAAATGTTTTTAAGAATTCTAGTCGGTTGGTTGAATTTCAAAAATAAACTTCCATATAAAGGTTAAAAATACCGCGTCACTTCGGTGTAAGTTGTACGGAATGTTAGGTGACGCTATTAGGCTTTTCCGACGCTAGTGAAATTGCTTACGGGGCAGTTGTATATATCTGTTTCCCGACCAAGGTATACTCAAAACGACGTTAACATTGTTTGTGCTTATTCCAAAGTGGCACCTATAAAAACCTTAACGCTCGCTAAATTAGAATTATGCGCAGTTTTTATGCTCGCTGAATTGTTACGTTACGTGCCTGACACTGTGTCAGAGCGATTCAATATTTCTCAAATTTTTGCTTTTACCGAGTCCAGCGTGACTTTACACTGGATTCATTTATCTCCGCATTGCTTCATTATATTTGTTAGTACCTAATTGGATAGCTCAAATTCATGACTACCTTTCCCCATCGCCTTTTTACCATGTTGCTGGACAAGAAAACCCTTGTGATTGTTTATCACGTGGATTATCAACAGAAAAATAATTAAATCATCCATTATGGCTTCATGACCCATCTTGGGCGAAATTACCCCACACTGAGTGGCTTTGAATAATTTTGAATTTAATTCGCATATGCAGTTACCAGAGATTAAAAATAAAACCTATTTATTAGTTCCCGCATCTGAACCGTCTTTACATTATTCTCTTGCTTGACGATGCTCATCATGGTCTAAGCTTCTGCTCATAATAGTACAGATAACGATTCGTGAAAAAATTACCCAGGTCGAATCGTCTTGAATTGAGTCATTTACAAAGAGCAGAACATGATCTACTTGTTGCTGTACAATCTATGCACATTAGTGAAGATTTAAAAAATATTGTTACGAGCTTAGGGTTCGTGATAATAAAAACTGCCGATTGAATTCCCAAAATTAACACTTTAATTCACTTTACACTAATTAAAACTTAAAAGGCACTAATAATTAATCATCGGATTCACTTTATTTCGCTCCGAAGCTTCGCTTGTCTCGTCAAATTCAATACTGCCCCGATCACGTATTGCAGCGCCTTTAAATACACCTTTTTCCCCGAAACATCCAGAATATTCAAGTAAATACGCACGCCAACCGACCAGGCTCCGAAAGTTCGAGTGTGGGGCTTCTAGAAAGCTTAAATCTTCAATTCGATACTAGATAGCGCTGTTGGTTGAAAGATTAGTCATGTCATTTTCTGGAAAGCTCTCCTCGCTCTGTTACCCGACACTAGATGGCGCTAGTGCCAGACGTCAACTTAGGCGTGCAACACTGCCCCTCCTAAGACATGCTCGTCCCGAGCATTATCGGTCCCATAATAACGCGCCAGGCGATCCACATGGACGATCTTAGGAGTCCCTCTTGCGCCTTTCTGTATCCGGTAGGTTACATCGTTGATCCTGGTTACAATCCGGTACGGGCCGTCCCATTTAGCTTGAAGCTTAGGAGATTTCCCATTGCTGTTCATTTTGCGGTCATACCGGGTTTTCATCTTTTCGGACATTTGCTGGCCCGATTGTCTGACGTGTTCATAAATGTCATTCATTTTGTTCCGCAAGTCATTTGCATAATTGGTTAACTGCGTGGGTCATCAGGTGGTATCCCGGTGATCAGGTCTGCAGGCAGCCGTAATTCTCTTCCAAAGTTTGCGAAAGCTGGTGTCACTGATGTACTTTCATGAACAGCGCTTCGATATGACAACAAAAACGGTTGTATGTGCTTGTCCCAATCCCGTTGCCGATTGTCTACAACTTTTGCTAGGTACCTCTCCAATGTCTGATTAAATCGTTCTACCATTCCATCAGATTGCGGGTGATAAGAAGTCGTTCTTGTTTTATGAGTACCCATAACTCGGCAAGTTTCCTGGAGTATTTGAGACTCAAAATTCCTTCCTTGATCGCTGTGAATCTCTAAAGGTACTCCAAAACGACAGAAGACTTCATGAACTAGTTTATCTGCAACTGTTGAAGCTTCTTGATTTGGAATGGCGAAGACTTCCGGCCACTTAGTGAAGTAATCCATCGCAACCATGAAATACTTGTTACCGCTTTCACTCTCTGGAAACGGCCCCGCCACGTCAATGGCTATTCTCTCCCATGGTGCACCAACATTGTACAAATTCAATGCACCTCTACTACGAGTCTGAGGTCCCTTTACAGCCGCACAACTTGTACGTTTGCGACACCAGTCCTCGACATCGTTTCGACAGTGGACCCAGTAAATAACAGCTGTCTCCCCCGAACATTTTCCCATTTACGGCACAGAACTCCATCCTGAAGCAGCAAGCTGTCCCACTGGGCCCAATAGCTTTTAGTGGTCGAACTCATCGCTGAGACAGAAACAGAAACAGAAACTTTTTTATTCAATGTAGATTATAACAATACTTATTGAAAGTCACTTTTTTAATTTACCACTGGTTCGCAAAAAAAACCTCCGTCCTGGGAAGAACCAGCAAGAAACTACTACTACTAGGGACTATTTTTTTCCCAATAATAGCTTACAATCATTTTTACAATTAACAACACAAGACAAATTTGAAATAGCTTGGTAGCGATCACCCTTCCCGGGGGTTATTATCATCCATAAATTCCTTAATATTATAATAACCCTTTTTATACAAACTTAGTTTAATAACATTTTTGAACTTTGTGTATGACAAATTTTGTATATTTTCTGGGATTTTGTTGTAAAAGCGTATACATCGCCCCATGAATGAATTACTGATTCGGTGGAGTCGAGTAACTGGTACTACTAGCTTGTGTCTGCTCCTAGTATTTACAGAATGAATAACACTTATTTTCGCAAAACTACTTTTATTTTTGTGTACGTACATTACATTTTCATAAATGTATTGAGAGGCCAGAGTTAATATATTGATTTCCTTAGATTTTTGTCTCAGTGACTCTTTTGGTTTTAAATTATATATTGCTCTAATGGCCCTCTTCTGCAAAATAAATATAATTTCAGTGTCACTCGCGTGTCCCCATAGCAAAACACCATACGACATAATGCTATGGAAATAACTAAAGTAAACTATTCTAGCTGTTTCAACACTGGTAAGAGTTCTAATCTTTTTTACAGCATATGCTGCAGAACTAAGTCTGCTAGCTAGTTTTGATATATGGGGGAGCCATTGAAGCTTTGCGTCCAGTGTGATTCCAAGAAAAATGGTGGTATCAACAAGACTCAGTTCCTCCCCATTTAAAATTACATTAGTATTGACATGTTTAACTTTAGGAGTGACGAATTTTATACATTTAGTTTTAGTTCCATTCAAATGCAAATTATTAACATTAAACCAATTGACTAACTTAGCTATAGCATTATTTACTTCGTCGTAATTTAATAACTGTCGTTTTAATTTGAAAATTAATGAAGTATCATCAGCAAATAATACTATATCATGGTTAACCCCTACTATGTAAGGTAAGTTATTCATATATACAAGAAACAGAAAGGGGCCGAGAATTGAGCCCTGAGGCACGCCCATTTGTACAATCGACCCGGAAGATCTCATACTATTGATGACAACTTTTTGCGTTCTGTCACTTAAATATGAAATAATTAATTTAAGAGCATCGCTTCTTACACCGTAGTGTTGAAGTTTCCTGATTAATGTTTCATGGTGAACACAATCGAAGGCTTTGGATAGGTCACAGAACACACCCAAACCATCCTGTGAATTCTCCCATTCATTAAATATATATTTAATCAGCTCAACACCAGTATCAGTTGTCGCTCCACTTGGGCTTGAGAGCACTGGCCTTCATCCATTGCAGAATCGGCTTGATGTCCGTATCTTCCTGCTGTGCACGTTGTAAGCTGTCCTTCCACTCGCTGCTGAGGTGGTCTGTCCTGAACATCCTCACGGATACCACTTCCTTACTCTCTTGCCTAGTACAATGTTTGTAATCTTCAGGACAAGGTCTTTTTAACAATGCATCTGCGTTGCCATGAGATTTCCCGCTGCGATGTTCGATCTTAAAGTCGTATTCCTGCTGCGGCTGGGCGGTGCTGTTAGCCGCACTTTCCTTCTGAGATCGTTCACCTTCCCTTTTTAGGGTTCGCTTAGGGCAGCTGGATCGAAGATGGCCCCTTTCCCCACAGCCATAGCACCTAGGGCTGTATCCTTTATTGTGGTCGCGAACCGTAACTGCTGCAACCTCCCTAACGTGAGGGGAATGATGATCCTGCCGCACGGTTTCCACCTCCAGTGCATGGGCGAAGGCGTCCTTAAGCGTCTCGTGGTGCCAGAGCCTCAAAGCAGCTCTGACTTCGAGGTCGCGGATGCCGTCGATGAATGTCTGCACCAGGTTCCCTTCAATGAGCGCAGGTACAGACCGGTATGCTTTTCGCACCAGCTTCTCCACCTCTAGAGCCCACTGTTGCAGGTTTTCGTTGATGCAGTGCACGCGATCTTTAAGCTGCGCACGAAACACGTTTTCCAGGTGAGCGTCGGCATATCTCGCCTCCAATGCTTCAAGGAGCTGCTCGTAAGTCACTTCCTCACCGAGAGCTTCCAGAACTATTAAGGCCTGGTCGCGCAGGCCTAGTGTGAGAGCAGTCATGGCCTGACTTTTATTCCAGCCTTTCGCCTTCATAACGGCTTCAAACTGGATTTTGTAAGCTGACCAGGAAGAAGTCCCGTCGAACGGTGGCACTTTGAACTCACATAGTGAAGGTGTTGTAGCCACTATGGGAGCTGTAATTCCATCCCCCAGTTTGAGGTCGTCCAGTGTTTTCTTCACGTCAGCCATCACGTTGTCAACCCGATTGTTCACTTGGTCGATTCGGGTTTCAGCTTTCTCGATTCGCGTTTCAGCTTTCGCGATTTGGGTTTCAGCTTCCGACAGGCGGTTGTCATGCTGAGCAACCCTATCCTTCACCTCCTTTATCTCCTTCCCGAAGGTAGCGGACCTTCACGCTACCTTCATGAGGAGCATCTGCTCTTCCAACCGACGGGCCTGTTCCTCTTGTCCGCCCCGCAGCTGCTTTACCAAACGACGGACCTGTTCCTCTTGTCCGCTCCGCAGCTGCTATTCCAACTGACGGACCTGTTCCTCCTGTCGGCGAGCCTATTCCTCATGTCGGCGAGCCTGTTCCTCCTGTCGACGAGCCTGTTCCTCCTGTCGGCGAGCCTGTTCCTTCCTGCTGCTCTTTCAACTAACGGACCTGTTCCTCCTTTCCGCCCCGCAGCTGCTCTTCCAATCGTCGTGCCTGTTCCGGCTGCTGGTGGGCCTGTTCCTCCTGTCGGCGAGCCTGTTCCTGCAGCATCATCATGAGTGCACTTAAGTCAGGTGCTGCAGGAGCTGCCGACGGGCCAGCCTCCGTGGCTGGCAGTTGGCCTCCCGACGTCTGCGGCGTTGCACCACCAAATCTTCTCTGGTCCGTCTCCTGCTGGCGTTGACTTCAGGTACGGACACCCTCCGTTTCCTCCTTAGGTAAAATCGGCATGATTTTATCCAAATCCCTTCTGACACCAATTGTTACGAGCTTAGGGTTCGTGACAATAAAAACTGCCGATTGAATTACCAAAATTAACACTTTAATTCACTTTACACTAAATAAAACTTAAAAGGCACTAATAATTAATCACACTGATTCACTTTATTTCGCTCCGAAGCTTCGCTTGTCTCGCCAAATTCAATACTGCCCCGATCGCGTATTGCAGCGCCTTTAAATACACCTTTTTCCCCGAAACATCCAGAATATTCAAGTAAATACGCACGGCAACCGACCAGGCGCCGAAAGTTCGAGTGTGGGGCTTCTAGAAAGCTTAAATCTTCAATTCGATACTAGATGGCGCTTAGTCTTATTTTGATGAACTTTATAAATTCCTTAACGCTAAGAGTTATAAAAACGCATTTCATGAGGAAACCCTACGTCAACACATAAATTGGAAATTTACTCCTTCGCACGCCCCGCATTTCGGTGGCTCATGGGAATCTAATGTAAAATCTGTTAAGTCGCATTTAAAAGGATCTATTGGAGATCAGCTATTAACTTATGAGGAACTTTTGACAGTGCTCTCACAGGTTGAGGCTATACTAAATTAACGTCATTTAGCAGTTTTAAGCTCTGAACCCTCTGAATCTACAGTTTTAACCCCTTCGCATTTATTAACATTAGGACCTTTAAATTCCTTACCTAATGTAGAAGTCGATACTCCTATAGGTTTGCTACAACGCAAGTTTTTACTTGATCAAATAATACAGTTTTTTTGGAGACAACGGAAAACATAATTCTTACATACACTTCAGACTCGGCAGAAGTGGAATACTGGAACAAAACCTATTAGGTACCGTAGTATTGCTATACATAGCTAATTGTATGTAACAATACCACCAAGTAGTCTACCAAATGGTAAGTGGATGTTGTGCGAGATTTGCACAAAATACTGATGTTAAAAAATGGTTGAAATTAATAAATAGAGAAGAATGCATTCCAAAAAAAAAGGAAATATTCAATTATGTGCAGCGAGTATTTTGAAGAAAAATGTTTATCCCATGGAGGTGCCCAACGTGTAGTGGCGGTGTAAGAATATCCACTATCCCGTGTCGTCCCGCGGATGTCACAGTATGCAACAGAGGGAAACAAATCAGGAGATGGGCGGCAGCGTCTCCCTAAAAACAACTAAAAATAAAAATAAACTGCGGTTGTCAACCGCTTCCTACATGTGGCAACTATGGCAAATATATCCCTTTGAGCCAATCTATCGGGGATACCTATGTCCAGCAGTGAACTTCAATAGGTTGTAACAATAACACGGAGGTGGAGGTGCTATTGTTACAAGCTATTAAACTAAAAATAGGTTAAGGGTAAAACTACAACACATACAACCATAAAAATTTATTATTAAAATTACAAAATGAAACTTATTTTATTATTACATAAAGTACGCAGCTAATAGAACATATCTTTTTTTTTCTTTTATTGGATGTACACAACAGTTTACATTCAATTTTACGTAACATAAATACCTATTATACACAAAGTTTTGACCTGGAATACAAACCAAAAACGCGTACATACAGTTGCAACATGAATTATCCGTAAACATATTTATGTATTATATTTTACTCAAAAAAAAAAAAACATAACAATTTATAAATTTAACAAATTTTACGACAATATAGTAAAAGTTTATTATGACGATAAATAATTAATGTGGAGTTGACTTGAAGTAGTGGAATAGTTGAGTACGTAGCTTATTTACATTATTGTCTAAAACATCAATGTCCTTACCTGACTCCGTTAGAACTATATCATTATAAGAGCGACACATTCGTGTTAAAGGATTGTAAAATGAAGTATTGTTCCTATAGACGTTTAATATAAACGTATTAAGACGACGCCTGGGATTTGACTTAATATTGAAAGTGATTTGGGATAAAAGATTTGGGGAAATAATTTTGCAGTGTATTAGTTTATGTAAGCAAAGAATATCTTGTATAGCACGTCTATTACGCAGTGATGAAACTCCAAATGTAAGTAGTCTCTCCTGATAAGACGGTAGCTTGCGACTTATTTTCAGCCTATAACTAACTATCTTAAGAGCTTTGTTTTGGATCTGTTCTAGACGTTTGGAGTGCACTTCGTAAAATGGAGACCATACAACAGAACCATACTCAAGAGTACTTCTTATCAAAGCATAGAAGAGATGTATAAATGTGGATGGTTTTTTGAAATGTTTGGTTGTTCTGGTAATAAAACCTAATGTTTTGTATGACTTAGAAATAATGTAATCATAATGATTTCTGAAAGTAAGTTTTTCATCAAAGTAAACACCTAAGTCTTTTGCAACTGAATTACGCTTAAGAATTTGACCTTCAAGTATATAATCGTGATTTATTTTATTGCGTTTGTTGGTAAAAGAAATAACGAAACATTTTTTTATATGTAAGTACATACAGTTTTGTTTGCACCACTCAGCAATTGTGTTAGCATTATTTTGCAAATCAATACAATCAATAAGGTCATTAATTTTCTTGAACACTTTGAGGTCATCTGCGTATAATAGACAAGGACAGGTTAGTTTTGGGATTAGGTCGTTTATGAAAATAAGAAAAAATAGAGGGCCCAGATGAGATCCTTGTGGTATACCTGATTTAATGATGACGGCAGTTGATTTATACCCCTTTACAGTAACTCATTGACTACGGTTTTCTAAATAAGACTGTATCCATTGGAACAAATTACCATGGATGCCGTACCACTTGAGTTTCTGAGAAAGCAATGCATGATTCACTTTGTCAAAAGCCTTACGAAAATCGGTATATATTGTGTCAACTTGACCACTTACTGCGAAGGCTGAACAAAGATATGCCTTATATTCCAATAGATTTGATATTGTGGACTTTCCCTTGACAAAACCATGCTGTTGCTCAAAGAGAGCTGGTTGTACATGATAATAAATTCGATCATATATTACAGATTCAAACACTTTCGCGATACAGGAAAGAATACTGATCGGTCTATAGTTTTCGCATAACAAATAATCACCTGATTTGTGTATTGGGACAATATGTGCAAGTTTCCACTCTGATGGAAACGACCCTGCTCTTAAAGACTTATTAAAGAGAATTGTCAAGGGTAGACTTAGTTCAGTAGCACATCTTTTAAGGAATGTAGGTGGTATTTGGTCTGGTCCTGCCCCTTTATTAAGATTTAGTTGCTTTAATTTAAGAGTTACATCATGTTTTGACACAGTAAATTCCGATAGCACATTTTCACACATTTTGAGTGATGGCAGTACTGATTGGGTGGAATCTTCGAATACTGAACTAAAGTACTGCGATAGTCTTTAAATAGTTTTTAACTTCCCGCTACAAAAGAAGATTTAAAATGTAAAAAAAAAAAACGGGAAGTTATTGTTTTTACCCCGTTTTTCGAAAATTGAGTTTTCATCACATCTTGAGTTTTGAGGTCACATGAAGCCACCCTGACAATTTTTAGATGGTGTCTGTATGCCTATATGTATTGTGACGGCCCAATATTATTATTAATAATTAAATTCAATATAAAGGGGCATCAAAAATAGTCTTTATATATATATATATATTTTTTTTTTTTTAAGCAATAAAATTACATTAATAAGCATAAAGTTAATATAAATACGTTTCAGACTTTAGACCATTATCATAGTAAATTAAAGGCAAAAATATTGTCTTCCATAATAAATAAATTTATTATAAAAACTTGTAAAAATATTTAAAACATGATAAACAATAGAAATACAAGTTGAAAATATTATAAAAGTAAAGATAAATAACGTTTATAAGATAATTAGAAAATTTGTTAAAAATTGTCTAAGTTGTGGAAGGAGTTCATGTATAAAAGAAAATTTTCCTAAGTTATGGAAGGTGTTCATGTATAGATGTCTTGTATGGAGGAGCTGCCGGAGATACATGCCTGCAGTTGTACATATATATGGGGTGGTCGAGAGCCCGACTGCTTGAAGTACTGTAGCACAATGACTAGTCCTATATTAGGGACTTATGATATTAAACTCAATGATACAAAAGCAATACTATAGAAGGTCTCCATGATGAATTTGCATTACAATAGTGGGTCGTGGGTTGAAGTCCTATATATGTATTAATGACTTATGAAAGGTCTATGATACAAAAGCAATGACTAGTCCTATATTAGGGACTTATGATATTAAACTCAATGATACAAAAGCAATACTATAGAAGGTCTCTATGATGAATTTGCATTACAATAGTAGGGTCGTGGGTTCGAGCCCTATATATGAATGACTTATGAAATTAAGGTCTATGATACAAAAGTATTATTATAGAAGGTCTCCTTGATGCATAAGCATTGTATGGGGTGGTTGGGTGACCGACTGCTCCTAGTACTGTAGCAAAATGACTAGTCCTTATTAGGGACGTGAAAAGGAATATTATGGTGGCGTGTATGCTGCTTCACGAGCAATTGGTCCGAGATAAACTTGGGCTCGCTAACCGATGTGTCCTAGACATATCATCTTAGTGACGGTGGTAAGCGGGTTTAGCAATACGGCTTTCCCGTGGACATCGCACACCCATGCCGTTTGTGGGCGACGTCGTAGCGCATAGCGATGCTTCGTCTATCTTTCGGATTGGGATGAGTGTGTTTGGTAGCACTTTTAAGTGTAACAGGCATATTGAATAAAACTAAATTTACGGATTTTATCGCGTTTATTTCACTACTTTTACTTATTTTTAAATCCCGACGTTTCGGGTGCTTTACAGCAACCATGGTCATGGCCACGGTCAACAAAAAGGTCCATAAAACCCGCGTGAAAGAACATATAGCTGACGTGAAGCACCGACGCTCTGGGAAGTCTGCAGTCTGTGAACATGTTCAAGATCGTCCCCACCATTACATCAGATTTGATAAACCACATGTCCTCGCAAAAGAACACCGATTCCTACTAAGGATGATACGCGAGGCTATTGAAATTAAAAAACATCCTAATTTTAATAGAGAAGATGGTTGGGTGCTGCCATCTGCTTGGGATCCTATAATTAACAAAATTAAACCCAAATCCAAGCATACCGCTGCAAGACTTCAAGATAATGTAAGTTCGTTTTGCGTAAATCGGAACAAAAATTAATATGTAAAAAAACTGAAGGTAGCCGGGCTAACAATGACATTGGGACGTCAAACATCTCAGTCCCCCCCGTGACCATGGTTGCTGTAAAGCACCCGAAACGTTGGGAATTAAAAATAAGTAAAAGTAGTGAAATAAACGCTATAAAATCCGTAAATTTAGTTTTATTCAATGTAAAATAAATTTAAAAAATCATTATGTAAAAGGCATACTCAACTTCATGTCTTAGTGCATTAGCGCTTTGATACGTGGAGTTTTGTTCACTGGCGTCTTAGTACGTGATACTACGATACGTTGGTGATATTTTTTTGTTAATAACAATACAAACTTTGTTACCAAAGTCGATAGGGATCATGTGGGTGTGTCTTGAGGGGGCGCCATCCGTATGATAGTTGCATTGATGCTTACTGCTACTTGCGGTGTTGCGTCTTGTGATGGATCTGCGGCTGTGCTGCGCCTGATTCGACGCTCTCTTGTGGTTCTGGTCGATGGAGGTATGCGGGTGGTGATGTCTGCTGGGATGTATGGGGGACCTTGGGATGGTGTAAGCCTGACGATAGTTGTATTGATGCTTGTTGCGTTCTGCAGCATTGCGTCTCTGCGATGGTTGTTTGGTGGGACGCTATTCTCAATGGTGTTCTCTGCGTCTTGGTTTGACTCACACCTAAGTAGCTTTGCCCAGTCGAGTCACTTCATTACGGGGCTGCAGACTGTCTGCCCTACACGATGTTTTATATAACAACATAATAATATATCTCTGTAACTTTCCCACCTTTGATGATTGAAGGCAACTTGTTGGTGGGTGAGACAAACATGATCGAAAATGCATTTACTCAACGTCAGTGACACAAAACCTTTCTGATGGCAAATTATTACTAACAACTTATAACTGCCTTTTGGCTATATCTGCCGTTGTATTGGTTGGTGGAGCATATGTGTCGACCTCATGCGGGTGGTAGCTGGCGGGAGGATCTGAGGAGACTCTCAAGGCTGCGGCCGAAAGCCGCACAACGTGGGACCCCATTCCCTTGAGGTGAGCGGTAGACTCATGACACGCTCTGCGGCTAGTAGCCGTGCTGATCATGCAATTGGTGGTGATGCCATACACTTACATCACGTCTGCAGGAGCGGCGATCTGGCAGGTGGTGGCGCTCACGGAGGGTTTAGAGTACCTATTTGTCTAAACCGTGTGACGTACATTCACTGTGGCTGGATTCGTTCGTATTCTGTATGGCGTTTACACGCATTGACGCACGCATTGTGAGCCTTTTCCAAGCGGGAAGGGATAAATAATAACAAATTAATAATGTAAACCTGATGCAAGTGGAATAAGGACGTTTTATGTTCTTAACCTTTCTCGAGCCCTGTCTTCGTGAACGGGGTTCACTTAGCTTATAAGGAACTACCAACAGCTTTCAATTGCTCTAGTGAATATTCATTCTTCCAAAAGACACCGCAAAGAACTAAGTTACTAAACAAACACAACGTAAATAAGGGTCCTAACTAAGACGATCACGCCAAAATATCACAAACGGCCTATTATTAAACCTTTAGAAAGATCATTTAGAAAGATTAAAACATATCTTATATATCTTGGTCACAAATATATATAATTTTATTGAGTAGGGGTAAATTAATTATAATAATTTTATTTAATATAATATTATTTTTATATAAAAGGGGGGGGGAGCGTTACAGTATGTATGTATGTATGTGTGTGTATGTGTATACGTGCGTGCGTGCGTGCGTGCGGGTGTACGTGCGTACGTGCGTACATGCGTGTGTGCGTGCGTGCGCGTGTACGTGCGTGCGTGTGCGCGGGTGCGCGTATGTGCGTGTGCACGTGTGCGCGTGTGCGCGTGTGGGTTGTGCGCGTGTGCGCGTGTTTGCGTGTGCGTGTGTGTGTGTGTGTGTGTGTGCACGCATGTGCGCGTGTGCGCGTGTGCACGTGTGTGCGTTTGTGCGTGTGTGTGTTTGTGCGTGTGTGCGCGCATATGCGCGTGTGAGCGTGTGTGCGTGTGCGCGTGTGTGCGTGTGCGTGCGCGCGCGTGTGTGGGTGTGTGTGTGTGTGTGTGTGGATGTATGTAAACCTCTTATAACTTTTGAACGGCTTAACCGCTTGAATTGAACTAAGCGGATTGTCAAAGTGTTTCATCAATCTTAGATTTCCTATGTATTTTAACTTATTCCCAAAAATAAAAATTTTGAAAAACTGTTTTCTTGGAATAACTTAAACGGCTTTATTGATCGATCCCAAAAACTAATCAGCTTTTAACCTTGAAAAACCACGTCGAACGCCACTGGTCTGGTCAAAATCGGTTGATTTGTTCGTGAGATATCGTTTCCTTCGTTTCACAGTCTCAGGTCGTATCGGTCCGGAAAAATCGCCGATAGTAAACTATTCCACATAGAGGTTGTACGCGGTCCTTGTGAAACATACAGTGATGGACCGCCAGCATCCAGATGGTGTGGATGGTATCGGGAGGTTTGCCGCGTAGTGCGTTCACGAAATTTGGCGGCTGGATTAATCCGAACAATTCCTCAGAGCTCTCCCCGTGATAGATGTGATAAAATACGCAAAGAGATGCAACATCTCTTCGCAGCGCCAGTGAATCGAGCCGATCGGAAAGCACTCGGTCGTCGCCGATTTGAGCCGCTCTGCGCTGGATGTGGTCAAGTGGAAGGAGCAGGCACTGGGGAGCCCCAGCCCAGAGATGGGAACAGTATTCTATGTGCGGCCGAAACTGTGCCTTGTAAAGTTGCAGGCGGTGAGCCGGCATAAAATACTGTCCCGTTCTGCTGAGCAGGCCAAGCTTTTTAGAGGCCAATTTGGCGTTCTCTTCCAAGTGACCACGAAACTGCACGTCACTCGATATGTCGACGCCGAGGATTCCGATACTGGCTGAGGCAACAAGGGGAGTGCCTTGAAACTGAGGAGATACGACAAAGGGGTTATTTTTAGTGGTTAACGCGCCAACTTGTGTTTTCTGAGAGATAAGTTCAGTTCGCGGTCAGTCGCCGCGCAAAGTGGACACGTTCACTGCAGTTAACGCGTAAAGCTTTATTATCAACTAGTGCGTTACGTTCAAGATTGTGTTCCTAAAAATAGATCTTCAATATTGCTAATCTAAATAACCATGCAAAGTGTAATTTGCCAAGAAACTGTCAATGATTGTGTATCGTGCTATGGTTGCAAAGACCATCGCTGCTACGGCTGCACTGGCCTGGAAAAAAAACTATTGTAGATTCAATCAAGACAAAAAATCAGCATGGAGGTGTGCTCACTGCAAGAATACAAAAAATTAACCATCGATCAACAAAGTCATATTGAAAGAGATCCGTGACATTAAAAGTAGGGTTAACTATATACTGGAAATGCTGGAAGATGTCAAGACCATCAAGTGCAAACTAGAGGAGCTAAAAGACGCTTGCAATGAAAATAACAAGCGATTGGACGAGTTCGACGCCAGAATTGCAACAATGGAGGAAAACGTACCAGAGATCAATAATATCAAGGACAACGCGCCTTGATTTTGGTCGCATCCACCATGAAGTTTTACTTAAGGAGCAGTGGTCTCGGCTGAACAATATCAAGATCTAGGGTGTGCCTATTAAAACCGGTGAGAACCTATTTCAGATTCATGAAGCACTCTGCAAAGCCATTGGTTTCAACGTCCCCAAAGTCAATCAAATAGATTATATCGCCCGAGTTCCCTCGCATCACTCGAAAGATAAATTGATAATTGTTCGCTATATATCGATACACAAAAGAAGATTTCATTGCAACAGCTCGCGCTAAAAAGGAATTATATGCTAAGGACATAGGATTCACAGGAAGCAAGAACCGCATTTTTGTAAACGATGACCACCTAACACCACACTTTAAATCATTGCTGACAAAGGTGAAGGCCCTCGCTAAAGAGAAAAACTACAGCTATGTGTGGGTGAAGTTCGGAAAAATTCATGTGCGCAAAAACGATACCAGTCATACTTTTATTGTACAAAAAGAAAGTAATTTAAACAAAATTGCCTAATCAACTTTAAGTCCTTATTTTTATATACCTTAATTCTATTAGCATTACTAGATATTGTATTTTGCTGTGACATAAATTTGCTACGCAACTCTGACCTACGTGCCTTCCCTATTGTGCTAATATTTGCTCGGACTCGCACTTGCCAAACCGGTTATTTGTGCCGCTTAACGTCGATTCCGTCGACCGCTTATTGTTTACTTTATACCGGCATATTTATTTGTTTTATTTTTTCGCTTGCTCGTACTCTCTCGCTTATTAAACATTGCTTAATTATTTTTATATATTTTTTACGTATATTTATTTTGAGCTCTGTGCCTATAAATTTTTCATGCCTCTGCCATAAATTTGTGCTTTATATTAAGATTCATTCTTCATTAAAAAATAGATAACGTAAGCGTAACTAAAACTAGTCTAAGCATTTATTATCAAAATGTCCGCGGGCTTCGTTCGAAAACAACGGTATTTTTCCGTAATTTATGCATGAGCACTTACGACATTATAATCCTCACGGAAACATGGCTACTTGATGGAATTTTACACACAGAATTATTCGATGATATATATATATATATATATATATATATATATATATATATATATATATATATATATATATTTTTTTTTTTTTTTTATATATATATATTGTTTGGAAGCGTGATCGCGATTATAGCTTGACCCACCAAACACGAGGAGGTGGTGTATTAATATCTATACATAATTGGCTCGCCTGCACATTACAAGGGAGTGCAACTTCTGTACGTAGTAATATTATTTATTCTGTGCTCTCAGTATATCGCCGAATCTGCTTTCCCCAAGCAGCGATTCTCTGCTTCAGGTCGTCTATGCGCTCCGTCAGTTTTTGCGTTATATCCGGCTGGGACAAATTGGCATTCATCCTGACAGTGCGCACAATCCTTGGCCTGTCATTGCCTGATCTGAAACATATCAGCCGATGAGGGCCCTAGCCTTTGCAATACGTTCTTCAATTACTATTCTTCAGGCTGGCATAGCGCTACTTTGTCCAGTAACACGACCAGCCGTGGAAAATTTGGCACCTATATTACGGCAGACTGCTAGTGCGGCGCCAAAAAGAATTAAGTCTGTCTCGCAAAGGTCCCGGCTGGCTTCCAAATAGGTCACCAGCATAGGGTAAAGAACCCGCACGACAGTCCAATTCCGTTTGCTTAGGGGTATGCGGGGAAGTCGCGGTAGTTTTTCGAGAAGCGTGCTTCGCGTTTCCGACATCGCCTCTTTCAATATGCTCCTCATTTTCTCTAGTTCGTGGGAGACTATTCCACCATCGTCTGAATCAACCACAACTAGAATATCCACGACGGCATTCACGTATGCAGATTGCTGTACAGTTAGTGGCGCCGCATTCCCATCCGTAGCATTTTCATCTGATGAGGGAACAACCTCACATCGTAGTCGTTCGAGTTCGGCGTCACCAAATATGTTGGAGTGCAGAATGTACCGAACTCGGTCTGCCATATTTTGCGCGGTGATGGTTATAGATGACTCCAGCTCAGCGAAAAGTCCTATCCCGATAGGCAATCCCTCCAATTTCTCCCCCCTTTTCCCCAAACACGCCCGCAAAGCGTTGCTATACATAAGGAATGGTTAACGCATGCGGCGTACTCTACCAGTAGCAGGTGCCGATTCCTGGGCGCGCGAAGACCCTGGCGACACCAAATCATCTCCCTGGGTGGTCGTGCAGCACCTCGTGCTCGGCTGGTGGTTCGCATGCTGTCGCGTCTAGCGCCAACTCCAGAAGTGCCCTAACGACCTCCAGGCAGCGGCTCTTTGCACGTCCTTCTATTTTCTATCATCCATGTAACTGGGCGTCATTTAACGGGAGACGCTAAAACCCGGCGCCGTTTCATGGTGAGGCCATGTGCACAAGGAGGCCTTTGAACCTTCAGTTTTTGCTGAAGCACGGTACTAACTCCTCATGGCAAGGTGTTGACTGACTGAGCTGACGTATCAATTTTGTCACATAATTGTTACGTCAGCGAGCGATGGGGTCGTCACTATTATGGGGTATCTATATAGTTTTATCATTTGGTTGGGTTCTATAAATATATATAAGACAATTCGTGTAATTTATAGGGAATCGGCGAAATAAACGTTTGTGTTGCTCTGAAAAAACAAAGTTTTATTAGTATAAATTATTTGTACATTTGTATTTTTCACTTAACTACACCTTACAATAATCACTAAACATACCTGAAAAAACAAAGAAACGACATTAAAAGTTATTACACTTGTCGATTCCCTTTATTAGTTATTTTATTGTTGCATGAATAAGTCAACTAGCGCCATCTAGTGTCAGGAACGAGAGCGAGGGGGAGCATTGAGAAAATGACATCACAAATCGCTCAACTGACAGCGCCTAGTCGAAACTCGAACGCTCGGTATTTTCCGCGTGTTTACTTGAACATTCTGGATATTTCTTTGCTAATTTAAATATATAGGCGCTGCAAGATGCGATGGAAGTAGTGTTGAGTTGGGCGAAACAAGCGAAGCTTCGGAGCGAAATTAAGTGAATTAGTGTGTTTAATTATTAGTGTTTTTAACTTTAATTTGTTTAAAGTAAATTAAAGTGTTAATTTAGGTAATTTTATCGGCAATTTTTATGGTCACGAACCTCAAGCTCGTAACAATTGGTGTCAGAAGTGGGATAAAATCATGCCGATTTTACCTAAGGAGGAAACGGAGGGTGTCCGTACCCGCAGTCAACGCCAGCATGAGACGGACCAGAGGAGATTTGGTGGTGCAACGCCACAGACGTCGGAGGGCCAACTGCCAGCCACGGAGGCTGCGGGCCCGTCATTAGCTCCAACACCTGCAGCACCTGACTTAGGTGCTCTGATGGCGATGCTACAGGAGCAGCTGCAGCGCGGACGAGAGGAACAGGCCCGTCTGTTAAAAGAGCAGCAGGAGGAACAGGCTCGCCGACAGGAGGAACAGGCTCGCCGACAGGAGGAACAGGCTCGCCGACAGGAGGAACAGGCTCGCCGACAGGAGGAACAGGTCCGTCGGTTGGAAGAGCAGCTGCGGGGCGGCCAGGAAGAACAGATGCTTCTCATGAAGGACCTTCACGCTACCTTCGGGAAAGAGATAAGGGAGGTGAAGGATAAGGTTGCTCAACATGATAACCGCCTGTCGGAAGCTGAGACCCAAATCAACCAAGTTAAGAAAACGCTGGATGAACTCAAACTTGGGGATGGAACCACAGCTCCCGTAGTAGCTTCAGCACCTTCGCTACGTGGGTTCAAGGTGCCACCGTTTGACGGGACTTCTTCCTGGTCAGCCTACAAAATCCAGTTCGAGGCTGTTATGAAGGCGAACGGCTGGAATAAAAGTCAGGCCATGACTGCTCTCACACTAGGCCTGCGCGACCAGGCCTTAACAGTTCTGGAAGCTCTCGGTGAGGAAGTGACTTATGAGCAACTCCTTGAGGCATTGGAGGCAAGATATGGCGACGCTCACCTGGAACACGTCTTTCGTGCGCAGCTTAAAGATCGTGTGCAGCGCATCAACGAAAACCTGCAGCAGTGGGCTCTAGAAGTGGAGAAACTGGTGCGAAAAGCATACCGGTCTGTACCTGCGCTCATTGAAGGGAACCTGGTGCAGACATTCATCGACGGCATCCGCGACCTGGAAGTCAGAGCTGCTGTGAGGCTCGGGCACCATGAGACGCTTAAGGACGCCTTGGCCCATGCACTGGAAGTGGAAGCCGTGCGGCAGGATCATCGTTCCCATCGCGTCAGGGAGGTTGCAGCAGCTACAGTTCGCGACCGCAACAAAGGATACAGCCCAAGGTGCTATGGCTGTGGGGAAAAGGGCCATCTTCGATCCAGCTGCACTAAGCCAACCCTAGAAAGGGAAATTGAACGATCTCAGGAGGGTAGTGCGGCCAACAGCACCGCCCAGCAGCAGCAGGGAAACGAGTAAAAGCCAGAACTGCGGGGCGGGTGCTGGCTGATGTTAAAAGAGCCCCAAGGATCTCGATCTCACAAACCCATGATGGGAACAGCCTAATCATAAAGGGCGAGATCAACGGAATGCCGTGTAAGCTGACCATAGACACTGGAGCCTCTCGTACGGTTGTTAGTTCCCAACTTATAAGTCAGTTCCTTGGGGACTCCGCATACAACCGAGAACGCATTAATTTGGTAACAGCCACCGGTCAGCGTATACCCGTCCGTGGAGAGAAGGAGATGGAGTTGAAGCTAGGCAACGTGATCTACCTGCATAATGTCATCGTGGCTGATATAATGGACGACTGCATCCTAGGCCTAGACTTTATGAGGAATAATTGTTGTGAGATCGACGTTAAGCAAGGTGTTTTGAAATGTGGACAGGAGGAACTTTTTATGGAAGGTGCGTTACCAGGGAACGTGTACAGCATTAAGAAGATTGTTCTTCCGCCGAGATCGGAAACGATTGTTCCGGTTAGTCTTCCACGAAACGCTGGGCAAGCTCACCGTTGTGTACTTGTGGAAAGGGTAAACAATGACCTTCCATGGAAAGTAGCTCGAACCTTGGTCAGGACCACTGACATCTCAGGAGTACGTGTGCTGAACCTTTGCGACCGGGAACAGGTTATAGAAAAAGGTACACTGGTTGGTACTTGTGAGGAAGTGGATTGGTTACGTCAGTGCCAATATATATCGAGTGGGACCCCCAGCAAGGATTCAGAAACGAGAGTGACCACACTTTTGGAAGACTGTCGCAGTGTTCTGTCCCCGAACGAATTGGTGAAGGCGAAGAAGTTGTTACTCGAGTACGCCGATGTATTCTCATCAAACGATGCTGACATAGGAAAGACTGGTTTAGTTCAACACAAAATAAACACAGGTGAAGAGTTGCCTATCCGTCAGCGGCCAAGACGATTGCCGGTAGCACGTGAAAAGGAAGTGGAAACCATGATTGAGGGAATGGTGAGGGATGGTGTTATTGAACCTTCATCTAGTCCATGGTGTTCACCCGTGGTACTGGTAAAGAAGAAGGATGGCAGCATGCGGTTCTGTGTTGATTACCGCCGTCTGAACGACGTTACAAAGAAGGACAGCTATCCCTTGCCAAGAATTGATGACACGCTGGACATGCTTACAGGAGTAAAATGGTTTAGCACGCTGGATCTAAAAAGTGGCTACTGGCAAGTTGAAATTGACCCTAAGGACAAGGAGAAAACTGCGTTCTCGACGGGAAAGGGTCTGTGGCAATTCAAAGTAATGCCGTTTGGGTTGTGCAATGCTCCAGCAACGTTTGAAAGGCTGATGGAACTTGTACTTACCGGGCTAATTGGCGATGCCTGTCTGGTCTACTTGGATGACATCATCATCGTGGGCCGTACGTTTGAGGAACACCTTCAAAACCTGGAACGCGTGCTCATGAAGATTAAGAGTGCCAACCTTAAGTTGAGTCCGAAGAAATGTTCACTATTCAAACGGCAAGTCAACTTTTTGGGGTATGTAGTGTCGGAAGAAGGTATCCGCACGGATCCAGAGAAAATCGCAGCTGTAAAGGATTGGCCGGTTCCAAAAGACAAGACGCAGGTTAGAGCATTTTTGGGTTTGTGCTCCTATTACCGACGTTTTGTGAAGAACTTTGCAGATATAGCCAAACCTCTGCATAAGCTAACCGAGGAGAAGCGACATTTCTGCTGGGATGAAAGTTGTAACATCGCATTCCAGGAGCTCAAGGACCGTCTGTGCAAAACACCTATTTTGGGATACCCTGATGCAAGCAAAGAATTTATAGTTGACACAGACGCAAGTGATATAGGACTTGGCGGTGTGTTGTCTCAACGTAATGGTGACCAAGAGGTCGTGATAGCGTACTTCAGCAAGTCGTTGTCAAAACCGGAAAGGAACTACTGTGTCACAAGACGCGAATTGCTAGCTGTGGTAAAATCGTTGCAACATTTTAGCAAATATCTTCTGGGACGAAAATTTCACTTACGAACTGACCATGCTGCACTAAAATGGCTATTGCAGTTTAAAAACCCAGAAGGACAAGTTGCGAGGTGGATTGAACTACTGCAGGAATACGACTTTGAGATCGAACATCGCAGCGGGAAATCTCATGGCAACGCAGATGCATTGTCAAGAAGACCTTGTCCTGAAGATTGCAAACATTGTACTAGGCAAGAGAGTAAGGAAGTGGTATCCGTGAGGATGCT
This sequence comes from Parnassius apollo, assembly GCA_907164705.1. Classification (NCBI taxonomy): domain Eukaryota; kingdom Metazoa; phylum Arthropoda; class Insecta; order Lepidoptera; family Papilionidae; genus Parnassius; species Parnassius apollo. The sequence continues at coordinate 438,350 of CAJQZP010001449.1, read as the reverse complement.
CAGGGCAGACCACCTCAGCAACGAGTGGAAGGACAGCTTACTACATGCACAGCAGGAAGATCCGGACATCAAGCCGATTCTGGAATGGATAAAGGCCAGTGCTCCCAAGCCTAAGTGGAGTGACGTCTCAGCGATGAGTTCGACCACTAAAAGCTATTGGGCCCAGTGGGACAGCTTGCTGCTTCAGGATGGAGTTCTGTGTCGTAAATGGGAAAACGTTCGGGGAGACAGCTGTCATTTGCAAATGGTTGTCCCTAAAGTTAAAGTACCGGATGTTCTACAGCTGTACCATAATGATTGTTCAGGAGGCCATCTGGGAGTTAAACGAACTCTACTGAAGATCCGAGAACGGTTTTACTGGGTCCACTGTCGAAACGATGTCGAGGACTGGTGTCGCAAATGTACAAGTTGTGCGGCTGTAAAGGGACCTCAGACTCGTAGTAGAGGTGCATTGAAGTTGTACAATGTTGGTGCACCATGGGAGAGAATAGCCATTGACGTGGCGGGGCCGTTTCCGGAGAGTGAAAGCGGTAACAAGTATTTCATGGTTGTGATGGATTACTTCACTAAGTGGCCAGAAGTCTTCGCCATTCCAAATCAAGAAGCTTCAACAGTTGCAGATAAACTAGTTCATGAAGTCTTCTGTCGTTTTGGAGTACCTTTAGAGATTCACAGCGATCAAGGAAGGAATTTTGAGTCTCAAATATTCCAGGAAACTTGCCGAGTTATGGGTACTCATAAAACAAGAACGACTTCTTATCACCCGCAATCTGATGGAATGGTGGAACGATTTAATCAGACATTGGAGAGGTACCTAGCAAAAGTTGTAGACAATCGGCAACGAGATTGGGACAAGCACATACAACCGTTTTTGTTGTCATATCGAAGTTCTGTTCACGAAAGTACAGCAGTGACACCAGCTTTCGCAAACTTTGGAAGAGAATTACGGCTGCCTGCAGACCTGATCACCGGGATACCACCCGATGCTCCACGCAGTATAACCGATTATGCAAATGACTTGCGGAAAAAAATGAATGACGTTTATGAGCACGTCAGACAATCGGGCCAGCAAATGTCTGAAAAGATGAAAACCCGGTATGACCGCAAAATGAACAACAAAGGGTTCGACGAAGGTTCACTTGTGTGGTTGCACAATCCAGTCCGCAGCAAAGGGAAATCTCCTAAGCTTCAAGCTAAATGGGACGGCCCGTACCGGATTGTAACCAGGATCAACGATGTGACCTACCGGATACAGAAAGGCGCAAGAGGGACTCCTAAGATCGTCCATGTGGATCGCTTGGCGCGTTATTATGGGACCGATAATGCTCGGGACGAGCATGTCTTAGGAGGAGGCAGTGTTGCATGAATAAGTCAACTAGCGCCATCTAGTGTCAGGAACGAGAGCGAGGGGAGCATTGAGAAAATGACATCACAAATCGCTCAACTGACAGCGCCTAGTCGAAACTCGAACGCTCGGTATTTTCCGCGTGTTTACTTGAACATTCTGGATATTTCTTTGCTAATTTAAATATATAGGCGCTGCAAGATGCGATGGAAGTAGTGTTGAGTTGGGCGAAACAAGCGAAGCTTCGGAGCGAAATTAAGTGAATTAGTGTGTTTAATTATTAGTGTTTTTAACTTTAATTTGTTTAAAGTAAATTAAAGTGTTGATTTAGGTAATTTTATCGGCAATTTTTATGGTCACGAACCTCAAGCTCGTAACATTATTATTATTATCCGATTGTTTACGTGTTTTACAATTTTAACATTTTACTGACGCCATCTTCGAAACCGTCTGCTTTATCTATAGTCCACTCAAATACCTTGACAGCGCCATCTATCAAGTAGCGAAGTAAATTGTTTCTGCTTTATCGACTAACCATAAAAATAAACAATAACAAAACTTAAAAAATGTAATTTCTTTACAACTCCTCCCCCAGGGCAGAAAATTTCATCGAAATTTTCGGTAACAATACCTAAACTTACTTGCAATTATTATAATAGTTATAACTAAATCATACTCGTTGTATATAATGTTCTTAACTCGGTTCTTTATTTAGGAACTGGAATGAGCTTTGTGACGTGAAAAAGATTTGACTCGGATTTTCTGTGTCCTGTATCTATTCTATATATTGAAGATGATATTTTTTCTTCAATTTTAAAAGGTCCAATCCTTAGCTCATCCAGTTTTTTCCTATTTAATTTATGTCCATTCTCAATATATTCCAAATCACCCCTATTGAAACTATAGTCTTTTCTTTTTCTGTCAATCAACATTTTATTATAGTTATGAGATTTTATTGTATTTTGTAACGCTTTTTTCCTATCTTCCATCCATTCCTCTATTCTTTTGCCTTGTTTTAATTCCTCTGGCACAATTGTAACATCTGTCCCATCTAGTAGGTATCTCGGTGCGAAGCCGGTGACTGTATGCTCCGTGTCGTTGTATTTACTTACACAGTTATGAGCAATTGTTGTCCATGCTATGGTGTTAGGTTTTTCATTTATCTGGCATCTTATTTTGTTGACCAGCGTTTGATTTAATCGCTCATTTAAGCCATTTGAAAATGGTGAATTTACTGCGGTGAAAACTAGCGCAATTGATTTGTCATTCAAAAACGTCTTAAGCTCCTTTGAATTTATTCCAGGGTACTGGTCTGCGAGAATAATATCGATATCATTTAAGTTCGTTATATTACTAACCAGTTTTATGAAGTCCTTTGCGTTCTGTGTCTTCGATGTTAGTATATATGCGTAACGAGTGAAGTGATCCACTAGAAGATGTAGATATCTCTTCGTCGACCGCGAGCCTCCGAAGCCTCCAATTGTGTCTATGGAGATAATTTCAAATGGTTTTGTGGCGGGTCCTAAGTGTGACACTAGGCCATATTTAGCTTGTCCTCTTGTTTTATTCTTTATACATATATCGCAAGTTTTACAAATATTAATTATGTTTGCTGTTAATTTTTTTTGCTGTATATCTTGTACCAATTGCTTTTTGTATGTCAAATTATTCTTGTTATCATGTATATCTTTATTTTTCTCTTGATCTGTGATGATATCTTCTAATTTTACCAAATTTACTATTTTTAATTGTTCATCAATATCTTCGTTTTCTTTCAGTACCGGGTTTCTGCTTAAGCAATCTGCTTCCAAATTTTCTCTACCTGGAGCATATTTTATCTGAAAGTCATACTGCGATAAATAATACATTAGTTCTCCCAATTCTTCATCAGGTCTAGATTTAACATTCATGTTCTCCAACGGTTTGTGATCTGAATATACTGTGAATGGTTTCCCTATTAACCAATATTGCCAATATCGTATTGCTTCTTTAATAGCCAGACATTCTAAGTATATTGCTTTTTTCTTTTTTTGGGATTCATTTAATTTTCTTGAAAAATAGGCTACTGGCTTTTCTTTTCCGTCTGGCTGAATTTGTTTTAGCACTGCTCCAATACCTTCCAATGATGCATCTGTGTATATATTTACTGGCAAGTCTTGATCATAAATTTCTAAGATGGGTTGTGAGCAAAGTAAATCTTTTATTTCTTCAAATGAGTTTTTACAGTCCGTTGACCAAATGAATTTTTGATTTTTCCTCAGTAAATTATATAGGGGCTCTAATATAATTGTGCTCTTGGGTATGTATTCATGGTAGAAATTAATTTTCCCTAAAAATTGTCTGACATTTTTCAGAGTTTTTGGTGTAGGGAATTCTCTTATTGAAATTAAATTATCTCTAACTGGTCGAACTGTATTATTTTCTATTATGTGTCCAAGATATTTTACAGAATTCGACGCAAATGTACATTTTGTAAATTTTAGTCGAAATCCTTCTTGTTTTATTGCTTCCAGTAATTGTGATAAATGGTTTATATGTTCATTATAAGACTTTGAAAACACCAGGATATCATCTATATAATTAACAGTAAAATCAGTTAATTGATGTTTTCTTAGTATGTTGCTCAGGATTCTTTGAAATATTGCGGGAGACGATTTCAAACCGAAGGGTAGACACGTCCATTGAAAGTGGCCTTCTTGTGTAACAAAAGCTGTTTTTTTTTCTGTCTTCAATTCGCAGTGGGATGGACCAAAATGCAGAGTTAATATCTAATGTTGAGAAGTACTTGCAGTTTCTTGTTTTTATTACCAAGTCTTCAATTAACGGGAATGGTTGAGCTTGTGGTGTTACTATTTTGTTGAGATCTCTGAAATCAATACATAATCTGTTTTTTTTTTTTTTTAGTAGTTACAGGTGCTGCAAACGGGCTGTATGATTCTTCTATAAGATTTTTTTTGAAGTAATTTTGCCACCTGCTCTTCTATCTCTTTTTTGTCCTCCATTGAACATCTATAGGGCCTTTTACTACAGTATTTGTCCGTTAGAAGGTCGTTATGTGCTTCATAGTCTCTTACTGTTCCAATGTCGTATTTATCCTTCGCAAAACTCGATTTATATTTGTCAATCAGTGTATTTATTTCAAATTCTTGTTGAGCATTTAAATTACCCATTTTTATCTCAAAATTTTTTTCATTTACATGTTGATTGAAATTTATAGAGAATTTATTAGAGTAAAATTGTGCATCACTCTTACCTTCCTTAGAAGTCAATTTCTCATTTAATTCCATGTCAGTGTTGTCTTTGGTTTTTTGTGTGATTTCCAGGTTTTCATTCTGAACTAATCTAAACTTTTTTATCATGTCTAGTCCAATAAGGAAATCATATTGAAAATCTTTTCCATCCACAATATACACGTCGCATTTTTTTTTCTATGTTTAATATTTTAATCTTTATTGTTGTCAAACCTCCTGTACTCTTCACACCATTAATTGTTACTAAATTTGCATTACTAAACTCTCTTTTTCCTTCTTCTTGTTTTAGTTTTATTAATTTGGAATTAATCAAGGACACATTAGATCCTGAATCATATATGCCAAAAACGTTTAGTTTTTCATCTAATGTAAGTTTGACTTTGATTAATGGTGTGATTGTTAGTTTTTTGGATCTTTATCATTTAATTCAAGATCTAATATAGTATTGTTTATATTCCTGTAGTTATTTCTCTTGTTTTCTTGTTGCTCACTTTTTTTAAACCAGCATTTTTCTTCTGGGTGATAACGAGTTCCCTTGTTCAAATTTTCACAGATTTTGCAGGCTTGATATTTATCAGATTTTCCTTTATTTTCAAATGTGTCTCGTTTTGGTCTATAGTAGGTATGTTTATTTGTTGTATGCTCAAATTTTCCAATTTCATTGAAAAGACTTGCAGTGGATGTAATAGATTCTTATCAATTTTGCCCAATATGTAATCTGGTAGGCCAGTTGCGATAAGATTTATCATCGTCTGTGTATCTATGTGTTTATTTACCTCTAATAACAGCCTTTCCTTTTTCGTAGCATATTCCAGTGCTGAACCCGCTTGAAATTTATAGGCAAATTTATAGGCAAATGCATATTTAACCTGTGACCAACCTTTATTTCCGTATGTCTCAGTAAAGTTATTCTTCCAAACAGTCCATTCTGAATTTACAGTGAATTTTATCAACATACTAGTGTACCAATCATGGCATTGTTTCTCTAGTAGATGCTTTAAAGTCTCAATTTTCTCTGTATCCTGTAGTATTTCGAATCGTTCACACTCATTCTCAAATTCACCTATCCATTGATTCACATTGGAATTTTTTCCTGAAAATTTTTCAATTAAAAATTTTTCAGATGTTTTTCCTAGGTTTTTATTTCCAGACTCGACGTCGCAGTTTTTGTGAACTAGTGGTCTGGATTCCTCTGCAATTTCATCTAAATATTGATCTCCAAACTGCAAATTTTCGCCTTCATCTAAATAGATTTTTTTCAATTCCGGAGATAATGGAATCCACAATTTACGTATTTGATGTCTTTTTTTTAGAGAATTCTTGACCTTCGTGAATACCTCTGTGCTCACAATACCCGTGTGTTTGCTTGCAGGCTTCATTTCGTCCGGAACATTATAATTACGTCCATCGGGTGTTTCAATTGAGGTTATGCAGATTACATTTGTTTTGCCATCACTTGCCGCTAATACCGCAAAAGTAAATCTTAACTTCTCCATTTTCTTTAACTAGAAATGTCGTTTTATAAGACAATTCGTGTAATTTATAGGGAATCGGCGAAATAAAAGTTTGTGTTGCTCTGAAAAAACAAAGTTTTATTAGTATAAATTATTTGTACATTTGTATTTTTCACTTAACTACACCTTACAATAATCACTAAACATACCTGAAAAAACAAAGAAACGACATTAAAAGTTATTACACTTGTCGATTCCCTTTATTAGTTATTTTATTATTATTATCCGATTGTTTACGTGTTTTACAATTTTAACATTTTACTGACGCCATCTTCGAAACCGTCTGCTTTATCTATAGTCCACTCAAATACCTTGACAGCGCCATCTATCAAGTAGCGAAGTAAATTGTTTCTGCTTTATCGACTAACCATAAAAGAATTTAATAAACAATAACAAAACTTAAAGAAATGTAATTTCTTTACATATATAAGTGTAAGTGAAAATGATAAATATACATAAATATTAATAAAATAAAATAAATACATAAAAATACATAAATAAATAAAAACCCAACCAGATGGAAGCCATCGTCAGGAGAGACCAAACGGCTGAGAGTTAGGGGGAAAGGGAAAGAAACCGGCGACAATACGAGCGGTATCGAGGAGTACCGCCTTCTGCATTTGAGCCCGGAACTGTCCGTCATGGAGTCCCAGTCACCTCAGATGACCCGAGAGACTGACTGGGATTTACCCGTTTGCAGAAACGACTACAGGTATAATTTTAATCGACAGTCCACTCCTCATGTCGGTCACCTCGTGAGACAGGTTCAGATATTTTTTTCGCTATCTGTTTCGGCTTTCATGAGGTTCTCGTCATACGGAATGGTAATGTCGACCGAAAATATCCTTGACTGTGCCCAGTCCATCAGCACAATATCAGGCTTATTCGCAAGAATAGTCCTGTCGGTGATGTGGCCCGGTCCTAGTAAAGCCTGACGCTGTCATTTTCGATTCGGCAATTTCCAGTCCACGAGACCGTATTTCAGAGCGAGCTCCTGGCATTAAATGTATTATATAGAATTCTGGCTATTAGGTTGTGCCTGTGCAAGTACTCAGAGTTGAAAGCGCCGAACAACCGGAGGTGACATGCCTAAGTGACTCACCGGGATGGCGACAAGTTCGACAGATGTCGATGGTGCCATCCCTTAGGATGTATCTCCGATAGTTGTTGGTCTTAAGAACCTGATCCTGTATCGCACAGACAAAACCCTCGGTTTCCCCGAAGAGGTCACCAAAACGTAGCCAGTGGAGTGAGGCAACTATAACTACGAAAGGCTCGTGTAGAGCCTTTTAGAATCTCCCGTGGAGCTCCTTCTCCTTCCATACGGTCTCCCGGTCGGAAATGCTCTATACTACCGGGTCTTGCCACTGCTCGTTGGCTAAGGATGGAAGGGTAAGCCCTTATCACAAGAAATAAAGTCCCTATAGAATGGATCATCCAATCTCGTCAGAAAGTAATGACGGAGGCTGCACATTTCGCGATTATGCATAGTAAGCGCGCTTAAAAAGCCAGGCCCATCATATTATTACTATAATTATTATTAATCCGCTAAAACCATAGATACAGTCTAGTATAGGTTGGCGATCGATTCATTATAAGGCGAGACCAAAATCAAAATACACCAGTGTACGTGTAATGTGCATGTGTGGGTGTTAAATAATGCTGCACCATGCATTGTCTGCTTCAACTTCAATTATCAATACCGATTGCAGTATATTCGTGTCTTCTCATATGACTCATATTATTTAAGTGAATATTTTTACCTAACTAATGCGAATCCAAAAGGATCTTTTGAATTTTTGAAGGCTATATATGTATGTTCATCTGATTCCTCAGATCTTCTAAACTACTCAAAGGATTTTGACAAATTAGATATCTTAGTCTAAGTAGGTCGCCTTGTTTTAGACTAAGATATCTATTCATCATATCATTGTGCACTTTCGCAGGTTTTAAGCTGCATGAAATCATATAAAAACTATTATGGCGGCTTATTACGGACATATAATGAAGCATTTAAATACATAAAATAATAAAAAATTACAAAAAAATAAAACTAAAACTCAAAACCTCATCCAAAGTCCCACTCCCCATAGTTTCGTACCAAGAAAGCTGGCTGCGTTTCCTCCCTGAATGGCTGCACTAGTTAGCTAAATATTGAAATATCGTCTACGGGTATCTCAAAAGAGGTGTTATACAGAATATTATGTGTGAGTGCTCCATGACGGAGGTGTGGTTCGCAAAACACTCCTCTCCCTGGACATCCACAAGTCGAGTGCACCTGACGGTATCCCCCCAATTGTGCTGAGGACGTGTGCTCCAGAGTTGGCACCGGTCTTACCGAGTCTTTTCCGGTACTCCTACTCACTAGGCGTAGTCCCAAAATCATGGAAGACAGCGTTCGTCCACCTGATCCTTAAAAAAGGTGACCGCTCAGATCCATCCAACAACAGGCCCATCGCCATCACCTCCTTGTTCTCCAAAACAATGGAGTCCATTGTAACCTGTCAGCTCATGCGGTACCTTGAGGATCACCAGCAGATTAGTGATCACCAATATGGTTTTCGTCGAGGTCGATCAGTTGGTGATCTTCAGGTCTACCTGACTCATAGATGGGCGGCGGCAGTAGAGTCTAAGGCATTAGCCGTTAGTTTGGACATTGCGAAGGCTTTCGATCGGGTTTGACACAAAGCGCTTCTTTCGAAGCTCCCTTCCTATGGGCTTCCCGAGAAATTGTGCAATTGGATCACCAGCTTTCTTGCAGATCGGAGCATAAAGGTCGTTGTAGACGGTCCAAGCTCCGATTACAAGCCTATTAATTATGGTGTTCCACAAGGCTGCGTGCTATCACCAACGCTGTTTCTTCTGCATATTGTAACGCTTCCTCCCCCTCTCATAATAATAAATATATAAAATACTAAATGTATTATATTCCCCTTTACATAATAATTATATATATTTGTGACCAAGATTAATAAAATATGTTTTGGTCTTTCTAAATGATCTTTCTAAAGGTTTAATAATAGGCCGTTTGTAATATTTTGGCGTGATCGTCTTAGTTAGGACCCTCATTTACGTTGTGTTTGTTTAGTAACTTAGTTCTAGGTGTCTTTAGGAAGAATGAATATTCACTAGAGCAATTGAAAGCTGTTGGTAGTTATAAGCTAAGTGAACCCCGTTCACGAAGACAGGGCTCGAGAAAGGTTAAGAACACTACACATTGAGATAATACTAGTTTTTACGGAATTTATCGCGTGTATTTAACTTTTTAATTACCCGACGTTTCGAACGCTTTACATCTTTTAAAAAAAGTTTTGAGCAAAGGAGACAATCAATTTTTGTATGGAGAATGGGCCCACCACAAATTTTCGCGTCACGCAATGAAATGGATGTCGATTTATTCCTTATAATTTATAGTTTACAAAAGTAATATTAGTTTTACCACATCTAGACGGAAAATCGAGAAATTGACAATTAAAATATGAATTTTAAAATAACCTATAAATAAACTAAAAGCTATTTATAGTGGTTTTTACCGGTATTTTAAGTTAAAATAGTGCACTGTTGAATAATAGTTCATATAAAACCAAGTTGTAGGTACATTCAGCATTTTCAGGTACTTCAATATTTTTAGTAGTTACGGCAAAATATAGTGCCTGTCTGTGTACAAATGTGGTATGGATACAATTTTTTACATATATTGATTGTGAGTGTACTTCCCAATTACCGTTAAAATAATATGAATAAATTCAAGATGACTAAGGTATAATATATCCATTTATATTTACAATATTACCAACACACGTTATATAGTAAGAAAGATGTTTTAAACTGACTGTGTAAAAAACAAGTTATAATGCAACCGTATTTATAGATGGTAAATCATCATTTCCAACATAGTCTATATAATTCAGACATATAATTCAGATCTATTTATGCAGACAGACAGACAGGCCCGGTGTCAAGACTTTTTTTAATATGCTTTGGTTGATTATTAAATACCTAATTATACATCTTAAAATGACTGGGTTCTAAAATACCAAAATGACTAGGTAATATCATGCTTATCTGTTATTACACACTGATAAATTGTGAGGAAGTAAGATGTTTTGAACTGTTTGTGCCAGGATAACAAACACACAGGTATAGTTTAATTGTATTTATTATTAGCGATCCGCCCCGACTTCGCACAGGTGATTTCTGGATTTCGACAACAGCGCCACCTACCGAGTCCATATGTGAATATGAATCATATAGAGACCCGTTCAAACACACATAAACATATCATCAAAATCGCTTGGATGGTTTCTAACGGACATAGGTAGAAACATTTTTCGTGTTTTCATATCAAAAGATCATATTAAAAGATTTTTTCAAAATAACTTGATGGTAACATTTCTATTTATGATACGATATTGATATGTAATAAGTCCCAAAGATCATGTATAATCACTGCATTAATTATGGTTAAAATCGTCAGTGTTTTATGAGTCCTCTTTTAAAAATAACACAGCAGACAGGTGCAGTGCCGGCCCTTTGTTCATTAAAGTATTCATCTATTAGCAAGTATAAATCCCATACATCATTAAAATATAATGTCTCGCCCGTTTACGATATTATTAGAAATCAGAAGGATATTGTCAATTAAAAGAGATAAAAAAGGGTGCCAAAGCAATAAATTCAACTTTGCTCGGCGTTTATTTATAAATTACACATATAACATAATATATAACAGATAATAAAGCACACAGTAAAATAGAAATAGTTCAAATAAGCAACAAAAATTACAATTTTTAGTCATCATTATTCATCATCATTACAACAGTCCACTGCCGAACATATGGCTCCTAAATTAAAGATATAATGTAAAATATTACAGAGGCCTTCCGTGAATTGCCATCACGTTCCGTCCCGTATGGTGTCGTTAAAGTCGACAGAATAAAATAAAAATACTAGGAGATGGGGAGCAGCATCTTCCTATAGAATACCACAAAAAACTTTGGTTGCCACAAGTGAAGCAACTATAGCAAAAATGATCATTTATATTACAATATTAATACGCATTAAGATTAATAATCATCATTCATCATTTTCAATATCATTACTTGAAAGTAATATATCATCTAAAAAAGATGCAGGTGGTTCAACCTCATCTCGATGCCGTGCCCAAGATAGAAACCAGACAACAGACATGACATGTGCACAGCAGCCAACAGTGCGTCTGCCTACCAAACAGTTGCAACAGTACCCAGTAAGAGAAGCCCTAGTGTTAGCAATTGATGGGTTGGTGTCAACTAGTATATAAGTGTAATAAGTTTTTTTACTAGTGTGCCTTGATTGTATCCTACCTCGCAATAGATAACTATTTGGACCAAAATCATGGACAGATTGCAGGTATACCTCGATTTTATATTCTCCAGAAGCCCTGACATGCTCCCCGTAATAACTACGAGCTTGTTTAATTTGATAAATTCCTAGACTAAACAGAATGAGATCCTGGAATGTCAGTTGAGGAAAACTATCCAGCTCTGGAAGATTACCATTAATGCTGGCAAATCGCACTCTCACTCTATTTAAATTGTGCATTTCTACGTAGGAGGCTAAATTATTTGGAGTGTTTAGTTTGGCTTGAGCAATTGCCAATATCTCTACAGCATGAAAATTATTACGAATCAACGTATGAAATCGATTTATTAATGCAGCTGCAATTTTAAAGTATAGCATGAGATGAGTAGATGCAGTATTAAAATATTCCTGACGAAATAATTTGAAGTCCCGTTTAAATCTCCCATTTACAATTTCAATCACCCACCTGCACAAAGTTACACATCTGGACTTGTTGGCAGCAATGGTTGATAATTGTATTTCACCAGCTTGTTTAGATTCAGGCATGTAAGCCTTATAACCACATTGCTGCAAGAATGGAATTGCATCCCTAAAACCTCTATCAAGAATAAATACATCGTTTTCTCTAAAATAGGTTCGCAGTGGACTACTATCGTTGAACAGTCTAAGAATTATAGAAGCATCTGATTCTGTTGCAGGATATGGTCCAAAAACATCAAGGATATAACCATTACAGCACACTATTAAAAATGGCTTAACTAAGTTACGATACTTATGTAAACTATATGTTTGCTTCTGGTATAAGTAATTACTACTTTTTTGCACATAAATGTATGTACCATCACATATTACTATGGCTGGCATAAATTCAGGATCCATATCTGGATTACCAAACAAGCCATTTGGTATTGTCAAGTTATATTGAGCAACTTGTTGAATGCATAAGGTATTTGTCCCTAAATGCAGTTGGATGAATTGCTCTTCAAAGCACTGACTTACAATATTTAAGTGATTGAACACAGTCGATGAAGCTACATTAAATAGAGAAGCTATGCGTTCATTGCTATCACCTGTACGAAGTTTCACTAAGAACATAGCTAGACTTCTTTTAGGTGATTTAACTCTTTCACTGATAGATGGAATTTCAACTAGTAACTGTTCAAATTGGTATTTGGTAAATCCTAACCAATATTTGCATAATATTGAATTATGTTCAATGATATTTAAAATATTATAATTTTGAGTAACACTACTTTTAAGTAAGGAACAAAGGTTGTCTATCTGAGATGCAGTAAAATCTGAACAGTTACTACTCGTGAATAAATTATTCCAATCATTGTGGGGTTCATTTAAATGGTATTCACAAATACGAGCGCACAGTGGCACATAAAATGAGTGATCTATCAGCAATCTCTCTTTAAGTAGTTTAGGTATTAAAAATCTAGATGAATGATTACATGACTTAAAAATACAGTGACGGGAAGTAGAAGCAGCACGCTTATAATTAGCCATAGTAATTGTTGATGCCGCTCTGGAAATGGCAGGGGTTACAGGTGCAGGTATAGGGGGGTGGTTGTGGGATGTTACCGATGTCTTCTATATTCATGGATTGTAGCTCAATATCCCTGTTCTCATTTTGTTGTCTCTGTCTCCATACAGCTCTGGAAGCCCTCAGCCAGCAAGGACTGCATACTCGTTCTAAACGATCCACCTGAAAAAAAGTTATTTTTTATCAACTAACAAAATGAACTATAGTTTTACAGTGTCTACTCTAAATATTAATAATATTTATTATTGTTCTATTTATTTCAATCTTTCTAACACTAAATAGTTTTAATGTCTTTTAAAATTATAAATATTAGCATGCAATTGTTTCCCCTCATAATATTTTTGTGGCACTACTTATTTAAATAGAAATAAATAATACATCACATATCAGACAAGAAGTAATTATTTTAGAATTATTAACAATATTTCACTAAGCCCAAGTTCTTTAAAGTTTCAGATAACATTGAATGATTAAATTGAAAAACTGTCATTCTTTACGAGTTGGGGTACTTTCAACTAATTATAAATAATTTTGTAAATCTTAACAAAACAGAAAAGATTTGATCTTGATTCTCTAGGGTGAAATATCAATTCACTAGATCGATTTAGTACTATATATCGATATGACATTGACAGATAAAACGTCAAAAACGTGAGAATATTTAATTAATTAGTTGTTTACCAATATTTTCAAAAAATAAATAAAAATACTTCGATGCTGCTCCGGTAGCAAAACTCGCGTGTAGGTGCTTCAGATAAACTCCCTTGACGCCCCCCACAGTAACAGAATCTTCAAATTGAGGCGACCGAATTGTAAACCCAACCCGTTTTATTTATACTAATGTCTTTTAAGGTAAAAAATATTACTTGTATAATAAGTACAAAAGCATACAAATATGGGTGTAAGATAAGGAAGAAGTATCGTTCATCTAATAACTAAAAATAAAAAAATTGGTTATTAATGGCAAATATCCCCCCATAAGACAATCTATGTTCAGCAGTAGACTTTTGGTAGACTGTAAATTTAAAGATAACCTGTTAGTGAACTGCCATGTTGAATGAGCATAAATATCAGACCAAATTGTATGCAAGGTGTCTGATTTTACAAACATCAATCTGTGTACCAAAGCGATTGTGGCAAATCCTCTGGGCTGCCTATTTGAGGCAGGGGACCATTTACAGCCTTTTAAAATAAGGTAAGTACCTGGTGTGATGGTATCCACTGCAAAATAATATCTCTTTCTTCAGAGTTAATAGGCACAATCCGTCTACGGTGTGCTCTTAACATTGAAGATCCACATGGAATACAAATATTCCTGTACCCAAATCTTCTAATGGAGTGAGCTGATGCAACACTTTCTTGCAATATTCTTAGGCAGTTACAACAAACTGCATCAAGTGGGTGTAACTGAAAAAATCAGGAATTAAAAATAAAAGAGTAAATAAATATTAAGTTCAGATAAATGTACATTTTGAGGAGGGAAGCGAAGTTGGCATGAAAGTGAATGTTTGATGTGGAACCCTATATTATTTGAAATACAATACATTTTCAATTAAAAAAAAATTGGAAATCCAAAAGACAAATATCGATTAATATATTATGATTTTACAATATTTACAGTATTTCAGGTATATCATATAGTGATAAATAAACTTTATAATATTAGAGTATTATGGAGTTGTGTAATATTAGTAATATATGGGGGAGGCCTATGTTCGGCAGTGGAGTTTAATTGGCTGTAACGGTAATATTACAGTGGATTGAAATATTTTTCATTGCACAAAATAACTTACTTTTCTATTTACATAATATTTTATCCTTAGAATAAATATTGACACATATATACCTATACTTTTTCGACTTTGATTTCTGATTGACTGACAAAAGATAATTAGACACACATAACATGTGATACATCATACCATGCCACAAAAACTTCTTTTGTGTATATTGTGTGACTTTATTTTATCTATTATTTAAATTAGATTTCACTAATAACATAAAACTTCAATACTTTAACATTTAACACATTAGTAAGACCTGTGTTTATCATTTGTTAAAGGTTAATTCAGTATAAGTTATAGATTTTACAAAATTCTAGGAGGAAAAAATAAACTTTTATATTACTCACATGGACTTTTACTCGTCAGTTTGCATTTTCGAATGTCATTGGCAAATTATATACATAAATGTGATATAGGTATTTAATATTTGACTTACGTGCATGATATAACCCTTAGGTTAAACATTTTTTGCATCAATTAGACATTAACATACTAATCCACTTGTAAGCAGTAAAACTACGTGAATTTTCATTTTTAAACTTTTACTTTAACACGAACACGTAGCGTAACGAACGTCAATGCCGTTAAGATTAAAGACGTAGGTAATACCCCGCCGCCCCGCCCCGCCGTACCCGGCCGCCGGCCGCTGGGAATTACCGGAAGTCAATGATAAAATAACGTTTTGGTTCACAGTCATTTAGAACTATGTTATAACGTGATATTAGCTAAAATTTTTAGAAATTAAACATAAAGTTCTTAGTGGTATCTTTTTTTAAGTCAGCTTTGTGAAAAAATAGTTTTCTTTTTTATACAAGCTGCAAAATGACTAATTAGGTACACGCATTTTACCCATATTACACTAATCAGAACACGAATATCAAAACAACTAATTTTTTTTCGTATTTCTTGATTCCGTTTACATTTTCGAAAAATCTGTAGGCCATTTACTATTATAATTTGGTGTCTTTTTTTTGATGTAATACCATTAGTGGACGTTAATATTTTTAGTGGGCCCAAAAATGATTGTCCCCTTTATCTACAGGATATGACGTCAAGTGATAAGAGGTTCTCATCCTCTCGCTCTACCAATGGCTATCTTTGTTTTTTTTTTAATAAATATCTCTACTACTCTAACATAATATTATCTCTTTCCTTCGAAAGCGGTGGATAATAGAACATATAATAAATAATATTTTTGAATTTCTTTTTATTCATTTAACATTTCGATTCGTGTTGCGTAATTTATTGTTACGTAACACGTGATACTAAATTAAACAAAAATTTGTTCATCCCTCGCTACATTCATATTATATCATTCCACATAATCAATATAAAAAAATAAAGAATTAAACTGTTTTTTACCACGCCTGCTTGGTTACTGAAAATTCAGGCTTCTTAGTTTTATCCACAACGAAGTTATGGAAGTCAAAAATGGTCCTGAACTGATTCGAGAAAAGGATGTGGGTATGGCAAAAAAGCGGCACGGCCGATACGGCCGAGAGATTTACTACATAAAATAAAAAATTAACGAAAATTTATTTCATATCAACTAAATTAGTTTGTAATGAATAATAATCATTACGCTAAGATGTGTAGTGGATTTTGTCAAATGATTAAATATTCAGCGCAATCTCAACACGATTCTGAATATATTATAGTTTAATGTGTTCATTAACTAGTCTTTATCAAAATATTATACACAATTAAGGCCAAATAAGTCGAATCTAACATTGCCACTTCGTAGCACCGATACGAGTGATGATTGCACCGAATAAAAATAAAGTTCTTATATAATATTGAAAATAAAGTTTTATTTTTTGAATTACTACGTATTTATTCGTTGTCGTTATCACTTAAATCTTTATATGTGTTATAAATTAATGCTTTTTGTTGTTAAATGAATAAAGTACTTTATAACAATAGATGATTTTTCTTCTACAGCGATCTTTTACATAACTTTTTAATAATAGTTAATAAATATATATTATATCAATCATTATAAAAAATAATAAAAAAACATTATAAATAAAGAAAGTACCTACTACATATAAAATGTGCCTATATATTTTTAAGGTTTGTAACCCCTGGGTAAACGACCGAAAGGTCATTGTCCGTTTTTCTCTATCGATTTGGCTCATACTATAGACAATTTCACTGGATAGTGCATTCGACTGTACATTTTATAAACGGCTGTGGATATTTACTGTTTGGACTACCGATTTAAAATTGTGAACAAATGTGATGGAAAAGTTTATTTTGTTTTTGGGTAGTTTTGTTAATTTTTTTAATCATATTTTTATTTAGCAATTGGAGTAGTTAATATAAAACCTACGTCTAAATCGTAAATTAGGTCCCATAGTAATTTTTTCATCCCGGATTTATGAGTGTATAAGGACATTTAAAGATCAAAATAATAACATTCATCACTATCGGAAAAAATATAACAAACCAAGTAGAGAAGAAGTTTGTTAATTTCTTTCCATTATTTTAATCACTGTTTGTCTCTAAAAAATTATTAATTTCTTTAATTTCATTAATAATAAACCATAAACAACACTACTATTTTTTATTCATCTAATTTTAACCTATTTAACTGGTACATGTGTAAAAAAAATCGGTAATGGCCAACATCGATGTTATAAGTAGGATAAACATCGAACATCGATGTTAAGCTTTCGATACCTACATCGATGTTTCTGCAACTTCGTAATCCCTAAGAAAACATCATGGATCATCGATATTAAAAATTAAAACATCGATGTTTCCTATAGACCATTCAACCCAATGGAGGAGTAATGCGCCTAATGCTACAACCAAAACAGTATGCCACTTTTGTTGCGGTGGAGGAAAACTACATAGACAGTATGCACACCTACTCAATAACATTTTGTGTCATTATAGCACACATAAATCTAAATTTCCAACACTATTACATTTTACGCACACATATAGATTAAATACGTCAACATAGAAAAAGTTATGAGTGTAAAACGGACAAATTGATTGCGATGCTACCATATCGATATTTTATATCGATAGGTTCCCTAGGAAAAAGAGAAAAACTGACAAGCATTAGCAAAATGCACTCGAACAATTAAAGTCATCTATTTAGATGGTCAGCGTAGCACGTTATTATAGGGTTCCGTAATGATACAACAAGAAACGCTTATAGTTTCGCCACGTATGTCAGTCTGTCCGTTTGTCCGCAACTTAGTGCAGAGACTATTGGTATTCCAAAGAACCGTAATTTGGTATTGTTAACAATGAATACTAGAAATAAAAAGGCTCAAAAAACCAAAAACAAAAAGTCATCACAAAAAATATTTGTTCTATCATAGACATTTATATTGATGATGTGATACAAAAATAAAGTATCTTAACTTATTAATTAGTACAATAAATATCAAGGTATAAAATTAAAAAATATGTTTATTTTAGTCTGATCTTAGTGATTGTACTACATCGTCTATTTTATAACAGTATTTAAAGAAAAAAGTTACAAGATTGCTAGAAATACTAGATTCGCTGACAGAGACATCTTTGATTAATGAAGAAAACATACAGGTTCTAGAAAAGATAGGAATTGAAGAAAGCAAACTTTTAAAGAGACTTACTTACTTATCTTCACGCACAATCCCTAACGGGGTAGCCAGAGAGAACAGATCGCCAAGTGTCACGATCCTTACATACCTCTTTCGCTTCTTTCAGGTTCATTAACTTCTTCATACATGCACGTCTAGGTATCCGAGTACTCTTGACCTTCCCCTCTTCGAGCAATTTGCTCACATGGTCTTCGAAAGTTAGTCTCGGTCTACCTCGACACCTTTTAATATTTACTTTCGCTCTATATATTTTCTTCACCATTCGGTCTTCACTCATTCGCTCAACGTGCCCAAACCATTGGAGTACGCCCCTATCAATTTTTGTAATAAGGTCATCTTTCAATCCTGCCATATTGCGAATCTCTTCGTTTCACTTTCGATCGGCTGTGTTAACGTCACACATTTTACGCAGAGATCGGATCTCCACTGTATTCAACTTGCTTTTATGATTCTTCTGGCATACCCAGGTTTCGCTGCCATATAACAAAGTCGGTACCAACACCGCGATCGGTACCAATACATAACGCAGTGTTTAGAGACAATTAATAGTAACTTAAAAGTAACATTGGAAAACTGCCCAGAACTAAATATTCCCATAGTTAAGATGTTTCGCCCTAACATTTAATTAATACTCACCAAAAACCTATCGCTATGAACATAAAAGTTTTGGAACATATTTGCCTGCACCACGAAAATTGACTAAGTGGTACAGAACCATCGATGGCTAACCTGGGTAGCTAACGGCATTAAAATTCAAAGGGGAGTGTAATCCAGTTATTAAAATTTATTGCACCTTCGTCATGGGTGAAATAAAAATTAAGCAACTGACAGAAAACCATGCTAGCAGCCAAAAGCATTATGGCTGTGTCGACTATGAGTTTGATATTATATCCGATAATTCCGATGAAGCTACTGACGCTTTAGTGTTTTTTTTGGTCGGTATAAACACAAAATGGAAAGTACGTATAGCCAACTTTGTGATTACGGGTTGGATTATGGGCTGAATTAAAAGTAACACAAGCTTTCCTTCTTATTCACGAAACAAGCATAGAAATAAAGGCGTTAACAAGTAATTGAATTTATTATTTATTTTAGGGAAAGTACAGAAATCATTAGGGCTTAGGTCGGGGCTGTACGGCGGATGGTCTAATAATTCTATGTTTTCTTGCTCTAAAAACTCTTTTGTTCTGTGTGCGGTGTGAGAACTCGCATTGGCGTGATGGAGGATGATGCGGCGGTTGCAGTTCTCTTTTCGGAGTTCAGAAACGACCTGTGGCAAACAAATGATAGCATACCATTCTGCATTAACCTTTCTTTGTCCCTCAAGAGGAATAGTCATAACATGGCCGGTTTTGGAGACAAACGTGGCCACCATTTTTTTTGCAACACTCCGTGAACGAACAATTTTTGTTGGCTATAACTCATTTTCGAACACTTAAACTCGTGACTATTTTTTTATTTCGGGTTCGTACGCGTATATCCAGGATTCGTCACCTGAATACGATGTTGTATACAGCATTTGAGGATCCTGCGTGGAATCTTTCGAGAGTTCTGACGCACCAAGTAACGCGAGCCGCTTTTTGCTCTTCACAGAACGAATGCGGTATCCATCGGGAAAACAACTTTTTTACACTTTTTTTTATAGAAGGGGCAAACGAGCATGCGGCTCACCTGATGTTAAGTGACTACCGCCGCCCATGATCAACCGCAACACCAGGGGAATTGCAGGTGCGTTGCCGGCCCTTTAGAAAGGAGTAAGCTCTTTTCTTGAAGGTCCCCAGGTCGTATCGGTCCGGAAAAATCGCCGGTGGTAAACTATTCCACAGAGAGGTTGTACGCGGAAGAAAACTCCTTTTGAAACGTACTGTGGTGGACCACCAAGCATCCAGATGGTGTGGATAGTATCGGGACGTTTGCCGCGTAGTGCGTTCACGAAATTTGGCGGCTGGGATTAATCCGAACAATTCCTCAGAGCACTCTCCATGGTATATGCGAAATAAAATGCAAAGAGATGCAACATCTCTTCGCAGTGCCAGTGAATCGAGCCGATCGGAAAGCACTCGGTCGTCGATGATTCGAGCCGCTCTGCGTTGGATGCGGTAAAGTGGAAGGAGCTGGTACTGGGGAGCCCCAGCCCAGAGATGGGAACAGTATTCCATGTGCGGCCGAACCTGCGCCTTGTAAAGTCGCAGGCGGTGTGCCGGCATGAAATACTGTCCCGCTCTGCTGAGCACGCCATGCTTTTTAGAGGCCAATTTGGCTTTCTCTTCCAAGTGACCATGAAACTGCACGTCACTCGATATGTCAACGCCGAGGATTCCGATACTGGCTGAGGCAACAAGGGGAGTGCCTTGAAACTGAGGAGATACGACAAAGGGGTTCTTTTTAGCGGTTAACGTGCAAACTTGTGTCTTCTGGGGGTTAAACTGGACTAGATTTAGTCGCCCCCAATCTGAGACTCTGTTCAGCAAAGACTCGACTTCAGACACAAGTTTGTTCCGGCATTCGGAGACGTTTTCCCGAGAAATATTGTCTCGGCCGGTGTAAAGAGCATCACCAGTGTTGTCATCCGCATAGCAATGAATGTTACGGGTTTGCAACATATTATTGATATGCAGAAGAAACAGCGTTGGCGATAGCACGCAGCCTTGTGGAACCCCAGCATTAATAGGCTTGCAATCGGAGCTTGCACCGTCTACAACGACCTTGATGCTCCGATCTGCAAGAAAGCTGGTGATCCAATCGCACAATTTCTCGGGAAGCCCATAGGAAGGGAGCTTCGAAAGAAGCGCTTTGTGCCAAACCCGATCGAAGGCCTTCGCAATGTCCAAACTAACGGCCAATGCCTCCCCCTTGGACTCTACTGCCTCCGCCCATCTATGAGTTAGGTAAACCAAGAAGATCACCAGCTGACCGACCACCTTGAGCAGTAGCAAGCCACACATTGCCGAGTTAACCAGAAAAAGTGGCAATGACAGATTTCCTGGGCAGAAAATATGTAGTTGCGCGTTTCCCCGCCATGTAAATGTTTTTGTCGGGCTGTACAGTCCCCTTACTTATAGCCTGGATATTTCTTATTTTCGGCAATCAATGTATTTATAATCCATGAGATAAAAATATCATTACGTGCTGTTTAAGAATAACACTCAAAAGATTTAACGGCAAATGATTTATTTGATGTGATAATTTTCAACCACAAATACACAGATTTGACAGCTAACAGCTGACCGACCACGGCGAAAACCGTATTGGCGGCCACTTATCAGCTGGTGATCCTCAATGTACCTCATGAGCTGGCAGTTTACAATAGACTCCATTGTTTTAGAGAACAAGGAGGTGATGGCGATAGGCCGGTAGTTGGATGGGTCTGAGCGGTCGCCTTTTTTAGGGATCGGGTGGACGAAAGCCGTCTTCCATGATTTTGGGACTACGCCTAGGGAGTAGGAGTACCGGAAAAGATGCGTTAAAACCGGTGCCAACTCTGGAGCACACGTCCTCAGCACAATTGGCGGGATTCCGTCGGGCTCACTCGACTTGTGGATGTCCAGGGAGAGGAGTGCTTTGCGAACCGAGCGCTGTGTGAGAGAGAGACCAGAATGCACGGGTTCCAGAAGGAAGGCGAACTAGTTTTTCGCCAATTCTGCCTATGTGCTTTGACTTTGCCTTGGCAATGAATCTTTTGAAGGACCTAGAGGCGGAATTATACTTCTTTTTTATAGCGCTGGTGTTTACATCCCGGGATGCTGATGCGTCAGCCCAGGCTCGGTAGCACTCCTGCTTATAGCGTGATGCTATTTTACAGGAGCGACCAAACCATGGCTGAGATTTGCCTCCAATGGGCACTACAGAGGAAGGAATAAAAATTTCCATACCCTGAAGTACCACATCAGTGACAGAATCCGCAACAACGTTGGGATCGTCCGGCGAGAAGCAAACCCGCCCCCAAGGGTAGGATGCAAAGAAAGACCGCATCCCATCCCAATCGGCTAACCTATAGTGCCAAACACGGCGGCAGCCTGCAGAATGCAACTACGATTTCAGCGTGAGTGGCACCATAGGTGGGGGAAGGTGCATGATCCTCCACATCTGGAATCCACGTAGGCGAAGTAACCAGTTGTGTCAGACCATAAGCCAAGGTAAATCATGAACAAATCTCCCCGCATGATCAGTTAAACGTGAACCAAGCCATTCGGCGTGATGGGCGTTAAAGTCGCCGAGGATCACGATCTCTGCGGAGGGGATCTGCTGTAGCAACGAATCTGTAGCCATTTGGACGTGGTCGAAGAGTCGGTCTGTTTCGGCATTACCGCTATGGGACCTATAGAGGCACCCGTAGACGCGCGGATGGTCGTCGCTGTTTACGCGTAGCCAAAGGATGGACAGGTCCGAACCTTCAAGTCTGCCGAGGCGTCGAGAACAGATGTCCTCTCTGACGTAAACGCAAACTCCAGCCCGAGGCACAAAGGAGTGTTCCAGTTTGTACCCCGGGTAGGAGAGATACGAGACATCAGCCGGAGAGGACACCTGCGTCTCGGTCAGGAAGAGCAGAGCCGGCCTCGCCGTCTTGAGATGGTAGTGGACGGCGTTTAGGTTAGAGTGAAGTCCCCTGATATTGCAGAAATTCACGGACAGCGTGGCAGGGGTCGCCTTGGTCTTGTTGCTCCGTTTGCCCTGAGCAGTTGCAGTCTTGAGCGGAATTTTGCCCCCCCCCCCCCAGAATACGCGGAGCAGCCTGAGCACCTACGCTCAGAAGTGGAGAAACATGGTCGTGGGTGCTCAGCGAGGGATTCTCCAAGGATGCTGGTACCCTCCTGGGGTAGTCTATCATTATTTAATTCCGCTACCATGTTGATGGCGGGGGAGGGGGATTTGGGCCTCCAGCCACCTGCACTCACCAGATGAAACGTGGAAGCAGAGCTTCCACTTCACGCCGGTATTCTGTGAGGTCGTGGTACCACCCCGGTTTGAGCCGGCCCATACGTGCAACAGCAAAGCTGCCGCGTGGCTCTACCACTGTAAAAACACTTAATTGTTCATGCAAGATTATTTGTATTTGACTCATGCCAATGTCTAAAGTTGCCTAAATTTCGCGGTATGTCACATGTCGATCTTCCTCAATCAGCTTACGCACAGCATCAACGTTTTCTTGGGTAATTGCAGTTTTTGGACGACCTTGACGGAGATCATCACTGAGCTTGACACGTCGACGTTGAAATTCAGCAAAAAAGCGATAAATTGTGCTTTTGGATGGGGCTTCATCACCAAATGCAGAAATCATCCGGTCAACAGACTGTTTTTGTGTTAAACCACTTCGAAAGTCATAATAAATCATCGATCTTGAATTTTCTAGAGTCAATTCCATTTTCTCAACGATTAAACAAGTTTAAATCAAAACCTTGTGACAAGACCGAGAATCTTTTTTAAATAAATAAATGGCATTCAATTTTTAAAACCAAGGAGTTTTCAAATAAAAAGATTTTAATATGACAGGAAGAGTAGAAATATTCCATTCCCGATACTTTTAGTGCAGCCTAGGTACGCCGTCATGTGAACATTGTGCTCCCGTAATTTAATTGCTTAAAATAGTTATTCAACTGTATCGTGTTAGATTTACCAAAAAAGTGGAGAAAACCGTTCATTACGTGTGTACTGCATTATAGTAAAAATCTTACGGTGAGCTACCCACAGCAATAAAACCGATATGGTCTATTTTATCTCAAAATAATACCAAATACATCTTATATCCATTGATAAACTGTGACACAAATAAAAACAGAAATATAAAACAATAATTACTTTATAAACTTAAAACATTCATATTTGTGATTTAAAGTGACGGTTGAAGAAAAATTTTCAAACACATGCAAAACGCTCATAATGTTTGTAATAGAACTACTATTTTGGCAGTTATAGTAAGATGTAAGCCTGGCGTGTTGGCTACGCACTCGAGTTGGTAATTTGAGACCGCACGATCGTATTTAACTGCACAATTTGACTTTTTGTGAGTGTTTTAAGTTTTTATTTGAATTCAAACTTAATATGTTGAGTAGTCAGAGATGTGTTTAGTTTAGTTACGCTCCTAAGTTATCGTTGAAAAAGTACTGTAATAGTGTTCGTAAGCATAAAAGTCATACATCAAAACAATCTTTGAACTGTGATCTATGTGTATGATAAATAAACGGTTTTTGTTGAAGCGAATATTATAGAAGCGAATTTTTATCACTTTCAATTGTGAAGCGTGTCGTAATCGAATTACCGGCGAGGAAGTACTCCAATGCAAACAGTGTATGACACATTATCATTATATATGCCTGAACATATCTCAATCTTATTACAAGGCTAACCTGGGCGAACTGAGAAGGTCCTGGAAATGTCCACTTTGCATCAGCATAACTAGGCGAACGGGAAACAACTGCAATACGCCTGTTCAGAAACAACTAGAAAATATGGATGAATCTAACATGTCCTGCGAAGACCTCACGATTAATGAAACCGCTGTTGAAATTAGTCGACCAGTCATGGACACAGTTGAAAACACAAACACGTCATCCAGATGTACTCCCGCCGCGAGTATCACATTGGACCAATTCTCGAGACTTTTAGATTTTAAGTTGGATACTAAACTGGAAAGCTTTCAAACATCTTTAACCAGAACAATAAGGAAGGAAGTTAGTGATCAAATAGCTAAAATTCGAGTTCACCGTAACGACAGATTTTCTTGCGGAGGAGCAAAGGGACGTAAAAGCTGAACTTAAGACGTTGTCAGACAGGGTCCGCAAGCTTGAAGATGAAAAGATGCAACTACAATCAGAATTATTCCAAATGAATAAAACTCTGCAGGTCTTAGACAAATCCTCAAGAAACTGCAACATTGAAATCCAGTCAATACCCGAAAAAAAGGTCATAAATTGCCCTATTGCTTAGTCAGACATAAAATCTATCCGCCGTGTTGCAAAGATATACCCTTCGTCAGACCGTCCCCGCAATATTATTGAAACGCTGCACTCGGAACATCACCGTGACACTATCATCTCTGCAGTACGAAGATTCAATAAAGCAAACAAGTTGTGTCCGCTAAACTCATCTCACATGGGCTTGGTTGACGAAAAATACAATATATACGTATCGGAACACCTATCAGCTGAATGCCAGGCAGTACATGCCACGGCAAGACAATGGACTAAAACTAACCACTACAAATTTGTCTGGGTAAAATACGGTCGCGTCTATGTTCGTAAAAATCAAGAATCTCCTGCTATACTTATAAGAGACACTAGTTATTTATTAAAGCTGCCGCCTAATAACACTGTTTTATGAGTAGTCTACTTTATGAATTTCTTTTTGTAATCTGAATTAAACTCGAAGAATTTATTTGGTATCTTTTTACATATTTTAAAAAATGCATATATATTATCAAAATCTCAATAGAGCTAGAAGTAAAATAGATATTCTTTATTAAAAATTTCCTGAACTCTAATTACAATTTGATATGTCTAACTGAAACAAATTTCGATGCTTCTGTATATGATGGGGAACTGTTTGACGAGCAATACAATGTCTTCCGTAGAGATCGCGATACTACTTGTATTAAAAAGTATAATAAAGACGATGGAGGCGGTGTAATTCTAGCAGTTGTAAAACAATACTCTGCTGCCAAACAGGTCTCCTGGGAAAGCGAACTAGAGGATGTCTGGATTAGCATATTGCCACCTAATATTAGTGGTCAGACAATTAATGTATGCGTTTGCTATCTGCCTCCCTATCTAAATAAAAATTATCTGTCAATCTTCTTGTTCGCGACGGCCTAACAACCTTAAGAAACAAAATGATAAAGAATATTGTTTTATGTATTAATAGTGAAATTACCAAGAAAACTGAGTGAAAACGTGTATTAATATAGTTATTTAGCATATTTATAACTCTCAATATGTTTGTATAGAATGTCGTTTTGATAACAAGTAATATAAACAACTTTTATTATATACCAAAAAATCGACCAATCACAGCGCGTCTTATCGTGGAACTCTCTAGAAGTTTTTAATTAACTGCGTAATAGTTCATACTAAAAATAATGAAAATAATTTTATATCCTAAAAGAGTTATAAATATGACATTTAATTAGCATATGGCTTATAGATTAAAAAAGTATAGGAATATTTTTTTATATTAAACGCATTTCGTAGTTATAGAAAAATTAAAGAATTAAAATGCCCAAATATTATGAAAATTTGGGACATTTCGTTTAATAACTTTTTACAATGTTAATGTTTTTAGTAACCTTTATGATATATTAATAAAGTATCAGACTACCGATTTAATGATGTATAGCATGTTAGTGTAGCAATTAGTTTTGTATAGAAAATATTGCAATTTATGCCATCTGTATAGTGATAAGTTTATGCAATAAAGAGGCAAAACGGAAAATGGCAAGCGGCTCACTGCAAAGTATTGCTAAAGTCTACCTTAGGGGCTCGGGACCCAGTACCCGCAGTAGTGTGAAGAACTACCAGTGACTAGTGAAGTGAAGTGAGTGGTATCCGGTGGTAGCTGAAGTGACTAGTAGCAGTATATAGTGAATAGTGAAAGTGTTAGCTAACCTAAAAAAGGTCGTAACTGACATTCGCAGTTACATAGTGAAAGTGTTAGCTAGCCTAAAAAAGGTCGTAACTGATATTCACAGTTACATATAGTGAAAGTGGTAACTGATATCCGCAGTTACACAAGTGATAAAATCAACTAGTTTAGTTGATAATAGCTGCTAGTCAGTAGTGTTAGAAAACCAGCTACTACCAATAGATATTTGATACCACCGTACAATTTAAAGAAATCTTTTGAAATATACAGTGAACAACCGTAGTTTAACAACCGTGATAAATAGTTATAAAATTTCGCGACTAATTAATCAGTCGAACCGCTGGCCACTACCTTGCTATTTGTATTTGTTAATCGTGCATTTTGATTTTAACTACAGTCCACAATATTTCAGCGGCAACAACAAAGACGGCGGTGAGAGTACCCACCGGAACCTATAGGTGTAGGACGTGAGCGACTCGCGAAGTATCTTCGACAACATTTACTCCGGAGAGTTTCGCCCGTCCAGCACACTTCTATTCAAATCTTCAAAACATTATCCTAAAATCAAAT
This sequence comes from Parnassius apollo, assembly GCA_907164705.1. Lineage (NCBI taxonomy): Eukaryota > Metazoa > Arthropoda > Insecta > Lepidoptera > Papilionidae > Parnassius > Parnassius apollo. The sequence continues at coordinate 410,818 of CAJQZP010001449.1, read as the reverse complement.
GTACAGAATTCTTTTGCATTATTTGGCGACTTTAATGTACCCAATATCTCATGGATCCTGTCAAGCGATGGTAGTATGACAACTAGCTGCAATGAGATGGACTACAAGACCGAACTGTTATTAGATACTATGGCACTCTGTGATCTGTCTCAGTTCAACCCCATCCCCAATAATAACAATAGGATACTAGATCTTGCTCTTAGCACTTCTTGAAATATGACCATCACCAACGAGAAGACCTTATTAAAACAAGATAAAGATCACCCTGCCTTACGGATTGATTTTAAAGACTCAAATTCCTTTAATTATAAACCTCTCAAGGTCAATGAGTCAAAGCGTCTAAATTTCTATAAATGCCATTATGGAACTGTAAAGCAGAGAATCAATGATACCAACTGGTCAGATCTGCTTTGTGGGGCAGATATAGATGAGACTGTGGCTAGATTTTACGATTTGATCTACGAAATTATTAACGATTGTATTCCCACAGTTAAGAACCGCTCAAATAAATATCCCAAATGGTTCAGTCCTGGCTTGCGTCGTTGTATGCGGGAAAAAAACAAACACCACGCGCGCTACAAAAAATACAAAAACTCACGAGATTACGACACATTCTCCCTCCTTCGACCTAGATGCAAAAAAACTCATAAACTGTTGTTACAATAAATACATCAGATCTATCGAAAATGGTTTGACAAAATACGTTAAGTCATTTTGGAGTTACATTAACAGCAAAAGATGCAACAACTCGAGTATTCCCGACTTAATGACATTTGGTAAAACAACGGCTGTTGGTGGTAAGGAAATCTGCGATCTGTTTTCAGATTTTTTTGGATCAGTATGCGAAGATCATAGTCGTGGATCGGGTGTATCCGATTGTTGTAGTCAAACAAATAGTCTTCTCACTAAAATCGTACTCACTGAGAACGAAATATTAACAAAACTGAGGCATCTTGACTCCAACAAGGGAGCCGGCCCTGACGGCATTCAACCTATATTCCTGCGGGTATGCGCAGATGAACTGTGTCGTCCACTTCTGCTAATATTTGATAAATCACTGAACAGCGATGTGTTCCCTTCTCGCTGGAAAAAAGCTAACGTTGTCCCCATATTTAAATCTGGTGACCGAGGCAATTGTGAAAATTATAGACCGATAAGCATTTTGTCAGCAGTATCCAAATTATTTGAATCAGTAGTATTTGATCACCTCTATTTTCATTTAAAACCTGCTTATTTGATATAATATATCAAATAAGCAGCACGGATTCATCAAAAGGAGATCGACAGTCAGTAACCTTCTTAACTACAAAATCTACTTATGTGATGCTTTTAACAACCGTGGTCAGGTAGATGCCATATATACCGACTTTAAAAAAACATTCGATAAAGTGGATCACGCAATTTTATGTAAGAAACTCAAGTCACATGGTATACACGGCAGTCTGTTGCGTTGGCTCGAGTCCTACTTGAAAAACAGGAGTCAGCTAGTGACCGTCAAGGGGTATACATCAGAAGAAATCCTCATTAAGTCCGGTGTTCCACAAGGATCCCATTTGGGCCCCGTTACTTTTTGTGACCTTCATTAATGACGTCAACAAGAAAATTCAGTCCCCTTGCCTGTTATACGCTGACGACCTAAAAATTTTCAATAGAATTGGTGGAGCTGACGACACTCTCATCATACAGGAAGACTTAAACAGCCCGTCTAATTGATGCAGAGTAAATAACATGTTCCTAAATGTCAAAAAAATGCTTTATCATCACCTACACACTTAAAAAAACAAGGTATCAAACAATTATATCTTAGAGCAACAAACTCTGTCTCATGTGTCGTCTATTAGGGATCTCGGCGTCGTGTTTGACGAACAGCTTAGTTTTCGCCAACATTACGATCTCATAGCCAAAAAATCTAACCAGGTACTAGGTTTCGTTACTAGACAGAGCAGGCACTTCAGGAACCCTCAAAGTTTAATTTTGTTATATAACAGTCTGGTTCGAAGTACTTTAGAATATAGCTCAATAATATGGAATTCATACTATGCAGTGCACTCTGAGCGCATTGAATCGATCCAATCCAAGTTTTTGCGTTTATTGAGCTTACGACAGGCAACAATTGAAGACTCCGGTCATATGCTGAGAGGCTTAAAGAGTTTAACATGACACCACTTCACCTCCGTCGCGATGAACTGGACCTAGTTAAGCTACACAAAATAATACACTCGGAACTGGACAGCCCCGAGGTCTTGGAACTGTTAAATTTTAACATTAAACACAACCCACGTAGACCTATGATAAAAATATTTGACATACCCCTATCGCGAAATAATATCTCCCGGAATCAAGCCCTATCAAGGTTATGTCGACTTTATGAGGATTATAGCCTTCGCTTTATCAACCTTGACATCTTAAACTTTAGCCTGGTTAGCTTTAGAAATGTTTTGAAAGACATTCTCAAGGACATCCCCTTCGATTGATATACATTACAGTTATAGTTCTCGATTTGTTGGATTTGTGAGCCTGTTAGTTTAAGCAATTTTATTTAAAATGTTTGTTTCTCAATCTTGGCATGCCGTGATAACACGTATAAGGATTATGTCTTGTATCACACCATTATTATTGTAAGTTATAGCTTTAAGTCATGATGTAATCTGTTGTGTTGTCCTATAAAAAAATATGACACCATTTTCAATTGTACACTTAATCCTAAGTGGTCGCATGGATTACAATAGTAAACCACTGTAAAATAATCTCAAATTTAGATACTTCTGGAACCAAATGATTAGAAAAAAATATGTTAACAGATTTGGGATATAACTTTGAAATTAATGTGGTATTTTCATATATTAATAATATAATAAAAGTTTATTTAAATATCATAATTTGAATAAAAAAGGACGTATAAATGTTTCTTTTTAAATTAAGTAAGATTAACCGTCGACTACTTGACCTGACAACATTTAACGCACGCACCCGGAGGACTGACGAGAAAACCTGGAGCTGAAAGAAGAGATAGACAAGTTGCGCTGGAATATTATAGGATTATCGGATCCGAGGTCCGAAGAGAGGGGAAGACACGGTGATTCTCGGATCCGGCAACTTGTTCTATCACCGGGAGGGCGACCAGCTGTCCCAAGGAGGCATTGGATTTATCGTCCACAAGTATCTCGTTAACAACGTTTTAAAGGTTGGTAGGGTATCGATGAGGGTTGCATACCTTAAACTCAGAATCTTAAACGGTATTCGCTGAAGGTCATACAGGTTTACGCACCAACGTCGGAACATCCCGATGAGGAGGTGGAGGAAATGTATGAGGATATTTCTAGAGCCATGCATTCCTCCAAATCTCACTATACGGTGTACGGGAGACTTCAACGCAAAACTGGGCACAAGAAAGAACGGTGAGCTGAAGGCAGGGAAATTCGGGATAGGGCAACGCAACCCAAGGGGCCAGCAGCTGGTCGATTTCATGGAGAAAGAGGGACTTTTTATGATGAACTCTTTCTTCCAGAAGCGGCCCCACAGAAAGTGGACCTAGTCGAGCCCCGACGGTTCGACAAACAATGAGATTGACTTCATTATGACGACCAGACGCCAACTGTTCAGTGATGTCTCAGTGATCGCAAGGGTGAAAACTGGCAGCGATTACCGAATGGTTAGAGGCACACTTAATCTAAACGTTAAGTTGGAGGGGTCACGTCTAATGAAGTCAAAGCTCCGTCCCCCTCATACTCCAGAACCTTTCAGCTCGAGTTACGTAACCGCTTTCAGTGCCTAGAAGATTGCAATGCAGTGGACGATATGAATTGAATGACAAGCTCGTGAAAACTGTCCATGCGGTTGGAGCTAACTTCTGCAAGACCCGCCGCAGAAGAACACAAAAACTCTCCGATCACACTCTTAATCTCATGGCTATTAGACGGGAGATGAGGCTGCAATCGTCAACAGATTTGACAGCATATAGGCAACTGAATAGATAGATCTCCAAATGCATGCGGCGAGACTTACGCAATTTTAATACTGCTCGTATTAAAGAAGCGATCGAGCAGAACCAGGGATCCAAAGTCTTTGCCAGAGATCTGTCTGCCAGAAAGAGCCAACTGTCAAAGCTGAAGATTGAGTGTGGCAGCATCGTTTCCGGGACACCTGAGATTTTGAGTGAGATTGAGAGGTTCTATGGGCAGTTGCACACATCATCGTTGGAGCCACACGCAAGTGTGAGTAACGATCCAAGAGCAAGTCTTATCCGACACTATTCCGATGATACTTCGGATGTCAGTCTGAGCGAGATTAGAATGGCTCTCTAGCACCTTAAAAACTGCAGGGCCCCAGGTGAGAATGTAATTACAGCGGAGCGTCTGAAAGCGGGTGGAACACCGGTACTTGAAGTCCTTCAGAAGCTCTTCAATTCCGTCCTCCGTGGTGGTACTACTACATGGAGACGTGGAGCAGAAGTGCGGTGGTCTTGTTCTTCAAGAAAGGCGACAACGCTCTCTTGTAGAACTATAGACCGATTTCCCTTCTGAGCCGCGTCTACGTGCTGTTTTCGAGAGTAATTACGAATCGTCTCGCACGCAGACTTGATGACTTCAAGCCTCCCGAACAAGCTGGTTTCCGAAAAGGCTTCAGTACTATAGACCACATACATACCCTGCGGCAGATTGTACAGAAGATTGAAGAGTACTATCTTCCACTTTGCCTGGCGTATGTGGACGAAAGCCTTTGATTCCGTCGAAATTTGGGCGGTGCTACAGTCCCTTCAGTGGTGTCAAGTTGACTGTCGGTATATCGAAGTGCTGAGGTATTTATACAGTAGGGCTACGATGGCTATCCGAGTACAGAACCAGAGTTCGAAACCTATCCAACTGCAGAGAGGTGTAAGACAGGGTGACGTTACATTCCCGAAACTCTTCACCGCTGTATTGGAAGACGTTTTCAAGCTATTTTACTGGAAAGGATACGATATTAACATCAGTGGTGAGTACATCACTCGCCTTCGATTTGCCGACGATATAGACCTTATGGCAGAATCGCTGGAGGACCTAAGCACTATGCTCAATGACCTTAATTGTGTCTCACAAAGAATAGGTCTTAAGATTGTTACGAGCTTGAGGTTCGTGACAATAAAAATTGCCGATAAAATTACCTAAATTAACACTTTAATTTACTTTACACAAATTAAAACTTAAAACACTAATAATTAAACACACTAATTCACTTTATTCCGCTCCGAAGCTTCGCTTGTTTCGCCACTTCAATACTGCCTCGATCGCATCTTGCAGCGCCTATTTATTTAAATTAGCAAAGAAGCATCCGGAATATTCAAGTAAATGCGCGCAAAGGGACGAGTGTGCGAGTGTAGATTTTCTAGAAACTTAGTTCTTCGGATGGCGCTGTCGGTTGATAGATTTGTGATGTCATTTTCTGCAAAGCTCCCCTCGCTCTCGTTCCTGACACTAGATGGCGCTAGTTGACTTATTCACGCAACAAGATGAACATGGACATAACAAAGATTATGTTTAATTTCTATGTCACGTCGGTGCCGGTAGTTGTTGGGAGCACTAAGCTCGAAGTTGTTGACGAATACATTTAACTGGGACAAATAGTCTGACTGGGTAAGACAAACTTCGACCTAGAGGTCAATCGACGGATTCAACTCGGCTAGGCAGCGTTCGGGAAATTACAACACATCTTCTCGTCGGGTATACCTCAAAACCTAAAAACGAGACTTCAACCAGTGCGTGTTGCCAGTGATGACTTACGGATTTGAGACGTGGTCCTTCACTGCTGGCCGCATGAGGACGCTCAAGGTCGCTCAGTGAGCTATGGAAAGGGCTATGCTCGGGGTTTCTCTGCGTGATAAACTTAGAAATGAGGATATCCGAAGTAGAACCAGATTGACCGACATAGCCCAACGGATTAGTAAGCTGAAGTGGCAATGGGCCGGCCATATAGCTCCAAGAACCGACAACCGATGGGAAAGAAAGGTTCTCGAGTGGCAGCCTCGTACCAGTAGACGTAGTGTAGGGCGACCTCCCACTAGATGGAGTGACGACGAGTGCAGGAAGTCGATGGAAATAAGCAAGACAGTCGTAACAGTTATAGTTAGTTATATTTTAAATTATGTGTAGTGGACAAAACAAGTATTGTAAATTAATTAGTTTTAATTGTAAAAATTTCAAGACTTCTGTTAAAGATATTAGGAAGTTATGTAAAACGAGCAATATAGTGTGTCTACAGGAGACGTGAATGTTCAATCACGACGTTCCGTTACTGGAAACTGTTTCCAGTGAGTTTGAGTATACCGGTAAGTCTGCTGTGGATACATCCGCCGGCATTCTGAGGGGAGACCGTATGACGGAGTGGCCATCCTCTGGAAGAAAGGCATTTTCGACACTGTATCAGTCGTGGAATGTAATAATAAACGTCTAGCTGATATCAAAGATACTATAAGCGGTCGTAATATCTTAGTATTTTCAGTGTACGTGCCAACAAAATCTTATGAAAATCCGCCTATTTTCACTGAAATTCTAAGTGAAATAACTGCGATTGAAGATAGCAGCGATGTCAAAACTATATACATATTAGACGATTTTAATGCTCATCCATATGAACTATTTTATAGAGAGCTAAGTGGTTTCTTTACTGATCGATCTTGGGTTTGTGCGGATGTAGAAATATTAAAAACCGTAATATACCGTACCATGGAAGTAAGAGCAGGCTTGACCACTGTGTGGTCTTCCTATCAGCCCGGCAAACTATTGAGAATATAGGGATTTTGGAAGATGTGTTTGTTTCGGATCATCTGCCCATTTATCTGGAATGTAATCTGGACATTGTAAGGATTAAGATGTTAAGTTCGAACATCTTCTTGCAACAATTAGCTCGAATTACGGAGATTGCACTGTAATTATAATACCGATTGCTAAAACTTTCAAAAAGAAACTATTGAGGAGTACTCGTGTAATTTTGCATGATTGAATATTAAACTACTAATAACTAAAGTCATGATTGGCGTAATTTATCTATCTTTGCTAACTACGAGTACAAAACTAAAATTTAATAAAAAATAATGTACTTACTTTTCTCCAGCACTCTCAAACAAAATAACACTGACTCACTATAATTTGTGTGATCTGTTTATATATCTATCTGTTTATATTTTTTTAAATATTTTCTTAGCACTTTCCTTTTCAAGATTCAGTAAACGAATAAACGTATTTGTCCCACATTCGTATTTATAGAGTGACGAATTGAACAAGTCAGTGCAAGGTAGCGAAGCTCTGAGACTGCGACTCTCAGGTTTTTACAAGTTCAAAAGTATTGCGACCACAAGGCGAATACCAACATCCTACAACTTACACAATTTTATAAACATATATAATAAATTTTTTACTTCATGGGTACTTTTATAAATAATGTATATGTTTTGATATTATAAGATAGTATGATGTAAGTAAATAGGTACTATCAGTGTATGTGTTGAGATCCACTATCATGGACCCCCATTTTCATTTCATGGACCCCCAAATTGTTTTTCGCTGACGTAGACCCTAGGGGTCGATATAGACCACTTTGGGAATCACTGTACTAGAGCATCATAGTCAGTGTTGCCATATATACAGATTTCTCCGTATTTATACAGATTTTCGGTGTGTAATACAGATTAGCAGTCGATACAGATTTTTATACAGATTTTTCTAACTCTATTGATTGGATTACCAAAATATTCAACTTAAAACACAACAAAGCAAAATATATGACTAGATACCGTGTTACACACATCATTGTTAAATACTTTTTCATTTTTTTTAATTTTTTTTTCTTTTTAAATATTGTAAATCCATACCTTGCCGCTCTGTTTTTGGTCAGTTTGTTTTAGTGCATTTTATAATAGCAATACTACAGTGTTTCTATTCAATAAGTATAAATTCGTCTTGTAACTGTCGCGATAAAAGTTATGCATGTGGTGTTTATCTGTAATTGACTGTGTACTTAGTTTTTTTTTACTATATCGCTTGATTTATATGGAAAGATGTTAGTGCATAAGTTGTTGGTAAACCAATTTAAATAAAATAAAATAAAATAAAATTGCATGATTCAATTCTTAGTTAATTTATTTTTTTCACTGCGTAATTGGTTACTATGGCAGCATTACAAGTGTATTATAAAATATGTACAGTGGATGACTTTTTACCGTGTGTAAAAAATAGGGTGTAATACGTGAACGGCGTAAAAGCCTAAGGCACTGATATTTTACAAAAAATAAAAACAAAAACTTTGAATTAAACCTTTGTTTTTTTTTTGATCAATTACTTTGCCCTTTGACTGTGACCCTGCCAAGTAACAAGGTCAAATATGCCTACTAAATTTATTGTTTTATTGCCGTTCATAATCGGCTTGTTCGGGAGGCTGGAAGTCTTCGAGTCTGCGTGTGAGACGATTCACAATGACTCTCGAAAACAACGTAGACGCGGCTCAGAAGGGAAATCGGTCTGTAGTTCTTCAAGAGAGCGTTGTCGCCTTTCTTAAAGAACAAGACCACCGCACTTCTGCTCCAAGCCTCCGGAGTAGTGCCACCATGGAGGACGGAATTGAAGAGCTTCTGAAGGACTTCAAGTACCGGTGTTCCACCCGCTTTCAGAAGCTCCGCTGTAATTCAAGCCTCGCCTGGGGCCCTGCCGTTTTTAAGGTGCTGGAGAGCCATTCTAATCTCGCTCAGACTGACGTCTGGGATATCATCGGAATAGTGTCGGGTAAGACTTGCTCTTGGATCGTTACTAACACTTGCGTGTGGCTCCAACGATGATGTGTACTGTTGCCCATAGAACCTCTCAATCTCACTCAAAATCTCAGGTGTCCCGGAAACGATGCTGCCACACTCAGTCTTCAGCTTTGACAGTTGGCTCTTTCTGGCAGACAGATCTCTCTCTCAAAGACTTTGGAGCCCTGGTTCCGCTCGATCGCTTCTTTAATACGAGCAGTATTAAAATTGCGTAAGTCTCGCCGCATGCAGTTGGAGATCTGTCTGTTCAGTTGCCTGTATGCTGTCAAATCTGTTGACGATTGCAGCCTCATCTCCCGTCTAACAGCCATGAGATTAAAAGTGTGATCGGAGAGTTTTTGTGTTCTTCTGCGGCGGGTCTTGCAGAACTTAGCTCCGACCCCATGGACAGTTTCCACGAGCTTGTCATTCATATCGTCCACTGCATTGCAATCTTCTAGGCACTATTTTGTGTATATTTTTATTTAATAACGATAATCAAACCTCATCACGTTTGAAGTCATTCCTTGTTTTTTAAAAGAAGCAATGATGATGATGGTCAATAATTCTGTTTTGGTTTTTTTGATTATACATATTTTAAGTTTAAATGGCATACAGATTTTAGCAGTTTCTAATACAGATAAAAGGTTCAAGTATGGGTTCAAGGCATCTGACAACACTGATCATAGTAGCACAGTCTATAAATTAGGTTTCTCTGTCTACGCTATAAATCCATATTATTATACTGTGATAGTAGTCTGCTGTAGGTATGGGTCATTGACGGATTTATAGTTAATGTAATTTAACTGTTAATCATTAATGGTCAACAGGTTTAAAAAGCTGTTAAATAATTAACAGGTTGTAAAACTTCATTTGTTAGCAGTTCTATTCAATTAATATTTCAACGCTTTCGATCAATACCAATTAACAATTTTGTGACAAATTAAGTTTAAGTTGATGATTATTGATTTAATAAGAATTTAGATTACTTTTATTTTTATTCAACTGGAATGACCTTTCCTTCTTACTTTTTCCAGGCTTAGGACTAGCTGTGTAAAAATAGTACCCAGGCGTACTTAAAAGATCATCTGATCTGATTGTATTTACATTAATCATAATATTTTTTGTTTTTTTTTCCTTTGTTCTATTTACAATTACCTACATATTAAATTTCATAGCCTGCAAAACGGTCTTCATCTAAGTTAACATTTAAAAATAGCAGTATCTCTATTTTCCTAGTTGTTAGTCTAGTTCTCCTTTGATTGACAATCAGCCCCGATTTGGAGAACATTCTTTCGCACGACACTGATGTTGCAACTATGTTACGTTTTTCTATGTAAATTTTGGCCAAGTTTGGATAAATAAATTGTGAGTTCTCCACCATTCCAAAGAATTGTTCCAGTCACCAGAAGTATTTGTCCTTGGTAATAAGTCATCAGCCAAATAGGTGTCCACTTCTTTTACGGCTTTTGATAATGGAGTGCCTGTGATAGAAGGTGCCCCTATTATATGATCAAAAATATCCCGCGGACTGCATTTGTTCCTACTTCTTGTCGACTCACTTTGATTAGAAGTTTGGGCTAGTGTTGCAGCACCATTTTTGGATATTTCGTTGGCCACGAGTATATAGGTTCACGAGGATAATATTAAGGAACACATTAAGAGCCTCTTCCATTTTAGAGGGAGTATCTTGTCATTCCCATTTAAAAAAAAGCATGGGAGTGTGTTGCGGGCCTATGTTCAGCAGAACCTTTAAAAATATGCACGAATGGGGGGCCGGCTCGACCGGGGAAGGACGGGCTTCTACAAGCTCAACCTCATGAACACAGCGGGACACTGAAGGCTGCGACACATAAGTGTTGATATTTTTGCCGCATATTCTTTGGTAACTACCACTAGCAAGGAACGACAGTGCACATAATGCCTGAAAAATATACCAATAATTACATGAAACATCTCTTTTTGTAAGCTAATAATATTATAAGGTCTCTCATTTAGATTGGTATAGTGGAGACCACTTGACTTCAGTGACGTCATAACTGCAGCCGCTTATCTAAGTTATGCAAAGTACTTTTTACTTTTATGGCAGCCACTTATACACTTATACTTACACAGTTATGCTTAAAGAAGTTGGATTTTTTTATAAAGTCTGTGTTTATTAAATACTCTAAATTCACGAAAGTTTTGACTATTGACGTGATGGCGGACGCATAAATATAGTATATACCCAGATTTGTATCAAATTTTTAAAAATTGATATCATATTACGGTCACTTTAGTTTCCTGTGAACGTGTATTATCGAAAGCTAAGTACATAATAAATGATGGAATGACAAGCTAATCACAGCTAAAGTAGCACAAATAATATTTCTGAACATTAATAAAATATAACTAATAATCATGTCTACATAGAATTATTACGTACATGTCTACATAATAAAGGAATAAAATAAAAAAAATATTAAAGGAAAAAAATATAAAACATTTATATTAAATGTAAATACTAAATACATAATAATCACTGTAAGTAATAAACAATTTATTGTAAATCATAACATAATATAATGTAAATATTGAATTAATAAACCTTTAAAAAGCCTAGCTTAATAATATTTTAATACTAAAGAGTCCTGTAGCTATTAAAGTGAAGAAGCAATAAAATTAACACAACCGGTTAAAAGTATAAATTTACTACAACAGTAAGTAATATATTTAACTGTTAATTTAATCTCTTAAAAAATTAACAGTTAACTTTTAACAAATAAATAAATTTAACCATTAACGCCATGTCTACTCCGGCGTAACTACTAATATTTCCAAATGCGTTGAGGGCGTTGACGTAAATTGACGGCTAATACTATCAACCTATTTTTTCATTAATGATTAACAGTTAACACATTGACGAATGAAAAGCTGTTAAAAGAAACAGTTTATTGATTCAACGCCCACCTCTAGTCTGCTGCAGTAATCTATGGTCTGCTGTGATACTAGAGAGTGCTGGCTGTGGCTGTTCACAATCATTGTTGTGTTATTGTTTCTTATTTATTTATAAGTCATCTGCTAAGAATGTGTCTTAAAGAATATAGATTGATTGTGTGCTACCAGTTGTTTGATTAATTATGTGTTAGGGTTGAGTGATAAATCGTAATTTACTGTCCTTGTTGCTGTTGTCATTCGTGAACGGGCGTGAACATCCGGAACGATTCCATGTTTTGTAATTAATTTGCTCGCCATTACAGTATTGTGTCTGTTTGTACGTGATGCTAGACAGAAGACAGTGTTAAAGTTTGCGAATATATTGCGATAATGTCGCTTCAGAAAAGTATAAAGAGCACGGGGGATCGTGGTGACCAGGCAGACAACACATCAATATGCTCTTCGGTGACTACCCAGCCCGACAGGCATGGTTTTTTTGGAGGAGCTCAATACAGTCCAGAGCCGTAAGTCTATATTTACTGCAAAATAAATTATAATTTTTTAAATGAAGTGTGAATGAATGACGACTCATATAGTTTTGTCCGTTTGTGGTTTTGGTATTTATGTATGTTTTTTGAAATATCGGGAATCTTAATGCGGTACAACTTTCCATTGACGTCCGTCGAATTGAAGGTAGGAGGGGGGTGGGGGGAGTGCGGGGAGGAGGTGTACTACTCCCCCTTAAAAGGAAAAGTTGCGGAGCCCCCCCTTTTTGAGTTTTTTCAATTTTAATTCTGAGGAAATTTTATTTTTTATAGATAAATATTAAGTGTAAAAAACCATGGGGACCTCTTGGGGGGGAAGGGGGTACCCCGTAAGGAAGGGGGAACCCCCTTCACCAAAAATAAATAGAGCGACTCATTCAGAGGGATTTCTGTATCTATTTTGAGACTGCAACATCTCCGGCGCTGCGGGAAGAGCAGCCTCTATGCCTTTGCGTAACAAATCGTAGGCATCGGACGAGCCGGAGCGGCTGAGGCTGGAGCCGCCGGCGAGCACCAACAAGCTCATAATGATAATAATTCTGTAATTTAAATATAAACTGTTAAATATAAGTGTATGCATGAAAACTATTTAAATGAGTACAAAATATAATTATTTACGTATAATGTACACTAAAATGCTACCGTTCGATGGCGAACGTTCAATGGCGAGAATACGATGTAATCTGTGGTAAGGATTGACGTAAATATTATAAAAATAATTGATTTTCAATAATTTTTTCTCAAAAAGTACGCGTTTCCGCATGTTGAAATTTTGCGTGTGTGTTTACAATAGTGTAACCTTTCTGTAAAAAAAATATCATATAATCTGAGATAGGGATTGACATAAATATTGCAAAAATAATTGATTTTCAATCATTTTTTTCTCAAAAAGTACACTTTTCCACATGTTGAAACTTTACGTATGTGCTTATATTAATGTAACCTTTCTGTAAAAAAAATATCAACCCCCAACTCGACAGACGTCAATGGAAAGCTTAGCCATGCACCAACTATATGTGACATATACTATATTATTTACGCATAATGTTGCCCATACTGACTATTCTGATCAGATATGTTGGTAAATGCTACATTTATACCTTCACTACTCTTCTGCTGCTCATCGTCTCTAGTCTTTATGTTCACCGATTATTCGAAGATGCTTGAACCGATTTGTAAAATTCTTTTTTTTTTTGAACCTAGTGCTTGTCGTATGGTCTGATATAAATTTGATTAAAATCTGAAATTTTTTAATTTTACCACTTGTATAATTATAATACCATTAATCTATGGTTACAGCTGTTATTGCAGCAATGAACAGTGTGCATCATGCGCCAGTGTGGTCTCTATATGTAAAAGGTTCCAGTACACAAATTTTACAGATTGTATCATGCTTAATATCTACTTAATTTAAATTCCCAGTATTTCAAGTCCTTCTCAGTAACAGTAATAGGGAAGTACTATGAAGTATTACCATAAGCGTTTAAATCTGCAATTGATTTAGAATTTTACAGATTGTACATGCTTAATATCTACTTAATTTAAATTCCCAGTATTTCAAGTCCTTCTCAGTAACAGTAATAGGGAAGTACTATGAAATATTACCGTTAGCGTTTAAATCTGCAATTGATTTAGAATTTTACAGATTGTACATGCTTAATATCAACTTAATTTAAATTCCCAGTATTTCAAGTCCTTCTCAATAACAGTAATAGGGAAGTACTATGAAATATTACCGTTAGCGTTTAAATCTGCAATTGATTTAGAATTTTATAGATTGATTCACGCTTAACATCTACTTAATTTAAATTCCCACTATTTAAAGTCCTTCTCAGTAACAGTAATAGGGAAGTACTATGAAATATTACTGTAAGCGTTTAAATCTGCAATTGATTTAGAATTTTACAGATTGTACATGCTTAATATCTACTTAATTTAAATTCCCAGTATTTCAAGTCCTTCTCAGTAACAGTAATAGGGAAGTACTATGAAATATTGCCATAAGCGTTTAAATCTGCAATTGATTTAGAATTTTACAGATTGTACATGCTTAATATCTACTTAATTTAAATTCCCAGTATTTCAAGTCCTTCTCAGTAACAGTAATAGGAAAGTACTATGAAATATTACCGTAAGCGTTTAAATCTGCAATTGAATTAGAATTTTACAGAGTGTACATGCTTAATATCTACTTAATTTAAATTCCCAGTATTTCAAGTCCTCAGTAACAGTAATAGGGAAGTACGTTTTGGTTTTTTCTTGTATGTATGTGCTAACCTTTTAATAGGTTAGGTTGGAGATTTGAAAAATTACATATTTTTGTGCCTTAAAAATGAGATGTGCAGTATCAGGACCCTTAGGTTCTGAATACTTTCTCAGTATTTTCATAGTATAGTATTTATTATTAGTTATTAAAGTATTTATTTCAAAACAATTATTTAGGAATGCTTACACTAAATTAATGCTTAACAGCTATGTTTAAGAAGTTTAATCATATGATGGTCACTTAACCCAGATATTACTGAAACTTTTTTGTTTTGGATTGCACTGATTTTTGAGTATGTTGTACTAAAACAATGTAATAATATTGAAAAAAAAAATTGTGGTCAGAAAAAGCTGGAAAACAAGTGGCGTTATAACTCCCAATAGTAAGATTGGCTACTAAAACTAAAATATTTTGGGAATTAAATAAAACACAGATTATATTGCTTGTAATGGTTTATTTGCCAAGAACTTAAACATTGGTATGATATGAAACAAAACATATTTTTGGGTGTAAATATAATAACTGATATTTACGACGCATGAAATTTGTTTTTTTCTTACAAATAGTGTAACAACTGAGAATCTTCATATGTAATAAAATGATCAATGCGAGGACTCTCTATAGTTGCTAGGAGTACAGCAAGGTCCACATTTTTCAGTTCTTTTATATGTCTCCAATAATCCTCTGGCAACAACTCTACGAAAAGTCAAGTGCTCCTATTCTCCACCATCACTTTTATATAACTGCCAGGCATTGTGGGTAGCTATATCCAAGCTGTGGCAAAATAACGAAAAATACCATTTTTTCCCCAGATTGAAGTTCTGTATAAGCCAATATTTTGATCAGTTCTATCGACTTCACCCACGTTTTCATTGTATGTTTTTATGATAGTAGGTTGATCAATAAGCACATTCCTTTTTAATTATTGAGAAAATCATTTGGCTTTGTGAAGCGGCTCAATTGTTTCCGCATTAGATGCAACACTTACAACACTATTGTCATTCCATTTGCAGACTAAGATCTGCTTGGGTTGGCTAGACCTAAACACAAATGTGCCCCTTTATGTCTTTTTGAAAACCTAGTTTTCGAATAGTGGACATCTAGAGGTACGATTTTCACAAATAGTTCCTGTAGCTCTCAATCCTCTATTACTCAATTCGTGAAATAGAGGAATCGAATAAAAAAAATTATCAAAAAACAGATAAAATTGAGTGTTTGGGTTGCATGACTGTAAAACATCAGCAAACCTCAAGATTACACAAGCCCCTAAATCCTAATAATAAATTGAGTGTTTGAGTTGCATGACTGTAAAACATCAGCAAACCTCAAGATTATACAAGCCCCTAAATCCTAATGATGCATGCTATAAATAAAAAAAATTGTTTGTAGCATGCATCCAAAAAACATACCCCAACCTATACATAGCTTATACCCCCATCAGATTGGTTTTCCGCATATAAACTTTTCACATCCTCTATAGTATTACACTATAATTTTGCTCAAAAGGTGCCATGTATGAGAAAATTTTATTTAGTAAATCAAATAAAGGACACAAAGTATCTGTATGAATGACATTGTTGTCACAGCAATGTAAAAATCATTTTTAATGCTGATGGCTCCTTGCAGTACAATTATGTCAATGAGTCAGTCAGTCATTTGGTAAGTAAGTGGGCTTGTAAAACTGTAATTTCGATTTCATATTATAATGACAATTAGATTAATACACAAATTAATATAACAGAATGACTCTTCGTCTACACAAAAAATAATAACACAATAAATATTATTATTATTATTATTATCTGGTAATAGGCGAGCAGCTTATAGCTGATATGCCTATATCTGTGTTGGTGTTTTATATTAGTCCAAGTTCACACTAGGGATACACTAAATTGGATTGTCTTTACACCATTTGTCCAATTTGTTTTTAAAACTAATCACAGAGGGAGCATCTACCAAGTCTTGAGGCAACTTGTTCCATATGTTTATGATTCTGTTGTTTAGTGTGTGATGTCCCACATTAGTGTATGAGCGGGTGTGGGCCAATCTCATATAGTTAGGATGTCTAGGTCGGTGGATACTGCTGATGTTAAAAATATGTGGCAGCTCTTTGCAATTATATTTATGTGTCAATATTTTGTAGGTTTCAATAAGGTCTCCTCTGGTACGGCGAGATTTCAGCGTTGTTAGATTCAATATTTTTAATCTCTCTTCATATGGCTTTTTGCGAAGGCATAATGGAATTTTTGTGGCTTTTCTCTGTACACTCTCCAGCAAATCCACATCCTTAAGAAAATAGGGGTTCCAAATTTGAAATCCATACTCTATCAGCGGTCGGACGTATGTTTTATAAACCTTAAGCAATGTATCTGGAGTCAGATGCTGAAACGATCGTCTGATTGCATACAAAATGCTGTTTGCTTTTTTGACAATACTATGGATATGGTCAGCCCACTTGAGGTCCGATGATATTAAGACACCTAAATCCTTGTGTGAGTTGACTGACTGTACTATTGAATTTCCAATATTATACATTTCTCTGGGATTGTTTCGGCCTAGATGCAGAACTGTGCACTTAGAAGGATTAAGTCTTATAACCCAATTTTTTGTCCACTCCTGTATACGCTCTAAGTCTTCTCTTAAGGTTCCCTGGCTCAATAGAGGATTTCCGAAGTATTTCACATCATCAGCAAAGAAACAGGCTTCTGAGTGTATTACAGAACTCAGATCAGCAACAAAAATGCCAAAGAGGGTAGGAGCGAGTACAGATCCTTGTGGCACTCCACTTAAGACGTCTTTAGGTTGCGAATATACATTACCAACTCTTACCTGAAAGGTTCTTCCACTCAGATAATTTTTGATCCATTTCAGAAGATTTCCTCGGATACCCAGATGTTCCAATTTAACCAAAAGACGTCTGTGTGGTACCTTGTCAAAGGCCCGTTCAAAGTCCAGGTAGAATATATCCAAGGGATTATGTTTATCAAGTTCCTCAGTCCATCTGTGGTAGCAGGAAAGAAGGTTAGTTGTAGTCGAGCGCCGTTCCACAAAACCATGCTGGTTATCCGGAATAATTTTCTCATTTGCTAGGAATTTTTTTACTTTTTTACATATAATCTTCTCCATACATTTGCAAACAATACTAGTTAAGCTGATTGGCCTGTAGTTAGCTGGATCTAATTTATCACCCTTTTTAAAAACAGGTGTTACTATAGCATGTCTCCAGTCTTTTGGTATCTCACCTGAAGCATATGATTCATTCAAAATATTGACCAAGACAGGTGTGATGGTTTCAGCGCATGATTGGAGAAATACTCCAGGGACATTATCAGGCCCAGTAGCAGAGTTTACATTTAGGGACTTGAGAACCATAAGCACATCCTGTGATGTGAACTTGATGTCATCTATGGAGTTTTTAACTCTTGGTATAGGTATGGAAATATTATTAAGGTCAGGTTCCAATGAGTATGTTTTCTCAAATTCACAAGCAAATGCTTCGGCAATTTTAGACCCTTCAACCACAAGATTGCCAAGTTCATCACGTACCACAGGCGGCAGACCAACTTTAGAAGCCATGCAACTGCGTAGGTGAGTATAGAAGGGTTTGTTTCCACTCTCGACAATCTTGGCTTCGTAAAGACTTCTAAGTCTTCTTGCTTCACTAACACACCTGTTATTGCAGTCTCTGTATGCCTTATATTTTGTATCGCATTTCTTGTCTGCCACATATGAGTCCCATAAAATCTTTTTCTGTTTTGTCAATTCAACAATGGAAGCATTTATCCAGGGTTTATTTAGATTTTTCTTTTTTTTAACCATATTGAGAGGAGCATGTCGGTCTAAAACAATTTCCACTTCATCCTTCAGGGCCATCCACTGTTCATCAACTGATTTACTCCAGTCATGACTACATAGCTTGTTTTTGAGCTCTGCATTAACAATCTCATAGTTTATTTTATGTAAAGCACGTCTAAATAATCCTTGCGCTGAAGGGCTTGAGATGAGGTATTGAATTTGAAATTCAATTACACAGTGATCACTTTTACCAATTGGAGCTGAGTTGGTAATGCCTGAGATAAGATCTTCCTCATTTGTCATTACCAAATCCAGTAGTGAGGGAATATTTCCGGATTGATAGCGGGTTGGCTCAGTGACAAGTTGGCATAGAGCTGAGTCAAAGTAGAATTTTTGAAAGAGCTGAGCTGAGTCATGCAAGCTCTGTTTATAAGAAAGAGGCCAAACAATGTCCCTGTAATTAAAATCCCCAACTATGACCATGGTGTTGTGTGCAGATGCAGTACTTAAGTTTTCATATAGTATTTTGTCCTTAATATTCCATTCCTTGTCATTGTCCGCTCTGTATATAACCACTAAGAGAAAGTGATGTGATTTTAGTTGAATATCAAGATATAATGCTTCTGTCAATTCGCTCATGTATGCACTATTTTTTTTTACAACTATTGGTACATTATTAATGAATTTCCGTACATAAACTGCTACACCACCACCTCTTGATTTTCCTCCAGGAATTATTTTTCTGTCTAATCTGTATAGTGTGTAACCTGGAATCGAAATGCTGGCTCCCTTGTCTATGCTTTTGAGCCAAGTCTCTGTAAGTAAAACAAATGTAGGGTTTTTTGTTTGTATTTCAAGAAGCAGTAAATCAAACTTAGTATTCAGAGACCAGATGTTAGTGTATAAAAATGTGAGTGTAGCGTACGGGTTGTTAGTGATTAGTTTTTTTGTTTTATAATTTTGGGTTCTCCTTTGACATATTTGATTGTGATGTCCGTTTCACCCTTCTCTTGCCTAGCCAGCAGTTCGGTACGCAGAGCCTGTAGGGCCTCTCTTTGTTTTGGTGTTTGGTCACAGTAGATTTGCAACGGTTTGCTCAACTTTTGTTTGTTTTGAAGTGCCTTGACAGCTACCCAGCGAGACTTAAACACTACTTTGAGCAAACGAGTCTTGCCTGTTTCTCTTTTTCCTAGCCTTATAATTTTAAGCACATCACTTGGGGATATTTCGTCGTTTAGATTTCTAATAATATTGTTCACCACATTTTCATCATGTTTCTGGCGTATTTGCACATCTTCCGCCTCAGATTCCTTGGTGCCCGCGATCAAAATATTGCACGCTCTGCGCTCCCGCTCACGTATTTCCGCTATAACATCGGACGTGACGGTTTTTGAAGCAGAAGTGGCATCAGTTAGGCCAGATTTCGATGCCAGTTCCAATCGCAACTGCTGTACTTCATCCCGCAATGCATCAACAGCTTTTATTAAAATCGGTACTTGAAACAGCCCCTCGCGACATGGTTTGCATAGGAACAGCATTGTACGTTTGGTTTTTAGGCCCATTACTTTGATTTCACTGCTAGTAAGTCCACTACAAGTAAAACACAAGTGTCGTTTACACCCATCACATTGCACTGCATCCTCCATATTTACGCTTTTCACACACTGATAACATTTCGTAGTAGACATGTTTGCGAAGTTTGAATGTAAATGCACAGTGAATATTGATTTTTTAATCGAAATTTAGAGTAGGAGAAAACACCAACACAACTGTTCAATTTGACAGCTGTCAAAAATTTTAACAATAAATAGTCGATAAACTTGCATCAATATTTTTTTGGGTATCTCTACTTACACGTGCCGCATGCAGACCTTCTAATTGATAGACAAAGATGCAACTATAATACTGCGTGCTTGACAAGGACAGCCTCAGAAATACGACCAGAATACGTTGAACCCTCACGTTTTTAGTATTTTAAGCTTTTTTACTACCACACCACTTTTACTGCGCAAGTAGGCATGTTTTACTGTTTTTTATTTTAAGAATTTGTAGCGCTAAGGATGCAGTGCACAGGTCTGATTTCTGGTCACTACTAAACAGGGTAGTGTTCGTGTTCAACCATATAGGCTCTGGTTGAGCAGGTGAAGTACAGAAATTTGTCGCCTTTCCTTACATGTTTCGTAGGTTAGGTGATCTCGGTTTAAATTAAACAATCTTGTTGTCCTGAGAGTGTTCTTGTGAGAGTTTTGTCTGTGAGTCTTAAGAACATATTTAACATATTTATTGCCTGCAAAAAACAGCAAAATATGATAGAAAGATACAGATAGAGGTCACACATGATAAGTCTCTTTCTAATATTGTATTAGGCATTTATGATGAAACATGGAAATTATGAATATTCTACATAATAAAACTATTCTGTTTTTTGCTTGTAATTTTGATATATAAATATTTTATATATATAAAATATATAAAAGCATGAAAGCAGGTAAGGCAGCTGGATATGATAGAGTATCACTCGAGATGCTAAGGGCTGGAGAGGGAGTGGTGGCAGGCCTGCTGTACACCTTGTTTAATTTATGTTGGGAATTAAAACGGGTACCGGATGACTGGTGTAAAGCAGTTATAGTACCAATATATAAAGGAAAAGGGTCACAGCAGGACTGCAAAAACTACCGCGGTATCAGCTTGCTTAGTATTGTGGGTAAACTGTATGCTAAGGTGTTAATTGAAAGAGTTATGAAAGAAACTGATGGAAAAATTTGGGATGTGCAAGCGGGTTTTAGAAAGGGAATGGGGTGTACAGATCAAGTCTTTTCCATGCGCATGATTGCGGAGAAGTTTTTGGCCAAAAACCAGAAAGTTTTTTGTGCGTTCATGGACTTGGAAAAGGCTTATGACAGAGTGGACAGGAATGTGTTATGGCAAACACTGAACTCATATGGGTTGAGCGCTGGTTTGATACAGGCATTGAGGTCTCTTTATAGGGACTCTAGTGCTTGTGTCAGGATCAATGGGGTCTACTCGGACTGGTTTGGCATCCAAAAAGGTGTCAGACAGGGCTATGTGGCTTCCCCTTGGCTGTTCAACCTATTTATGGACCGGTGTTTGCAAACTTTGAAAGATGAAGAATGTGGGTTAAGGATGGGCGAGTTAACCGTCAAATGCCTTTTGTATGCCGATGATCAAGTCATATTTGCGTCATCGGCGGCAGAGTTGCAAATGATGGTTACATTAATGAACTGGGAATTAAAAGAAAGGGGAATGAAAGTGAACGCAAGTAAGACGAAAGTGATGGTTTTTGAAAGAGAAGAAAGCAAAACGGTATGTGAAATAAGAATAGAAGGAGAGTTGATTGAGCAAGTGGATGAGTTTGTGTATTTGGGATGTGTATTTAGCAGGGATGGTATGAGGTAATGAGGTAGGTGGGGACTGCCTTTTGAAGACGGTGCAGCACGTATGGTAATTCATAATGCTGTGTTAGTCCCTACTTTAATGTATGGTAGTGAAAGCTGGGTGTAGCAGAAGAAGAAGCACGAAAGTAGAATAAATGCTGTAGAAATGCGGTCTTTAAGGAATATGTTAGGGTGTAATCTGAATGACAGGGTGAGAAATTGCGTGATAAGAGATAAATGTGGTATGCAAAATGATGTTGTGACCAGGATTAAGAAAGGAATGCTTCGGTGGTTTGGTCACGTAGAAAGAATGAATGAGGAAAGAGTGACAAAGCAAATTTATATGGCAGATGTGAATGGCCGAGTCGGGAAGGGACGCCCTAGGAAAAAGTTTATCGACCAAATTGGCGATATTTTGAAAATGGGCCATGTTAGAAGTACCCTTAACCGACGAGCATGTATGCGTAGATATATGGATGTAAAGGAGGCGAAAGAGGTATGTCAGGATCGTGCCAAATGGAAGTCCGTAGTCTCTGCCTACCCCTCTGGGTGACAGGCGTGAGTGTTTATGTATGTGTGTAAATATTTTATGTAGCTACATGTAATCTAATATATAAAAATTTTAATTTGTTTGTTTGTATTTTATACACTGCCATACCATTCATCAGTTTGCGGTTTTGTCAACATATTGCTTGCAATTCTGCAAAGGTTATAGGCATAGTTAGAACTGGTGGGTGGCAATGTCTTAGAATCCACATAATGCTGTAGAGTTAGTGGAGGTCGCACCCCCTCAACACCTATCCAAATATCTTTTTTCATTGCTAGAGTTTAACTCTGAAACTGATTTTTATTAAAAAACAATCAAAAATTTTAAGAATCTGAAAGGCAAAACCTAATGCTATATTGTGAGAAAAAATTGGTAATGGATCGTCCCTATACTTTTTGAAGATCTTGGTACTAACATATGTCATTATCTTCTGAACGTTGCCCAGCTGAGTCGGGTCCGTGGATTGATCCCTCCTTGTTGGACTTACCTAGTCAGACAATTTCTCCTAGGTAAATATACTTGTCAACAACTGGTATAGGTGTAACATGGATATTAGACATGACCTTTGTTTTGTCAATGGTATTTTTAAGGCTTATCCATAGTGAGATATTATTGAGGTCATTGAGTGTAGTTCTGAGGTCCTCCTGGGATTCTGATATAAGACTTATATTGTCAGCAAATTAAAGGTGAGTTATGTACTTGCCATTGACATTGATATCCATATCCTTTCCAGTTCAGTACCTTAAATGCATTTTGCAATGTAGTGGTGAAAAGTTGTCACATAAAGTACAAGTCTACTCTAAGTGACTTAAAGTAAGACTGCTGCATCACCAAATTCTACTTATAATACTCTGCCTGGTGATGCAGCAGTCTTAAACATGCCAGACAACTGATATTGTGATCATTAATTTGACTGCCTAGCATTACAATTAAGACAAATCCTTTTTTGAAGATGTTACATTATGGTTATAAATGTAATGAATAAGTTTTTAACATGGCTTAGTGTTATGTTGCAAGGCTACAGTGTTAATGTTACAGTTTTTGCAATTACAAATCTTTAATTATCGTCAGGCGAATAACCTTGAAAATAATAATAATTCTTTATTGGAGGGCTCCGGGAGAGGATTTCAGCTTCGGAAAGGAGGTACAAAAGTGACCCACCTTTTCTATATGGGTGACCTCAAATTATTCGCCTCCAGTCACTCCCATCTTATGGAATTGCTAAACATCACTTGTGAATTTAGCAATTCTATTAGAATGGAGCTGGGGACGGATAAGTGTGCGGTCCTCCATGTTGAAAGGGGAAGGGCTGCTAACTCTGAGGGCATAAACTTATCTATGCCCGTCAACTTAAGGACCCTTTCCGAGGCTGAAACATACCGATACCTCGGTATGTCACAGAACATCGGTATCGATGAGGCTGGTATGAAACAGTCAGTTTGCGACGTGTTTTATGCCCGCTTGATCAAAGTGCATAACAGCCTTTTGTCCGGTGTGAATAAGACACATGCATATAACGGTTGGGTCATGCCTGTCCTCATGTATACATTTGGCATACTCAGGTGGAGTCAGACTGAACTTAACGCCCTGGATAGAAAAGTCCGCACTACAATGACGTCCCATAGGATGCATCATCCGAGATCGTCGGTAAAGAGGCTGTACTTGCCGCGAAAGCATGGTGGGCGTGGCTGCCTGAGCGCGCTCACCATGCATAATCGCGAAGTGTGCAGCCTCCGTCATTACTTCCTGGCGAGATCGGATGATCCGTTCTATAATGACGTCATTTCTAGTGATAAAGGACCTGCCCCTCTATCCTTAGCCAACGAGCAATGGCAAGACCCGGCAGTACAGAGCATTTCCAACCGGGAGACTGTATGGAAGGAGTAGGAGCTCCACGGGAGGTACTACAGGGCTCTACATGAGCCCCACATAGATACAGCCGCCTCCCTCAACTGGCTACGTTTCGGTGACCTCTTCGGGGAAACCGAGGGTTTTGTCTGTGCAATACAGGATCAGGTTATTAAGACCAACAACTATCGGAGATACATCCTAAAGGATGGCACTATCGACGTCTGTCGCGCTTGTCGCCATCCCGGGGAGTCACTAAGGCATGTCATCTCCGGTTGTTCGGCGCTTTCTAACTTTGAGTATTTGCACAGGCACAACCTAGTAGCCAGAATTCTACACCAGGAGCTTGCTCTGAAATACGGTCTTGTGGATCGAAAATTGCCGTATTACAAGTACTTGCCGGAAGCCGTGCTCGAAAATGACCGTGCCAGGCTCTACTGGGACCGGGCCATCATCTCAGACAGGACTATTCTTGCGAATAAGCCCGATATTGTGCTGATGGACCAGGCACAGTCAAGGATATTTTTGGTCGACATTGCCATTCTGTATGACGAGAACCTCGTGAAAGCCGAAACAGATAAACGAACAAAATATCTGGACCTGGTTCACGAGGTGACCGACATGTGGAGTGGTATGCCGGCCGAAATTATTCCTGTAGTCGTCTCTGCAAATGGGCTAATCCCAGTCAGCCTCTCGGGTCATCTGAGGCGACTGGGACTCGGTGACGGACCGCTCCAGGCTCAAATGCAGAAGGTGGTGCTCCTCGATACCGCCCGCATCGTCAGCCGGTTTCTTTCCCTTTCCCCCTAACCCTCGGCCGTTTGGTCTCCCCTGCCGAGGGCCTCCATCTGGTTGGGCTTTTATTTATTGTATGTATTTTTATTGAATAAAACTATTATTTACGGATTTTATCGCGTTTAATTACTTTAATTTATTTTTATTATTATCCCGACGTTTCGGGTGCTTTACAGCGCCCATGGTCACGGGGGGGACTGTAATGACATGGGCGCTGTAAAGTACCCGAAACGTCGGGATAATAATAAAAATAAATTAAAGTAATTAAACGCGATAAAATCCGTAAATAATAGTTTTATTCAATGTGTAGTGTTCGCGTAAATTTAAGAAATCATTATGTATTTTTATATTTATTTTATGTTATTGATTTTTATGTATATTTATCTTTTAATTTTCATTTATAATTATATATTTATAGAACCCAACCAGATGAGAAAACTATATTGATACCCCCCAATAATAATAATAATAATTTATTTTTCTCTCCACATTAAATTAACAATATCGAATTTTGACAAAAAAAGGCACAAATTAATGTGAGAGACAAAGATCTTCCGTATATTTATAGTCCGTCTTCAGTAACCATTCATGGACTCATTTTTTAGCTTGTATTTTAGGTAGGATGTGAATATTAAGTTCCTTGTTAACTTTATTATACAGGTACCGCCAAGATAGCAAAAAAATCTCCTAGAAAAGTAGGTACAATGGTCATAATGAGAAGTACACAGTCGGTCTTTGCGTCTCGTGTGCTGTGTATTTTTTTGGTCATATTTTAATTGTGCATGTTTTTTTAGTACTGTATATAATAAACAGTTGCCGGACTGTAAGAACTTTGGAAATTTTATAAAGTTGACTGGTTGGAAATTTAAATGGAAGAGAGTTACTTACTTTTAAGATTAACCTTTGTGATCTTTTGAGGGGCAGAAGAGGTAATACAATATATTATTAAAGATTGGCGTAAAGCAAAATAGACAGATTTAATAGTGTTAGAATCTGCTACGCAACGGAGTTTTTTTAAAGATATATGTTAATTTCGGTATCCTATTTGAAAGTGAATAAATATGCTCATGAAAAGTTAGCTTATCATCCAACAAAATACCAAGTCATAGTTATTATAGTCATTTATTCCATAGAACAATATTACATTGTATTGGAAAATTAATTACACAAAATCAAAAATTACGTTTACATGCAATTGACATAAATAAAACAAAAATCGAATAAAATTTAAATATCATTTGACAATCATTCTATATACTTATATACATTTAATACTTTTCATGTCATAATTAAATATTTTTCATGTCATAATAGTTTAAAATATAGTACATAAACAAAAAAAAAATTAACATTCATTAAGTTTATTTTTGTCATTTAGGTATTCGTCAACTGAGTAGTAGCTTTTCTTAATTAATAATGATTACAGTTTATTTTGGAATTTTCGGTGGCAATAAATAACTTTAAATGAGATAGGTAAAGAATTAAATAGTGCAATGGCTTGATGCCTTGTGCTGTGGCGTACAACATTCAATGTTGGTGTTATTGAAGTTTTTAAATCTTTTCGACATGTCATTTCTCTCTTTTTCCTTTCTTCTTCTAGGTATTTAATGAATTCACTTTTTGCAAAAGTGTGCATGAACATGTCAGACAAAAAGGAAAATTGCAAGAATGAGCAGTAATAACATGGTCTGTGCAGGTTGCATATTTATTATTATGTTTGGAGAAGGACAAGTACTTTGTTTTATCCACGTTGAGGGTTAACACGTTATCGCGTAGCCATTTGGACACTCTGTTTAAGCCAATCTGAGCGAAGTTAAACACATCTGGCCATGAATCAGCAGTAAATAGCAGTGCTGTGTCATCAGCAAACGTAACAATTTTTCCGTTCACTAGTTTCAGTTTGCAGAGGTCATTAATGTAAAGAAGAAATAAGGTAGGGCCAAGAATACTTCCTTGTGGAACACCATAGCAGATGGGAAGCTCATCACCTACATGTTTATCAATTTTTACCAACTGTGTTCTATTTGTAAGATAATCTCTGAAAAGCTGCAACGGTACACCCCTTATACCAAGCTTCTCCATTTTATGCAACAATATGGA
Organism: Parnassius apollo; assembly: GCA_907164705.1. Classification (NCBI taxonomy): domain Eukaryota; kingdom Metazoa; phylum Arthropoda; class Insecta; order Lepidoptera; family Papilionidae; genus Parnassius; species Parnassius apollo. The sequence goes on along the minus strand of CAJQZP010001449.1, from coordinate 383,850 downwards.
AACAGAGACCGTGTCAAAAGCTTTAACCAAATCTAAAAATATTCCTATTGTTTTCTTTTTTTTCTCAAGGCTAAGTACAATAAATTCAATTAGTTCATGAACCGCATCAGCTGTAGATTTACCAGAACGAAAACCAAATTGATTTGGCGAAAGTATGGAATTTTTATCAAGAAAATTTTTCAACCTATTATTCATCACGCGTTCTAGTATTTTAGATAGAGACGGCAATATAGATATTGGTCTATAATTGCTTACACAGTCTCGGTCTCCATTTTTGTAAACAGGATGAATGAGGGATTTTTTAAAAGCTGTTGGGAATATGCCATAAGTGAGGGCCAGTCAGGTGGGTAAGTGGAGGTACAATAAATTTTTTATTTTGTTTTATGAAGCCACCGGATATTTTATCCCAGCCAATGGCACAGTCACTTCTAAGATTATTTATTTCAGATGTAATTTCATCTTCATCAGTAGGCAAAAGAACCATGGAATAGGCTAAGCTATCAATAGTAGGAGAAAGATTCAATTCAGAGTTCTCAAGAATTTTTTCGACCAGGTGTCTACCAATATTAGCGAAATACGTGATGATATTATTAACTGATCTTGGTGTGGTACATGTTGATAATAGTTGAGTGGAAGATGTTTTTGCGGCATTTCTGTTAGTTATGCTGTTCATTACCTCCCAAAGCTTTCTATTATTTGCACCTGCATTTATAATTTGATTTTTTTCATATTCATTCTTGACTTTTTTAGAAGTTTGTTGCAATAATTTCTACGAGGGTGGATTGAAAAGTACTCGGCCTAACACAGATCCATTCAATTCTAAAAATGAAATCTACCCACATTATTTAGTTCAGTTCAGACTAGTTCATTGTGTGAAGTTCGAAACGTGTGCGATAATTAGTTGTGATTTTATAAATTTATTAACAAAGTAATCGGACATAATTTCCGCGAATGGAGCAAATCGAGCAGCGTGCCGTCATTAAGTACCTCCATAAGAAGCGGCTATCATCAAAAGCCATCCATGATGACATGGTCAGTACATTAGGCGATTGTGCTCTGTCATATTCATCCGTCAAAAAATGGATAGCAGAATTTAAGCGTGGTAGAGAGAGTGTGAAAGATGAACCCCGCTCTGGAAGGCCTTCGACGTCAACTACTGACGAAAATATTAAAAAAGTACTTGATTTAATAATGGGAGACCGCAGATTAAAAATTAGAGAGATAGCCGAGATTATAGGCATCTCTTATGAACGAATTCAAAACATCATTGTCAACGAGTTGGGTTTCCACAAGGTGTCTTCGAGGTGGGTTCCGCGACTGCTTTCAGTTGAACAAAAAAAGGACGCGATTGACTATTTCACGCGACTGGTTGGAGTTATTTGAAGCCGATGCAGATGATTTTTTGAATCGTTTTGTTACTATGGACGAAACATGGGTTCATTACTGTACACCGGAAACAAAACAACAATCAAAACAGTGGAGAAGACCTGGTTCACCACCCCCTAAGAAGGCTAAGTCGATTTTGTCGGCAAATAAGGTGATGACTTCAGTATTATGGGACTCGAAAGGTGTGATTATGATTGATTATCTTGAAAGGGGTCAGACTATAAACTCTGATTACTACTGCACATTACTACGTCGTTTACGAGAGGAAATAAAAGAAAAACGTCGAGGAATGCTCAGAAGAAAAGTCCTGTTTCATCAAGATAACGCCCGTGTTCACACGTCAGTACAGTCAATGGCTGAAATTCACAACTGTGGCTTTGAACTGTTACCGCATCCGCCGTATTCACCTGATCTGGCACCATCAGACTTCTTTCTGTTTCCTAACCTAAAAAAGCACTTGGAAGGTCAAAGATTTTCGACAAACGACGAGGTCAAAGCAGCTGTAGACGCATATTTTGACTCTAAGGAAGAATAATTTTTTTTTCAACGGTCTAAATGCTTGGAAGGGGAGGTGGCAAAAGTGTATTGAACTTGATGGTGATTATGTAGAAAAATAAAAATATAACTGATTTAGTATGTGTTTATTTTCTTGGTTAGGCCGAGTACTTTTCAATCCACCCTCGTATATCTCGTAAAAGATAACTTAAGTACTTCATTTTCCGGCTCTTTTTTAAATTTTTTTTTATGTAAATTATCCCTATGCTTCATACAACATAAGTAGTGTAACATAAGAGTCCTGGAGTAATCCACGGCTTTATAATCTTTTTACGACTAGATAAAACAATCTTCTTAGTATTAGCGTCTAAGACTTTTTGTAAGGACTGGACAAGACAATTAGCGGCAATATTCGGATTTTGTGTAGAGTAAACTAAATCAAAATTAATTTTTGCAAGATCAGTTGTAATTCCACTATCATTTGTACGAAATATTGTCGTCATTTTGTGTTGTTTTGGGACCTTCTTATCGAGAAAAATGCTACAGTCTCATGATCAGTCAATGCAGAATTTACAACAAGAGTTTTAGCTGAGAGTTTGGTTTTTAGCATAACATGATCTAGGCAGCTATCTTTACAGGTAGGAAAAGTATGAGCAGGTAACAAGCCGTGTAAAGCAGTAACATTTAAGTAGTTAAGCTTATGTAAGTTTTGTCGAGAGTCAATAATATTGATGTTGTAGCGGCGCTGTCATCACGCCACAAGCGAAACACACCGAAGCCTAAATCACGCTATCAACATTCCGAATCATAAACAGTATATATAGAACATCTCCGAACTATCACACAGAGTGTTGGCCGCTCCCCGGGCAGAACCCCTTGCCCGGCGGGAGATATCCCCTTTTCTTTCAATATCTCCTACAAGAACTTAAAATTAACATTAGCTGTTTTTACAAGCAAAGAATCTAGTGAATTTATGAATTCAGTACAATCTCTAACAGCTGGGGAATGATATAAAGCTAAAATTTGCAAAATAGTTTTAATTACTTTGTATCAGTAAAACTGTTTGAACTTTCCAATGTTATCTGAGTTTTTTATACAAAAATTAAATATCTTAATTTTTTGCAATATGTGGAACACGCACATGTGATGCTCTCCGATGCACAATTTCATATTTACATTAGGTTGTTGACCCTAACGCATTTTTAAAACAAAGTTTTAAGCAATTTTTATTTACAAGATATGATAAGAAGTTCTCACCCTCTCGCACTAGCAATGGATATTCTTGTTTTTCCTTAACATATATGTTTACTACTCTTAACATGGTATCATCTCTTTCTTTAAAAATGGTGGAAATCTGTTATAACTAATAATAAACAATATTTAGAATTATTTTAACTATTCTTAAAAAAATCCTTTAATCATTTAACATTTCGGTTGTGCAATTGATTGTTACGTAACACACATGACTCTAAATTAAAACAAAGGTTCTTGCATCCATTGCTACTTTCACATAACATTCGCACATTCACACACTGTCTTAAGGTTCAGGGATGAGCTTTTCTACATAAACATTGATTTACTGATTTTATGCTTGCGACGCTAACAATTACAAATCTTTAAAAAAGTTCCATTGTACTATAGAGTATAAACGCATAATATTATCATTTACATGTTATACTTTTTATCCAACTGCCAAGTAAAGACTATGTTTTTGGTGGGTATCTTGTATGTATGTTTATTTGTTTGTAAATTTCTTTATTAGCTTGTGTCTTCCAAAGGGCTATATGGATTTATCGTTATATTTGCCTTAAAAACCTAAGATAGCTGTTTGAAAAAATGTCCACAAAATGATGGATTTCTGTGTGAAGTAGTAATATTCATTAAAAAAATAACCTATCGAGTAGGGTTTATTGTGTTTAATTAAAAGGGGATTACAAAAAAGTAAATTTAATTTGGAATAATACATTGGTTTAAAATGTTTTTGGTAGCATTAAAATGAATCCTGTTTGTGTGGGACCTTATGCTATCATATTATGTGTCATAAATTTAGAATAGTACCCCGTAACCAGATCATATTTAAAAAGGAACAAATAAATTGTTTTCATTAATTCTAGAAACATCTTCTAGTAAGTTACTACATCAACCACATGATCAAAATTCTCAAAGAATTGAACCGCTTAGATAATTGTAATTTTTATTTCTCTGTTTTCTTTGGCATGCAATCAACCATCTCTACATTTTGCCAGACAGGTATAAGTAACACAGTTTCTGTTCATGAGAGTGTGCTGGGGCAATAAAAAGTTTTAAATAAAATAAATAGAAATATACCTATAAAAAGAAAATTTATAGGTTCCACTTTTCAATCTTAAGAAGATTGAAAAGTGGAACCTATAAATTTTCTTTCAGTTTATAATTTGCAATTGGGTCTGGCCTGCTACTAAAATTAATTTGGGTATTTAACTTAGGGTTTCAGTCCATGATATAGTCTGTTAAACTGAAGTAGAATTTAATTGTTTATTTATATTTTGGGGCATTATTTTTAAATTAATTGTTTTGTAGTCTGGTTTTTGATATTTTAAAGTATTTATTTTATTCAACTTTGTTTTAGCTCAATTTTCTTGATGGCATTTTAGATTGGCCGTTCGTAATTTTTTTATTTGTTCATGAGCCATCCTGTGAAAAAGTAGTAATTAACAGAAAAGGTAAAATATCTTGAGAAATTATTAGTATTTAAATTATAATATTCCACTTTTATAAAGTTTGATTACCTACTGCTTTAGTATATATAATACTAAAGCAGTAGGTAAAACTCGATTACAAAGGGGGATGCCCACTGTTCATAGACACTTCGGCCATGGGTGCCCACATATAAAAGCATATGGAAATGATAATATGCAATTAAAATAATGAAATGGTTAAGGAATTGGTTTAAAAAAAGTCGGGATTTTTATGATATAAAGCTTTTTATTTTCACAAATACAGCTTTTTAACGACTACTTTTACCAATTTTATTGCTTTTAATTTCTTTAACTTTTAATTCCCGACGCGTGATTTTTCTTTTTGGAGGCCTATGCCAAAAGGCACACCGAACAGAGGGACTTACTTTAACTAGTATTACAATAGGAACTCAAACACAAATATTATGTAACCCCAAAGTTCGGAAATAAATGGCTATATTATTATTATACTATTATTATTAATTCCTGACGTTTCAGGTGCTTTATAGCACTCATGGTCACGGGGTACTGAGGTGACTGCCATCCCAATGTCAGTATTGGGACATGGAGTACCTTCAGCTTTTTATTATTATTTTTATAGTCCAATCTACGCAGATTGAACTTACTCTATCTTTAAGTCTTGCAGTGGTATGCTTGGGGTTTGTTTTAATTTTATTAATTATAGTGTCCCAAGCAGGTGGCAGTACCCAACCGCCTTCTCTACTGAAATTAGGATGTTTTTTAATTTCAGTAGCCTCACATATCATCCTTGGTAGGAATTAATGTTCTTTAACGAGGATTTGTGGTCTATCAAATCTGATGTATGTCTATCTGGTTGGGGTGACACCCTTGACATACGGTAGTACAGCAGGCACACGCTCAACTGCGGTCGGCTTCACTCGGTCACTGTGACGAAGACGTGGGACCCGAAGCTTGATTTTGTGCAGAACCTTCTTGACGTGCTGAAGCTCCGCGGCCAGGTGCTTGTTCTCACAGATCCCATATGCTCTCTGTAACAAAGATTTGCTCATGGTAACTAACTGTGAAGGATTATGGTGAGATTCACCGCTTAAATATCAGTTTGTATGGGTCTTTTTTCTATACACAGTGTGACCTATGATGTTGTTAGGATTTTGGATAACAAAAACATCTAGGAAAGCTAAGAAATTATTTGCTTCAGATATAATATCATAATTACTGAATAGAATTTGGCACAGAGAGTGGTAACGATGGATAAAATTCATAGGAACAACATCCTGATTTAATATTTCTTGGGCCATATTCATGAGCCGCTCTAATTTGTTTCTTGGTACTTGCAATAATGCCTATATGCATTCATCACTATCTCCTGTTCTTATTTTTATCAAATATACAGCAAGTGCAAAGCATCCACTATGTTTACTTTTGGGCACTTCAGACAGAATTTATTGGCATTGTGCCTTTGATAAGCGTAGATAATAATGTACAGTATATTCGGGCATATTGTAAATATTTTCAAAGTCTATATGATGGTAAATATTATCTTACAATAAAGAGAAAAGTCTATAATTTGTGCTACACTAAATGTTTTAATATGGTTATATATTAATTCTAAAAGTAAATACCAAGAGTTACTATTTAAATGGTAGTTACTGATTCTACATTCTGGAGGTACATAGTAATTGTATTCACAAAAATACATACCCGCAATGCTGATGGAACAGTGAGTTGATTGGAATTGTTACAACCAGGAAAAAACATTGATTTTGTGTGAGTGGTGCTCTTACAAAATTAGGCAGCAGTATATTGTATGATGTATGATCTAAGCTTTGTTGTTCTAGGTTCAATACATTACTCACTTTAGATTGCTTCAAGGATGGACTAGATGATTCAGATGGTTCCCGTTCTAAAGTTTAACGTGTTGCTGCTTTATCAATCCTTCGCAATCATGACCTCACGCGATGACGATGGCAACTGAAATAATATTAAATAAAAAAAAAATAAGACAAAGTGAACAAAATAAAATAGATTTGTTTACTTTAAACTCAAATATAGGTAAATGTTACTTAAAACTTAATGCCCTATATTATTTAATAATTAAGGACTGACTGCCTACCAGTAGTCCAAAAACAATTAAAAATCGACTGTCTTATTTCTTGGTATTTGATAAAAATTGTCCATTTCGTAACTATCTGGTGTTAGCTAGCTAATCTTATCGCCGTGTTACAAATAAGCTATTTTGTTTGTCAGGTATAGCTTGTGCATATGTTAAAAAATAAAACAACTTCATCATTTCATACATTCATCACTATCAAATATCAGCACTAGAATTAATAAATTGAAAACTGTTGAACACTTACTTTTAACTGTTGTCACACTATAATGTGATCGACAATCTCACTCCATATGAGTTCTTGAGAATTTATTTGAAAAATAACAAACAAAATAACACAATGGCAACTATTTAGTTGTGAATTCATTAGTACCTTTTTACTTGTTGAATTGTGACATTGATTTATATGTTACACTAGATAAGTAATTTCCGCGCCAAAGCGTTGTCACTTCACATAAGGCCACAGCCTTATACTCAGCGAACGTCGGTTCAGTGTTCAAGGTGACGCCGTCCGAGTTAAGCCGAACGATTCACAACAAAAAAATGGGTAAATGCGTAGTGAAAGAATGCGTTTCAAGGTCACAAAAACATAATAAATCAAGCGGAATCACTTTCCATACGTAAGTTTTAATTTATATATTCATATTAACGTTTAAAACACTAAAAAAATTAAATAAAATATCGAATATTGCAATTTAGGTTCAATGTTGCCACTTTTCCGCCTTTGTGATTTTTCCACATTAATGGGAGACTGTATAATTTATGGAATAAGTTAATTTTGTTTTAAAATAAACAAGTAAAATTGATTGCTTAAAAATAAAAACTATGTTTCAACCTTTATACAAAATAATTATTCTTATTTTATTTTATTCATGAATTATCTATTAAATATATTTTACTACCTTATATCTTATATTAATAATTTTATATTAATTAAAATTTCATATAAATTTTATATTAATTATATTTCACTACCTATTTTATATTACTTGATTTATTAGTACAGTAAAAAATATTTATAAAAATATGTTTTATTTCATCATTATGTACTTCTAACTCATCTGATAAGCTTTGTATTCTTTTTTTCTAAGGGGACGCAATAAAGATTTTAAAATAAAATATACTTTCTTAATATAAAAACAATTAACTGAAGCTTAAAAAAAAACTCATTTTTATTGCGTATTTTAGGTAAAATTTTATATAGTAAGCCACACCAACCCGCCATTGCATGTTTGTGTGTCTATCTTTATCTAATTTTAGCGACGATATTGTTTACGTAACTTGTGTAAGTGAGATAGATATATGTTTATTTAAAATTGTTATTAGTTTCAAAGCTACGTCGTCGCGTTTGGATAGTGGTTACACATTTTTCGACGCGCGGTAATGTGGTTTGCTCCTCTAGTGTTGTATAACTCAATGAATTGTGATTTCATTTCGCATGACATATTTCCTATAGCTGTCAGATTTGATGTTGCCACATAACTAACATAAATACAACGAAACGATATCGATTTGTATTCGATTAGTAATTTAATAAAAAAATAATAATATTTGAGTTTCTCTTTCAGTTCTACACGCTTTTTAAAATATATTTTCTTTTATTTTTTTAAATTATGTTTTAAACGTATTTTTAAGAACAGTTAAAATGTGGAGTAGCGTATTGTTATGCTCTAAACAGTTCATGGTAAATCAGCTAAAAATTCACTTGTTTAATTATCATAACATGATTCCATTTTAAATGTATTGTTAAAACAGATAACAATAACAGTTAAATTGTGCAGTAGCATTTTATTGTACTCTAAAGAATTCATAGTAAATCAGCTAGTAATTCGCTTGTTTAATTATCATAACATCATAATATCCATAGCGATTCGATTATTATTCGATTAATAATTTCATAAAAAAGAGAATAATCTTGGAGGTGTTTTAACTTCTGCTCGCTTTTTAAAATGTATCTTCCTTTTTTATTTAATTTCTATTTTAAGTGTATTTTTAAGAACAGTTAATTGTGCAGTAGTGTTTTATGAAGCTCTAAAAAATTCATGGTATATCAGCTAGAAATTCACTTGTTTAATTATCGTAACATGATTTCATTTTAAATGTATTGTTAAGAAAAGATAAGAATAACAGTTATATTGTGCAGTAGCGTTATGTTATACTGCATAGAAATCATTGTAAATCAGCTATTAAATCGCTTATTTAATTATCATAACTACAGATGTGAAGGCGGTTGTTAACGTTTTCAACCAAGCCGATAACAACGGTTGTTTTTGTCTTGAAATTGATAAAAATTGTGCAGTTGCGTTTTGTTAAGCTTTAACCTTTTGAGCGCCACGCCAAAAACGCATTACCGTGTCCTGTACGCCAAAGCGCCAAAACAAAATAGTGTTGCCAAGAGTTGATATATCGATAACGTGAAATAACTTGTTTTTGTTGGTTTTTTATGCTATAAATGACTCTTAATAAACTGTATGTTTTATTTAATCTTGTGCCGTCTTCCACTCTTTTTATATATGTACTTTGTACATATAAACTTAAATAAAAAACAAACAATAACAATAAAATAGTAGTAAACATTAGCACTACTCTCCATCCTAATGACGACACTGTCGCGACTGGACGACAACGGCGTAGCTGACCTTCCCTTTTGAAACATTCTTAGAATGTTGTGTATCGATTTCAAAATCGATCTAACCGAAATATACAGACATCGATTCATAATATTTTATGTGTCGGGGAAGGCGTAGGCCAAGTGACGCACAGAAGAAAAGTCTTACACTCTTATGACAATGGGGATTTGATATGATGCTGATGCTGCTAGATGATTTTGAGACTGAGAAAGAAAATGGCACAACACAAAATGAAAAATTGCTCTTCACACCCTAAGTAAAAAAAACATTAATTGTAATTTTGTATTATTATTAAAAAAGGTACATAATTATTCATTAATCAACAATTGTATATAATTATTCGCACTAGGTATAGATCGATCTTCTTTAAAAACAGATAAGAATAACAGTTCTTATCTGTTTTCAAAGAAGATCGGTTAAGATTAACAGTTAAATTGTGCCGTAGCATTTGTTACTCTCTAAAGAATTCATTAGAAATCAGCTAGTAATTCGCTTGTTTAATTATCGTAACATCATAATTATTTAAAAATTATATTAGCACTGTAATGATGACACCGTAAATAATCGATCGAAAAAAGAGAATCGATTTTTTAAATGTGTTTTGTGATTGGCAACACTTTTTTTTTATTCACAAACTAATGACATAATGATTTACCTAATTTTTATTATTATGTTTCCGGTACTTTTAATTTGTGCAAAAATATTCCCATTGTTTGAGGATAAATGAATACCGCGATTAATAACCATAAATAAAGATATAATTTTTTAACAAATTCACATTGTTGGGCGTTCCATGGCCGAAAATGGGCGTCCTCCTTTCCTAGTAAAAGAAATTGATGTTTTATGCCCCAGAGTGACATTGTGCAGTATGATGCATTTATGTATATAATAACGAAAACACAATAGTTATAAGGCTTGAATTTACTATACAAAGTTAATTGTTTGGTTTTGCAACAACCATATATATGAAAATGTTTTATGTTTTGTTTGTTTTGTTTAAGCAGTTTAGATGCAGATGTAGTAATTGGAAGTAATTGATGTCTGTTGGCAGGTAACAATTGTTATTATTTGTTGATGACAAACTTCCATTACCACTGTTATATAAACACATTTGTTATGATCCTCCCTGTTTGCTTCTTTACAATAAGCATGAGTTAACATAATAAAGAAACATTTATGTACTATAGCATATATTTATGAAAGCAGCATCCTTTCTTTATCTCGTTCTTTAATCCGTAAACCTCCAGCGATAGACCTTGCAGTTGCAGTACCAGGTATGAGCACCTTGGACCCTGCCATTCGTCGTAGGTCTAGGTATGATACGTCTGGCATGAACCAGCTGTGTATACTGCCATCTATCTGAAGCTATTATACATTTCTGAAATGAGATGTTCCAAAATGTATGGGGGCTTGGGCCAGGACCTTGTACAATATACTCAAAAATAGTGACACATTTTAATCGTTTTTTTGAGGTAGTGTACATAGACCTGGCCCATTTTGGAACATCAGCTTTCTCATACTAACCTCTTACAACACCATCCATCCATCCATTACAGCATATAAAAGTCCACTGCTGAACAAAAGCCTTGCCCATACATTTCCTAGATAGGGAGGATTTTGCCGTTGTTGCCATGCTTGGCTGGTGGGTTGATAGCCATAGTTTTTTATTATAATGAGTTGATATTAGGAAGATGCTGCTGCTCTTCTCCTATTTAATTTTCCCTCTGTCACCTCGTATGACACAGCATTAAAGATAAAGATACATTTATTGCATAACTGTGTACAATATGATCTTAGTACAAAAACATATAGTGTTAGGCTCAACAGTTTACCCATTTCGGATATCCAAAATTAAAAAAATAAATTTTAAATTTACTACTTATTAACATTAATTTTATTAAAAAACTCATTGAGATTGTAAAAAACATTTTCAATTAACAATTTCTTTAATTTTGTTTTAAACATATTTCCATTTAATTGTTTAATAGCTGGTGGTAACTGATTGTATACACGAATAGCAGTAATATAGGTACTTTTATAGTAAATCATATTTTTAATAATAGGTAAGCTTATATCATATTTATATTGATTGCGAATGTTTTTCTTTGAATCAGATTTCAAATTAAAATATTGCATATTGTTTTTAACAAATAGACATAATTCCAGGATAAAGATTACAGTCGTGTCTTTGTTGAAAACATTATGATTCAGTACTATGCATGTTATATATTGTTCTAAGACATTTTTCTGGAGAACGAATATGGATTTTATATCTGTAGAGTTTCTCCAGTATATGATACCGTAAGTTAGAAGTGGATAAATGCTTCCAAAATAGGCATTTCTAGTAACACTTATATTTGTAGTCTCTGCCAGGATGGACAATGCATAACATGCACTGGATATCTTTTTGTTTATTTTTGCAATATGTGCCTTCCAGTTTAGATGTTGATCTATTTTGACTCTTAGAAAATTTATGTTCATTACTTCTTCGACCGCTATATCATTCACATTTATATTTAATTTGGCAGGTACACTTTTGTAATTTCTAAATTGTACGAGTTTGATTTTTGACAGGTTTACCTTTAAGTTTATTGACTGCAGCCAATCAGTAACTGTTTTTAATGTTTTGTTTATTTCATTTTCATAATCAGAATCATTTAAGTCATCATGAGAAATAAATATAGTTGCATCATCGGCATATATTACGCATAGGTGTGTAATTATCTTTGGGAGATCATTAATATATAATAAAAATAAAGGAGGCCCCAATATGCTGCCTTGGGGTATACCCAGTATTACATTTTCAAATTCAGATTTAACTACCTCAACCATTTTTGTAGATTCATTATATATCTCGATAACAGTTGCTTGCATTCTATTATTTAAATAATTTTCTATTAATTTAAGTGATAGTCCTCTTATTCCTATGCCTTATAATTTATTTAACAAAATATCGTATTTTACACAGTAAAACGCTTTTGACATATCAATAAAAAGAGCAGAACATTGTTTTTTATCATTGATTTTATGCCAAATGATATTAAATAGTTTATATATTGCCAGAAATGTAGTTTTATTCTTTTGAAATCTGTATTTGTTGGTTGTTATTTAGAACTGTTGTGGTTTTTATTTAGAATATTATTAATATCCAAAAACTTTGTGATTCTGATACATATTACTTTTTCAAATATTTTCGAAAAACTTGGTGACAGTGCAATGGGTCTATAGTTATTTATGTCGTGCCGTGATCCTTTTTTATATAATGGCTTTATGAGAGCTTTTTTCAAAGTATTAGGAAATTCTCCTGTTTCCAACATTATGTTTATGATATGTACAAGCGGTTCAGCAATAAAGGATATGCTTTCTTTGATTACTCTAATGGATATACTATCATATCCGTAGCTGGGTTTTTTTATAATTTTTTAACTATGTGTAATATTTCACACTTATCTACTGGATAAAGGAACATACTTTTCAAGTTAGAACTGTGTTGTGGCTTATGATTATTTGATTTTAATGTGCTACAGTTTTGGTTAATATAGTGATGGTTTAAAGTACTTGCTAGTTTTGTAGGTGACTTTATAACATTGTCGTTTTGCACTATGTAATCTATTGTAGGCTGAATTACATTTGTGATTTGGGTTTGTCGTTTAATTAATGTCCATGTTGCCCCTTAGTTTTGTTTGTACTATATGAGATATATTTAGCATTAGAAATTCTTTTGGACTCTTTTATTACACGCTTCAAGATTTTACAGCAGCGAACGTATTTAATTTTTAATTCCTGCAAGCCACTATATTTTGTTTGAAGGTACATTTTACGTTTACTCTTACTTGAGACTATGATACCTTTAGTTTTACAGGATGTATCTTTTTTTATACCATATTTTAACTTTTTCATTTGGAATACAAAGATCAAATACAAGTTTAAATAAATGAATAAATTCTCCATAAGCTCTGTTTACATCATTATAGTGATACCCATCCTCAAATTTTATTTGAGAGATGTATTTTAAAATTATTTCAATGTAATAATTTATGTTACGTTTCATTTTGTACCTGTATTTTTTTCTGAAACTTAAACTGCAAGGTGTCTTTATAACTTGGCCTGTATGGTCTGATGAGGGTATTTATTTAATTCAAAATTTTTGTTTTTATTTTTTGTAAAATATCGGTTTTCCACACGGTAAATCATTCAGTATACATAGTTATAAGGGAGACATGGATGCTGTTGGATCTCCTAGGTGTGCGTTATTCGTAGTTGTGTCAATGGCTGCAAATAACCGCCGGTTCGACAAACTCCGCCGATAGTTGAGTCCCGTGATTCCGTGAGGCGTCGAGTTCACCGGCCCCTAGGTGATTCTTGGTACTTTATGCGCTCCGTGCATCCTGTGCCTAGTCGCGTTGTAAAGTGCCACCTCCGCACTTCCCCCAACCCTTTTGGTATAAAAGGGGTAGACAGTGCCCAAAGTGACTACGCCAACTTTAGTTATATCCTCCATCCGCGTCGCGCATTACTGCCGATCGGCTGGAAATAGACAGGGCCGTTAGACTACTGACTCGCTAGGTAGGTTCACCATCATGTGCGATAAGGACAAGGATAAGGGGGAGCCACCACCTAGAACAAGAAAACCTCCGGACCGACCCAGGCATATTGGACAGACCAATAGCATATCGGGATATCTTCAATCCGGAACGGACTCGAGTAGTGTCTTCCTACTCGTAGATCCCAACAAGGAAACCCTCATCTCCAGGCAAGGAGCCTGCACCGAGGACCGCGCTCTCGCCCATCGTACCTGAAGGTACGACTGGGCTAGAACCGTTCCCCCAACAACAGCGGGCTAAGAAGTCGTGGAGAAGGCACACTCCACCCGAGACAGCAGCATCCCTGCAGGAAAAGAGGCAATGCTGCGGAACCTCCAACTCCTCGGAATACTCAACATCCGAGGAAGAATATGATCAACCAAAACGACCTATACGGAGATCACCACCCAAGTCGCCATCGCCGAACAAACCCACCCCTCCTAGATCACCGGAACACCATTCCAGTATGGATGCTGTCGATCTGGAGCAGGGAGGAGAAGGGTCGTACGGGTGGAGTGCAACTACCTATGCGACCTTAGCACCTAATACATCGGCCGGACACTCGCCGTCCGCCTCACCAAAGAAGACAACCGTAAATCCGTCCGGGCTACCGCAAGACGATGGCCAACGGCCATCTACTAGCTATGCCCACATGGTAGCTGCGCCAGCAGTACCGCGACCACAACCGGCGGCAGCGCCTTCTGATAAGCCTGCCGACCAGGAGAAACTAGATACCCGCCCATAGTGGCAGAATGCCTCCCGGATTGGACGAAGCATTTTAAGGAGCTCAACAGAATGTTGGGCCACCCATTAAATGCCCGTCCGTTCGGGAGAGGAGTACGATTCACACCCCAGAGTGCCAATGAATTTAGGACTGTTCAACGCTACATGGTGGAACTTACCAAACCTGTCGTGGTACTGCTACACCCCGGATGAAGACAAGCCCACTAAAGTGGGCATCCGGGGTCTACCAATGGGCACAGACACCAGTATTATAGAGGAGGCCATAAAGGCAAAGGGCTTCCCGGTCAAGTACGTAAAGGCAAAACAAACACCGCGAAGGGGCAGACCTGGATGTGTCTATTTCGCCCAATTTGACCACCTGAGCCTGGAGCAGCTCAAAGATCTTTATAAAATTGACGAACTCCTCTTCATGAGAGGAGTAGTCATTGAGGCCTGGCAAAGGAAAGCAGGACCGGCCCAATGCCACCGCTGCCAGGCCTTCGGACACGCCTCTGCTGACTGCTTCAGGCCGCTGAAGTGCGTGCGCTGCGCCGGGAAGCACATAGCGAGCCTTTGCCCTCGGGGTAGAGAAGAAGAACCCACGTGTGCCAATTGTGGCAAGAATCACACAGCAAATGACCGCCGCTGTCCAGTCCTGAGGAGGACTGCTCGGAGGCAGGGGATCACCTTACCGGGGCTACTCCCGGAGGACCCGAAAAGGATCCCCTAGAGTCGCCCAAAAGCTGTCACCATCCAGAAAGACGGGTGGGCTACCATTACAGGAAAGGGCAGGCAACCAGCCTCCCCCCCACCCTTAACACACAAAGAAACGGTGGAACCCGCAGAGGTAAGGGCAACCACCGGGGCGACTCTGCAGCCCCCCGCCAACCCTGCCACAGAACGGCAACCCTCTAAAAAGAGGAGGCGGGAGAGAAGCAGGAAGAAGTCGCAGCCTCCTCGGGCTGTCACCTCTACCCCGACACCAGGACCAGCAGCCTCGAAGGCGCAGGTTACTCAGGAGACCACCAAAAAGGGCGTGGGTAGAGTACAAGAAAGGGCTCTACCTGAAGATAGAGCCCGTTCTACACATAGAGCGCGCTCTACCCAGAAGCTAAGACAGCAAGAAGACTAACGCCCGAGACCAGTGCCAACGCCTTCATATAGGAGACCACCGACTGCCGGCCTCGAAATAGCTGATGCAATCCAGCGTTTAGTTGGTATTGCCATCGAGGTCGGCACACAAGTCCTGCCCGATATTAGAGCCGGGACAGATCCAGTTACAGCGATTATGAAGGCGCTGGCAAACCTCCTGGCCAGGCATTACGGAGGAGAGTAACCTGCGCCTCATGTACTGGAACCCGGACGGAGTACAGCAGAAGCTGCATGAACTCCGCACAGTCGCCCAGCAACAGGACATACACATTATACTGCTGGGCGAAACAAAATTAAATCCTAAGACACATATAAAGCTACCAAACTACCATATTTACAGAAGGGACGAGGTCACTTCTCAAGGGGCCGCCTACAGAGGGACGGCGGTTCTAGTGAGGAGGTCTGACATCGTCCATCAAGAGCTGGAATTACCACCTTACCAGACTATGCGCTCTATCGGCATAAGAATGGAGGCGGCGGGCGAGGAACTAAGGATCTACGCAGCATACCGCCCGCCAGGGACTCCATTCTGCTCCTCAGACATCCGGACGGTGATGGAAGGCGAAACACCCACAATCATCGCCGGGGACCTGAACGCTAAACAACCGGCGTGGGGGACCAGAGTGATCACCCCGCCGGGTCTTGAACTATATGATGATGCAGAGAAGAACTTGTACGACGTTTTAGGTCCCGAGGAACCAACACACGTTCCTACTGACCCACGGAGGCATCCGGATGTATTAGACATCGTGCTCACTAGGAACGTCAACTACCCGATAGTGGTAGAAGTGCTGTACGACCTTCCCTCACAGCACCTCCCGTTAATGATAACCCTTGGCCTAAAGGCGATGACTACGCCGCCCAGAGCGTTTAAAACCCGTGTCGACTGGAGGCTCTACTGTCAACATCTTCAGCAGAGACCTCCAGCACATCAGCCGATAAGCACAGCGGACGAGTAGAGGCCGCTGCTACTAGAATAACCAAGAACATCAAGGAGGCCCTCCACGCGGCCTCTACGATCGTCCCGATTACAGCAAGGCGAGACGATCTGCCGCGTGAGATAAGCGTGCAGATCAAGCGCAAAAGAGCGCTAAGAAAGCACTGGGCGCGTACTCGCTGTCCCAGATTAAAGACCCAGCTAAACACCTTATCGGAGGAACTGTCGGTTGCAGTCCAGGCCTTCAGAGGGGAGGCTTGGGATCGGCGCATCCGGAAGGCGGATGAGTATGATGCGTCGCTCTACAAACTGAACCGGCAGTTGACCAAAACCAAACCTCCCGTTTGCCCGCTGACCAACAACGCGGGCAAACGCTGCTATGATGCCAAGGGCAGAGCGGATATCCTAGTCGAGCACTTCGAGGAGCAATTTATGCCGAACTCAGCAAGTGCGGAGTTCATGGAGCTTCATGCCCGGAAGGAAAGTCGCGTACAGGAGTTCCTGTCGTCGCCCGCGCCGCCTCTTGCAGGAGAGTGGTTCATCTCCCCCGCTGAACTGCGGAGGACAGTAACCCGCCTGCAACCGAGGAAGGCGCCGGGGCACGATGGGATTACCAACGCTGCACTCCGACAGCTGCCCAATGGAGTCCTAGTAGAGCTTGGTCGACTCTACAATGGGATATTGCGGACATCCCACTTCCCGGAGGACTGGAAAAAAGGCAAAGTGATAGTCTTGCCGAAACCCGGGAAGGACAGGCGTAGAGCTGCCATCTACAGGCCGATCACGCTGTTACCGCACATAGCTAATCTGTTTGAAAGATTGCTGCTGAGACGTCTCCGTCCGTGCATCCAACTTCGGGCGGAGCAGCACGGATTCAGGAGGGGTCACTCCACAGTTACATAACTGACTAGAGTGCTGCACCTGCTTGCGGCTGAGTACAATCGTGGCCGCATATCGTTGGGCGTCTTTCTCGATATCGAGAAGGCGTTCGACCGGGTGTGGCACATAGGATTACTATATAAGCTGAATAAACAGACCAGTGTTCCTCTTGCTATGTTGCGGCTAATGGCGTCTTTCCTGGAAGACAGGAAGTTCTACGTCTGCGTAGAGGACGCCGAGTCCGCAACCAAATCCATCAGAGCCGGCGTTCCACAGGGCAGCTGTTTGTCTCCAGTCCTGTACGCGGCTTACACCAACGATATACCTACACTGGCAGGCTGGCTTCAAGAGTGGGAGGACGACGTTGAGCTGGCGCTATATGCGGACGATAGCGCCTATTTCACCTCGTCCAGAAGAGCTCACATAGCCACTGCCAAGATGCAGCGTCTGCTGGACCTGCTGCCACCATGGCTGGATGAGTGGAGGATGGTCGTCAACGTTGGTAAGACGACCGCTCTGCTCATTCGCCGTCTCAGGAAATTTCCACCTCCGTTGACCCTCAACGGCCAGAAGATTGCGTACCAGAAGGTCGTAACCTACCTTGGGTGCAGGATCGACAGGACGCTGCGCATGACCGCGCACGTCGACTTCGTCGTCCGCAGGGCCCGATGTGCGCGCGCGACGCTCTTGCCGGTCCTGGCATCCAAGCTGCCGATAAGAACCAAGCTCCGGTACAAGTTATTCCGGACCATCATCACCTACGCTGCTCCGGCCTGGTACGCACTTCTGAGCGACCCTCTGAGGCGGCGACTGCAGGCCCAGCAGAATCTGACATTAAGGACGATCGTCGGAGCAGGTCTCTACGTCCGGAATGACGTAATAGCGGCCGATCTGAAAGTCGAGACCATCACCGACTTCGTGGCCCGGCTAGCGCGCGGCATGTTCGACCGTGCCGACAACGGGCCACATGAACACCTCAACGGCTTTGCGCCGTTGCACACTCGGCCACCGGACGGGCGACCTCTTCCAAGAGAACTCCTCTCTATATGTGATTAGAGAGTTGAGTAACAACCCACAATGCCGCTGAAAGGCCAACCCAGACTTTATCAGATAACCTCCTTTTCCGTAGTCGAATAACTACGAAAAAATATTTTTTACCATCACGGAAAAATCCGTCTAATTCTATCTAGCCTAGAATAGGCTACAAGGACTGTCCCATAGCTATGGGACATGAGGAATACCCGGGCAATGGGGGCTACCCCAAGGCCCGATACCTGCATGGCACCTCGGTGCATGTAGACGACAACACGGATGCTGTAATGTACTCGGAACGTTGGTAATTTAAAACAAGATAATATACGCGATAAAATCCGTAAAACTTAGTTTTATTTACTTTCTAATATTTTTCACAGTCGTTTTTTACGACACGACGTGTGAGATAGATTTTTTACACCGACTACGGCTCAACGATTTCGTAAGCATGTTACTTCTAATGGTGACAAAAGTGGATGCAGTTTAAAAAATCTCTATGGAACCATTGCAAAGTTTTAACTTTTCTTTAATTACTTAAATGACGAAAGCTAGATCCTCGTTCAAAAATTCGAAGCCTTCTGACAAAGGGCGTCGACGACTCTCTCTCTAAAAAAGTTTAATTGTGTCAAGTGAAATTCTCCCAGATTTAATTGGCCACGGAACAATGGCGCTGTTGCTCGCACACATGAACTGCCAATGCAGCCGACACACTGGCAGCCGTCGAAACATGAAACTTGCATAATGTTAATTGTGTGTTCAAGTGAAAAGTATATGATGTGTGCGTTAGTTAAGTATATTAAGGTTTTGCGCAACCTCTTTTGTTATGTGCGTGGGATCGATTCAGAACACGCCTGTTGGAAAGTTTGGTGTAATTTTTGTTGTTCTCATCATCAGAAGTATCATCTCTCATTGCTGGTGCGTCATCGAGACTATAATATTTATTTATTTTATTTAAAACTTAAACTGGCGGCTTAATGCCTTGAGGCACTCTCTACCAGTCAATCACGAGCTAAGCAAAGAAACTTAAGCAGGTGCCATTAAAACATACAAATGTGTATACTGTATACTTAAAACATACTTAACATACATTATATAAATTCTCTAATAAATCATCAATCGTCATAATATCACTGCTTCCGTAAAAATGTCAGCTTGGCAAATAGATATTTGCAACAAATAATTATGCCTGTAGCAATTTTTACGTGGTAGATCCATGCTGCAGCTATATTATGGTTGCAGCACGAATGGGTCGGCTCGACCGGGGAAGGACCACCTTCGTATGGTGAGTGTAGAGAACCGGAGACCCTTCTTAGACGTTTTAGACGTTCCATCTCAATCCTCAGGGTGAAAACGTATCTGCATTTTGATTCTTAATTGCAGATAAATGTAGATGTGTTTTGGCCACAGCATCCACTTCCCATCAGGTGGACTGTGTGCTCGTTTGTCACCCCCATACTATAAAAATGTATATTAGCCCCTCCCCTCCCCCCTTAATGAAGCGTTCAATGATGGAGGTTTATTTCAGTAGGGGACTTTTGATAGTTTGTGATGTTAAAAGAAATAGAAATACTTATTCAAAGTCACTCTTATGCTTAATTTACCACTCGTATGGAATATATCTCTGTCGGGGAAAAACCAGCAAAAAATAACAATTTACAATTATAAAATTTTATAAAATAATTAAAAACACAAAAGAAATTATAAAAAACATGCTAGCGCATAGCGATCACCTCATTCCCAGGGGTTATTATCATCCATAAATATCTGTAATAGATAACTTCATCACAGTGATTAATGAATGAAGAAATTTTACGTCTAATGTAGAAACTAGCACCTTATTTAAAATAAGAATTCTCTAGTGGGTTCTGTGGCCTTTAGACATCTAGGTGGTAATGTATAGTTGATAATTGTAACATAAAAATACAAGTTGCTTCAACAAACACTGCCGCCGAGCGCCGGTGTGCCGGTGCGCCGCTGCGCTGTAGACAACGATAAGATAAGCAGGTAGGTTATTCACTTAAATTTTTACACAAGTAACTATTTCTTTTTGATATTTCTGTTAATTCTGCGATATAAAAAAACTGGATCGAATACATGATACAAGGGTGAAAAATATGATATTTTTATAGAAGTAAGGGTGACCACACGAGCACGTAGGCCAACTAGTAAGTTAGTTAGCCCATATATATTTATTCTCTATCAAAAAATAAGAAGCATATGCGTCATCACCTCTGAGGACTAAG
The DNA here is from genome assembly GCA_907164705.1 of Parnassius apollo. Taxonomy (NCBI): domain Eukaryota; kingdom Metazoa; phylum Arthropoda; class Insecta; order Lepidoptera; family Papilionidae; genus Parnassius; species Parnassius apollo. The sequence goes on along the minus strand of CAJQZP010001449.1, from coordinate 362,981 downwards.
ATCAATACTGCACTGATTAAGGGCAGTCGGTCAAAAAATAATGAAAATATAAATTAATACAATGTTCATGCGAGTGGTACCAAAATATTTAAACCACGACCTATATTCTTATAATGAGACTTCCATGTACTCGAGTAAATAGAGTAGTCTATATATGTCCGACAACAGCGAGTGAAGTGAATCCGCACACGGGTCGCCGACTGGCAGGGCCTGAGTCAGCCGCGGTTTCACCTTCGCGACGTGTTACTTTTAATTTGAAGCGACGCGACGCGGCGTAGAACACACTACTTGAACAAATATTAAGCAAACGTACTTACATCTGTTTATTTGTACAGATATACGTATGTGGCCGTGAAAGGAAAAGGGGAGATCTCCCGCCGGGCAAGGAGTTCTGCCCGGGGAGCGGCCAATACTCCGTGTGATAGTTCGGAGATGTTCTATATATGCTGTTTATGATTCGGAATGTTGATAGCGTGATTTAGGCTTCGGTATGATTCGCTTGCGGCGTGACGACAGCGCCGCCACACGTATATTTCAAGTAGCAAGGCTTCAATGTAAATGTAATTAAATGATTAACATGTCTAAAACTACGTAAAATAATTTGCAAGAAGACTGCTTATCCTATTTATTTTATTTGTTTACACTTTATTGCACTTGAAAAGATTACAAAGGGCGGAATTAAGGCCTGACAGCATCGTCTTCCGGTGGACCCGCGGGACGTGTGGAGGTTATGTGATAGGTGACGAAATAAAATGAACAATACAGCTAATTAGGAAAAAACTACTCATAATTTTAAAAATAGACTAATATTGTATATATTAACATAAATACAATAAACTTATATATTACGAAATTTGATACAGACACTTAATATATATTTTTACATATACAAACATACATGTAAATTCAAAACTGCCTAGATTGGATGCTGTACGAGACATATTTTATACGTGGTAGAGCCATTCTGCAATTATATTTGTAGTATAGTTGTAGCACGAATGGGTCGGCTCGATCGGGGAAGGACCACGCTCTCACACAATACCAGCGTAAAATAGTAGCTTAATGCTGCTGTGTTTCAGATGGTGAGTGTAGAGAATCGGAAACCCTTTTTACTGGAAACTAGGTATTCCATCTTAGTCCTCATGGGTGACAACGCATCTGCGTTTTGATTCGTAATCGAGGATAGATGTCTATGGGCCACAGCAACCACTTACCATCAGGTGAACTGTGTGCTCGTTTGTGACCCTATCGTATAAAAAAAGTTCCAGGGCAGTGTAGCCTGAATGCAAACTGAATGGATTTACCAACTACATAAGTAAAATATTGTGGGATACTTAGTTTATTATTATACGAGGAACGCAGAGTTCCATCATGCGTTGAGGAAATATACTAAAAGTCTCTGAAATAAGCAGGAGTGGATGGATCAGGTAGGATAGAGATGAGAACAAGTAAAATTATTGAGTCACGCCTGTGTTTAATAGTGAGCCTTTTAAGGCGACAGCGATACTGAGAGATGTGATCATATTTACGAAGACTGAAAATGTATCTGATGCATTGTTGAGAAGGCGCTCTAACTCGTTAAGAAGATTTTGGTTTAAATCCGGGTAACACAGGAAAAATCATCCGATTTCGATGATTTTTAAATCTTTATATTGGTTTCAAGGCTTTAAATGATCATGAAAATGCACTCATTCACGTATAATTACTGATAACTTTTTTTAAAATCATAGAATGAAATTTTTATATTTCTTTTCCTAATCTACACAAAAACAAATATTTTAAAAGAAAAAAAAAAAGAAAAATGTGTGTTTATAAACTTTTTATTTTGGTTTTTATTGAGTGTAAGATCGAGCGCTGCGAGCTCGGGACTTAGGGCATCCCAACTCGGACAGGTTACGTTGGAAGGAGATGGCGGGATCGAATAAGCGAGCGAAGACAGCGAGTAGACACCGTCATCTCGTTCGTGGTTATTGTTTTATAAATCACTCAGAAGTAGGAGCCCCGTAAAGTGCCGTCGACCGGACTTCCCCCGACTGCGCTACGGGAGAGAGTTTGGGGAGGGAAGCACCACGCCACTCAACGGAACCTACTTCTGAGTGTTTTATAAATAATCATGAAGGGGATGGCGGGGTCTATTCGCTCGCTTCGCTCGTTCACTCGACCCCGCTATTTCCTTCTAATCTAACCTGCCCGAGTCGGGATGCCCTAAGTACTGAGCTCGCTTCGCTAAAAAATTAATAAATAAAAACTATTATGTGATTTATATTTTTCAAAAAATTTTTTTTAATACTTTTTAAATTTTGATTAAGATATAGCAATCACTGTCAAGGATTGCATAATTTTTTTTTATTTTATTACAAGAGTTTTTTAAAGAAAATATAAGTTGTTGATTTATTTTTGATAATACATAGTTAATTCTTTTCATTTTGGTCTTTTCCGTAAAAATGAAGATTAAAAAAAAACTCATCGAAATCGGATGATTTTCGATTTTCTAGAGCTTTTATGATAAAATTTAAAGTCATAAAACTATATGTAATCTTGAGGTCAGATATTTTCCATATTTTTTCTATAAATCCGCCGTAAAGATGAAGATTTAAAGAAAAATTTCATCGAAAACGGATGATTTTTCGATTGTTTAGAGCCAAAAAACGAGGTGACCGCGATAGTATAAAATTACCGGTAGACATTCTTAGACCGAATCTGTAAACAGAACTACAAATGCCTTGGAAAAATTAAGGTAGTCATTACTTAAGGCTAACAGCACCTCACGGACATAACGCAAGGTCTCCCGCGATAGTGTTAGCTGCTTGGTGAAAGTTGCACTTAACAATGCTTTAAACGTTTGAACGTTAACATCAAAGAGAATTTAATCACTACATTTAGTTAACATCAATTAGGTTTTTGTTAATCTTTCCGCTTCAGAGAGTTTAGATTTCTTGCCGAAATATCTCTTCATTTTATACGTTTCCAAAAATATCGTCCTACTTAGTAACCTAGGTTGAACAAAGACTAGTCAAACTACTTCCTCCTTTTGTTGAAAATAGACGACCGCTCAATATTTGTTCCGTCTGCGGTAGGCGATGAAAGTATTGTCAGTTGTGAAAATAAATGTAATGCAGACCGCTTCGGTCGCCGGACGTTGGAATGGTGCGAACTTGCTTCAATGACTGTGATGTGTAACAAGTTACGAGGTTGTTCCCGGGATTAAAATACAAATATAATTAGATAATAAATATTTTTATTTAGACAAGCTTTACATAATGTAATTACAGAAGATAAACGCGACCTATGCATAAGATAAATGCGTTATTAGACTCATTTTTAAAAAGTTGTATGTCCAGTGGTTGGTCCTAGTCCGAGAAACCAAGAATCGCAAAACCATTACAACTACTACGTTGTTGGGCTCATTTATCTCTTCTGTCTGAAGGCTAACCTTCAATGCAAACACGACAGAAGAGAGAGAGAAAAGAACAGAGAGAGAAAAGAACAGGGAGAGTGAGAGCGAGTTTTTTTGAAGTTGTCTGCAGATCCATTGACTGTAGAAGTCGTTAGTCGCCAGGTGGACTGTAGTCTCGTTTGTCGTTAATAATGCATTGGACTTGGTTGAACTGAAAGAGCGCGCACCTCTGTGTAAGCGCAGACAATGCGAGTATTATAACATATACTGTACATTGAAAAAAAAATACTTTTATGGATTTTATCGCGTTCAATTCAATTTTTTTTAATTCCACAAGTTTACAGCACACATGGTCACGGGGGGACTGAGATGGCTTGACCTCCCGAACTTTCAGATCATTACTTTCGGATCATAACTTACTGATCTTGAAGTCTTGCAGTGTTATGCTTGTGTTTATATTAGTTTAAATTTTATTAATTCTCACGCAGATAGTAGTAGGTACCCAGCCTCTTCTATTGAAATTAGAATGTTTTTTAATTTCAATGGCCTCACGTATCATCCTTGGTAGGAATCGATGTTTTTTTCGCGACGGTTTGTGTGTATCAAATGTGATGTAATGCCGGGGGGCCATCTTGGATATTATCACAAACTTCAGACTTCTCGAAGCGTTGGTGTTTTACGTCAGCTATAATATATTCCTTTACGCGAATTTTTAAAGATCTTTTTGTTTAAAATATATAAGGGTGACCAGATGTATATACGGGTATATAACGAGGGCTATAGAGGTGGCAAGAACTGACTACTCTTCGAAAATTAAATATTTATAAGTAAAATTACACGCAATAAAATCCCTAAAAATAATTTTTATAATGGTGTAATGTTGAAATTAATAAAAGAAACCATTGTTCTGCAGAGAGTCGCATCTTTCATTATGAAGGAGGGTTTCGTTATCATTCATCATCATCATCATTATCATTACAGTCCTTCACAAGTCCACTGCTGTACGTATGACTCCCCTAAAGAATGTCCCTCCATTTAGTGTGGGGCCGCCCTACACTTCGCCTACATGTAAGTACGAGGCTGCCACTCGAGAAACTTTCTTCCTCATTCGTACAAATGAGATAATTAATTGAGACTAAATCGTGTCAAATAAATTTACCCAACTTGACTTGACTTTCATCTCTAAACAAATTATTCCAAAGACTTAAATGCAGTATAGCTGGGTGTTGTTTGTTGCAGGAAACGGACTGTGTCGCCGAGCACGATCCTGAAGCGCGAGCAGAAGTGGCTGCGCATGCTCAACAACTGGGAGGCCTTCATGAGCAAGAACTACAGGAAGGTGCGCGAGCGCTGTAGGAAAGGTGCGCTTTCAACGTGCTGGACACTGCTTTTTTATATAGAATAAGTGAGTCAAACAAGCACGCAGATGCGTTGTTCCTTGAGGGTTAAGATGGAATCCTACGGTTCCAGTAAAAAGGAGTCTCCAGTTCTTTACAGTCACCATACGAAACACAACAGCATTGAGCTTCTAATCCACGCTGGTGTTCTGTGAGAATTTTGTCCTTCCCGGTCAAGCCGATCCATTCGTACTACAGCCATAATATAGCGATTTGCAGTATAATATATACAACACCATTCAACGGACGCCTAGTATAATGAAAAAACAAGTACAGTAATAGTTTACATGTGTAGTGGTGTTTCTTATGACAGCAACGACAGTAACTGACGCATAAATAATTTTATTTCGGCTGCTTCGTGGCGCAGTGGTTAAGTAGTGAGCTACGGCGCTAAGGATTCGAATCCTACAAATAATTGTTCCGTGTCTGGATGTTTGTCGTGTTGATGTTTGTCACGATACAGAAGAAAATGTTAGTGTGGGGGTCACAAAAGAAATGCGTGGCTTATAGAATGTCCTATAAGATGCTCGCGCCAGCTTATGTTGGTGGAGCGGTCCGCATCAACAAGTGACTCGCACGGGCACTGTATGGAGCGGCGCGGAGCGGTGCGGCGAGTTAGTTGCCCCACAACGGGACCTTCGTTTTGAGGGCTACGTACTCACAGGTCGTTTAAACATTTCATAAAAAATATTTTAGCTACTCTGTTGTTCTGCACTATTGTTGATATAATAGTCGAATTTTAAAATAGAATCACGGTGAGAAACAAGCCCACAGTCCACCTGCTGGTAAGTGGATGCTGTGGCCCACAGAAATCTACATCTATCCTCTAAATTTTTTAAAATTATATAATATTCTGGACACTGATGAACTTTTATTTCTAACGCAACTTCTTAATTATCCAATACCTTTAAACGAGCAATTATTGTATATATATATATATATATATATATATATATATATATATATATATATATATATATATATATATATAATCGGAATCTCGGAAACGGCTCCACCGATTTTCATGAAATTTTGTATTCAGGGGGCTTCGAAGGCAATAAATCGATCTAGCTACGACTCATTTTATTCAGGTTTTTAGACAATGAAAAACTGGTATAATATCATTAGAATCCGAAAGAATATTTGTCGAAAAAGGTTATAACAGCTCAAATGAGATATCGCCCGGTGCTGAAATCATAGAATGCCGGTTCGAGTCCAAACGTCTCCGGTCTGACTCTTTTTTCCTTTATTTTCAAGTTCCTTCTTTTGTGAGAAAATATATTATTTGGAGCCCTTTTTTAAGTATATTTTTTTAAACACGAAAAATAATGATCGAGAAGGTCGAAATCATATTTGATTATTACGTAATTTTTATCTAAATATAATTTACAAAAAACACGATTTCCAAAAAAAAAAAATAGCTAGCAAAGCTCGGTCATCCTAGTAGTATGGCATTGTGTGACAAAAACCTTCACCTTAGTTTTCAAATTACGACAACATTACAGCCTATAACAATCCTCTGCTGCACGTGGGCCTCCTGCACGGTGCCTCACAGGCGGCATTTCGCCACAGTTGCCACGCTTAGCGGGTGGGTTGGTAGCCGCAATCGTTTTAATCCGTTGAGTTGTTGTCAGGAAGATGTTGCTGCTCATCCCACGCTTCCGGTTCTGTCTGTCGTCCCTTGCGACCGATAGTGGATATCCTTACACCGCCTCCTCACGTCCTCGAAGAAACTGAAGATTATTAGCGCTGATTGTCGTGACCGTGAGCATCCGTGGTCCACAGGCATCCCGGCGTCGGTGCGTCCGAAGGCGTGGCTGTACCTGTGCGGGGGGCAACTGCTGCTGGAGAAGCATCCGCACGAGTACGAGGAGCTGCTGCGAGCGCCCGGAGACCCCAAGTGCATGGACGACATCCGCAAGGACCTCCACCGCCAGTTCCCCTACCACGAGATGTTCATACGGGAGGAGGGCTTGGGGTGAGTTTTTTTATAGGAAAAGGATGACAAAGTTCACACATCCGCAACCTTCTTCGTCAAGTTGGCTGCATTGCCGCTTGCTCGTTGCCAGCAGGTGTACTCTGCTTGCGACTGGCAAGTTCGTTGGTCACTTCAGTTCTATTAAAGATGTTTTTATTATATTTTTAAACAATTCGTCGGTTTGTGTGTTTGTGTAGGTTTGTATGTGTAGATTCTATTATATCGCTCGATTACGATGCTCAGAGAGGCATGACTCAGCGTTAGGTCATCTCTATTGTATCTGGTTAAATGAGTTACGATTCGCTAATTAAAATAGGCCGTTACCGTTGGAGGCAAATATCGTAAAAAACGAAGAAAGGAGGCAGTGAAACCAGACTAGCTGGAAATAACAATTAAGGTCATTGCAATAATTTTAAAATTCTAAACTATATGTCAATGGTTACAAAACGAAATTATTTCTTACCGAAGAGTATCTCTGACCGATATCTTATTTTCTAAAGACACCTGAGGGTTCTGTCTTATTATATTACTTCATATTAAGAATACATTTTTAGAAATCAGTTATCTGTCGCGAAAACCTACAATAATAATAAACTGATGAACCGGGGACAGTCAGGGATATTTTTGGTCGACATAATCATTCCGTATGGCGAGAACCTCGTGAAAGCCGAAACAGATAAGAAAATAAAACATCTGGACCTGGCTCACGAGGTGACCGATATATGGATTGGTCTACCGATCGAAATTATTTTTGTAGTCGTCTCCGCGCACGGACTAACCCCGGTCAACCTCTTGGGTCATCTGAGGCAACTGGGATTCCGTGACGAACTGCTCTGATTTCAAATGCAGAAGGCGGTGCTCCTCGGTACCGGCCGCACAGTCCGCCGCGCCGGTGTAATGTGGGAAGGTATTATAGGGAAGAGAAGAGGCTGGTTGTGGAAGGTGTTATTAGGTTGCATGGAAAAGATCACTATAATAGGTATATTGAATGACCTTTTTTACCGTCTGGAAAAAATATGATGTAAGTGAACGGAGTAGAAGCCTATGGCACTGATAATTTACAAAAAATAAAAACAAAAATTTAGAATTAAACGTTTGAAATTTTTTTTGAACATTTATTTTGCCCTTTGCCCTTGAGCCTTAATTTATTGTTTTATTGCTGTTTGTAAAGTAGGAGGGTAGATATGACTTGAATTTCGATAATTTTAATTAATTTATTTAATTTAAAATTTTTGTTTTTATTTTTTGTAAATTATCAGTGCCATACTCCGTTTATATGTTACACCGTATTGTTTCTAGACGGTAAAAAAGCTCATGCAGTGTATAGTTGTACAATAGAGCTCATCCTAAAACCTTACGACCTTATCTAAAAGTGATGTTTTCCATGCAACTTTTCTAAATAATAAAATAAAAACTATGAACCACAAATATTTCTCCCTCGTGCTTAAATAAATATCGTACATACAATATACTATATAATATTTTAATAAACCAATACATGGTACATATATCTAAAACTTTATGAATCATACAAAACCTATATAGGTTTTATATGATTCATAAAGTTTTATCAATCAAATAGTTACGGGATCTTTATTTTAAACCAAACATAACATGGATAGAAATTTTTGTTGCATTAGCAGAGAAGCTCACAGAACAGGAAATTTCTGTTTTACTTTACGAACTAATGTACAGTTTTTACTTAGTGGAACTGGTGGATATTTTTTGTGTATTACCGATATTTCTTAAAGGCGTGAGGATAAATGTTTTGTGGTTGGATGGAATGCTTCTAGACACGGTATCTGAACATAAAATTACGCTGTTCGACTCTGAGGAAACTTACATTTTAGTCAATGCCATTCTTTTCACTAAACCTCATACTAAACTAATATAGTCAAGTGAACTACGTAACAAGGCTGCGTAACGCCGCGCTGTTGCGTTCTTATTTAATTTGTAATACTTTTAAACCAGACCTTGTGTATAAGTGAGTAGGAACCTTACTACATACATAATGTGAATATCGGTGATCACTAGTGATCGGCGTAGGTAGTGCTCTTCTCAGAATTTGGTGATCGTTATCTTAACATGTATTTGCCCTCTGAATCTCGTGATTATATTATATATTTATTTTATTAAATCGATCTTTTTATTGAGAACTATTTCTGGAATTCGTATTTTACATACCTATTCAGCTTTATGCACATATTTTAATGGTCACTAAAGTCATCCCTTACCCTTGCGCTTTTGTAGCTCATCAATCATCAATATAATCTAGTAAAGGAATATTTATAACTTGTTCGACATTCTACATTAGTTTAACTTTCCACCTCTGTAGAATAAAAGCTGGCTCATCGTGGACAAGTTCGTGTATTGAAATCAAGAAGCAGACTTAAAATTACGCGTGCAGCACAAAATAGCAAGGTGATTGTTTTACGCCGAATCTAGAAAGTCTATATATGTCACACTTAGGACAAAATATATTTTTGTCTAGAAGTTGTTTTGATTTTATCTTTATTATTTAATCATCTTCATATTTTACGAATTATTATTAATATATATTTACCTTACATATGAAATAGACGTTTTGTGGTACTGACTACTTTGATCCGAAATATCTACACTGTGGTTAAGAATTCCAAATTCAAATTTATAAATTCATTTAGATGGTACATTTGAGTTTTGAAAACAATTTGCTTTTTCCTCATTATTTTTTTCTTTGGCGTCGCTTATTACCGCACAATGGAAAACATGAAATATCGGTATATTTACGAGTACGAGTTCTACCGTGGCACCAGTGCTGCAGAAACAGATGTGTACGGCGCTTGTGTCGCAAAAGAAGGCATGTTACGTTTTTGGTTTCAACGTTTTCGTTCTGAAAATTTCGACCTTCAGAACCAACCCCGTAGACGGCCGGAGACAAAAGTGCAAAATGAAGAATTAAAGGCTATTATGGAAGCGGATCCATCACAAAGCACTTCAGAGATAGCCGCAGACTTCGGGGTAAGTGATAAAACTGTATTAATACAATTGAAGCAAATCGGGAAAGTAAAAAAACTTGAACGATGGGTAACTTATGAATTGAGTGAATCGAACTTGCAAACACGCGTCGACTGCTGTGTTACTTTGCTCAACCGACACAAATATCAAGGGATTTTAAATCGAATCATTACTTGTGATGAAAAGTGGATACAGTACTATAATCGGAAGCGCACGTCGCAATGGCTGAACTCTGGAGACCCAGCCAAATCGTGCCCTAAACGAAAATTGACTCAGAAAAAGTTACTTGTGAGTGTTTGGTGGACTAGCGCCGGTGTCGTTCACTACGTTTCTTTACAGCTTTCTAAAATCTGGCCGAACGATTATGTCAGATATCTATTGTCAGCAACTGCAAGCCATGAAGGAACAACTAGCTGCTAAACAACCGCTCTAGGCCACTGCTGCTTCGCGACGACGCAAGACCACACGCTGCACAACAAACAATAAGTTAGATTGAGCTACGGTTGGAATGTCTGCGACGTCCACCGTACTTCCCGGACCTTGTTCCAACAGATTACCATTTTTTCCGAAATTTGGACAACTTTTTACAAGGAAAAAAATTCAACTCCGATGCAGCAGTCCAAATGGCCTTCAAAGAGCTTATTGATTCTCGTCCCCATGGTTTTTTTTAGTAAAGGGATAAATGAGCTACCTATGAGATAGCAAAAGTGCATAGATAACAACGGTGCATACGTTGATTAATTAAATATATTTTACAAAAAAAAAATTTGACTTTACCTATTATAATAAAAATGGTGCTGGTATCTTAATGGATATAATAAGAAGATTCAACTTTTATACAATTTGTTTGTTGCCATTTTTTTTTTGAACAAAAATGGTATTTTTCCCAAAAAAGATGCAAAAATATAGTACTTTTCTAGAAATTCAGGAGAGAAAAAAGGACACATTTATTTCCAATATTATAAATTTTTCCATATATATTTGTTATTGCTCTTTACTTTGAACATCAACGATCTTATTACCTTTAAAATAGGTAGGATAGGCAATCTGAGCAATTTAGATTCATATTGAAAAAAAAATTATAAAATTAATACATGCTCTGTTTCTTTATTCTTTCAATTTTACATTCATGACGGAAAAATTCTTTCCTTAAAACTTATTTTTTCCTGACTTCCTATTACAGTTAATAAAAAATAGCGCGACAATTGATTTAGGGATAAAAATATAGTATTTTTCGTACTATATTCTTTTTCTACAATATATAGTACAATTGACTGAAATATAGTACGATACTATATATTATAGTACGGGTGGCGTCCCTATGTACTACAGACAAGGTGATTTCTTACGATTTTTACCATAAGAATTTGTTTCACATTGATGATCATTGAAGTCATTGTAGTTGTACCATAGTAAAAACAAAATAGTAGGATGACCCCCGTGCAGTGCGAGACTTAATTGCCTACTGGTACAGAGTAGTCATTGCCTTTTTCTTTAACAGCTAAGTCTCATTTAATTGTATAAGTAGTTATAATATTTACAAATATAATGCATACGGATACGTACCTATGCATCTTATTTGTTAGTCATTTCTTTAGTTTCCTCTCAAAGAATCAATGTTTGTAAAGAAATCCAGCTTTATATTATAAAATATCCAAATAACTAAAATACGAGTAAATTAACACTGAGCATATGATGTCAGCTCAGATGTAATGTTTAAAATTAATTTGATCTGATGTGATATGATAATTAATGTACTTATGAGGTATGTATCTATGTATAGATATAGTAATATAACCTATTAATAAAAAGCTATTTACTTAAAACAAATGTTTATATTAATGTATTTAGCAAAAAGAGAAAATAAAACGAAAAAAGACTGCTCGAAAATTTTTATTATAAGTCAACAAAGTTTCAAAGGTGATTGCGGAGCGCGGCGGTGGCCGTCCCCGACTCGGCCCCATCTTCCCAACTTAGCAAGTGTCATTGTGTGCGTGCCGTGGCTCGTGCGTACGTGTCCGTACTGTCATGTGCCAGGCACGCACATATATTAGCGGCGTTTGGTATATTTCTTAGAAAAAAGCCTACTATTCTGTTTTTACTATGGTTGTACTCAAAACGCCATATCAAGCTACCCATTTCCAATATAATAAGATCCCGCCTATTGACTAGTAACATGGCAACCAGCACCTCGCTGGACCAGCTTATACCAAGAATGAGTAGTTTGATATTTCGTCGTGCGTACTTATGATATTTTAAACAGTTTAATTTCATTTAATGCAACGACATTCAGAAAAATATTCCCAGGAATCCCGGGGTATGTCCATATTAACATTATCATTTAAGTTCATCGATTCAAAATGGCACTACCTACGTCTATGAATGTCAGACGTTAATTAAAATATCCTACGTTACGAATCAAAATGCAAATGCTTTTCTAACCCTGAGGATAAAGTGGATTATCTTGTTACCCTTTCTCCTCCGGCCAGCTTTTGTGGTCGTTCACCATATTTATTAACATATTGATATTGAGTGCTCCAATAAGCTTCGAACTGGTTTTTGTTAAGACTATCTACTACCTCATGTCTTGCCGTGGATATCGTAAGAGGCGACAGAGTGAAACAGGAATAGCAATAGTACAAGAAAAAAACTACGGTGGCCAAGCTGTTCGCCAAGCGTGGCAACTATGGCAAACATCCTCCATGATGAGAGTTAATAAGAGACGGCCCCCAGTCCGCGGTGGCTCCGCTATTCCTGGCTACGGTGGTGACCATGGTAACGACGGGGCAGGAGGTGCTAAGAATCTCCGGAGAAGGTTCGGTTGCCACCTAAGATGACAACATACATCGCACGCACCCTGAGGACTGATAACAAGATTCTGGAGCTGTAAAAAGAGATAGACAAGCTATGCTGGAATATTATAGAATTTTTCGAGGTCCCAAGAGGGGGAGGACACGATAATCCTCGATTCCGGCAACTTGTTCTATCACCGGGAGAGCGACCATCTCCCAAGGAGGTGTCGGATTAAGTCTCTCGTTAACGACGTTGTAAAGATGAGAATATATTGACGAGGGTAGCATACCTTATACTTAGAATCACCAATCGGTATTCGTTAAGGGTCATACAAGTTTGCACCAACCTCGGCACATCTCGATGAGGAGGTGGAGGAAATATATGAGGACATCTCTAAAGCTATACATTCCTCCAAAACCCACTATACGGTGTTAATGGGAGACTTCAACGCAAAACTAGGCACAAGAGAGAACGGTGAGCTGAAGGTAAGAAAAATCGATATAGAAGAGAATTCAATACAACTCGTATTGAAGAAGCGATCGAGCGAAACCAAGGCTCCAAAGTCTTTGCCAGAGATCTGCCTGCCAGAAAGAGCCAACTTTCAAAGCTAAAGACTGAGTGTGGCAGCATCGTTTCCGGGACACCTGATATTTTGAATGAGATTGAGAGGTTCTATTTGCAGCTGTAATTACGAATGGTCTCGCAAGCAGACTTGACGACTTCCAACCTCCTGAACAAGCTTTTTGGAAAATTGTACAGAAGAACGAAAAGTACAGTCTGCCACTTTGCCTTGCGTATGTGGACTATGAGAAAGCCTTTGATTCCGTTGAAATTCGGGTGGTGCTATAGTAACTTCGCGGTGCCAAGTTGTCTGTCGATATATCGAAGTACTGAAGTGTTTGTACAGTAAGGGCTACGATGGCTATCTGAATACAGGACCAGAGTATAAAACCTATCCAACTGCAGAGAGGTGTAAGACAGGGTGACGTTATAACCCCGAAACTCTTCACCGCTGCTTTGGAAGAAGTTTTCAAGCTACTGGTCTGGAAAGGATACGGTTTTAACGTCAATGCCTAGTACATCACTCACCTTCTATTTGCCGACGACATAGTCCTTATAGCAAAATCACTGGATGACCTAAGCACTATGCTCAAAGACTTCAATAGTGTCTCCCAACGGATAGGTCTCAAGATGAACATGGACAAAACAAAGATCATGTTTAAAGTCCATGTCACACCTATGTCGGTAGTTGTTGGGAGCACTAAGCTTGAAGTTGTTGACGAGTACGTTTACCTGGGACAATTAGTCCGACTAGGTAAGTCCAACTTCGACCGAGAGGTCAATCGACAGATTCAACCCGGCTGGGCAGCGTTCGGAAAATTACGACACATCTTCTCGTCAGGTATACCTCAAAACCTGAAAAAACGAGATTACACGACCAGTGCGTGTTGCGAGTGATGACTTGGATCTGAGACGTGGCCCTTCACTGCCGGCCGTATGATCACGGCGTTTCTCTGCGTGATAAATTTAGAAAGGAACAAGTAGAACCAGAGTGACCGACATATCCTAACGGGTTAGTAAGCTGGAGTGGCAGTGGACCGGCCATATAGCTGGAAGAACCGACAACCGATGTGAATAAAAGGTTCTCGAGTGGCAGCCTCGTACCCCACAATATATGGAGTGGGCATTCTATTTTCAGCAGTGGACTGGTAATGATGATGATGAATACTAGTCGCCTCTTCAATGTGCCCGTGTAGCTTTACTTATTGAAGCGTGTCACTCATAATTATGCTATGAATTACATGCTTGGAGTTAATTGATCATGTTATTGCTCCGTCTAGACGATATTACCAGTTTAACGCGTTTGCGATAGAAATGGACGCATCGAAAAGGAGAAAGTAATTAGTGGGTTTGTATGTCGTAAATTACTCGCGACTGAATCGAGTTTGTATAACAACGATTGCCTCGTTGGTCTAGTAGTCGTAGAGGCGGTTACTGATCATGAAGTTCCTGGTTCGAATCCCGAGTCAGGCCAAAATCGGTTTCTCTGTCTACAATCTGTCAGTAGCAGTCCAGAGCCAGGAAGGAAGTTGGCGGTGTATCACCCGCGTGCCTCGGAATGCGTGTAATGCCGTTGGTTCTGCGCCTGATCTCTGCGCTCGTGTCAGTTTGCCATCCCATCCGACTATGTGAATGAGGGAATACAGAGCACCTGTGCTTGCGCATACACTCGGGCACTGTGATCCTGTTCTGCATAGATGGCTAGAACACGTTTAAGAATGACCGGAATTAGGTGTGGAGGAATTTATTATAATTATAACAATGCCAGTATGAATTTGAAATCGTCAGACATGGACGGCCATTACTAAGTTTAATGTAATCGATTATGTCATACTGAGCAGTAGAACTAATTGGACGTTTTTTAACAAATCGTCCGAAGCGAATCTGACGATTTCCATAAAATTTTAAAACTGTGTTAATGGCGGCAGAATTAGTGGATTGACGTTTTGGTTAGTCAATGCCGTTAGGCGGCCCCCGATAAATAGCGGTATGTGTACCAGCGTGGTAATTTGGTTACTTTATTATTATTGACCGTATATGACGACGATGACGATAAACATAGAACCAACGAGCCAGTCATAATACACTATATTATGACTGCCTCGTTGGTAGAGTGCTTCATGTAGTGCGACTGCTTCATGTAGTGTGATTGTTGATCATAAAGTCCTGGGTTCGAATCCCCGGGTCGGGCCAAAAAAATCAATTACTGAGTTTTTCCGTCAAGAAATTTGCAGTAGCTAGCTACCCGGAGTCAAGAAGTTGGTGGTTTTACCCCCGTGGCTCGGAAAGCACGTAAAGCCTTTGGTCCTGCGCTTGATCTCATTTTGGTCGTGTCGGATTACCGTCCCATTGGATTATGAGGGTGAGGGAACTAAGGGAACGGAGAGTGCACCAATGCTTGCGCATACATTTGGGCACTTTATTGTTGTCTTGCGCCGGTTGCTAGTGTCCGTTGAGGCTGGCAGCCGTGACTGACACTTGGTTTGGAGGACGTTATGATTGCTGCCCTGTGGTGTCGTGAGACACGACACTGGGAAACTGAATGAGAAGATATAAGTCAGAAGCGTATTTTTATTTATTTTTATTTATTTTTTTTTAAAAACTCCCTACACTGGATTTTTTTATGCGGGCAGTTACAAACATTTTGCACAAGGACAAAATACGAACAATTTTATAGGCTAGTTTTTAATGATTTATAATAGGGGTGACAAAGTAGCATACATCTTACCTGATAGTATGTCGTATATTTAGTATGTGTAGTCGATGCTGTGGTCCATAAACACTTATATCTATCTTCGATTAAGAATCAAAATGTAGATGCATTGTCATTCGTGAGGACTAAGATGGAATGCCTCGTTTCCAGTAAAAAGTGTTTCCGGTTCTCTACACTCACCATCCGAAACACAGCAGCATTAAGCTACTATTTTACGCTGGTATTCTATGAAATCGTGGTCCTTTCTTGGTCGAGTCGACCCATTCGTGCTACAACCATAATAAATTAAGAAGTAGGTCTATGTTCAGCGGTGGAGTGATGAGTGAGGTTGTACAATGGCAGTGGCGGCTGCCCGGTCGGGCACACATTAAGTAAGTACTGCTGAGAGTAATGTATAAGATTGAATAAAATAATCAACCACCAACAACCATTCAATAAAATGTGTCAATCTTCCGCGACAAGAATATAGTTGTTAAATATAAAAAAGATAAATCCTAAATAAGTAAATAAACTGGAAAGATTATTGTTAATGTAATATCCCTGTGCTCGCGCCATACAGCACAGTCTACAAGAACTGGTTCTATCTTATGATAATGCTGTTGTTTAGTTTTCTACAAATCAAAATAGAATTGACGTAAATACATTGGGATGTTAAAACGTGTTGGAAGTGTAAGTTATGAGACTTAATTTATTTAACGCTCAATTTAAAAATACAGAAAGGATGTGAAATTGATATACTCAAAACTTTTTTTCGTTCAATTACATAAAATTCAAATATTAATATTACGCTCATTTATTTCTGGTCCGTGAGATTTTTTTCTAAAATAATAAGGGTAACAAACGCGCACACAACCCACGTGATGGTAAGTGCATCTGAAGCCTATAGACATCTATACTTACATTTATCCCCATTTAAGTATTAAAAGCAGATGCGTCCTCAGCGGTGACACCCCTAAGGACTAAGATGAAATGCTAGGTTTTTCCGGTCCTCTACACTCACCATACGAAACACAGCATAAGCTGCTATTTTATGCTGTGTTCTGTGAGAGCGTGGTCCTGCCCCGGTCGAGCCGAGCCATTCTTAATGCATCTATAATAGAGCAACAACACGGCTAAAATAAACCACGTATAAAATAGAATATACAGATAGAAAAGAAGTTCTTGTAGTTATTTTAAGGTTTTTGCTTTCGGATTCAAGATGACAGATCTTCTGTTTGCTTACCCTCTTTGATTGTCTGTAATAAGTTTAAAATATCAGATTTTATAATATTGTTTTCTTTGGTAGCATGGTTTATGGTCGATTTCATCTCATTGATTCGTTCTTTGAAAAAAAAAATCGTTCTTTGACATCGGAAGATATTTTTAAGATATTTTTTTTTTTTGGAAGATACTTCGTTTGGTTAGTACAATTTGAAGATAAAATCGACTTTATCTGCTACATTTTGTTAGTCGATTTCTATACCTCCTTTTTATCACTGTTATATCTTCGTTTTTTTTCCTTTTTTTCCTTTTATTACGAAAATATATTATTTTCGACTTATGTTGTGAATCACGAAGTGTATCACTCAAATCACTTCTTGTAGGTGAGCATACAACATTCATTCTTATATGTGTGTTATTAGCTCGGTTAAGTATAAATGACTCATGTGGTAGTAGCCGGCTTCCTCAACACACTATAGCAAGCAGGAATTGCGCAGTAATTCAAGCGACAATAGCACTATTGCTAGTAGTAATACGTGTGTATGTTGCCTCGTAGTTGAGATCAATATTCTGTAGAAATGTGACACACGTCTGCGCCGTATGATGTCCAGGCAAACATTTAATCCAAGTAATCATAAATTTATAAGTATTAAGTTAAACATATGTAAGTCTGATCCGTGATCCATTTATTACAGCCCATAAAAGTCCAGCTGAACATAGGTCCCCCATAGATTGCTTCATAGGGGATGATTCCGCCACGGCTGCCACGCAAATGAAGCTGCTTCACGAACGCAGTTTTTTTTAAATAATTTTGAGTTGTTATGAGAAAGCTTCTGCTGGCCATCTGCTGCTTGTGTCCCTCTGTCGGCTCGCACGACGCCCGCGGGCCGGTATGGGGTAGTGGGTGATCTTACACCGCCGCTACACGATGAAAGTATAAGTCTCTTAAGTGAATTTAAAATTCTTGAGATTATAAAATTCTTCGTAAGCCGCAATAACCTACAACATTCATATGAATGAAGAAGGTCACTACGTAGCAGACGAAAGCGCATTATAGCATTACTTGTAAGTATTATAATAACACAATAAATATTATTGAAGTTCCTCTCCACAATGTTGAAATAACTGTTACATTAAGCTCTGGGGGTTATATGCACGCCACTAAGACCAATAACCATTTTAAGAATCTTCGTCTGTCTGTCTGCTGCCCGCGAGCCCGGGCTGATGTTCGAGACGGCTTCACCGATTGTAATGAAACTTAGACTAGGCTGTATTTTTTCCAAAAAAAGTTTTAGGCTTTTTTGCGACATCGAATAATTGATAAAATAGCTGTTCGTTAATGATTATATTAAATGTAAATAATGTCATGATATGACATTAATAGATAGCTCCCAGGCGAAGCCAGGCTGCTTGCTAGTACATAATAAATACCAGGACTTATCTATCAAAAGTTTTAAAATGTGTATTAAGCAAAAATTATTTAGTACGGGTTATTAATTATTATACTACTAAAGAGTACATGATTCATAATAAATAACCTCTGGGAATGAGGTGATCATTACCATAGTTTTTCTAAATGTTTTCATAATTAATTTTATAAAATATTGTATTGTAAATTAAAACTTAAAGTCCCGCTAGCTAATCTATTGGTAACATTACCATAACTTTATCAAACAATGTAATCAATTATACGTTTATAAGTATATTTGGATTGTCAAATTTTAATACATATATAAGAATTTACCGCAATAGTAATTACTTTTTTTTAATTACGCGAGCTTACAATAGTCATATGACAAAAACATTGCACTTCAGTATAAGTGTTTTATTTATTTTTAATTTAATTTATTTGGAAGTACAATAGCCGTAATAATTATAATACCTACAACAAGCCAATTAAAGGTCCTCATTAGTAAATTAAAAGGTGAATTTACAACAGTGATAAACGCCATTCAACACTTAAAGTACCTGATACTAATAGTACTACCAAAGGACTTAACTGATATAACATGTAACACATAAGTTTTCAAGAAAAAGTGATAAACCAGCTGCACAAGCACTATCGCGTAAATCTTCGCATGATACGGAACATGTGTAATACGGGAGTTCGACAAAGTGTTTCCTGTGTTGTTACAAATGCAACCTAAGGTAGGATTGTCGCCACATATTAGGTTATAAATGGACACCACGTATTCTTGGCTGAATGATAAACAACTTTTGCTTTTTTATTATAAGAATAAATTCTTTAAGCAACTGTATCCGCGACTGGTCATCACTGCTGGTGTTAAGAGGGCTGGTTCTTTCTTCGGTTAAAGGCTAATTATAGCCATATTCAGTGTGGAAACGCAGCCAATGTTTTTGGGGAGGACTGTATAATAATTTAATTTTTAGTTTTTTTTTAAACATTTTTTGTAAACACAGAAGCAAAAATATCGCAATCTTTCGGAACTCTGAAGTGTTGAATAAGGAACATAGAATCGAGTTTGACAAAGGTGAGATAATGAAGATATTAAAAATAATTGAAAACTTTATTAAGAAACAAAATTCAGATGCATTAGCGCCCTTTAAGGCTAAGATGAAATGTTTGCGAATCTCGTCACTCACCATACGAACAGCGTGCTCTTCTCCCGGTCGAGTAGATCCAGCGGAATATAGCTGCAACAAGCAGCTATATTCAAAACGTCGGGAATTAAAAATAAGTTAAAGTCGTTAATTAAACGCGATAAAATCCTTAAATATATTATTTAATTATTCAATGTGTAGTGTTCGCGTAAATTTCAGAAATCATCACCGAAGCGTTCCTTTTTTAATCCTAGTCACAATATCGTCTTGCAAACCAGACTCTCCTCTTAACACACAAGTTCTCAGCGTCTGTTTTTCAGATTGGGATTGAGATGAGATATGGATTCAGTTGACACTAGATTATAATTACCTATATGTTGTATGTTTTTCAGGCAACAAGAGCTGTTCTCCGTGCTAAAAGCGTACTCGGTGCTGAACCCGAAGGTGGGCTACTTCCAGGCGCAGGCGCCGGTGGCGGCCTTCCTCCTCATGCACATGCCGGCCGTGCAAGCCTTCTGGTGCCTCGTCAGCATCAGCGACAAGTATCTCAGCGGCTATTACAACCCCGGGCTGGAGGTAACACTTTACTTTTACTCGAAATTTATAATTGGTATGTCACACACTTGGTTGACGCAAAGACGTGCTGTTACTTATAGATTGAGTTAGAATTTCAAGAGGCGTTACTTTGAGGTAATCAATTACAATAAAGACATTAATTAATTCGCAACCATCCGCTTAAAAATACAATGATGTGTGTTACCTGGATTGAAGAGCACCTCCCGCCCTACCTCAATTGCGTGCACTAATCCCGTCACCACTAATCCCAGCACCACTACTCCCAACACCACTACTTGGCACCACTACTCCCAACACCACTATTTCAGGAAAGACACACCATCGACGACAATACGACACGTGTATCGCCTCTACACGAGGCATCTTCAGGTGATGTAGACTCTACGGCGGCTGATCGCTAAGTGAGAGTTTCACTTAGAATTTCAAGATTATCGTTACATCACCGGTCGTAGGAGTTTATTGCAGGGACTCTTCCGTTGTATTGAGGATTTTGCTATAGGTATTGTTATACTTGGCAGATAGAAATTTTTCAATGATTTGATATAGGTACTCAAAGTAAAGTATTTTAACTTATCTTACAGTGAAAATTATACTTAGTTTTTACAGTAGTACTAGTAAACGGATGATATCTCTGCCAGTGTAGTCTGAACTGATTTTCCGCGCTTGGTAAGAAATTTTATAACAGCATGGAACTCAATTTTCTCCACATTTCACAAGATCTTCCCGATTGACTTGTTTGGTTGACGATAACTTAAAGACTAATGCTCTAATTACAGTAAAACTCGTTATTTATACTAAAAATGAGTTGTTCAATTAACAAGTAATTCAGGGACGTCACCACTTATTACCTACCTACCCATTCCGCGAACTTAAAAACGCACCTTCGTATAATTTTTTTTTAGAACCTGTAAATGTTGTCATGTAACTCATGTTGCTGTTGGTTGCTTAATGTATGGTTTTGTATGCATATGTGTGCGTGCTCGTGCGTGCGCGTGTGTGAGTGGAGTGTGCGTGTGGTGCAGGTGCTGCAGCGCGACGGCGACATCCTGCAGGCGTTGCTGCGGCGCACGGCCCCGGCCGTGCATCGGCACCTGGCGCGCCACAAGGTGGAGCCGGTGCTGTACGCCACCGAGTGGTTCCTGTGCGCGCTCACCCGCACGCTGCCCTGGGACAGTTTGCTACGCGTGTGGGACTGCTTCCTGTGCGAGGGCGTTAAGGTAACGAGGAACGGGGCGTCATCAATATTAGAAGGCATGTGCATGCGCTGAGGTAGGATTACAGCAAAATGACAGCTTTATGCGGCTATCGTTTTTTATGGTGAGTAGAGAACTGGAGACCCTTTTAACTGGAAACGGGGTGTTTTATCGTGGTGTTCAGGGGTTACAACGCATCTGTATTTTAATTTTTAATCGAGAATAAATATGTGTCCTTGAGTCACAGCATCCACTTATCATCAGGTGAGCTGTGTGTTTTTTAAATCCCCTACTTTTGCCATCAGAACGCCGTTGTTTTGTAATAAGGTGAAATATTTGACAGATTTCATAAATAAATAAATTGTTTATTTCGGATAATTTAAAATCCACATGTAGGGTAGTAGTTCACAAATAATAATCATATCAAGGGTTGGTAAAACATGGCTTGCTTGACTCGAGGGGAGAGAAAGTACCAACCTGTGCCGAGACAGACCTCGCGGGCGTCATGCAGCTGTTGCGGCTGGCTCGTACCCTGTTAATAAGGGATGCGGCTTTTTTGCGTATAATGGCATTAAACCCATCTGTTTTGTATGCCGCAAACATCCCCGATGCACTACAACAACGAGGCAGTCCCAACAGAATCCTGAATATTTTATTATATTGGACGCGCAGGGCTTCAAGCTATCTTTTGGTGTATTTGACCCACAGGTTGCCCGTGTATATGCTCCGGCAGTATGCTTTAAAAAGCGTAATCTGAACTTGTTTATCATAACGGGGAAGATAATTTTTTAGGATGATTTAAGGGTTAATGTTTATTTTTAATAAGAAATGAATAAACTAAATTAAAGATATAACTAAAAGTGGAAAAATAAAGAGTTAAAAGTGCAAAAAAATTAAGATCAAAACCCTGAGGCATTGTTTTGTGTATTCATATATTACTCTAGGAACTGATCAATTATTATTAAAAAATAATTTTTCAATTAACTGACATTGTATAACAAAAACATTACCTCAGTCATAACTAGCGACATCTGGTGAGCAGGAGATTATCATCATTACAGTAAGATGTAAAAACATAGGTGTTCGGTTGTTGAAAGGTGCTATTCAAGGCGGCGCTGGTGATCCTGGCGGGCGCGCTGGGGGACGCGGGCGCGCGGCGGCGGGCGGCCGGCCTGTGCGAGACGCTGCAGCTGCTGCGCCAGCCGCCGCCGCACGTGCTGGCGGAGGGCTACCTGCTGGCGCGCATGCAGCGCCTGCCGCTCTCAGAGGACGACTTCGAGCTCGAGCACCAGCGCCAAACCGCGCGCAGGCGGGCGCTGCGAGAGCGCAGGTAGCAAAGACTCCAATGCGCCATTCTACTTTACACTCACTCACCATATTTACGAACATTAAAAAAATAGGACATGGTGACAAAACAGCACATAGTCTACCCGATGGTAAGTGAATGCTGTGGCCCAAACACATGTATCCTGGATTAGGAATCAAAATTCAGATGCATTGTCACTCCTGAGAACTAAAATGAAACATCTCGTTTTCAGTAAAAAGGATCTCCGGTTCTCTGCACTCAGCATACGAAACACAGCAGCATTGAGCTGCTATTTTACGTTACTAATCTGTGACAGCGAGCCCCAGTTGAGCCGACCTATTGCTGCAACCATAATATAGCTGCAGTGTAGCTCTACCACGTAAAAAATACATTTAAAAGGGTAATATAAAATCATATAAATTTACAAAGTGTTCTTACAGCTTTAGCAGCATTCACTCTTAATACAAATGTTATTGATTTTATCATCATCTCTCATTGCCAGTCTTAGACATATTCTTTATTAATTTTAACAACCTACCAACTGTAACGTACATAAAAAGCGTTTTGTATAGCGACAATATATTATTTGTTATACTATACTGGATGACTTTTTACCGGCTAGAAAAAACAGTATGCAACAGATGAACGGAGTAAAAGCCTATATGGCACTGATATTTTACAATTTTTTTTCTTCTACTACTACTAATTTGAAGTAGACTTATCATACTAAAAAAATAAGAAGAAAATTTTTACATTAAATAAATAAATCAATTAAAAACTATATAAATTCAAATCATACGCACCCTACTTTACGAGCGGCAATAAAACAATAAAATTATAACTCACTCGCCGCGCCGCGCCTTAGGCCTGCGAAAGACAAGAACAAAGGTCCTTGTCCTTCCGCAGGGTCGCAGGCGCAAGGCCCCCGCACTCTCATTTCAGTCACCTGTGATTATAGTCCGTTCGCGTTAAGAAAATAGTGAGTCATCGTTGTCCGCCGGCCTGGCCACGCCCCCCAGCCGATTAAAATGCAAGAAATTAGAAAGTCGAGTTCACAGTGACCAGTTGAAGTCAGGCCTTCGAACAAAATGATTGTGTATTTTGCGTTACTCATTCAACATTAAATTTTGAAAATGAATACTTCACCTACTCGAAAGAATAAAAATGGATCAATAATCCATAGCGGAGAGAGACGCGTAATTTACAATGTTTATAAGTACTTTAAACTGTGTGATTTAAATGCGACTTTGGAGAACACAGTAATAAAAACAACAAGTGCATGTGGTGTGTCCGAAAATACTGTTTATAAAATTATTAAAGAACAAAAGGATACTAACACATTAAAATCACCCGTGAAAAAAAGAAAATACCATGTGGAATTTGGATGACATCATGGAACTTGCAGAACAAAATTCTTTCATAATATAACTGGAGAATCTAGCGATACTGATTAGTGATTTAAGTGATTTTAAGAAAATTTGTTTCCATTAAACTTAATTAAATGTTTGAAAAAAAAAAAAGAATTTTTACTCCACTGTGAACACACCTTTACCCTGTAGTTGCACTGATGACTCACTATTTTCTTAACGCGAACGGACTATAGCTACGGCTTGACGTCGTGTTGTTTATGCTTCCGCATGTGTATCAGCCGACCGCTGATAGTTATCGTAAATATGTACCAATACTCTAATGTCGAATACTTAGCTATCTAGCAATGTTGAGATCTTACGTTTTGTCTGTTGAAAACTAAACACGTGCGACGAGTTGACATTTACCCGCGTTCGAATTCACAACGTGTACAATGAGCACTGGTGAAGTTTCCAAAACCCACACAAAATCAAAGAAAATGATCATCAAGTTCGTTTCTGTGTTAACGTTTGGGCGGCAATCATTAATGGCCACATCGTTGGTCCAATATGGGTTGAAGGTCGATTTACGGGAGTAACGTATTTGCAAATGACACTTTCCATAATCCACACAATGTTCCTCTGAGCCATCTGCAAGCAATGTACTTCCAACACGTCGGATGTCAATCTCCATTACGAATGTTCTATGCGCACATATCTAGATAGCCAATTCGGTGATAGGTGGACAGGTTGCGGTAGACCTGCGAACTGGCCGGCGAGATCACCAGACAACACCTCTTACAACACCTCTCAATAAAAGTTAAATGCCGACGCGTACAAAATGTGTTCGGTATAAACCGAACAGTGGAGTTTGTAAATAATTTCATTCCAGTCTTTTGAATACGCCTAAAATGTTGCAGTGTTTGGTAGGCATAAAAATGTTATTAGAAACTGTTTACTAATTCATTATAATGCGAGATAAAATTTAACATGTAATTCTACTATTCTACTCTTTTTTACTATATGTAGTGTACATAGGATATATTATAAATGGACACATTGTCCCGTTAACATCTTGGCTTTAACCTTTAATCATACTCGTATTTCTTGAATTACTGTAATGGTATTTGGGATGTATATTCACTAATCGATCAATACATTCAGACAAACACACATTTGTCCGCACACAATGTTTGTTTGTCAGTGTACTATGTGTTGCCCAGGACTTTACATCGATCTTAAAATATCTAAAAATGTTGAATGTACTTACTAATTTTGTTATAAACTTAATTATTTAACAGTGCACTATTTTAACTTATAACAATGGTGAAAACTACTAGACAATCGCTATTAGTTTCTTTTTAGGTTATTGTGATATTCATATTTTAAACTTTAAATTTCTCAGTATTCCCATGAGATGCGGTAAAAACTAATATTACTGTATAGATTGTTTTGCCCATTTTCATTTTCTGCTGTTTTAGTCAATGTATCGTAACGTCATTCCGGTTGAACGTCAGTAATCTGCATTCCTAAACCGCGCGGCGTTTCAAAAAACACTTAGCTGGCAAGCATTACGAAGGCAAGTATTGCAGCTGGGTTTTTTGAATAGGGCTGATTCAAAATATTGTCCGGAACGATATGTAGGCCGCCCCCACTCGGCTACCTCGGTGGCGCACACAAAACGACGATGTATGCCTAAGGAAAGAAATGTGCATATGTCTCGCTCGCGCATACAACTTTCAGTCACTAGTGATCGTAGCCGACGCCGCGCCGTTTAAAATAATATCACCTATTTTTTGTTTCACGCAAAGGCCAACTAGATGAATTGCTTTTATATATTTTTTCGGATATTCGGAAATTTTGCCTATTAGCAAGCCTGTCTTACTCCGCGCTTTACGCATGAAAATATACCTAAGTTGGATGGCCGCCTACAGGAGGCTAATTCTGTGAGGCTCTCACTCGCGCGCTCAAGCTGACGCGCACCTTTCGTTAACAAAAATGTATTTGTCTCTTATAAGTATTTAGGCAGTTTGATTGACGAATTTTGAGTTTTTATTCAACTGTGGCCACTCAAAGAGCCAAAAGGTACTGCATAGCGTAGGGGTGCTTAAATAACTATTGTTATTTAAGCACCCCTATGCTATGCAGTACCTTTTGGCTCTTAAACAATAATTGAAATTGCAGCGTGGCGTTGGCGATTAGTCTTGATATCATCAACACCGATTAAAACTACTTTTACGGATTTAATCGCGTTTTATTTATTTTATTTTTAATACCCGACGTTTCGGGTGCTTTCCAGCACCCATGGTCACGGGGGACTGAGGTGACTGACGTCCCGATGTCATAGTTAACCCGGAGTACCTTCAGCTTTTTTAATTATTGTCTTTGGTCCGATCTACGCAGAATGAACTAACTGTGTTTTGAAGTCTTGCAGTGGTATGCTTGGGTTTAGTTTTAATTTTATTAATTATAGGATCCCAAGCTTATAAATATTCCTTATATACAGCACTATACTATGTACAAACAAAGTGAAGGAGTAATTATTTACATTAAATCATGTTATTTGGTAAATATTGAAGAAATAAATTTTAATAACACAGCGTCTGGACTAATTGCTACGATTGATTCAAATACAGTACTTATTTGCATTTATCTTCTTTTGCGAGGACTTGTGGTTTATCAAGTCTGAGAAGGTGGGGACCATGAAAATTCGGGAAGTTGTGGTTGAGTCCCCACCATACGGATAACCGTCCTCGGATTAAGGATGATGCGAGGCTATTGAAATTAAAAAACATCCTAATTTCAATAGAGAAGATGGTTGGGTGCTGCCATCTGCTTGGGATCCTATAATTAACAAAATTAAACCCAAACCCAAGCATACCGCTACAAGACTTCAAGATAATGTAAGTTCGTTTTGCGTAAATCGGACCAAAAATTAATATTAAAAAACTGAAGGTAGCCGGGCTAACAATGACATTGGGACGTCAAACATCTCAGTCCCCCCCCGTGACCATGGTTGCTGTAAAGCACCCGAAACGTCGGGAATTAAAAATAAGTAAAAGTAGTGAAATAAACGCGATAAAATCCGCAAATTTAGTTTTATTCAATAGTAGCATTTCCCATTGCCATTCTTTCATGTAGTAAGTAGTTTTGTAAGTAGGTAAATTATCTGCATTAATTTTTTTCGACGATGTAATCGGTAGGCTAATTTCACGAAGGTCGCTTCCGAGGTGTGCAAAGTATTATGAACATTAGCGACGTTGTAACTGGGTTTAAATTCGCAAGTATGCTATCAGAGAGTGATCCTTCTGTTCTTGTATTGTAATTTATTCTGTGCTATTATAGTTATATTTTACAAATACTTTTGAGGATAGCTTCCGTTCCTCTTACAAAAAACGCCATATAATTTTCCAGAGGGTAAAAAAGTCACCCAGTATAATATCGACATAGATATGAAGTTCTAAAATCTGGTTTTGACTCTATATTTAATTTCCTAAAGAAAATAACTCAAGAGGAGTATTACAAAAAAAAAACGCAAAATTACGAGGTTTCCTCGTTGAAATTATATGTTTTCCGTTCGTTGCTTGAAATAACAAATACTTGGTGAAAATAGTTCGTTTTCTCTACTACAATAAGCTCAAGGCATATTTTAGATAACTTATTTATATATTTAGTAATAATCATTCTCCCGAACCATGTTTAGGCAAAAACTCTGAGAGACATGATTTGAGAGCTATAATTCATAGATTCTATTGAATATCGATCATCGAAAAGAATATGTTTATCTCACAAATATCCTATACTTTAATAATTATTAAATACATTTTCTTTATATGCCTTTCAAGTAAGGGAAAAAATCGACTTAATTAAATTATCTACCGAAAAAACTTCGATACAAGCCCCAATATCTCCAAATTTCTACATAATTTTGGCGTAAAATTTATACCAAAATAATCATCAACATTTGCTTAAACTCTGTTATGATTTTTACTTTTTAAATCGTTTCAATTATTTTTGAATTAATTAAATATAATTACCATATACTTCACTGCGGCGGCCCTGCTGCGTTCAATACAGCGCGAGCGGTTGTCTGGGTTGGACCTGTAATAATTTATTTCGCGCGCTCCGTCTCGTTTCGATATTATCGTAGTTCGCGTCGATGGCCGTGGCTAGCGTCGCCAGGCGTCCGGATAAAGCCGGACACATTCAGGCTTTATCCGTGTACTCAATCGATTTGGCACATATTATACATTTTTACAATCTGCCACTTTTAATGGATACATAATTGCATTGACTTGATTATACAGAAAAGGGCCAAGGAGTGTAAAAAATCTATGTATGTAAGAATGCCTTATTCTAATGTTAGTTTCAATTGCTTTATCTCTGCGTCTGTTATCGTGTATCAGTACTGTAGGGCATTTCAACTAATGTTATAGTTGAGGGGACATTACAGGGCGACGGGACGGGAGTGAGGTAAGGCGAAATGTTGTTAATAAATTGTTGTTGCAGCGGCAGCTGATTCAGCGAGTGCTCGTATCGGCGGGACTCGAAGAATAACGCGCGGGACATCTTCAACACGCTGTGAGTCCGCAGCTGTGAAACAGACTGCCAAGCTAAAACGTACCTTATGCCGTATGTGATACGAGTGTTAATGCTACAGCGGCGAGACTGGATTATTGAACTAAGTGAATCTGTTAACATTGCGACGTTCACCGCAGTCACAAGTTCGGTGCTAAAGTTGACTAATTAACGAAATTGGTTGACATATTTTTGTAATAGATGATGGCAGAGTCGCGTTTTTATCATTATAGTGAGCAGGAACTAAACTTGGTGCAATGTTTAATTTTAAGTTTCCTAATGCGACATCTAATGAATAAATGAGGGTATCTACAACTCTATCCACCAGAGCGGCGCCACTTAGGAATGAGGTGAAATATTTGTCAGATTTTATAGCGTTTATTTGTTTAAAAAGTGTAGGAATTAATGTTCTCTTTGAAATATTACTTATATTCAAAACTATGGATATTCCTAAACGTGGATGGATTTAAAACATCTAAAAATTAACAGCATGGAGGCATTGTTTTGTGTATACACTATACATACACTAAAAACCGAAAAACTGTTATTTAAATCGCAATATTTCAGTGATGATGGCAGTGTACCAACTAGCGACATCTGGTGAGCGTAAAATATCATCCCTCATTGCCAGCGGTGGCTGCAGAGTTAAATTCATATTATAGTTATCTTACTATGGGTTCTCGAATCAATTCTGTTTCAATTTTTCGATTTAAATAAAATTGAATTGAATATTTTCTCGCCACGAAGTCGAAATGATATCTTTTGGAAGTGTTTACTTTTTAAAAAAAGTAATTCATTTGTCTTAAGCCTATTTCTTAATTATTAAAGTTTAATTAAAGATGTTAATAATTAACTAGCTAAGATCTGCGCTTCCGTTGCGTTCTTTGCTAATTATTTTTTAACGTCTATAATAAAATGGATTTTCGTAAAGAAACGTCTGTTTGTATTAATTAGTTTTTCTTTAATAAATGTGCAGTATTGTATGGAGTGTTGGTCGCGCGTCCTTGCGAGAGGAATGAGCACACATGATACGGTTCTTTTTATGTATTTACCGAAGTTTAGTTTGGATAGATGCGTAGTTGTACAGCATGTAAAAATGTTTTGTAATAATAATTGTGATAAAATTGTAACTGTACAAGTGCATATCTGTGCTAAATGTATATAAAATTTTACCATTTATTGAAAAGACATTAATTTATAATTAAGTGGAAAAGGTGTGTATTAGAGAATATGCCAAGTTTGTATTAGTATGTCAATTATGTAAATCTTGTTTTTCTTTGAGTAATTTATTTTCTAGATAAGTTTAAATATTCCTATCGATGTAGTGAAACTGGAAGCTGTTCCTCTGCGGCAGCAGCTGAGGTGCGTAAATCCGTGGGTCCAAGCTAGCTTAAAGTTTTAAGAGAGTGCGAGTGCTTGCATCGTTACAGTGAGAAAGTGTAGGCGTCCCTCACCCCCTAACTCTAAACTTATCTTACTACAGTCGTGTGCGGTCATGTTAGTTTCTGCGGCTGCTATAAGCAACAGTAACTTACTGGTGGGGTTTGCGTCGCAAAATTAGAAAGTCGTGGGGTTGAATGCGCCAATTGACTACTGTGGTGTACCACTCTTAACATAAGCATTTTATGCTCAGAGTGGTTACTATTATTCTTTAAAAAAATTGTGTCTTGTACGAAATCTCACAAATCCATTTATAACTACTTTAAATATTTGCAATATACTAAACTAGTCCGATAAGCAGATATAGCTTAAGTAGATCGATAAGAATGTTCTTGCATTCTGCAGCAATTCTTGTTGACGTTTCTTGTGGCTATTCTGGTTCTGGTGGAGACCAAGCGTTCCAGTTATGAATAAAATATAACTTTGGACTCTTGATTTAACCAAATAGTGTGTAGAAAAGGGAAGTGAACGAGGTGTTGCGCTCGCTGCATTCCCTCATATTAACGATACCTTTTGTTTACTTTATACATAAGTTTCTCTCCGTTGCGAGTACAAATACTGGTTAATTTTTCTCTTATCTAATATAACATTTCTTTTGCGAAATAATAACAACATTCCTGATGAAATATTGGCCCCTCTTGCGTTACCAAATATTTGTGGCCCAAACAGGGTGGAAACGGAAAGGACAGGAAAATTATTATGTTTGTGGAATTATGTTGGATTTACATTTTGAATTGCCAACCGGAATATGGAGAATCGAGCACGCACTAACCTGGCGACGGTCAACGACGAATCTCTTGCTTCTCAGGTTTGATTCCAGCGATGCCCTCCCGAGTTGCATTGTCATTTACACAAATTAGACACAGTTCACGGTCGTGATTTTAAGTTTTTGATAATTTTATGATTTATTGATGTTTACGCGATAAAATGCGTAAAATATGTAACAGTTGTTCAATTTGTTCGCATTCGGGAACACTTCGAAGACATTGAAGTGTTGAAAATGATGGTATTGACGAAACCTGTTGCTTGTTTTCGAAAATTTATACTTTTTTATTGTTTTTAGAATCACGCTTGAAGTTATTCAAAATTTGCTTCGTCGCTATTCCAATGAAATCAGATGTTTTTCTCTCCATCGTAATTTTCTTTGTCTCTTGTAATATAAACTTTACTTCAAGTACTGTGGTGTTAGATTTTTCAATTTTTCTAAATTGGGTTTAAATGTACTGAGCTGCGAATGTAAGAAACAAAAATAAACTTTGTTGAATCATCTGTAGTGATGCGTGTAGTTAAAAGTCGCCACACATAAAGCACAAAATGTTTACTGTCCACGGGCACAAGGAACATTTAGGAAAGCGGATAGCATACACAGTGAAAGCAAAGAGAAAGAAGATTTAACATCGAACAATAGAATTTATACACGACTCGAAATGCACCCGGCGACTATACTTAAACTAGCGCAGGCGAGTGCGAGAGCGACGTGCGCTCTGCGGCACGCAGCGCCATACCGAGACCTGGTCGCGCCGTATGTTCGACCTCGCACCAGGTTCGATATGCCTCCACACATCAAACAATCTTTAATAACTTTTGTTAATTTTTCTTCGTTGGCGAAAAATCAGTTAATGGCTGCCATAGGTTTAGTATTCGCCCAATCGCTGGCTAATGACAGCTGTCTGCTCCTGACATACGATAAGTTTTTGTAAACAACGTCAACACATTCACAAAAACTCCTTTTGGTTTTCTGTCCTCACAGTGTAAATGTAGAAGTACTTGAATATTTTAGTCACTATCGATTTAACATCGAAGTTCAGTCAGCGGCTGTTGACAGAGTGTTATGTAGAACACGTGCAGAACATCCTATGTACTCAATATCTTGTACCAACTCAGTGTTTAGTTTTGAAAACACATTATTAGTTGCTCCTCTGTAAGACCACCGAGGTTTCTTATTCACACTATCGTCGCAAAACGCGATAACATTTTCTAGAGAGGTGTTGCGATACTGAGCGATTGTTTCACTATTCATTATTTTAAACAACCCAATTTTAATAGCATAGAATGCTGGCCTATTTCTTCGTTAAAGAATTGAGCTTCCAACATAATGATTGTTCGCATAAGCAGCTATTCCAAAATATAACGAACCATTCAAAAAATTTACACATTTTTCACATTATGAGGGGCAGGAATGCTTTTTTACTATTGCGTTAGCCTTCGTTCTATCAGTAGTTTGTTTAGTGGCAATTTTTAAGTCTATATACAGCAGTGCAATCATTTGACAGTATTATAATCCTACGAATCAAAGGATTGGTGTTGACGTATAAATTTGTTTCCTGCAGTCACTCAATAGCTACTATTAAAAAATTTCCTTTCGAATCTTTTTATCATAAATGTTTAAATAACCTATGAACTTGATGCAGTTCTAATACGTGATTTATGAAGACTTGTGGCAATATGCTGTTGTATACCAGATTTACTAACAACCTGTGCTCTGTGGAAATGTGTGAGTTACAAATGGAGCTCAGGCCTTCAACTTCCGTTCGACCTTTCTTTATAAATTCCATTCTTTGGTAAGTTTATCCTAGAAATGACACTTCGTCTTTGACATCTTTTACAATGGGAACAAAAGTGGTTTAAAAAAATGAACTCGATGTGTTTGACGTAGCGTCGAGTTCGCGCGGGCAACATAAATATACGACGGTCTCAGGTTGGCGTTCCACCAGCTCTGATGAGCTGACAATGGCGAGTCGTGCGCCCTGCCGCCGGCCGCGCGCCGCGCCGCGCCGCTCGACCAACTTCCGTATTTTGCCGAAATTGTCGAAAACCAGACAACTACCGCACACGTAGCAATAGGGGACTAGATGGTCGAATACGAAGATAGTCCTCTATAGAAGGGACGTATGGCAACTTTAGTATAGATAAATATTTTTTAACAATTTTCATATGGTCAGTACCTATTTTTGAAGTATCCTTGCACTATTAAAGCTTACATACACAGTGACATAATATATAGACATAGTGTGTACAGTGTGCACATTCTTAGTTCAAAACAATGCTAATGATTTCAATATCACATTATGATTGCATGTTTTCCTAAAAACAAGCAGCGTTGTTGAAGACCTGTTAAGTGTCAGCTGTCGATCAACACAAAGGTGTTCGTGTATTTAATTAAATGAGAGCACTTAGCCTAATAAGTAGACGAAATGTGAAACACGTTATAAAAAGTGAAAAACATTCAACTCTAATGAAATAGACATGAGTAAATGTACTTAAAATAATATAATTAATATTTACTTTTTTTTTTTGTAGTTTGGTTTTTTTTGTTCCTCGTTCTGGTTTTTGGGTTAGGGTGGCTCCCTCCTTATAAAGTTTGTGTGTGTGTTTGTTAGGGATATCATTCCAGCACTTATTAGCGGAAAAACTATTACTACCACGGAAAGCAGCAGTGTTGTACGGTGTGTAATTAAGTCGCGGTGCTGCTCTAACGCAACGCTGTGAGAAATTGAGCTTGTCGTATAAGTAAGAAGGTTCCCCAGTTTAGTATTACTCGGTTTACATAGAGTATATACAGCCTATACGCGTCCCACGGCTGGGCACAGGCCTCCTCTTATAGCTGAGAGGGTTTTAAGGCAAGAAGTGCACCACGCAGCCAAGATGCATTTTTTTAAATATTTTTAATTGGATTTTTTTATTTCTCAGACATTCACGTTTCCTCGCAATGTTAATTATATTTAAAGCGAAAATAGTAGCGTCAGTGTTTGAGACCAATAAGCATAGTGCCAATGTAGCGAGATACAATGGTAAGTTTACAAAACCTTGAACGCTACATGTTTTTGGGAAAACACGCAGTAGACATATTATTATATCAGTCGTCATTAGTTTGATATGCTCAATCCTTCGCGAAAATAAACGCTGTCACTTATGTAAAGGTGATATCAAACGGTTCACTCGAATGATTGTTCACTCGAGTGAATGCTTCATTTTTTTTCATTCTATGTTCACACGGCTTAGACGAAATGATACAGAAATGAACATTCATTGTTCTTTCTTTTAAATATGTCATCGAATGAAGTTGTACGTCTTGGAAATAGTTTAATTTGTGATCATTTAATCAAAGAGTTGACAAAAAAGAAGCAAAGAAAACGTCGACGGTGGTGGGTGCGTTAGGAGCTTCCAATACATTGTTGAGAGAACTAGCCGTTGAAGATCCTGATTCATATTGTAATCATCTTCGAATGGATGAAAGTAAATTTGAAGAACTTCTACTTCTTGTTGCTCCGTTAATAATGAAATAAAACACTTTAATGAGAATAAAACCCGGATAAAAATTGTACTGAGATACCTGGCTACAGGTGATAGTTTTGGAAGTTTAGAGTTTTTGTACAGAGTACCTCGAAATACAATGTCCTACTTTTTTCAAGAAGTATGTGAAGCCATTTGGACTGCCCTTGGAAAGGTTATTAAGGTCAGTTATATCTATTTAATAAAATATTAAGCTATTTTCTTGAAACATTTTAATTTAGACAATCAACATTTACATAATACTTTTTAGAGCTTGTGAGAGTATGTTTTCTTGGTCTTGGGTGGATGTTTGGACAATTGCGACTTGATTGGTCTCTTGTGGTGAACTCACGGGTACAGGCACTGGTTGTGGTTGCGTATAAACTTGTTCGGTGACAAGGTAGTTACTATAATTATACTCCGGTGTTGTATTTTGGTGTAGAGGCGACTGGTTGATAGTAAATGGGGATGGAGTGCTGGAGTCCGAGTAAATTACTTCAGGAAATGATTGTGACATCTGTGTTAACCGTTCCTGAGTCATCACAGATTGAAGTTTTTCCTGACATATCAAAGCCCTGTTCAAGGGCATTTTCTTGAGTTGTACTGCCAAACTTTTGCAAAACAAATCAAACTCATCTTCAGTTTGGACTTTGGCTTGCTCGCTTAAAGTTTTTAATTCATTAATTGCTCTATCAATCGGTATATCAATCTTCCTTTTCTTGTTTGTTGGCTTTCGAGAATATGAAGGAGTCATCAGTTCACTACTTCCATTCCTACTAATCTCAGAATTTGGCGTCTTCTGTTCCTCACTGCCAGCTTGAGTCTGCTCAGATTCAGCAGAGTCTTCATTTTGAGTCTGTGGTGCATCCTGTAATTAAAATGTTGACACTTTTATTATTACAGGTTCCTGGAAGTCAACATGAATGGAATAACATAATGGAAGACTACTATAGATTATGGAACTTTCCAAACTGTTGTAGTGCAATGGATGGAAAATTGGTGAATATAAGATGCCCAGGAAGATCAGGCTCTGAATATTTCGACTACAAAAAGAATTTTAGTATTCATCTATTTGCAGTAGTAGATGCGAATTATAATTTTATTTATATAGATGTTGGGACAAACGGAAGGGCAAATGATGCATCCGTCTTTAATAAATCAACACTGAATGAAGCTTTGTTGTCGAATCTTCTAAATTTCCCAAAGGAAGGCGTAATCGTCGCAGATGATGCCTTTCCTTTGCGGACGGATGTTTTGAAATCATATAATACTAGAGGAGAGTTTGGCGATAAACAAAAAATATTTAACTATCGGCTGTCAAGAGCTCGACGAGTGGTCGAAAACTCTTTTGGAATATTAGTATCAAAATTTCGAATCTATGAAAAGGCGATTCCATTGTCAGTGCAAAAAGTTGAACAACTTGTTAAAACGACGTGTGCATTACATAATTGGCTCAGAAAAGGTACAATGGACTACGTGCAACAACGATCACTGGAAACTGAGGATTGGGTCACAGGGTCCATTGTACCTGGAGAATGGCGAGAAGTACCATCTTTAGCATTAAGCGATTTACCACC
Source organism: Parnassius apollo (assembly GCA_907164705.1). NCBI lineage: Eukaryota > Metazoa > Arthropoda > Insecta > Lepidoptera > Papilionidae > Parnassius > Parnassius apollo. Next base: position 327,095 of record CAJQZP010001449.1, on the reverse strand, counting down.
AACCAATGCAAGAAATCATAGTGAAAATGCCCGCCGCGTGCGTGACGTATACATAAAAGTACAGAAAAGTTCGTCACTTCATGCACTGTACCATGGCAATGGAACAGGATAAGAAGAATATGATGTAATAATACTGAATAAACCTATACAATTCATATACGTTGTTTTTGTTTGAGTATAAGTATTAAGTAGGTACCTACCTAGCTTCTGTTCACGTTGTGGTCGCTTATCGAACAGACAGACAGAGTTACTAGGATATGAATTAATATTATGGATATGGATTAGTATGGATTGATAAAAGATTACTTTACTGATTATTACTACTTACGTGACTTGATGTACTCTGCCGTGGGACGCATACACTGCTTAAAAATTCTGCATGTTTAAACCAGTACAGGGTCGGTACATAGACATCGTCAGAAGAGCAACCGCTTTTAGTACACTGCTTTATTTTGGTTAATTCTGTTGTATACCGGGTCCTTATCGTTTTTATTTTATGTTTAATATCTTCTTCAGTATTCTCTAAGTTTAAATCACTGATTAGAGATTTTATAGAGTTTGCCCGCATTGTTCGGTCTTTGTATTCATCTATTTTGTGGTTCCAAAGGCATTGATAATTATTAAAGTTCTCCAAAAAAAGTAATGTATTTTGATCGTTCCACTTGAACACCATTTTGCCGCATGAAAACAATATAATAACACACAGAAAAAATATAACTTTGTCGACAACGTGATGTCCGTCGGCTACAGGACTCGAAACAAAATTGCCGAATCCGAATGAACGTTCTCTCAGTGTTCAGACCGTTCATTTCTCGTTCATTCGGAGTGGGAATGACAGATACCGGATGCCAATATCCAACACTGTTGGATCGGTTCACTAATGAATTCATTCGGCACTCGTGTTTCATTTTTTGTTCAGACATTTCATTTCGAGTGAAATGTACCGAATGAAAGGTGAAAATGAACAAAAAATTAACCGTCTGATATCACCTTAAAATAACTATAAAAAGGTCGCAAGGAGCGCAAGGTATTCGTATCTCATTCTCTCTTGTTAATATATAGACGATTTTAAATGGCAATTAAAATTTATTTACGCTAGAACAGAATTGTTTATTTCTAATTTTTATGTAAATGTGGTGAAATGGCTGCTCGCTGAGATGGCATAAAGTTGCAGTTATGCAGAGTGAGCTATGATTATTTACTGAGTGAAGTTTAACCGTCGGTGCATAATATAGTTCTTGGATAAGTAATAATTATTTATTTAATGTTTAGCTCACTGCTTCATTCAGAGGTGAGGAGGCTTGCTAAATATATGTTTATATTAATATTGAGCAATATTCTGTAATATTTGCAATCACTAATGGCATAATAATTTGCAAACTATCTATATTAAATTATCTTATCGCATTTTATCACTTGTACAACTTGGCAATAAATTTATTAAGCGCTCGTATTTAAGTGAAACTTCCAGCCTCATATTCGGACCTTGGAATTATTTTATGAATCTTATGCACAAAAGTTTATATGAAGCATTTTTTGAGTTCCGAAACGTTTGTGTTAGCTAATTAAAGTGAGAGTTGTTTGAGTGTTGCGTGAGTTTTATTTTGTTTTCAAGATTAAGATGTTTAAATGAACGTTATTCGCTCGTAGTGGCCGATCATTATTATACTTATGTTCTGTTGTTCTAAGTTGCGACGGCTGTGTGTTATTATTATTTGTGTATGATATAATATGTTTTGTCAAACTGCAGTTAATTCTATCCAAAAATGTAATTTAAAATTTATAAACTCACTAATTTTGAATCACTTTCTTATCGTAAAACCTTATTTTTTATTATTTCCGGGGGTTATGTAATGAAGTCTGTGTGCACTTTGATTGCTGATATGTTGAATGTGAAGCTAATGCAGGTGTTGCCACATTCCGCACATAGACTGTTATCTTTTTATTATTGAATTAATTGTTTAACTTTTACATCATATTTTATACTGTGGCTGAAATTATCATTTATTACAATTTTCATGTTGTAAATAAATATATGAAGTTATGTACGGTGTTTTTTCTTGGTAGTAGTGGAATCCTAAATGTAGGAGTAGATACAGTACTTACAACAGCAATATTATACGGGCGTCATATTTTTTTATAGGATAGGATGACAAACGAGCACACAGTCAACTTGATGGTAAGTGATTGCTGTGGCCCATAAACATCTACATATATCCTCGATTACCTTGCAGATGCGTTGTCACCCATGAGGACTAAAATGTAATGTCTTGTTTCCAGTAAAACTGGTCTCCGGTTCTCTACACTCACCATACGAAACATAGTAGCTTTAAGCTACTATTTCACGCTGGTATTCTGTGAGAGCGTTCCTTCCCCGGTCAAGCCGACCCACTCGTGCTACAACTATACTACTAATATAACTGCAGCATGACTCTTCCACGTATTATTAAAAAAAACAGGTCATAAATAAAACACGATGACGATTCGAATAAGTCGGATAGTAATAAAAACTTTCGACAGTAACCTCAAAACAACTTTATAGTAACTATAACCGTTACAGTCTTGCAGTCCACTGCTTTGCCACAGTTGCCACAGTTGCCACGCCTGCCAAGCGGTTTGGCAATCGCAGTTTTGGTCGTTGTTAGGAAGATGTTGCTGCACATTGTTTAGTGTTGTGTGTGACACCTGAGGTGCTGCTGCTGATAACATAAATAAGATAAGGTAATATTTGTTAATGTTTGAAAACAGCTACGTGAACTGACTCCATGAGCAATGATGGTATGGCGAAATGCTGATCGAGCATGTTGACTTGTTTAATAAGTGTGAATTGTAATTTTTGTTGATTGCTCATAAACCAGATCTAGCATAAAGCTTGTGAATACCTCCAGTGTGAATATACCAGTTTTTTGATAAACATTCCAGACACAGAGTAAAGAGTAAGGACCACAGGGGAAGTATAATAAAACAACGTGACTCAGCGAGTACAAAAATGAACAGAACTGTATTTCCAAAAGACAAAAGTAAAGAATCACATAGACAACATTTGTTCACACTTTGTTACGAGATGTCGCTAGTAGTAGGCACATAATCTATATTTTGCTATTTATAATAGGAAGCTTCCTAACAAAGTCGAAAGTGTATACATATCCTATTCTGATGGGTTGTCACATAATGCATGTGGAAAATTTAAAGAAAAAAATAAAACTATTAATATAAAACAACGGGTGTATTAATCAAAACTTATATTATATAGCAGGTGAGACCGACTTCATCACTCGGCAACTGTCTAACACATTCTCACTTACTCATCAATGTTATTATATAGTTTAATTAATATATAATTCGTAAAAAGTTACTTACTTGATCTCTCGGATGCAAAAAACGAAAATATCCTTATTTTCACATTAGCATAGGAAAGCAGGCATATAAAAAATGTTTAGCAGTTTATGTACATGGGCCGTACTTGCGAAATGGAGTACCAGGGCTTCCAAGTACGTCCACCTTCAGATATCGCGTTCACAAAAAACTTCCAAACCTTTAAAAGTCTCAACGTTCAAGCGTTTTTGGTAGAAAAATACTTGTATGCAACATAAATACCTAACTTAATATAAATAAGAAGCAGAATCGCGTTTAAAAACACTTCCAATCCTTTAAAGTAAATATACCTAGATGGAACATTAATCCGTAACAATATATAAATAAGGAGCAGAGTCGCATCAAGTATCGACAGAGCGAGAATATTTAAATACTCTGAAGTCTTGCGAGTATTTTGGGTCGGCACTTGGTCAGCGTACTTGCAAAGTAAAAAACCAGGTAAAAAAACCTGGTCGCGTAAGTAAATACGCACGTTCCCTAAGTTTATACAGACAACAAATTTATACGACCCTATAGGTAAGTAATAGGTAAAAAAAGTAATAGGTAAGGTAAGAAAAGTGCGCGTGCACGAGTGAATGGTAATCATCAAAAAACAGTAGGACATTTTAAATTTTTAATGTGAAAAAGTGAGCTATGTATACCAAGCAAGATTCTCCAACTCCAAAGACTTTGAGTGAGATTGAGAGGTTTTTTGGGCAGTAGTATACATCATCGTTGAAGCCACACGAAAGTGTGAGTAACGATCCAAGAGCAAGTCTTATCCGACACTATTACGATGATATCCCAGATGTCAGTCTGAGTGAGATTAGAATGGCTCTCCAGCCTCTTAAAAATAGTAAAGCCCCAGGCGAAGATGGAATTACAGCGGAGTATCTGAAAGAAGGTGGAAAGCCGGTACTTAAAGTCCTTCAAAAGCTCTTTAATTCCGTCTTCCGTGGTTGAACTACTCCGGAGAAGTGGAGCAGAAGTGCAGTGATCTTGTTCTTCAAGAAAGGCTACAACTTTACTCAAATGCTACAAGATAGTGTAAAAAGGGATCCTGGTGGTACTATAGTGGCACAAAAACATATTTAGGTTGGATTCTGTCAGGTGCAAACCGATCAAGTGATGTTGGTACATCACATCTTAAAATTTTGCATGTTTTTTTTTATAGAAGAGGGGGCAAACGAGCATGCGGCTCACCTGATGTTAAGTGACTACCGCCGCCCATGATCAACCGCAACACCAGGGGAATTGCAGGTGCGTTGCCGGCCCTTTAGAAAGGAGTACGCTCTTTTCTTGAAGGTCCCCAGGTCGTATCGGTCCGGAAAAATCGCTGGTGGTAAACTATTCCACTGAGAGGTTGTACGCGGAAGAAAACTCCTCTTGAAACCTACAGTGGTGGACCGCCAAGCATCCAGATGGTGTGGATGGTATCGGGACGTTTGCCGCGTAGTGCGTTCACGAAATTTGGCGGCTGGGATTAACCCGAACAATTCCTCAGAGCACTCTTCATGGTATATGCGAAAGAAAATGCAAAGAGATGCAATATCTCTTCGCAGTGCCAGTGAATCGAGCCGATCGGAAAGCACTCGGTTGACGACGATTCGAGCCGCTTTGCGCTGGATGCGGTCAAGTGGAAGGAGCTGGAACTGGGGAGCCTCAGCCCAGACGTGGAAACAGTATTCCATGTGCGGCCGAATCTGCGCCTTGTAAAGTTGCAGGCGGAGTGCCGGCATGAAATACTGCCCGCTCTGCTGAGCACGCCAAGCTTTTTTAGAGGCCAATTTGGCCTTCTCTTCGAAGTGACCACGAAACTGCACGTCACTCGATATGTCGACGCCGAGGATTCCGATACTGGCTGAGGCAACAAGGGGGAGTGCCTTGAAACTGAGGAGATACGACAAAGGGGTTCTTTTTAGCGGTTAACGCGCAAACTTGTGTCTTCTGGGGGTTAAACTGAACTAGATTTTGTCGCCCCCAATCCGATACTCTGTTCAGCAAAGACTCGACTTCAGACACAAGTTTGTCCCGGCACTCGGAGACGTTTTCCCGAGAAATATTGGCTCGGCCGGTGTAAAGAGCATCACCAGTGCTGTCACCTGCATAGCAATGAATATTAAGGATTTGCAACATATCATTGATATGCAATCGGAGCTTGCAACGGCCTTGATGCCGTCTACAACGACCTTGATGCCCCGATTTGCAAGAAAGCTGGTGATCCAATCGCACAATTTCTCGGGAAGCCCATAGGAAGGGAGCTTCGAAAGAAGCGCTTTGTGCCAAACCCGATCGAAGGCCTTCGCAATGTCCAAACTAACGGCCAATACCTCCCCCTTGGACTCTACTGCCTCCGCCCATCTGTGAGTTAGGTAGACCAGAAGATCACCAGCTGCCCGACTACAGCGAAAACCGTATTGACGGTCACTAATCAGCTGGTGATCCTCAAGGTACCCCATGAGCTGGCAGTTTACAATGGACTTCATTGTTTTGGAGAACAAGGAGGTGATGGCGATAGGCCGGTAGTTGGACGGGTCTGAGCGGTCGCCTTTTTTAGGGATCGGGTGGACGAAAGCCGCCTTCCATGATTTAGGGACTACGCCTAGGGAGTAGGAGTACCGGAAAAGACGCGTTAAAACCGGTGCCAACTCTGGAGCACACGTCCTCAGCACAATTGCGGGGATTCCGTCGGGTCCACTCGACTTGTGGATGTCCAGGGAGAGGAGTGCTTTGCGAACCGAGCGCTGTGTGAACTGCACTTCCGGTATGGAGCACTCACACCGCGGGATGATCGGCGGCGTACTCCTCCCGTCATCGAGAGTCGAGTTGGACGCAAAGAGAGAGCCTAGAAGATCGGCTTTCTCCTTTGCGGTATGGGCCAGTGAGCCTTCCTCCCTGTGCAGAGATGGAAAAGGTGGGTGACAGAAATTCCCCTGGACAGCCTTGGCGAGAAACCAGAATGCACGGGTTCCAGAAGGAAGGCGAACTAGTTTCTCGCCAATTCTGCCTATGTGCTCTCACTTTGCCTTGGCAACGACTCTTTCGAAAGACCTAGAGGCGGAATTATACTTCCTTTTTAGAGCGCTGGTATTTACATCCCGGGACGCTGATGCGTCAGCCCAGGCTTGGTAGCACTCCTGCTCATAGCACGATGCTATTTTACAGGAGCGACCAAACCATGGTTGAGATTTGCCTCCAATGGGCATCACAGAGGAGGGAATAAAAAGTTGCATACCCTGTAGTACCACATCAGTGACAGAATCCGCAACAACGTTGGGATCGTCCAGCGAGAAGCAAACTCGCCCCCAAGGGTAGGATGCTAAGAAAGACCGAATCCCATCCCAATCATCTGACCTATAGTGCCAAACACGGTGGCAGCCTGCAGAATGCAACTGCGATTTCAGCGTGAGTGGCACCACACTCCGAACAAGACAATGGTCCGAGGAGCCTAAAGGGGCGTCGACGGAAATCTGATATCCGTCCGGGTGAGAGGTCAGCAGAAGGTCCAACAGGGAAGGTGAATGATCCTCCACGTCTGGAATCCGCGTAGGCGAAGTAACCAGTTGTGTCAGCCCATATGCCAAGGCAAAATCATGAACAGATATCCCCGCATGATCGGTTAAACGTGAACCAAGCCATTCGGCGTGATGGGCGTTAAAGTTTCCGAGGATCACGATCTCTGCGGAGGGGATCTGCTGTAGCAACGAATCTGTAGCCATTTGGACGTGGTCGAAGAGTCGGTCTTTTTCGGCATTACCGCTATGGGACCTATAGAGGCACCCGTAGACGCGCGGATGGTCGTCGCTGTGTACGCGTAGCCAAAGGATGGACAGGTTCGAACCTTCAAGTCTGCCGAGGCGTCGAGAACAGATGTCCTCTCTGACGTAAACGCAAACTCCAGCCCGAGGCTCAAAGGAGTGTTCCAGTTTGTACCCCGGGTAGGAGAGATACGAGACATCAGCCGGAGAGGACACCTGCGTCTCGGTCAGAAAGAGCAGAGCCGGCCTCGCCGTCTCGAGATGGTAGTAGACGGCGTTTAGGTTAGAGTGAAGTCCCCTGATATTGCAGAAATTCACGGACAGCGTGGCAGGGGTCGCCTTGGTCTTATTGCTCCGTTTGCCCCGAGCAGTTGTAGTCTTGAGCGGAATTTTGCCCCCCCCCCAGAATACGCGGAGCAGTCTGAGCACCCACGCTCAGAAATGGAGAAACATGGTCGTGGATGCTCAGCGAGGGATTCTCCTGGGCTGCTGGTACCCTCCCGGGGTAGTCTATCATCATTTAATTCCGCTACCATGATGGTGGGGGGGGGGATTTGGGCCTCCGGCCACCTGCACTCACTAGACGAAACGCGGAAGCAGAGCTTCCACTTCACGCCGGTATTCTGTGAGGTCGTGAAACCACCCTGGTTTAAGCCGGCCCATACGTGCAACAGCAAAGCTGCCGCGTGGCTCTACCACATTTTTTTATAGAATAAGGGTGACAAACGAGCACACAGTCCATCTAGTGGTAAGTGGATACTCTGACCCATAGATACTTAACCTCGATTAAGAATCAAAATGCAGATGCGTCACCCCTGAGGACTAAGATGGAATGCCTCGATTCCAGTAAAACTGGTCTCCGGTACTCTACACTTGCCATACGAAACATAGCAGTTTCGTAACACCATCCGTAAAGTCTTCTTGAGTGCGTGGTTCTGTGAGAGCGTGGTCCTTCCCTGGTCGAGCCGACCCATTCGTGCTACAACCATAATATACCTGCAGCGTGGCTCTACCGCGTATAAAATGTGAATGTGAATGACTACCTGAAAAACCAAAAAATTTATCGACTTCATTAGAGCAAATATATTTATTTATTTAATTATTTATTGCATCTTTAAACTAAAGAATACAAAGGGCGGACTCAATGCCCTGAGGCGTTTTCTACCAGTCAAATCAAGGGGTGGTGAGAATTTGAAGTAGGTGTGGCAATATCACTGACCTCTATATATACAAGTACGCTGGACTAGCTATACACCGTGACATGATAAGGCAATTTGATTTGCGCCATTTTGGCGCTGTCAGCAGAAATGCACGTTCACGGAACTAATAATAGGGATGACAGTGTGACAAAATGTATCGATAAAAATTCTATACCCTACCTATACCTAAATAAATAAAATGGACTCTATGGATAGATGGGCTCTACCCGTAACGTCCATTCTATTTATAAATCCTATTAATATAATGCCACTATCATTCATCATCATTAAAGCCCTTCACAAGTCCACTGCTGAACATAGGCCTCCCCCAAGGAATGCCACAAAACACGGTCCTGAGCCACCTGCATCCATCAAATTCCTGTATGTCTTACCAGGTTTTCACTCCATCTAGTGGAGGAACTTCCGACACTTCACCTGCCACTCGAGGATCTTTTTTCCCCATCGGTTATCGGTTCTTCGAGGTATATGGCCAGTCAACTGCCACTTCAGCTTACTAATCCATTGGGCGATGTCGGTCGCTCTGGTTCTACTGCCGATATCCTCATTCCTAAGCTTTCCAGCTTCGGCAGTGCCACGTATTCTAGGGGGCATCGCAATCCACGGGTTCTTGATCGAACACTTAATTGTCTTTGTCGGTGGATGTTGCGTAAGAGGAAGCTGCTAAAAACCGTGAATGTAAACGATGGCCAGAATTTGTAAATAAGAAATAAACTAAAGTAGGGCCACTACGAAGTTAAAGCACAAATTAAATCTTGAGACTCGAGAGAGAATTAAATCTCTAGACTCGCACTTACTAAAACCCCGTGGTGTTCTACCTCCGCCGCAAATTGACAGGGCCACGGAAACGCTTTCGTCCACATACGCGGCCCTTCCGGTACCAGCCGCCCAATGGCAGCCCCTCCTTAGTTGCTGACTTCTCCCGCCCGTTTTTCTTCTCAGTACACTGCCCTTCGCGGTCTCTGACTCCACCTGCACTACGGACTCCCCGAGCCCGATATGTGAATGGAGCCAGGAAAAAACGAGCACTTTTTTACTTGTTAATTCTTATTATGTAACACAATCAAACAACATAAAATACTTTCGTTTTTTAGTTTAAAAGTTCAAAACACAGACTTTGGCATATTATGTCGATTTTAGTTTTCAAGACGACCGTTAGGGGTGCTTCAAATTGGCACAGACATTTTGTATGGTATAGCCAGTCCAGCGTAATGGATATATAGAGGTCAGTGGGCAATATAGAATAAAAGAACACAAAACAAATGATAATTAACTACACAATATAAACATACTACTAAATAAACTATACATATACAGGGTGTCCAGTAAATAGCACGACATACTGCAGGGGGTGACGTAGTATACAATACAACACAATATATGTTCAGCAAAATCAATTACGGATTTACAATTTCACAAAATTTTCCAAAATACCGAAAAATCTCTACCTTGAAACAGATTTTTAAGCATCTCGTAACGAAAAAATCTACTGTACTGGGACCTGTCTTCTCTTGACACATACGGATTTTCTAATTGCCAACTATGTAAATTATGCAAATTCAAGTAGCCGTCCTTTCTGCAGGCTGACTCATCACTCCATAACACCTTATTAAAAAAGTTTGGGTCCTCCCGATGCATTTCAAGCATGCGGCGGCAGAATTGAACTCTCGGCAGGTAGTCTCTTGTTAAAAGAGTTTGCACGCGTCGTACGTGAAATGGATGGTATCCATACCTTTTAAGTACTGAATGAACAGTAGACTTCGGTATCCCTGTGCGCCGTTGTATCGCCCTAACCGAAGTTGTCGGGTCTTGTTCTCGTTCCTGAAGCACTATGTCTTCGTCAACAACTTGAGGCCGTCCACCGCCACGTTGACCAGGGAGTCTGCCTTCCATGTAGGAGTTATGCACTCTGGTAAACATTTCATGGTGTGGATGTCTCCTATCGGGAAACCTTTCCCTGTAGAGGGTGGCAGCAGCTCGGGAACTTTGGCCAGCTTCTCCGTAAATACGAGCTCGTACGGTGCAGCGTACTCTCGCTGCGTATAACCAGGAAAAACGCGGCGGTTGGCCATGTTATAAAACACAAAAGTCCAGGTGGTCGCCAAGTCGTCGTAGTGATCACAATAAAAAATCCAAATCGTAAGGCAAACAAAGTCCGGGGTCCAAGGCACAAAACAGTCGTCAGTACGAAACAATAATTTGTGAACACAGAGATGCATTGCACACGGTCTGACAAGTGTCACAAATAAGGTTGAGAGTGAGACACAAAATCACAATGCAAGAAAGAGCGGGATAGCACATGCGCTTCTTTTGTTAGACAGTAACCGGTCGGGTCGGGTCGGTCGGCGAGCAGGTAAAAACCTTTAGTCATTACGCGTGCATGTCGCATTTTACGTGTCACAACTAGTTTTATAATACGCGTAAATGAGCAGCTATTACTTATTCTCATAGTGGTTTCTGTCAAAATTACGTTAATTATATTTTCAACAAAATCAGCTTCTCTGGAACTAAAATAGCATTTTTTTGTATTTTTTTTAATGAAAATGCAATAGTGTTGTATCTTTCCTAAATCACCATTAAACAAGCTATTTTTTAAGTTTGTTGTACAAAACTGCCACATACATTTTTTTTCACCACTGTAGGTTAAACTTAAGTGATAAGAAAATAGTTCTGTGCAAATTTAAACAAAAAATAGTATTTCTTGAAAACATTCTTGTCTTTGATAGAAAAAAGACTTATCAATGAATAAAGTAACTATTCACGAATAATTTGATGTAAAAAAAAGTACTAGAAAAGGATTTTTTCATTACGAGATGCTTAAAAATCTGTTTCAAGGTAGAGATTTTTCGGTATTTTGGAAAATTTTGTGAAATTGTAAATCCGTAAGATTTTGCTGAACATATATTGTGTTGTATTGATAGGTTGTGACCCTAGCTATCACCCCCTGCAGTATGTCGTGTTATTTACTGGACACCCTGTATGATCTATCCATATATACAAATATATAAACACACGCATATACATATAAATATACATATTTCAATACGTACGTAATTAGTATCTACATACAAATGACTATGAATATAAACGTCAGTTTAGCAATACATATTAGATGGATAAGTCATGTAAAATGCGTTGTCTTTAATAGATGTTCACGGACTAACTTTTTAAAAGCGTGCTTATTGGGAGCTTTTCTGATGTCATCGGGCAAGAAGTTCCAAAGACGTGTAGCTTGAACTGTGAAGGAGTTACCATAGAACTCGGTGAAGTGAACAGGAATACAGATTTTGTTGTTAGAAAGATGAGATGAGGAAAGAAAATAAATTTATTTTGCAGAATTGGTCAGCACATACCAAACTTGTTAGAGTTGTAGCACATTGTAGGTGGTTTTTGGAATTAAGGAAAATAAATCCACCGAAACATAAAAAAATCACTTAACCGCTTTTCAACTGAAACAAGATTTGAAGACTACTAGGAAAAGGATTTGTTAAAATTAAAATTTTAAGTAATAAATTCATAAATTGAAGTTGAAAGAAAATACTACTCATGGTCCATTAAAACCCCTAACCCAATTTGGGCGATAAAAATTATTAAAAGTCGGGGCAAGGCTAATAAATGCCAAAATCCTTAGGACTTTATGAGCCCTTTCAAATGAGTTCAAACACGATCGTTTTATCTAGTGCCGTTACTGTGATCCTATACCCATCTTCGGAGTCCATCATCATCAGGTAAGTGAGATCATCACAGGCACCTTGGTATTTAAATGAGTCTAAAAACGATGGTTCTACGTAGTTGCTTAACTGAAGATCTTTTACCCAGATATTGAGTCCGCCATCAGGCTCGAGATCCTAAATCCACCTTCGGAGTCCACCATTAGCTAGGTGATATCATCACAGTCATCTAGATCTTCATGAACTTTTTTGAAAATGAGTTCTAACACTATGGTTCTACGTAGTATCACTGAGATCCTTTACCCACCTTCTGAGTCAATCATAAGGAAGGTGACATCATCACAGTCTCCATCCTCTGTCAAAAGAAATTCTCTAAGTACACTATATAAAATAATAAAAAATCTAAACAGCATAGAAATAATGTAAGTAGGTACTAAGAAAGTACTTACCAGCAATTAAAACGAACTGAAGCCAGCGGATTACAGTGCGCCCGGAAAACTCCGTGGAGTGAACGAATGAGTGACTGTATGAATGAAATATTCTTTATTGGACGCCAGAAATAGATATAAGAAAAAAAAACATAAATTATTTAAAGGTACAATTAGCGGCCTTATCGTTTAGAAGGGATCTCTAGCAGGCAACCATTGCAGAGGATAAAGTGACCTGTGAGAAAGGGTAAGGGTTTACGTAAGTTGTTGAAAATAACACACGACATAAATATAATTATATAATCGATAAATACATACATAATAAATAAATACATTTAAAATACAAAAACATATAAGAGAGAAGAAAGGATTTAACAAGTAGGTTTTATCAGTGGTAGAGCCACGCGGCAGCTTTGCTGTCGCACGTATGGGCCGGCTCAAACCGGGGTGGTACCACGACCTCACAGAATACCGGCGTGAAGTGGAAGCTCTGCTTCCGCGTTTCGTCTGGTGAGTGCAGGTGGCCGGAGGCCCAATTCCCCCCCCCCATCAACATGGTAGCGGAATTAAATGATAGACTACCCCAGGAGGGTACCAGCACCCCTGGAGAATCCCTCGCTGAGCATCCACGACCATGTTTCTCCACTTCTGAGCGTGGGTGCTCAGGCTGCCCTGCGTATTCTGGGGGGGGGGGGGGCAATATTCCGCTCAAGACTAAAACTGCTCGGGGCAAACGGAGCAACAAGACCAAGGCGACCCCTGCCACGCTGTCCGTGAATTTCTGCAATATCAGGGGACTTCACTCTAACCTAAACGCCGTCCACTACCATCTCGAGACGGCGAGGCCGGCTCTGCTCTTTCTGACCGAGACGCAGGTGTCCTCTCCGGCTGATGTCTCGTATCTCTCCTGCCCGGGGTACAAACTGGAACACTCCTTTGTGCCTCGGGCTGGAGTTTGCGTTTACGTCAGAGAGGACATCTGTTCTCGACGCCTCGGCAGACTTGTAGGTTCGGACCTGTCCATCCTTTGGCTACGCGTAGACAGCGACGACCATCCGCGCGTCTACGGGTGCCTCTATAGGTCCCATAGCGGTAATGCCGAAACAGACCGACTCTTCGACCACGTCCAAATGGCTGCAGATTCGTTGCTACAGCAGATCCCCTCCGCAGAGATCGTGATCCTCGGCGACTTTAACGCCCATCACGCCGAATGGCTCGGTTCACGTTTAACCGATCATGCGGGGAGATCTGTTCATGATTTTGCCTTGGCATATGGTCTGACACAACTGGTTACTTCGCCTACGCGGATTCCAGATGTGGAGGATCATGCACCTTCCCTGTTGGACCTTCTGCTGACCTCTCACCCGGACGGATATCAGATTTCCGTCGACGCCCCTTTAGGCTCCTCGGACCATTGTCTTGTCCGGAGTGTGGTGCCACTCACGCTGAAATCGCGGTTGCATTCTGCAGGCTGCCGCCGTGTTTGGCACTATAGGTCAGCCGATTGGGATGGGATGCGGTCTTTCTTTGCATCCTACCCTTGGGGGCGAGTTTGCTTCTCGCCGGATGATCCCAACGTTGTTGCGGATTCTGTCGCTGATGTGGTACTTCAGGGTATGGAACTTTTTATTCCTTCCTCTGTGGTGCCCATTGGAGGCAAATCTCAGCCATGGTTTGGTCGCTCCTGTAAAATAGCATCATGCTATAAGCAGGAGTGCTACCGAGCCTGGGCTGACGCATCAGCGTCCAGGGATGTAAACACCAGCGCTCTAAAAAAGAAGTATAATTCCGCCTCTAGGTCCTTCAAAAGAGTCATTGCCAAGGCAAAGTCAGAGCACATAGGCAGAATTGGCGAGAGACTAGTTCGTCTTCCTTCTGGAACCCGTGCATTCTGGTCTCTCGCCAAGGCTGTCCAGGGGAATTTCTGTCAGCCATCTCTTCCATCTCTGCACAGGGAGGACGACTCACTGGCCCACACCGCAAAGGAGAAAGCCGATCTTCTAGGCTCTTTCTTTGCGTCTAACTCGACTCTCGATGACGGGGGGAGTACGCCGCCGATCATCCCGCGGTGTGAGTGCTCCATGCCGGAAGTGCAGTTCACTCAGCGCTCGGTTCGCAAAGCACTCCTCTCCCTGGACATCCATAAGTCGAGTGGGCCTGATGGAATCCCCCCCAATTGTGCTGAGGACGTGTGCTCCAGAGTTGGCACCGGTTTTAACGCGTCTTTTCCGGTACTCCTACTCCCTAGGCGTAGTCCCAAAATCATGGAAGACGGCTTTCGTCCACCCGATCCCTAAAAAAGGCGACCGCTCAGACCCGTCCAACTACCGGCCTATCGCCATCACCTCCTTGTTCTCCAAAACAATGGAGTCCATTGTAAACTGCCAGCTCATGAGGTACCTTGAGGATCACCAGCTGATTAGTGACCGCCAATACGGTTTTCGCCGTGGTAGGTCAGCTGGTGATCTTCTGGTCTACCTAACTCACAGATGGGCGGAGGCAGTAGAGTCCAAGGGGGAGGCATTGGCCGTTAGTTTGGACATTGCGAAGGCCTTCGATCGGGTTTAGCACAAAGCGCTTCTTTCGAAGCTCCCTTCCTATGGGCTTCCCGAGAAATTGTGCGATTGGATCACCAGTTTTCTTGCGGATCGGAGCATCAAGGTCGTTGTAGACGGTGCAAGCTCCGATTGCAAGTTTATTAATGCTGGTGTTCCACAGGGCTGCGTGCTATCGCCAACGCTGTTTCTTCTGCATATTGTGACGGCCCAATATTATTATTAATAATTAAATTCAATATAAAGGGGCGTCAAAAATAGTATTAAAAGATATATATTAAGCAATTAAGTTAAATTAATAAACATAAAGTTAATATATTTCAGACATTATCCCAATAACATAGTAAATTAAAGGCAAAATTATTGTTTTTCGTAATAAATAAATTTATTTAAAAACTTGAAAAAATATTTAAAATAAGATAAATAATAGAAATACAAGTCAAAAAATATTATAAAATTAAGTTAAATAACGTTTATAAGATAATTAGAAAATTTGTTAAAAATTGTTTAAGTCATGGGAGGTGTTCGTGTATAAAAGAAAATTTTTCTAAGTTGTGGAAGGAGTTCACGTATAGATGAAATTTCCTAAGTTGTTGAAGGAGTTCATGTATTAAAGAAAATTTTCCTAAGTTATGGAAGGTGTTCACGTATAGATGTCTTGTATGGAGGAAGCTGTCGGAGGTACATACCTGCAGTTGTACATATATATGGGGTGGTCGGGAGCCCGACTGCCTGAAGTACTGTAGCACAATGACTAGTCCTATATTAGGGACTTATGATATTAAACTCAATGATACAAAAGCAATACTATAGAAGGTCTCCATGATGAATTTGTATTACAATAGTAGGGTTGTGGGTTCGAACCCTATATATGAATGACTTATGAAAGTAAGGTCTATGATACAAAAGCATTAGGTTATTGAAGGTCTCCTTGATGCATAAGCATTGTATGGGGTGGTCGGGTGACCGACTGCTCCTAGTACTGTAGCAAAATGACTAGTCCTTATTAGGGACTTGAAAAGGAATATTATGGTGGCGTGTGTGCTGCTTCACGAGCAATTGGTCCGAGGTAAACTTGGACTCGCTAACCGATGTGTCCTAGACATATCATCTTAGTGCCGGTGGTAAGCGGGTTTGTTGTAGCAATACGGCTTTCCCGTGGACATCGCACACCCATACCGTTTGTGGGCGACGTCGTTGCGCATAGCGATGTGTCGTCTATCTTTCGGATTGGAATGATGAGTGTGTTTGGTAGCACTTTTAAGTGTAACAGGCATACTCAACTTCATGTCTTAGTGCATTAGCGCTATGATACGTGGAGTTTTGTTCACTGGCGTTTTAGTAGCGTGCTACTATGATACGTTGGTGATATTTTTTATATAACAACAATGAAAACTTTGTTGCCAAAGTCGATAGGAGTCATGTGGGTGTGTTGTGAGGGGGGCGCCACCCGTATGATAGTTGCATTGATGCTTACTGCTACTTGCGGTATTGCGTCTTGTGATGGATCTGCGGGTGTGCTGCGCCTGATTCGACGCATTCCTGTGGTTCTGGTCGATGGAGGTATACAATTAACATCTTAGTGCCGGTGGTAAGCGGGTTTGTTGTAGCAATACGGCTTTCCTGTGGACATCGCACATCCATACCGTTTGTGGGCGATGTCGTTGCGCATAGCGATGTGTCGTCTATCATTCGGATTGGGATGATGAGTGTGTTTGGTAGCACTTTTAAGTGTAACAGTCATACTCTACTTCATGTCTTAGTGCATTAGCGCTATGATACGTGGAGTTTTGTCCACTGGCGTCTTAGTAGTGTGCTACTATGATACGTTGGTGATATTTTTTATATAACAACAATAAAAACTTTGTTACCGAAATCGATAGGAGTCATGTGGGTGTGTTGTGAGGGGGCGCCACCCGTATGATAGTTGCGTTGATGCTTACTGCTACTTGCGGTATTGCGTCTTGTGATGGATCTGCGGGTGTGCTGCGCCTGATTCGACGCATTCTTGTGGTTCTGGTCGATGGAGGTATACAATTAACATCTTAGTGCTGGTGGTAAGCGGGTTTGTTGTAGCAATACGGCTTTCCCGTGGACATCGCACACCCATACCGTTTGTGGGCGACGTCGTTGCGCATAGCGATGTGTCGTCTATCTTTCGGATTGGGATGATGAGTGTGTTTGGTAGTACTTTTAAGTGTAACAGGCATACTCAACTACATGTCTTAGTGCATTAGCGCTATGATACGTGGAGTTTTGTTCATTGGCGTCTTAGTAGCGTGCTACTATGATACGTTGGTGATATTTTTTATATAACAACAATACCAACTTTGTTACCAAAGTCGATAAGAGTCATGTGGGTGTGTTGTGAGGGGGTGCCACCCGTATGATAGTTGCTTTGATGCTTACTGCTACTTGCGGTATTGCGTCTTGTGATGGATCTGCGGGTTTGATGCGCCTGATTCGACGCTCTCTTGTGGTTCTGGTCGATGGAGGTATGCGGGTGGTGATGTCTGCTGGGATGTATGGGGGACCTTGGGATGGTGTAAGCCCGACGATAGTCGTAATGATGCTTGTTGCGTTCTGCAGCATTGCGTCTCTGCGATGGTTGTTTGGTGGGACGCTATTCTCAATGGCGCTCTCTGCGTCTTGGTTTGACTCACACCTAAGTAGCTTTGCCCAAGTCGGGTCCCTTCATTGCGGGGCTGCAGACTGTCTGCCCTCCACGATGTTTTATATAACAACTTTTTCTGTATAATATTATATCTCTGTAACTTTCCCACCTTTGAATGATTGAAGGCAACTTGTCGGTGGGTGAGACAAACATGATCGAAAATGCATTTACTCAACGTCAGTGACACAAACCCTTTCTGATGGCGAATTATTACTCTTATCTTATAACTGCCTTTTGGCTATATCTGCCGTTGTATTGGTTGGTGGAGCATATGTGTCGACCTCATGCGGGTGGTAGCTGGCGGGAGGATCTGAGGAGACTCTCAAGGCTGCGGCCGAAAGCCGCACAACGTGGGACCCCATTCCCTTGAGGTGAGCGGTAGACTCATGACACGCTCTGCGGCTAGTAGCCGTGCTGATCATGCAATTGGTGGTGATGCCATACACTTACATCACGTCTGCAGGAACGGCGGTCTGGCAGGTGGTGGCGCTCACGGAGGGTTTACGGCCAGTGTGCCTATTTGCCTAAACCGTGTGACGTACATTCACTGTGGCTGGATTCGTTCGTATTCTGTATGGCGTTTACACGCATTGACATGCGCGACTTCGGTCGATGTTTGTGCTTACGCACTAACAAGGGGCCAAGCCTCTTTTACTGGTTCGCCAGTTATTTTGCTGTGGACTACGGTCCAGTTCCCGAATTAGCATTCCCTTCGGGGGGAGTGCATCAAAATGGTTGGCACTCACCGTGCACGGCGTGTGTGGGGCCGTGTACCTCCCCTACATTTTTTTTAATAAATGTAGGAGAGCGAAGCCCTTGTATCGGGTATTTTTATTTAAATATATTGTGAGCCTTTTCCAAGCGGGAAGGGATAAATAATAATAAATTAATAATGTCAACCTGATACAAATGGAATAAAGACGTTTTACGTTCTTAACCTTTCTCGAGCCCTGTCTTCGCGAACGGGGTTCACTTAGCTTATAAGGCACTACCAACAGCATTCAATTGCTCTAGTGAATATTCATTCTTCCAAAGGACACCTAAAAGAACTAAGTTACTAAACAAACACAACGTAAATAAGGGTCCTAACTAAGACGATCACGCCAAAAATATTACAAGCGGCCTATTATTAAACCTTTAGAAAGATCATTTAGAAAGATCAAAACATATCTTTATTAATCCTGGTCACATATATATAATTTTTATCGAAAAGGGGTAAATAATTATATCTAATATAATTATTATTATGAGAGAGGGGGGGGGAGAGCGTTACAATATTAATGATATGTTGCAAACCCGTAGCATTCATTGCTATGCAGATGACAGCACTGGTGATGCTCTTTACACCGGCCGAGCCAATATTTCTCGGGAAAACGTCTCCGAGTGCCGGGACAAACTTGTGTCTGAAGTCGAGTCTTTGCTGAACAGAGTCTCGGATTGGGGGCGACTAAATCTAGTTCAGTTTAACCCCCAGAAGACACAAGTTTGCGCGTTAACCGCTAAAAAGAACCCCTTTGTCGTATCCCCTCAGTTTCAAGGCACTCCCCCTTGTTGCCTCAGCCAGTATCGGAATCCTCGACGTCGACATATCGAGTGACGTGCATTTTCGTGGTCACTTGGAAGGGAAGGTCAAATTGGCCTCTAAAAAGCTTGGCGTGCTCAGCAGAGCGGGACAGTATTTCATGCCGGCACACCGCCTGCAACTTTACAAGGCGCAGGTTCGGCCGCTCATGGAATACTGTTCCCATCTCTGGGCTGGGGCTCCCCAGTACCAGCTCCTTCCACTTGACCGCATCCAGCGCAGAGCGGCTCGAATCGTCGACGACCGAGTGCTTTCCGATCGGCTCGATTCACTGGCACTGCGAAGAGATGTTGCATCTCTTTGCGTATTTTATCGCATCTATCACGGGGAGTGCTCTGAGGAATTGTTCGGATTAATCCCAGCCGCCAAATTTCGTGAACGCACTACACGGCAAACGTCCCGATACCATCCACACCATCTGGATGCTTGGCGGTCCACAAATGTACGTTTCAAAAGGAGTTTTCTTCCGCGTACAACCTCTCTGTGGAATAATTTACCACCGGTGATTTTTCCGGACCGATACGACCTGGGGACCTTCAAGAAAAGAGCTTACTCCTTTCTAATGGGCCGGCAACGCACCTGCAATTCCCCTGGTGTTGCGGTTGATCATGGGCGGCGGTAGTCACTTAACATCAGGTGAGCCACATGCTCGTTTGCCCCCTCTTCTATAAAAAAAAAAGGTGTAATCGAAGTCTTAACATAAGTAAAAATAAGTAGGTAGTGTTTTTTTTGCCGTCAGTTAAAAACTTCAACTTAAGATCTCACATTCATGATCAGTTTTTGGATGTAGGTCAGTTTAACTGGCAGTACGCCCGAAATAATCCGTGGGTTGCCGTCAGTTAAAAATTTCAACTTAAGATGTGACTCACGTTCAGTTTTTGGATGTACGTCAGTTCAACTGATCATTTTAACTGACCGTGTGTGGCGACCATAATAGTTATAAGTTTTATTTATGTCTTTAGGTTCTTAGATTTTTAAATAATGCTAGGTTTTAAGTTTTTAAATGATGTTATTTACAAAATAAGATAATCTTAATAATATTAAGTGATTGTACTTTGATATGAAGTGATTGTAAATAAGTATAATAAGTGATTGTTTTGTCGTGGTGGACAGTACCGGACAGTAAAATAAAGGACATTTGGTCAATATATCCTTGGGGGGGGGGGGGTATGTGACTTGTTTCAATTAGTACGATTTTACTAGTGTAGATGGTGTTGGACGATATGTGGATTGCGATATAAAGCTTGTGAGCATCTCTCTTTTTTTAGATATACAGTCCAAATCCCCGTTCAGAGCGATATGAGCGGTTGCACCGTACATATATGTAATAGTATGGTTTTGACAAACGAGCACACAGTCCACCTGACAGTAAGTGGATGCTGTCGCCCATAGACATCTACATTTATCTTCGATTAAGAATAAAAATGCAGATGAGTTATCAATCCTGAGGACTACTATGTGGAATGCCTCGTTTCCAGTAAAAAGAGTCTGCGGTTCTTTACACTCACCATACAAAACAGCATCATTAGGCTGCTATTTAAAGCTGGTATTCTGTGAGAGTGTGGTCTTTCCCAGGTAAAGTCGACCTATTAGATCTAAAGTAATAATATACTTAAAATCGACAGCCGATGGGAAAGAAAGGCTCTCGAGTGACATCCTCGTACCGGTAGCGAAGTGTAAGGCGGCTCTGACCAAATGGAGTGGAACCTAGTAAGATACAGAAAATCTGTGGATGCAGGTGTCTCTGATCGTACTTTCTGGCGTTTCTTGGGGGAGGGCTATGTTGCCTATGTTCAACAGTGGACATGTGAAGGATTTTAATAATGAATGATGATAATAATGAAAAAATGATTAATAATGGGTCGTCGATTATCCGGCTAGACAGAGCAACGATCAGATAGAGCAACGATCAGCGTCAGGCGGCTGGCGGCAACTGGCTACAGGGAACCGGACTAAGCAGCGGGCTTTGGGAGAGCCCTGTGTCTGCAGTGGTGGACCGCTGGTCATCATAAACTGTTACCATTGTTTCATCACATCATCATCCGGTGATTTACTATTATTATTTATTTAGTTTTCTTCCTCGCACAACTTCCTTGTAAAATCGACTATTAACAGCGATTTTTCCGAACCGATACGACTTCTATTACGATTCTACTCTTTTGTAAAAGGCCGGCGACGCATCTGCAATTCCCCTGGTGGTGCAGTTATTGATGGGTGGCGGTAATTACATGCCATCAGGTGGTCGCATGTTCGCTTGCCTCTTCTTATATAAAAAAGCTTATATGCGTTGTGCTTGATATAGACCTTTTAATATTCCTGAGTTTTGAAGCACGAGTCCACCGCGTTGTTCCATGTTGACAGACTTCGCATGTACTTAAAATATTTTTTTTATTAATCAGACATGCAAGTTTCCTCACGATGCTTTTAGGAATTAGTAAAAGGTGTATTGACTTATTTATAGAAGAGTGGGCAAATGAGCATGCATTACCGCCGTCCATGAACACCTGCAACACCAGGGGAATTGCAAGTGCGTTGTCGACCTTTTAGAAAGGAGTAAGCTCTTTTCTTGAAGGTCCTTAAGTCGTATCGGTTCGGCAAAATAGGGTAAACGATTCCACAAAGAAGATACGCGAAGAAGAAAACTACTAATAAAATGCACAGTGCTGGACCCCCAAGCATCCAGATGGTGTGGATGGTATCGTGAGTTTCGTCGCGATGTGCGTCCGTGAATTTGCTTCAAGATAGGACAGCAATATCGACTTCCTATCGCCGCCAGAAGGCTGTTGGAGCTATCCTGGACACGGCGCGATGCGGAAGCAACGCGCATGATAGCTGAGAAACTGTCTATGCGAGCCTCAGCAAACATTGCCGACGCGCTGCAGTACTAAGGCAGCTCCGTCAGCATCCTGAAGCCGTTATTATATTGGACGCGCAGGGTTGTGATAGTCCTCCGTGTATACTCAACCCATATACTGCAGGTGTTAAAAGACTAACAATAGGCTTTGAAGAGAGTTTGTTTAACTTCTGTATTACACCCTGCAAATCTACGGGCGAGCATATTCAGTATCATAGCTAGAGTCCTGCGTTCCCTTGCTATGTCAGTATCACAAGACATATTTTCCCTAAAATTTGTCACTCCTTTCAGTGATATGCCTTTAATAGCGCTAGTGGGAAAATTATAGTTCTTATTTTTTATTTTAATAATTCGATCTCAACATTCTTAACATTGTACCGCAGGGCATGAGCCGCTGCGTACTTCTCACAGATATTGGTGTATGTTATCGGTGATCTCGAGGGTGAAAATTGGCAGCGTTCATTGAATGGTTAGAGGCACCCTGAAGCTAAACCTTAAATTGGAGAGGTTACGTCTAATGATGTCAACGTCCGTCCTTCTCGTGCTCCAATCCAAAACCTGAAAACTTTCAGCTCGAGTTACAAAACCGTTTTTGTGCCTAGAAGACTGCAATGCAGTTGACGATATGAATGATAAGCTCGTGAAAACTGTCCATGCGGTCTGAGCTAAGTTCTGCAAGACCCGTCACAGAAGAACATAAACAATCTCCGATCACATTCTTAATTAATGGATTTTAGACAGGCAACTGAACATACAGATCTCCAAATGCATGCGACGGAACTTACGCAACTTCAATACAGCTCGTAACGTAATGAAGGAGCGATCTAGATATAGGCACCAGGTAGATCCACCAACAGATCTAGGAACCAGGGCTCCAATCTTTGCCAGAGATCTGACAGACAGAAATAGCCAACTGTTGAAGCTGAAGATCGAGCGTGGCAGAATCGTTTCCGGGGCACCTAAGATTTTAAGTGAGATTGAGATATTCTAGTAGCTGTACACGTTACCGTTGGAGCCACACGTAAGTGAGAGTAACGATCCATGAGCAAGTTTTATCCGACACTATTCAGACGATATCCCAGACGCCAGTCTGAGCGAGATTAGAACGGCTCTCTAACACCTTAAATGTCATTTTAAGGCTCTAGGTGAGGATGGAATTAATAATAATAATAATAATAATAATAATAATTCTTTATTTAAATCACAAGGTATTTTAACATAAATAAGTGGCTAGAGCCTCCCTTTAAGCACAGAGCGCCTGTAGTAGGAGGCTCCGCTCTTCCACAACTTCACAAACAAAATCATTGAAATACTTTTAGACAACTAATATAAAAACGTGCATGCTTGTGTGGTGTGTGTGTGTGTGTGTGTGTGTGTGTGTGTGTGTGTGTGTGTGTGTGCGTGTGTGTGTGTGTGTGTGTGTGTGTATGTGTGTGCGTGCGTGAGTGCAAGCGTGCGTGCGTGTGTGTGTGCGTGCTGTACTTATTTGAGTATTCATATGAGCGACTTTTCAAGGAGAGACTCAATTTCCTCATAATCAAGTGGTTGTAGATACTTTTTTTACTGCATTTTTACATTCGTAATGGGTCATTGTGTAAATTCCTACATGTTTATTAATTTTGTTGTATAATTCTGCTGCGCGTTTACTATACTGAACTCTAGCAAAAAACGTGTGAGTATTGGGAACTTGTGCTACTAATTCTTTTCTCCTCTTTTGTAAAATATTTGGATTAAAAGATAGGGACTTATGTTTCTTTAATATTGTGTGCAGTACATAAATTTTTCGTACTGATAATAACTGTGTTTCATTGTAAAGACTTGTAGTAGGATATCTTCTGTTTTTAAAATACATATTTTAATTAAACCACGTTGCGCACGTTCCAAGTGGATAAATTTTGTTTTGCAAGCACCCCCCCCATATAGATATACAGTACCCCAAAACGGATTGTACCAAAGCTGTGTATATATCGTTTAATAATTTGTTTTGCATAAGTTCAGTGGACGCTTTTTTTGGCACCACATGTCGTAAGGTACGAAATATCCAATTTAATTTAGCAATTCTGTTAGATACATGTTCTATGTGAGAATACCATGACAATTTCTGGTCTATTATTACACCTAAATATTGTGTATATGTTACTTTATTTATAAATGGACAGTTATTATTAAAGGCGCAGTTATTTATGTTGTTACACGTATGAATCCTTATATTGAAATCTTCCAAGGGTTGCGTGCGTTTAGATATACTGAAACAGATATAATTAGTTTTTGCTGCATTAAGGGTCAGTAAATTCAAATTTAAGCATTTTGCCACCTGGGCCATCCCAAATTCTGCCCTTTCCTTAACTTCTTGCCACGATTTACCTTTAAAGACAACTGCTGTATCATCAGCATACGAAATTATTTGTGCGTTTTCTATTTTTAAGTTGCACAAATCGTTTATGTAAAGCAGAAACAAGAAAGGCCCCAATATACTGCCCTGTGGCACACCATATGATATAGTTGCGTCGTTACTAATAAACTGGTCAACTTTTTACACATTGATTTCTATTGGAGAGGTAGTCTCTAAAAAGTTTAAGGGCAGTACCTCTTACTCCGACTTTTTCCAGTTTATATAAGAGTAGGGGGACAGAAACCGTGTCAAACGCTTTCATGAGATCTAAGTACACAGTTAAGCATTTTTGACCTTTATCTAAGTCATCAACCACCAATGATGTCATACGAGCAACTGCATCCTCACTAGATTTGCCATGCCTAAAACCAAACTGATAAGGAGATAATATATTAAAAGAATTTAAATAATTAAGAAGTCGAATATTAATTAATTTTTCAAGTATTTTTGATATAGCTGGTAATATTGATATGGGCCTATAATTACTGATGTTGCCTCTGTCCCCTCCCTTAAATATTGGTACAATAGAAGATTTTTTTAGTTTCTCCGGGAAAACGCCTTTTTCAAAACATAGGTTAATTACAGCTGAGTTTCTGAACGCGGGTGGAAAACCGATACTTGAAGTCCTTTAGAAACTCTTTAATTCTGCGTAATGGTGGGACTACTTCGGAGGCGTGGTCTTGTTCTTCAAGAATGGCGACAATGCTCTCTTGAAAAACTACAGACCGATTTCCCTTCTGAGCCGCATCTACGTGTTGTTTTCGAGTCATTACGAATCGTCCCGCATGTAGACCCGACGACTTCCATTCTTTCGAACAAGCATGTTTCCGAAAAAGCTTTAGTACTATAGACCACGTACATACCCTTCGGCAATTTGAACAGAAGACCGAAGAGTACAAACTGCCACTTTACCTGGCGTACGTAGACTATGAAAAAGCCTTTGATTCCGTCGAAATTTGGGTCGTGCTACAGTGCCTTCAGCGGTACGGGTTGGAATATACCGACAATATTAAAGTGCTGAAGTGTTTGTACAGTAGGGCTACGATGGCTATCCGATTACAGTTTGACGGTGCCTCTAAATGCAACCTTACAAATAATTACAATTAATTAATCTTAAATAAAATATTATTCTACGGACAATCATAAAGGTATTTCAATCCGCACATCCGTAAACCGTTGCTCACGGATCTCTAAATTGAAAGTACTCGTTAGGATTCAGAGATGCGCACCGAACGGCCCGAACGGGCCTTTCTTAATCATTTCTTGAAGTTCGCAACGCGCGTGACCCTAAACGGACGACCGTTAAAACTGATTACCTATCTTCAAAAATTTTAATTATTCAAAGTGCAATTGATCCCGCTGGTGAGTTCTTATTTATTTTAACAATAGCGAATATTGTAACTGTTCTGCTTAATTTCTATATCTTCTGCTGGGGCTGCTTAGTGCTTAGGAATTTTCAACATCTTAGAAGGCGTGCTGTACTCGACTAGAGCGCATGTAGTGCTATTGGTAGTCTCCCTAATGCTGGCTTCCGTCTGGGATTCCAGGATCCATCTGCCACTTAAGGCTTACTTGCTGCTGTGCCATGAGCTAACGGACAGTTGGCCTACTATCCTGCCAACGGCCATCATCACCGTCGGACCTGTGTATCATCGGCCTCTTCCGCTAGGAAGGCATTCAAGTATTATGTAACGATATTTGAGGGCAGGGGGTCTCGTAAAACGATACGATGCGTTACAGGGACGGGAGGGGGCTTTCGTACAACGTGTTAGGAAACATTGTTTTATTTATTGAAATAAAAAAAAAACTAGGGAATAAAAATCTCCAGAGTTGGCAACTCATTTCGCTTATGATTTACGGGGAACTCCTCAACTATATTGTACGTCATTTTTATTTTGTTCGCCCATGTTAGCAACGCTTTACGTTAATTTTTGCTGGGAATCCCTCCGCTGTATTGTACGTCATTTTTATTTTTTTTTTCGTTGTCAGTATTCGTAAGTTTTTACACAGAAACACATTGCCGTAGTCAGTGTTGTTAAAGTGAGTCCATACTGTAATGTCCTCAAAAGAGCGAGATTTGCATCATCGCTGTTCTTGGCCTATAAAGGCTCTCATGCTGACTTGCAAGCGCAACTGTGCCAAATATGCCAACGAAATATTTGGAAAATGGCTAAGGAAACTTTGTGGAACATTTTTTATAGGATAGGGTGACAAACGAGCAAGCAGTCCACCTGATGGTAAGTCGTTGCTGTGGCCCATAGACGACATGTCTATCCTCATCTACACTCGATTACGAATCAAAATGCAGATGCGTTGTCACCCGTGAGGACTAAGGTGAAATGCCTCGTTTCCAATAAAAAGAGTCTCCGTTTCTCTACACTCACCATACGAAACACAGCAGTATTAAGCTACTATTTTACGCTGGTATTCGGTATACTGTATGTTGATACAATGGTGACGGTATGCTGATACAATGGTGACGGAAGTGGTAATTAAATTGTCCGCTTTTGTTGCTGAACATAAAAATTCCTTTCTCTCATATTGACTAATATAAAGGAAAACAATAAATATAAATTGAACAAATACGAAGAAGAAATTTTGGATACGATACGGAATTTGTATGATGACTGCGAAGATTAATGTTTTTATGTTATGTTTAATCATACGTGTTAATTAAATAGAAATGTACACGGCAATTTTGTAGCTTTTATTCCGAAACACGGCAATCCAGATCCCAAAACACGGCAACTTAAAATTTCGAACTGCCAAGGCATATCATCTCTAACAGTGGTAGAGCCACGCGGCAGCCTTTGCTGTTGCACGGCCGGCTCAAACCGGGGTGGTACCACGATCTTACAGAAGACCAGCGTGGCTTTGCTTCTGCGTTTCGTCTTGTGAATGCCGGCGGCCGGAGGCACGATCCCCCCCCCCCTCCCTATCAACATGGTAGCGGAATTAAATGCAAGACTACCCCAGGAGGGTACCAGCACCCCTGGAGAATCCCTCGCTGAACATCTACGTCCAAGCTACTCTACTCCTGAGCGTGGGTGCTCAGCCTGCCCCGCGTATTCTGGGGTGATGGTGGGGGGCGAATAGATTCTGCTCGGGACTAAACCTGCACGGGGCAAACGGAGCAATAAGTTAAAGGTGCCTACCACGCTATCCGTTAATTTCTGCAACATCAAGGGACTTCATTCAAACCTTAATGCCGTCCACTACCATCTGGAAACGCTGAAGCCGACCTTGCTCTTTCTAACCGAGACACAGGTGTCCTCTCCGGCGGATACTTAGATTCTCCTACCCGGGGTATAAATTAGAACACTCCTTTGTGCCCTGCCCTTAGAGAGCATATTGTTTTCGACGCCTCGGCAGCCTTCAAGGTACCTGTCCATTTTATAGCTGCGCGTAGACAGCGACGACCAATCCCCACGTCTACGAGTGTCTGTATAGGTCCTATAGCGGTAATGCCGACACAGACCGACCCATCGACCACGTTCAGATTGCTGCAGACTACGTGCACACGCACATACACGCACTCGCATACACACACGCACACACACACACACACACACACACACACACACACACACACACACACACACATTTTTAATAAAATTTTCATAATGTCGTGTTTTTTATCTTATTTTATATACTCCGTCTTCTTGCGCGAGCAGAGGGCCTCGCAAAATGTATCTTGCCTACATAAAATTTAGGTCTTGCGCTGCCACTGACTCGACTCTTGCTGACGGGGAGAACACACCGCCGACCATCACGCGGTGTAAGCTCTCCGTGCAGGATGTGCAGTTTACCCAACGCTCGGTGCGCAGAGCACTCCTCTCCCTGGACGTCAACAAGTCGAGTGGGCCTGATGGCATCCCTCATATTGTGCTGAAGACGTTTGCCCTGGAGTTGGCGCCGGTTTTAACGCGTCTTTTCCGGTACTCCTACTCCCTTGGCGTAGTCCCGAAATCACAGAAGACAGCCTTCGTGCACCCGATCCCTAAAAAAAGGTAATTGCTCTGATCCGTCCAACTACAGGCCTATCGCCATCACGTCCTTGTTCTCTAAAATAATAGAATCCATTATAGACAACCAGCTCATGCGGTACCTTGAGAAGTACCAGCTGATTAGTGGTCGCCAGTACGGTTTCCGTCGCGGTCGCTCGACTGGTAACCTTCTGGGTTACCAACTCATAAATGAGCGGAGGCAGTAGAGTCCAAGGGGAAGGCGTTGGCCGTTAGTTTGGACATAGCGAAGGCCTTCGATCGGGTTTGGTATAAAGCGCTTCTTAAGAAGCTTCCTTCCTATGGGCTTCCCGAGAAATTGTGCAATTGGCTCACCAGCTTTCTTGCAGATCGGAGCATCAAGGTCGTTTTAGATGGTACATGCCCGGATTACAAGCCCATTAACGCTGGTGTTTCACAAGTCTGCATGTTATCACCAACGCTGTTTCTTCTACATATTGTAACGCTCCCCCTTATTTATTTATATTATTATATTTATTTCCCCTTTATTTAAAATATATCTATATTTGTGACCAGGATTAATACATAATATGTATTGATCTTTCTAAACGTTTAGTAATAGACCGTTTGTAATATTTATGGCGTGATCGTCTTAGCTAGGACCCTTATTATCGTTGTGTTTATTTAGTAACTTGGGTTTTTTTTAGGTGTCTTTTGGAAGAATGAATATTCACTAGAGCAATTGACAGCTGTTGGTAGTGCCTTATAAGCTAAGTGAACCCCGTTCAAGAAGACAAGGCTCAAGAAAGGCTGCGTGTGAGCGGTAGACTCATGACACGCTCTGCGGCTAGTAACCGTGCTGATCAAGCAATTGGTGGTGATACCTTACACTTACATCACGTCTGCAGGAGCGGCGGTCTGGAAGGAGTGACGCTCACGGAGGACTTTATATGGCCAGTTTGCCTATTACTTAACGGTTGCTTAAACCGTGTGACGTAAATTCATTGTGGCTGAATTGTATTCTGTATGGCGTTTACACGCATTAAAATGCGCGACTTCGGTCGATGTTTCTGCTTACGTACTACCAAGGGGTCAAGTCCTCTTTTACTGATTCGCCAGTTATTTTGGTTTGGACTACGGCCCAAATTAACGTCCCTCTCCGAGGGAAGGTCGTTGATTGGTGGATGCTCACCGCACACGGCGTATTTTTAAATTTGGGAGATTGAAGTCCTTGTATCGGGTGTTGTAATAAAAATATTGTGAGCCTTTTCCAAGCGGGAAGGGACTAATTATAAGGAATTGATTGATGTAAAAACCTGATACAAGTGGAATAGGGACGTTTTCATGTTCTTAACCTTTTGACCCCATTCTTCGTGAAGGGGGTTCTTTAGCCTAAAATAATGTTGCGCGCCTAAGTTGACGTCATGTACCCGGCACTAGCGCCATCTAGTGCCACGGACGAGAGCGAGGGGAGCTTTCCAGAAAATGACATCACTAATCTTTCAACCGACAGCGCCATCTAGTATCGAAACGAAGAACTAAGCTTCTAGAAGCCGACACTCGAACTTTCGGCGCCTTTTCGATTGGTGCGCGTATTTACTTGAATGTTCTGGATGTTTCGGTGCTAATGTGTTTTTATAGGCGCTGCAAGATGCGATCGGGGAAGTATTGAATTTGGCGAGACAAGCGAAGCTTCGGAGTGGAATAAAGTGAATCAGTGTGATTAATTATTTTATTTTATATTAAGTGTTTTAAGTTTAATTAGTATAAAGTGAATTAAAGAGTTAATTTTGGTAATTCTATCGGCAATTTAAAAAAAAACCCTAAAAATGTGTAGGCTTATTGAAACCATAACAAAAAATAAATAAGATAATATTCCCTAAAAACTTGTTTAGGAGAAATAATAGATGGAAATCGTATTTGTGAAGAATTTAATTTATTTTTCGCAAATATCGGATCGGTCTTAGCTAAAGAGATAACACAGACTTTTTCGGAGGTAAATAATTCATACATTTTTAGTAACAAACATAAAAATGCAATTAATGGACTACCAAATTTTCAAAAATGTGACGAATATGAAGTGGCTAAAATAATTGACCAACTAGACCCTAATACGAGCTCGGGAATAGATGGCATTACAACAAAGGTAGTCAAGTGTATTAAGGACTTAATTCTAACAAGGCTTACTTATTGTATAAATGATTGTCTTGAAAGCGGAATATTTCCAGATGAACTTAAAACAGCTAAAGTCACACCTATATACAAATCAGGTACAAAAAGTGACCCCAGTAACTACCGTCCTATCTCTGTCTTACCAGCAGTTTCCAAAATTTTTGAAAAAGTAATATATAACCGCTTAAATAAATACCTAACATCAATTACGGCCAAGGTCAAATACCTTAGCCACAACGGTAGATTTAATTACCAAAATAAAAAAAAACATTGATGCAAAAAACTTAGGGCTTGGAATTTTTATTGACCTAAAAAAGGCGTTTGATTCAATAAGTCACTCACTACTATTAAAGAAACTTTCTCATATAGGTATTAACGGCCATGCCTTAAAAAATTTTGATAGTTATCTAAATAAAAGATATCAAATTGTAAAGATTGGTCACTATCAAAGTTCCCCACAACCCATTACGTACATTACGTATTCTCCAAGGCTCTATATTGGGCCCACTTCTTTTCCTGATTTATATAAATAACTGATCTTAAATTAAATGGCGAAATTTCTTTATATGCAGATGATACCTGTATTTTCTACTTTGGACGTTCCATAGAAGAAGTTATCGCACGAGCCCAAGTAGATCTAATATAGTACATAAATGGTTCCAATCCAATTTGCTTACAATAAATACATCATAAACCTCGTACATGATATTTAAACCCAAAAACAAAAACATTTGCAGTTATTCCCCACTCACCATTGACAACTCTACAATACACGAGTCAGCCGAAGAGTAATATTTGGGCTTAGTACTAGATAAAACCTTGTCATGGAAGGGTCATATAGGCAAAATAAGATGGAAACTATCTTCTCTACTGGGTTCACTTTATGGTTGTATTCGATGCCTTCCTTACCGTGTTCGCCGAACAATTTATAATGCTTTAGTCAAACCACATCTGGATTATCTAGTTGAAATTTGGGGGTGCACCTACAGAACAACATTAACGGATCTACAAATAAACAAAAATAAAATATTAAAACTATTATTTAATTATAACTTCTTTACACCTACAGACAAACTGTACAGTGAAACCAAAATTATGAATATTTATCAAACATATTGCTATAATACTTGTATTCTAATAAAGAAAATTTTAGATAATAAAATACACACACAATTAAAATAAAGGAAAGGAAAGAAAGTACTTCGCAACACTAATAATATGTACATACCTATGGTACCAACAAACTATGGTAAGCAGAACATACTTTTTGATGGAGTTAAAATATATAATTAACTACCACAAGAAATAAAAACATTAAATAGTTTTAACATCTTTAAAAGCAAACTAAAACAACATATAATGAGCTCCTACGCGGGCCCCGTCTTTGCCCACGCAAACCCTAATATTTTAAATGAACTCCAAATAGTTCAGAACCTCTTCTGTCGTCGAGCTGCGAACGCACCTTGGTACGTCCGTAATGCCGACCTTCATCGGGACTTAGAGCTCCCAACAATTCAACAATTTTTTAAAAAACTCTCTGAGAACTTCTTCAAAGCCTCAGAGTCGCACCCAAACCATTTAATTCGTGAGGCAGCTTCTTATGCAGCCCCACCCCCCCTCTCGCTATCGTGTCCGCAGGCCGAGAAACTCTCTCTCGGACCCGCCTAATAAACTTTCAAACGACCTGAACTGTCTCCTGGCGGCTCAGGCCAACTCTAATTAAATAAAATTATTGTAATAACTAACATTAATTTGCCTTCGTAGGCACTCCCTCAGCGGCACTTAGCCGCCTGCGCCCTCTTTTCCCAAAAGAGGGTCGCTCATGATAAGGCACAATAGAGCTTAATCAGCCGGTTGCCTGTCCCCAAAGGCGGTTTTTAGAGGGTATCACTTAGGGTCCCCGGTAGGACAGTGAGCCCCTCATAACCACGATAGACCGGCTATCGTGGTATGCGTAATGCATTTTCCGTCTCCCTACGTATAGGGTAGCCCTTTAATTGCTTCGGGCGCAAAAAAAAAAAACATATAATGAATAAATTCTAAATCCGACCCTGTCCATATGTCGACCGCTAATCAGCGTTATCGGTAACGATAAGAAATACCTTACTTAGTACCCACTTTATTTATTACTATCTATTAAAATATAGCTAACTTGTACATCAATACACAAAAAGATAATATTGGAAGTATTAAGTTGTATGCCTTATCTAGTAAGAAGTTGTATGTCACGAAACTCTTTCCTCCCTTTTTAATGTTAATATATATATATATATATATATATATATATATATATATATATATATATATATATTTGCTATCTGTATGCTCATAACCTATTTATAACTTGAATATTGTAACTTCTCATTAAGTGAAATGTATATTTCTTTTGAGAATAAAATATCTTTAACCATAATTTTTATTGTCACGAACCTCAAGCTTGTAACAATAATTACAGCAAACACAACGTAAATAACGGTCCTTACTAGCTATATTACTGTATAGTTGTAGCACGAATGGGCTGGCTCGAGCGGGAAAGGACCACGCTCTCACAGATACCAGCGTCAAATAGCTGCTGTTTCGTTTGGTGAGTGTAGAGAACTGGATTCTTTTAATAGTATAAGGGTGACAAACGAGCACACACCACCTGATGTTAAGAGGATACTTTGGCCCATAGTCATCTACATTTTTTACATCGCTTAAGAATCAAAATGCGGATGCGTTGTCACCCCTGAGGACTAAGATGCACCTACCTCGATTCCAGTAAAAAGGGTCTCCGGTTCTCTACAGTCACCATACGAAATACAGCAGCTTTAAGCTGCTATTTCACGCTGGTAATCTGTGAGAGCGTGGTCCTTCCCCGATCGAGCCGACCCATTCATGGTACAACCATGATAGCTGCATTGTGGCTCTATCAGGTTGTGTACACCCTTCTTACTTGTAACGAGGCATTCCATGTCAGTCCTCACGGATGAAAACGTATCTGCATTTTGATTCGTTATCGACGGTAGATGTACATGTCTATGGGCCACAGCAACCACTTACCATCAGGTGGACTGAGTGCTCGTTTGCCACCCTTATACTATAATAAAGACGATCATGTCATAAATTTATGCGATCTATAACTAAACCTTTGGAAACATCAATATTTATTTGTCTTTTCACGTAAATTTTAAAGTTTAATAATTTACAAATTTGGTAAACGATCATTTTATATCAGAAAAACGCGGGGAGCGTTATAATATGCAGGAGGAACAGCTTAAGTGCTATCACACAGCCTTGAGGAACACCAGCATTAGATAGGTTTTTAGTCGAAGCGTTCACTGTCTACTACGACCTTGATGCTCCAATCACCAAGGAAACTGGTGACCCAATTGCACAATTTCTCGGGAAGCCAATAAGCAGGAAGCTTCGAAGGAAGTGCTTAGCACCAAACCGATCGAAGGTCAACGCTATATCCAAACGAAAGGCTAATGCCTCCCTTGGACTTTACTGCCTCCGCCGATTTGAGTCAGGTAGACCAAAAGATTACCAGATGATTGACCATGCCGAAAAACGTATTGATGGTCACTAATCAGCTTATAATCCTCAAGGTACGTCATGAGCTGGCAGTTTATAATGGATTTCATTGTTTTGAAGAAAAAAAGAGGTGATGGCGATAAGCTTGTAGTTGGACGGGTCTGAGCGGTCTCTTCTTTGGGGATCAGGTGGAGCCAAGCAGTCTTCCACGAATTCGGGAAGTAGGAGTACTGAAATAACAGCGTTCATTCAATAAGTTAAAATAAAACTAGTTGAAATTGTTAGTTATTTATAATATTTGCTGCCATCCATACAAAAAATAATGATATAACAATATTTTACCTCTTAAGAGTCGATAACACTAATTTACCTACAATATAAATATCTAATGACTTCTGTTTGTATAAGCGCTGTCCAAAAAGTTCCTTGGATGTTAAGTGCTGGCCCCGTAGGCGATTTTAACTATTTACAAGATTGTTAAAGTGCTTAACCACGTGTGCAATCTGTTTCCTGACATTTTTTGAATTGTTATAGCTGAGCTTGGCAACTTCTTTGAACCTTGATAAATAAGAATGAGATTAGTGAGGTAATTTATTATATCAGATGAGTTCTGATGGCTCAATGCGCATTCAGAGACTATTGTAGTATGGTACACAACAAACACAAGGAACTTAATATATTATAGTCACAAAGACGGTCGCGGTATTCCCGCCTATTCGCATGAACATGACTGTAAGCGCAGCTGGTCTCTACTGATTACCAGCGCCGGTATACAAAATGATTACGTATTTTTTAAATAACTGAAGTGAAGTGTGTAAATAGTGTATAAATAGCGAAGTATAGGACTGTTAAATTTTGTAATGGTAAATCTTTGGAGTATTTTTAATACATAAACGTTTTTTGCTTACAACCCTATGTACTATTCCTTAATAAATGAGCAGTAAGGTATGATAAGAGCAGCAATGTATACTCAAACGTAACACTACGGCGGTGGCGGATTACATGGGCGCTATATCAAGAGGCTGGTTGTTAAATTAATTAAAACAACTGATGTACAGATCGCGTTGTAAAAGTAGTATGTTTACAAGAAAAATATAAAGATTAAATCATTAAAGAAAAAATGTGCTTAAAAACCTGGAAAAACTTGCTAAAGTATTTGTGTTTTATACTTAGAAGTAAAAATCAAAAACAGGGACTTAATAATCTGCGAATGATTGCTGCATCTGCATCTGTCATAATGTTCATAAATACTGAAGTTGTTAACTTTTTCAGTTTTGTTATCGTTAGTAAAATAGGTAAATAAATCATGAATATATTATTTATAATTTTATTTAATCGAAACTAATAACTGTTAATAAGTTCAGGTATGATACTTCAGTAAAGTATGACTAGCACATAATTGTTCCCGCAGTGGACGCGGGAGTTTTTTTTTTACTAATAGTTAGTTGCCCGGATAGATTATTTAGTTAATATAACTGTCTTAAAGGGCATTTTTTGTAAACAAATCATGAGTTCTGGGTGACAAGGGATCAGAGAGCAAAAAACACTATGCTTTTACTGTTCGTGAATTTATTTGTACATAGAGCACTCGCGCTGTAACTTATGTTATATCATAATATACAATTTTGTCTTGTTTTATAAATATAAAATTGTGAATATCAGATAAAACAAACAACCGAGCTGTGTACAGAAAACAACAGAGTTAGTCTTCACAATCAAACTTAGTTTATCGTTGTGTAGTGTGGGCAAAGTCTACACATGGAGACATGCGATCGCAATCTTCGACCCAATACCCGGAGTTAATTACACACACGCCACTGTTGAAAAATATGTTCGAATATAGTTTTATACAGGTCACAGATTAACACATAGGGCGTGGCACGTTGCACGCAATGTCCGACCGAAGCTCGATTTGTGGACCAAGCCGAAACCGATTAATCGGCTGAAGCCGAAGGCAAATCTATAACATATTCTAGTTTTTTATAGGAGGGGGCAAACGAGCATACGGGTCAGCTGATGGTAAGTGATTCCCGCCGTTCATGAACTACCACAACACCAGGGGAATTGCACATGCGTTGCCGGCCTTTTAGAAAGGAGTAAGCTCTTTTCTTGAAGGTCCCCAGGTCGTATCGGTCCGGAAAAACCGCCGGTGGTAAACTATTCCACAGAGAAGTCGTACGCGGAAGAAAATTCCTTGTGAAACGTACAGTGGTGGACCGCCAAGCATCCAGATGGTGTGGATGGTATCGTGAGTTTCGCCGCCATGTGCGTTCATGACATTTGGTGGCTGGGATTAATCCGAACAATTCCTCGGAGCACTCCCCGTAGTAAATGGGAAAGAAAATGCAAAGAGATGCAACATCTCTTCGCAGCGCCAGTGAATCGAGCCGATCGGAAAGCACTCGGTCGTCGACGATTCGAGCCGCGCTGCGCTGGATGCGGTCAAGTGGAAGGAGCTGGTACTGGGGAGCCCCAGCCCAGAGATGGGAACAGTATTCCATGTGCGGCCGAACCTGCGCCTTGTGAAGTTGCAGGCGGTGTGCCGGCATGAAATACTGTCCCACTATGTTCAAGAGTGGCTAATATTAATAATATAAATTATTTTAAAGCTCTAAACAGTTCGTTTAATTTCGGCGTTTGCTACTGAAACCTTCAGCTTCGGATAAAACTTCGTTCCATTTTGGCCGAAGCAGAAGGTTCTCCGAGTGTTTTTTTGGCAGAAGGTGGCCGAAGCCGAAGCTTCGGTCGGACACTACGGGTACGTCACGTACAACAAGCTAGTCTGTTCGCTCGCGGTCAGCCGGAAGCAATACACAATGTACAAGATATGTATAACAACACTCGCACTCCCGCAAAGTTTGTAACAATAGCGCAGCTCTCACTGCAAACTCCTTAAGTATTTCGCTTTGGCTTCTAGCGTGTCTTTGCTGTAGCGTATGGTCTCCTGGTAGCCCTTCTTCAGTCTGGACGTGACAGGGCACTGGTAGTTCTCGCTAATGTTCAGTTTCGACAGCTGCTCCTCAATATTCGTTTCGTATTCGAATTTGGGCCACGAGTCCAAGTGCTCCGACATGAAGACTAGAAGGTCAATAATTTCTTGGTTCAATTGGTTGAGTAGGTGGGAAGTTTCGAGTTCATCCTGTGATTGGTTGGGTTTTTTTTTAGACTTCTTGGAGATGGCGGGCGTGACCAGCTCGTGGCACACGCCCATCATGTACGTCACCACACCCACGAACTGAAACAAAACATAACATTTAATTAGCTCAGTGATTATCTGTACCCATTGTCGCGTCGAACTCCATTCACATTCATTTATTTAATTAATTAATTTTAAAGTGAAAAAGGAGTAACAAGCGGTGCATGACTTTGTTCGCACACAGCGGATAGTTATTGGGTTTTGTCCATTTCTTAGAAGCAGGGAAACAATTTCACAGCCATACGTTCACGTAAATAGTTTTTTTAAATCGCACTGTTTAAAAAACAGCAACTTATTCTATTGTTGCACGCCATGATTAATGGCTGTTGTTGTGTTGTGTTGTGATCGAACATCGCAGCTGGAACGCACATGGCATAGCGGATGCATTGTCAACAAGACCTTGTCCTGAAGATTGCAAGCATTTTAATAAGCAAAAGAGTAAGGACTGCCGACGCACAGCAGGTAGATTCGGACATCAAGCCAATTCTGGAATGGATAAAGGCCAGTACTCCCAAGCCCAAATGGAGCGATGTCTTAACACGGAAAGCTATTGAGCCCAATGGGACAGCTTGCTGATTCAGGATGAAGTTCTGTGCCGTAAAAGGGAAAATGATCGGGGAGACAGGTATCATTTGCAAATGGTTATCCCTAAATCTAAAGAACCGGATGTTCTACGGCTGTACCATAATATTTATTTAGGAGGCCATCTGGGAGTTAAACGAACTCTACTGAAGATCCAAGAGCGGTTTTACTGGGTCCACTGTCGTGGCGATGTAAAGGATTAGTGTCGCAAATGTACAAGTTGTGCGGCTGTAAAGGGA
This sequence comes from Parnassius apollo, assembly GCA_907164705.1. Taxonomy (NCBI): domain Eukaryota; kingdom Metazoa; phylum Arthropoda; class Insecta; order Lepidoptera; family Papilionidae; genus Parnassius; species Parnassius apollo. The sequence goes on along the minus strand of CAJQZP010001449.1, from coordinate 288,940 downwards.
CTTCAGACTCGTAGTAGAGGTGCATTGAAATTGTACAATGTAAAATGGTACCCACTGACGATACGTCCATTAATCCAAATGGAGTGGTAATCGTCCAAAATCGTTCCGTGAATGGTAAAAACATATTCCATTCGGATGGAATTCATCCAGCTCTGCATTTCCAAATGGATTGAAATCCATGCGTCCACTCCAAATGGACGTCGCGTAGTCCGCGGCCGTCCGTCGATGTCGAAAACATGCGCCACGCCAAATGGAAGCAGTCCGAATCGTCAGTGAATAGGCGAACCGGCGTCCATTTTTTGGACGTTATTGCGTCAGTTAATGTTTTGGTGTTGATGGTAGTACATGTGCTCTGTTTATCAAGCATAAACTGTGTATTGGATTAAATATGTTTTATTATGTAAACTATAAACTGTGTACTTGTTTGTCACCCAACAAACTAGTACACAGTCCACATGATGTTAAGTTGACACTGTAGCCCATAGACTGAATCTGTCATCGAATGAGAACCAAAATGTAAACGCATTGTCACCCTGTAGAACTATGTGGAGTGCTTCGTTTCCAGTAAAAACCGGATAATAGGTTCTTTACACTCAGCATACGAAATGCAGCAGATTTAAGCTGCTACTTTATGCTAATTTGTGAGATCGTGGTCCTTTCGAGTCAACCCATTTGTGCTACATCCATAGTATAGATGCAACGTTGCTCTACCACGTAGTTATAATGAAAAATATCCTCTATATGTTTTTTTTAATTCTTTTTTTTTAATTTAGGAACTTTTTAGGTTATTTTTAACATGTCAGTCCCATTGTACCTTATAACTAAATAACACACTACAATTTCTTAAATTATTTACACAAAATTAACTAAGTTATATACCATTTGAGCAGCATTAGACAATGGTTCAGACAGAATGCTTTGATATTCCACTAGGTTACAAATTTTAATATCAGTTTTGGCAACTAATAGTTTCCTTTCATGATGATTTTTGGAACATTCCGCGAGCAAGTGTTGTACATCTTCTATTGTTTTGCATGTATCGCAATTTGGAGATTGTTTCTTTTTCATCATGAAAGCAAACTTGTTACACAGAATGTGTCCGGAACGAAGTCGCATTACATGTTGATTTCTTTAATTTCAACCTCAGTCAATGATATTGCTCCGCCACAATATATACCATATCTAGAACTGGAGTGACAAACTAACACACAGTCCACCTGGTGGTGGGTGCTGTGGCCCATAGACATTTACATGTATCCTCAATTGAAAATGAAAATATAGATGCATTGTCATCTTTGAAGACTACGATGTATTGTCCCGTTTAGGTTTTTTATCTTTTTAATGAAATACACGCTACTGCTGCCGCCGGTAAAGTATTATTATCCATAGTATTATTTATTTCCATTCCGTACGACTGCCAAGTTCGAAGTGACGCTATGCGTCCAAATGGAAGTATCGTCAATGGTACCGTATCTGGATACATTTTTATTTGGAGTGCATCCATTTGGAAGTATGCTAAATGGACGTATCGTCAGTGGGTATCTTTACAGCACCATGGGAGAGGATAACCCTTGACGTTGCGGGCCCGTTTTAGAAAGGTGGAAGAGACGCGTAATTATGGGGCCGATAATGCTCGCGACGAGCATGATAATTAATACCTGGTACATGGCGGATTATCATTAGTACCATCTAGTATCGAGTAGCAGAACTCGGAGAGCTTTCTAGAAATTCCATACTAGAAATTTCTACATCTAGTCAGTTGTGACCAGTATGTAAAGCCCGCGACCGAGTCAGTAGTGAATTGGCAATGCAAGCGAATACTTCGAAGCGATATAACTGCTAATTGTTTTTTATTATTTCTTTGTTTTAGTTGCAATTGGTGTTCAGTAATTAAAGTGTTAATTTTGGTAATTCAATGAGCAGTTTTTATTGTCACGAACCCCAAACTCAGAAACAGAAACTTTTTTATTCAATGTAGATTATAAACAATACCTATTGAAAGTCACTTTTTCATTTACCACTGGTTCGCAAAAAAACCTCTGTCCTGGGAAGAACCAGCAAGAAACCCAGCGGGACTATTAAAAAAAATAATAGCTTACAATCATGTTTACAATTAACAACACAAGACAAAATAGAAATAGCTTGGTAGCGATCACCCTCGCTCGTAACACTATTAATGGGGAAGGTGATTATTTGTCCCAAAGAAAGGTCGGTTTTTTCGACCACTATTGTCATCAACAACGTTATACAGATTTATCAACATTTACGTAGCTCGTTGATGAGATGTAGGCGGTGTACGAGGATATTTCTAGCCGGTACAGTAAGATGGCCGGACTTCTTTTGTGCCTAGGAGCACGTCTGGGTCTGGGGGCAACCTCACCTACTCTTGGTAGCAAATAGCAGTGCTTGTACTGGTCTATTCTCCGGTTGCAAGTGCCACTGTAAGTGTTACAGACTGTGAGGAATGCTATCTAAGTCCTCGGAAATGACCACACATCTGGACTGTTCCTTGTTTAAAGGTGGCCACAGGTGTATATGGGCTATCCATCATGTGTGCTGTAAGTTGGTTTGTTACTGTTGCTACAGCTAGTTGCGTATTGCAATGGGTTGAACGTATTACAATACGCACCTAGCTGTAGAACAGTATAAAACCGTATAAAACGTATAAAATCTAAAAAGTAAATATAAGAAATCATAATTCATAATTCTATTTAAAAATTCACCAAACAAAATGTTACTTTCTCTTTTGACGGGAGAAGACTGCACGCGAGTATTGCCGAGAAAAGTACAACGAACATTTACTTACTAAGCACATACGGCTCACAAGCTAGCATGTTTGCTATTATATGGACATAATGGAGGAGGGGGTGCTAAAAATCTCCGGTGGAGGTTCGGTTGCCACCTACGATGACTCGACCTGGCAACATTTAACGCACGCACCCTGAGGACTGACGAGAAGATACTGGAGCTGGAAGGAGAAGTAGACAAGTTGCGCTGGCATATTATTGGATTATCCGAGGTCCGAAGAGAGGGGGAGGACACGGTAATCCTCGAGTTCGGCAACTTGTTCTATCACCGGGAGGGCGACCATCTGTCCCAAGGAGGTGTCGGATTTATCGTCCACAAGTCTCCCGTCAACAACGTTGTAAAGATTGGGAGTGTGTTGACGAGGGTCGTAAACCTGATACTCAGAATCACCAAACGGTATTCGCCGAAGGTCATACAGGTTTACGCACCAACCTCGGCACATCCCGATGAGGAAGTGAAGGAAATGTATGAGGATATTTCCAGAGCCATGCATTCCTCCAAAACGCACTACACTGTGTTGATGAGAGACTTCAACGCAAAACTAGGCACAAGAGAAAGTGGTGAGCTGAAGTTAGGGAAATTTGGAGTAGGGCTACGGAACCGAAAGGGCCAGCAGCTGGCCGACTTTATGGAGAAAGAGGGACTCTTTATGATGAACTCTTTCTTCCAGAAGCGGCCCCACAGGAAGTGGACTTGGTCGAGCCCCGACGGTTCGACAAAAAATGAGATTGACTTCATTATGACGACCAGACTCCAACTGTTCAGTGATGTCCCAGTGATCACAAGGGTGAAAACTGGTAGCGATCACCGAATGGTTAGAGGCACACTGAACCTAAACGTTAAGTTGGAGAGGTCTCGTCTAATGAAGTCAACGCTCCGTCCCCCACGTGCTCTAATCCAGAATCCCGAAACCTTTCAGCTCGAGTTACGTAACCGCTTTCAGTGCCTAGAAGATTGAAATGCAGTGGACGATATGAATGACAAGCTCGTGAAAACTGTCCATGCTGTCGGAGCTAAGTTCTGCAAGACCCGCCGCAGAAGAACACAAAAACTCTCCGATCACACTCTTAATCTCATGGCTGTTAGACGGGAGATGAGGCTGCAATCGTCAACAGATTTGACAGCATACAGGCAACTGAACAGACAGATCTCCAAATGCATGCGGCGAAACTTACGCAACTTTAATACTGCTCGTATTAAAGAAGCGATTGAGCGGAACCAGGGCTCCAAAGTCTTTGCCAGAGATCTGTCTGCCAGAAAGAGCCAACTGTCAAAGCTGAAGACTGAGTGTGGCAGCATCGTTTCCGGGACACCTGAGATTTTGAGTGAGGTTGAGAGGTTCTATGGGCAGCTGTACACATCATCGTTGGAGCCACACGCAAGTGTGAGTAACGATCCAAGAGTAAGTCTTATCCGACACTATTCCGATGATATCCCGGACGTCAGTCTGAGCGAGTTTAGAATGGCTCTCCAGCACCTTAAAAACGGCAGGGCCCCGGGCGAGGATGGAATTACAGCGGAGCTTCTGAAAGCGGGTGGAACACCGGTACTAGTCCTTCAGAAGCTCTTCAATTCCGTCCTCCGTGGTGGCACTACTCCGGAGACGTGGAGCAGAAGTGCGGTGGTCTTCTTCTTTTAGAAAGGCGACAACGCTATCTTGAAAAACTACAGACCGATTTCCCTTCTAAACCGCGTCTACGTGCTGTTTTCGAGAGTCATTACGAATCGTCTCGCACGCAGACTCGACGACTTCCAGCCTCCCGAACAAGCCGGTTTCCGAAAAGCCATCAGTACAATAGACCACATACATGCCCTGCGGCAGATTGTACAGAAGACCGAAGAGTACAATCTGCCACTTTGCCTGGCATATGTGGACTATGAGAAAGCCTTTGATTCCGTCGAAATTTGGGCGGTGCTACAGTCCCTTCAGCGGTGCCAAGTTGACTGTGGCTATCCGAGTACAGAACCAGAGTTCGAAACCTATCCAACTGCAGAGAGGTGTAAGACAGGGTGACGTTATATCCCCGAAACTCTTCACCGCTGCGTTGGAAGACGTTTTCAAGCTACTGGACTGGAAAGGATACGGTATTAACATTAATGGCGAGTACATCACTCACCTTCGATTTGCCGACGATATAGTCCTTATGGCAGAATCGCTGGAGGACCTTAGCACTATGCTCAATGACCTCAATGGTGTCTCCCAACGGATAGGTCTTAAGATGAACATGAAAAAAAACAAAGATCATATTTAATGTCCACGTCACACCTATGCCGGTAGTTGTTGGGAGCACTATGCTCGAAGTTGTTGACGAGTACGTTTACCTGGGACAATTAGTCCGACTAGGTAAGTCCAACTTCTACCGAGAGGTCAATCGACGGATTCAACCCGGCTGGGCAGCGTTCGAGAAATTACTTCTCGTCAGGTATACCTCAAAACTTGAAAAAATTATATTGCACAACCAGTGCGTGTTGCAAGTGATGACTTATAGAACTGAGACGTGGTCCTTCACTGCTGGCCGTATGAGGACGCTCAAGGTCACTCAGCGAGCTATATAGAGGGCTATGCTCGGAGTTTCTCTGCGTGATAGACTCAGAAATGAGGATATCCGCAGTAAAACCAGAGTGACCGACATAGCCCAACGGATTAGTAAGCTGAAGTGGCAATGGGCCGGCCATATAGCTCGAAGAATCGATAACCGATGGGGAAGAAAGGTTCTCGAGTGGCAGCCTCGTACCGGTAGGCGTAGTGTAGGGCAACCCCCCACTAGATGGAAACCGTGCTTTGTGGTTGTGAAGAGCTGTAATGATGATGATGATGAATGGAGGAGTGTTAAGATCGTTACGAAATGGAAGTCCGTAGTCTTTGTCTACCTGACTCAGTAATATGTGTATGTATACACGTTACCTCTAGGAAGTTGGCCAGGTGCTCGAGGGAGTCACGCAACTGCCAGGCGGTCAAGGGTGCGCCGGCCGCCAGCGGGCCCTGTGCGTCGCGCAGCTCCCGCCGCAGCGTGTCCGCCGCCTCGCTCACCGCCCCGCCCGCCGCCCCGCTGCGCACCCCGCCGCCTGCCACGGCCCGCGCCACACGCAGCGCGCCCGCGTACAGCGCGCCGTACGGCACCGCGCTCCCCACCAGCGCTGCGCACACATATCGCTCGCACACTGCCTTCCTAATACCATGCTTTTGCACACAGTCCCCTTGATAGTAGGTGGATGCTGCGGCATTATGGAAGTGTTATCGTTACAGCCTATTAAAGTCCACAGCTGAACATAAGCCTCCCCCGTAGATTACCTCATCAGGGCATTTTGTTATGACTGCCACGCTTGGCGATCAGTTTTTTATAATTTTCATTTGTTATCAAGAACACCTTGCCGCCCATCTCTTAGTTTATCTTCCTTTGTCGCCTCATCCCCACCGGCGACACCCGCGTCGCAATGTGGAGTAGTGGATATTCTTAAACAGCACACTGACGTAGTACAAGTAAAAGAAAATAAATCCTGTATATAAAACACGTTACAATACATTAGATTATTTAACTAAGAACGCGGAGTTGACTCAGCCATTTTATTTACGAGAAGCTCTCGTATTTTGGATTTAAAGAAAAACTCGTTTTCAACCATCCTTATTGCGGAAAAGCGTTCCAAAGAAGAACAAATTGTACATAGAACGAAGATTGGACAAAGTACATACCGTTACATCCTGTCAAGGTCCACCACAGTATGTATATACGGGCCTCACCTGTAGCAGCCGCCGCGCGTAGCGAGCGCGTTGCTTTTTTATTTTTAGTCGATCTTAGGAAGACGCTGCTACCCATCTACTGATGTCGCCTCTTACAATACCCACGGGAAAATATTAAGTATGTTGCACGCCACAATTAATGCCTGGTACATAGCGACACTAGTTACCACTAGCGCCTTCTAGTATCGAGTAGCAGAACTAGGATAGTCAAGATCCTTCTAGAAATTTCCATAGAAGAACTTTCTAGAACTACCGACACCTAGTCAGTCGGCACCGGTATGTACTCGAATATTCCAGATGTTTCAGTAGAAGTGGGCCTATATAAAGCCGGTTAGACCGCGACCGAGTTGAATTGGCAATTCAAGGGAATACTTCGAAGCGATACAATTGCGAAGTGAGCAGTAGTACAATTCTGTTATTTATTACAATTGTGTTTTGTTATTAGTGTGGTTTTAATTTGTAATTAGTGTTCTGTAATTAAAGTGTCAATTTTGGTAATTCACTCGGTAGTTTTCAATTGTCGCGAGCCCCAAGCTTGTAACAAGTAGTTAATATTCTTACACCTACCGTACTTTAAGTAAATATATTTATTCCTACAATTGCATCTCACACATAACACAATGCAATTTGAGAAAAAAACTTGTAAAATAAAAGGAAATAGAAAAAAGAAGTAAAAAAGAACGTATGACATATGTGTATGCAGATACACACACATATACACATATTAAAACAAAAATCGTGTACTTTTATGAAGGAAACGTCGCAGCATAAGCCGCGAGCTTGCAGCGCTGATTTTCAGTCAGCCCCGAAAATGTGCGGGCGGTCAATAGTATGCGAGCAACTTTTTATCTATATTCTATACACCATGTGAGATGTTCTGTAAACAATAGTATACATAGACTATACAATCCATAATAATAATATAATATTTTATTCAAATCAAACTATTTACACTCAAAATATTGAAGAAGACCACGTTTATTGTCTGCAGATCTGTTTGCCAGTCGGTAAAGGTCCCCTCCAACTTTTTCCATTCATCTCTTTCTTGAGACAATCTTTTACACATTGCTCCTGCCATTTGTCTGAGATCGCTATCCATTTTCTGCCTATATTACTCTTTCCTTCTCTAGTCTATGGTACCATCGTGTCACAATTTTGTTCCATTTGTCTTGTCTTCTTATGTGCCCTGCCCATCGCCACTTCAGTCTTTTGATTTTACAAGTTATATTTATGACCTTTGTCTTGGTTTTTATGACACGGTTATCAATCTGTATATCTTCTTCACATTGACTCCTTTTGATTACGTGCTGGCAGGTTGCGAGTTTGTTTGTCAAATTACGTATTAAAGCCCATATACATAAGGACCTACATGTCCTTATGCATGTGTTAAATAATTAACTTTTTATATTTATATGAAGCATTTAATCTTTCATGACTTCTCGCAAGCCCGAGTATCTCCTTAAGCTATTGATTATTCTTCTCTCAACTTCTTTGGGAATAGGATCGTTTTCAGTCTCGGGTGAATATATTCGTCCGCATAATCAGTTTGCGTGTTTTCTGAGTTTATGGCGTTTTTCGATCCGTTCGTCACTACGTACACTTGTTTCGCTGGCAAGCGCTTATCATTCTTCGTATGTGTTCCGCTGTTTCAGCAAATAACAATATGCCATTTGTGAATCTCAAGTGCGTCAGTGAGACACCGTCTGACCGTCCACGTTGATGACGAGCTTTTCCCAATTGAGACTTCTGAAAATTGATTTCAGTACCGCTGAGAAAAGTTTTGGACATAATTAGTCTCCTTATCTAACGCCTTTTCCTACTCTGAATGGATCGCGTTTCTTTTCTAGTTGAATTCTCGCGAAACTGTGACTGTATACATTCTTTATTAAGCTAATTTTATTTGTGTTTCATTAGTGTCTTCCATATCTTTTTGTGGAAAAAAGAATCAAATGCTTTGCTATAATTCACGAATGCAATGTTGTATGTACGTATTCATTATATTTATCTCAAGCATGGCGTAATACGTGGATATGGTCAATCCCCGAGTCGTCTACAAAAACCTGCATGCTCACTAGGTTTATGTTCATCTAATGTTCTTTCGGTTCGTTTTAACCCTTCAAGCGCCATAAAAATCCCATGCAGTCGCATGCGCCCGGCAAATCCCGAGCGGTCGCATGCGACTGCACCCACCCACAGCACTTAAAACCATTAAAACTTATAAGAGACTACTTTTCTATGAAGAAGTTTAGCATTATAAAATCTATACAAAATTTTCTATCTTGTGGTCTAATCAAAAGTCAGGTTTACTTCATTACAAAAACATTTTATTGCATTTTGATAACAAAAAAAAAATATACCAAGCGAATGTCGGCAGCGTGAAAATCACAATTATTTCAATATATATTACTCGAAATTACTTACGTAAAAAGATAAATTATATTCACACAAAAACTTTCATTACAATTTTATAATAAAACACTATACTAAAACACTAATAAAACACTACAAAAATACATATATAATAACATTCACGCGAAAATGGCGTACAAAATAAACGTAGATTATAAATAAATATTCATAGGATAACAGTTTTTTTCTGCACTAGAGGATAGAGTATTTCATATTGATTATACAGTGTGTCTGGTCACGACCTAGCGATAATTTAAGGTTACAAAATATACCTAATTTCATCGACGAAAACACCCATATATTGGGGTCTACGCCCCCTCCTGTCGGAATGGCCGCCATTTAATTTTTTTTTATTCTTGTAGATACCTCTGCCAAAAGATGCAGATTTCTCTGGACAGGAAGGTCCTACAGATGTAAAAAAAAATGTTATTTAAAAGGTAAAAATAGCATCTATCAAATAAAAATAAAAATCATGGAAAGTTTTCCTTACAAAATATCTTAAAACATTTACAATGCTAATTTAAGTGAAAAAAATTGACTATTTCTTTTATTTTTCTTAACATACTTCAAAAACTAGCACATTGATACAAATTTTTTTAATACTGTACTAATACTTAAGGATATTACTTACAAATTGACATTAAAATTATTGTTCTTAATTGCATAACTCGAGAGTTAGGGCTGTTTGAATATGACCCTTTTGCGACGGTCCCAAACCCATGTAGAGCTACCTGCTACATTGAATAGGGTTTATGTGACAAGGACGGAAAATGATTAGTAGTCGATTTGTCAGTCGACAAACTTTTGTTGACATTCACTTAAGATTGTCGCAATATGGCATCCAAAGGCCGCCAAATGAACGCTCCCGCATAGAGTCAGTGCAAGCAGAAGAAGAAGTTCTTCAATTAATTTACCGTGATCCCAGGCTCAGTGTAAGGCGAATAGCAATGATGCTGCATTTGTCAAAATGGGTTGTGTGGAAATTTTAAACGCGAAGGCATGCATCCGTACCATTTTCGTCGCGTACAAGATATTCGAGAGCCAGACTATGCTGTGCGAGCCACTTTTTGCTCGTGGCTCAACGGTTGTGTGCGACGTCAACCGACATTTTGTAAAAAAATCATGTGGACCGATGAGGCGACTTTTACAAGAGCTGGTATTATAAACCATAGAAACCAGCATTTATGGATGCAAGAAAATCCAAATGCAGTAAGGCCCAGTAAATTTCAACATGAATTTTCAGTAAATGTGTGGGCGGCTATGATTGATGACAAATTAATTGGACCAATTGAATTACCAAATACAATGAATGGCCTAAGATTTTTGGATTTTCTAAGGAACACATTTAGAGAAATCATGGAGAAATTACCAGTGATCAACCGAAGGCGCATGTGGCTACAGTTGGACGGTGCACCAGGTCACTACGCACGTGCTGTGAGAGCTTTTCTTAATGAAAATTATTCACCATGGATAGGACGTGGTGGAACGGTAGCTTGGCCACCTCGCTCTCCGGATTTAACACCTCTGGATTATTTTTTATGGGGATGGATGAAGCAGAGGGTTTATGCTACAGTCCCAAATAGCAGACAAGAACTGCTCGACAAAATAATGACGATTGCGGATGACATAAGATCCGACATAGTCTTAATATCAAGGGCCACACAACAAATGGCTGTAAGGTCAGTAGCCTGTCTACAGAATAGAGGTGGACATTTTGAACAATTATTAAATTAATAATACTTAATGCCCTTAAAAGTTTCTTAAAAGTTATAGTGTATTTTTATTTAATCCATTATCGAAAATTAATAGCGCTCATATGAGGCTCTACATACATGACCCTCGCAAAAGGGTCATATTCAAACAGCCCTAACTCTCGAGTTATGCAATTAAGAACAATAATTTTAATGTCAATTTGTAAGTAATATCCTTAAGTATTAGGACAGTATTAAAAAATTTTGTATCAATGTGCTAGTTTTTGAAATATGTTAAGAAAAATAAAAAAAATAGTCAATTTTTTTTTACTTAAATTAGCATTGTAAATGTTTTAAGATATTTTGTAGGGAAAACTTTCCGTGATGTTTATTTTTATTTGATAGATGCTATTTTTACCTTTTAAATAACATTTTTTTACATCTGTAGGACCTTCCTGTCCAGAGAAATCTGCATCTTTTGGCAGAGGTATCTACAAGAATAAAAAAAAATTAAATGGCGGCCATTCCGACAGGAGGGGGCGTAGACCCCTATATATGGGTGTTTTCGTCGATGAAATTAGGTATATTTTGTAATTTTAAATTATCGCTAGGTCGTGACCAGACACACTGTATAATGCCAAACTTCTTCATAGTGAAGTAGTTTCTATATATAAGTATTTATGGGTAAAATGCTGTGGGTGGGTGCGACGTCATAAGACCGCTAGCAATATGGCCGCGGTCTCATGAGACCGCTAGGGGGCTGAGAGGTTAATATTACCTTGACAAATATCTTATATGTTTCCGTACTTTAGGGAAAAAGGGGGAAGAAACTGGATGTTTGGCGTATCGGGCTAGGATGCATCGTCTTTTTGCTGAGCTGGAGCCATCTTTAACAGTCACAGAGCAAAACCTGGCAGACCGAGTTCGGTATATCTTGCGCTCAAATATGTTTGATGTCACCGAACTCAAACGGCTACGACGTGAGGCTGTTCCCTCATCGGATGAAAATGCTACGGCTGAGGATGCGGCGTCACAAATTGTAGAGCAACCCGCAAACGTGGATGCCGCCGTGAATACCCAGTTGTGGTTGATTCAAACGATGATGGAACAGTCGCCCAAGAACTGGAATTAGAGCATATCAGGAGTACATTGGAAGAGGCGATTGTGGAAACGCGCAATACGCTTCTCGAAAATCGACCGCGACTTCCCCGCATAGCCCTAAGCAAGCGGAATCGGGCTGTCGTGAGGGCTCTGAACCCAATGCTGGTGACCTATTTGGAAGTCAGCCGGGACCTTTGCGAGACGGACTCAATTCTTTTTGGCGCCGCGCTGGCAGTCTGCCGTATCATAGGCGCCAAGGTTTCCACGGCTGGACGCGCTACTGGCCAAAGTAGCGCTATCCCAGCATGGAGAAGAAGAATTGAGGAACGTATCGCAAAGGCTAGAGCTCTCATCGGCACACTGATATACTTCAGATCAGGCAATAACAGGCCAAGAATTGTGCGCACCGTCAGGATGGCGTTTGCTGGGACAAATGTCAGTTTGTCCCAGCCGGATATAACGCAAAAACCAGAATCGTCTCTTCCAGAGTGATCAGAAGAGGCTCTATGAATAATTGGAGCGACCAATGGTAAGTGGAACGAGCCCAGCACCGAATCAGGCCGACACTGTAGCATTCTGGCGCGGCCTGTGGTTAGAGCCCGTAAACCACAGCGAGGGCCCTTGGACGGAAGTTGTAGCGAGTCAGTATAACGTCCATGGACCCCGTCATTATAACACCGGATGACGTAGCTGAGGCGGTCCATAGGGCCCCGAACTGGAAAAGTCCGGGACTCGACGGGCCGCATCACTTCTGGCTGAAGGGGTTCGTGGTGTGTCCGACAGTTTCAAGAGGCTCTCAATCAGAAGTCGCTCCCGAGCCTCTTCACTACTGGGATCACCCATTTGTTTCCTAAAGACCAGGGTACCACAGACCCGAGCAAATACCGCCTCACCACATGTCTACCTACCATATACAAGACACTAACATCCATTTTGAGCGCGAGAATCACCTGGCCTCAAATCAGGTGATGTCGCGCACTCAAAATGGATGTCGGGGCGGTGGTCGTGGAACTAAGGAACCACTCCTCATTGACGCGGTCATTGGCAAAGTGGTGAACAACCGTCGGAACTTCTCCGCCGCCTGGATAGACTACAGAAAGGCATTCGACTCGGTGCCCCATACATGGTTAAAGAGAGTCCTCGAGCTATACAAGATAGACTGTACATAAGGATAAGAAGGGGTATCTTCTAGGGCGATTGTCTGAGTCCAACCAACCAGGTTGGTTCCACGACCACTTGACCAAAGTGCTTAACAGCCTTTTGTCCGGTGTGAGTAAGGCACACGCATATAACGGCTGGGTCATGCCTGTCCTCATGTATACCTTTGGCATACTCAGGTGGACTCAGATAACGCCCTGGACGGAAAAGTCCGGACTACCATGACGTCCCATAGAATGCATCATCCGAGATCGTCGGTAATGAGGCTGTACTTGCCGCGAAAACATGGTGGCTTCCTGAGCGCGCTCACCATGCATAATCGCGAAGTGTGCAGCCTCCGTGATTACTTCCTGGCGAGATCGGATGATCCATTCTATAAGGACGTCATTTCTTGTGATAAAGGACTTACCCCTCTATCCTTAGCCGACGAGCAATGGCAAGACCCGGCAGTGCAGAGCATTTCCGACCGGGAGACCGTATGGAAAGAGAAGGAGCTCCACGGGAGGTTCTACAAGGCTCTACATGAGCCTTTCGTAGACACAGTAGCCTCCCTCCACTGGCTACGCTTTGGTAACCTCTTCGGGGAAACCGAGGTTTTGTCTGTGCAATACAAGATCAGGTTATTAAGACCAACAACTATCGGAGATACATCCTAAAGGATGGCACTGTCGACGTCTGTCGAGCTTGTCGCCATCCCGCCGCCGTCACTTAGGCATGTCATCTCCGGTTGTTCGGCGCTTTCTAACTCTGAGTAATTGCACAGGCACAACCTAGTAGCCAGAATTCTTCACAAGGAACTCGCTCTGAAATACGGTCTCGTGAATCGGAAATTGCCGTATTACAACAAGTACTTGCCGGAAGCCGTGCTCGAAAATTATCGCGCCAGGCTCTACTGGGACCGGGCCATCATCACAGACAGTATTATTCTTGCGAATAAGCCAGATATTGTGCTGATGGACCGGGCACGTCAAGGATATTTTTGGTCGACATTAACATTCCGTATGACGAGAACCTCGTGAAAGCCGAAACAGATAAACAAACAAAATATCTGGACCTGGCTCATGAGATGACCAACATGTGGGGTGGTCTGCCGACCGAAATTATTCCTGTAGTCGTCTCTGCAAACGGGCTAATCCCAGTCAGCCTCTCGGGTCATCTGAGGCGGCTGGGACTGCGTGGCGGACCGCTCCAGGCTCAAATGCAGAAGGCGGTGCTCCTCGATACCGCCCGTATCGTCGGCCGGTTTCTTTCCCTTTCCTCCTAACCCTCGGCCGTTTGGTCTCCCCTGCCGAGGGCTTCCATCTGGTTGGGCTTTTATTCATTTATGTATTTTTATATTTATTTAATTTTATTGATATTTATGTATACTTATCTTTTCATTTCCATTTATAATTATATATTTATAGAACCCAACCAGATGCGAAAACTATATAGATACCCCCCCAATAATAATAATAATAATATTTATTGAATCCAAACATACTTTACATAGAAACAAAAAACTTATAAAATTACATTGACAGGACGTATTCTAACTCAATACTATATTATCTTTAGCAATCGTGCTAGGTCACAGACCTGTGTTACAGCTGCAAAACCCTCCCCATTAAATATATACCAAATGTTGAGATTTGTTAATCATAACCAATATTACAAGTTTAAAACTAAATGTGAAATTAATACGTAGATGCCAGTGTGTAGAATATGAGTGTATAGTGTATGTGTGTAGAATATGTGTGTTTGTATGTAATTACGGATAATTACAGTGCTTATGATATCTTTAAACATTTTTGTGAAAAATGGGGTCACAACTTCCTTCCTATTTCTTAGAATTTTGTTGTTTATACCGTGGAGTCCTGGTGCCTTGTCTCCTTTGGGTGTCTACAGCTTTGTCAACTTCGACATCAAGAATGTCCTAGCATTCTTATCACTGAGTGCTCCACTAAATTAATTTCGCCATGTGGATTGTTACATTCATAGAGTTTTTTGTAATAAGATGTGGCAATTCCTAACATGTCCTCTGTGATAATTTCATTTTTCACTTTTTTATTTCAAGATCAAATCTATTGAATTTGCTAATTCTTTATATCCTCTATTGACGTCTTCCGTTTCGATTATGCACTTTTCAATAGTTTAAATTCTTATTCTGTTCCTATCTACTTTCTTTGATTTCTTTATTAATTTACGCTAAATGCTCTCTTCTGTCTTTTGCATGTGCTGCGCTGATGAACTGGTTCCTTTGTGCTTGCAATTTTGTAGTATTCATTGTTAGCCATTTTCTGGTTCAATTTGAAGTGTCTGAATTTGAATGTACTCTCTATCCAATTGTACTTCTTCTATGTTCCCTAAACTCTTTGTGTTCTCTTTGAAGACTATGAATTTGTCTCTCAGGGTGATCGTTAATGGTGCCATTTGATGTTTTTCGAGCTTCGTCTGGGTTCTCTTAGTTATATTGTTTTTAGATCTGCTCTGATAATTCCATGGTTATCGTTGAAGTTAAATTTGTTGATGATGTTGAAATTAATGAAGTAACTATCTATTATACTGTTTATTAGTCATCATAAAATCGATTTCGTTTTTTGATTTTCTATCCGTTGAAATCCAGGTCCAAATTTTTTTGTTGTTTTTTGAATTTAGTGTTTAAAATGGTTATTGTTTTCTAGAGTAAAGTTTGTGATTTTCCTCTATTTCTATTTCTGGTTTTGTTGCTGTCCCTTTTACCTATAATAGAATTGTCGCGAGCGCTATGAAATAAACACTGATTTTGACAAATATACACACCTCCAATATATACAGTCCAGTCAGTGTTAGCAAATTGTTATTTTTAAATAAAGATTTACACGATTCAAGGGGCCCGACTTTGCATAAAGCTCGTATACATTTCTTTTGACTGATAAATGCCTTGTTTATATTAGTCAAGTTTTCCCATACCAATAGACCATACCTTAACACAGATTCAATGTATGTGTAGTATGCAGTAAGCGCAGCCCGTTAGGTTAGGTTAGTCCGTTAGGTTTTCTACCTTTCTGCGTGTGACTGCTATTAGGGCTGTGATATAAATGTTTGGTGTTTGTGGTATTTATTTTTCTTTATTGTTGGAGGGTTGTGATCTCTTCGATCCCTTACAAGGACCAGTCGGCTTGGGAGAGGTTGCGTTTTTTCTTGATTGGTTGGATTTCGCCTTAACCAGTAACTAATTACTAGTGGTTTTTGCGTGTGAGTTAAAGCAAGTAAAAGAGTTTAGCCAGGTTCTCATTAAATCAAAGGCGTTTGTCCTGTCAGTTTTGATAGAACTTAGCATTTGTTGTTTTTTGTGTTGAGTTTTTGAAGGTGACTGTGGTGAAGTAGTTGGTTCTTTTTTTTCATATCAATGTAGGTGTCGGGTTCTTTGACTATTAGTTTATCATATTTCAAAAAAGCTATGATTCCTTTTATCTACTCTTCTAGTAGTTTTTGTTGCAATGTTTTTCTTTTCTCTGAAACTTCTTTAGTGTAGTTCTCCAATACATAAATTTTATTTTTATTTTTATTCTTCTCAATTTCGTCCATTCTCTATCCATTTATAAAAGTACATGGTCATGGACACAGGTCGCAGTTTCAGTTTGTGCTCGACTTTATTTTTTAAGTGATGAAATTTTTTACATCGTTTTTTTTCTAATCATATTCAAATCTTCTTAACCTTCCGAAATAACTGCGATGTTGACTTTTCACCCTCTTCCAATCCAAAAATATTTATGTTATTGCTTTTCTTTTCTCTTTTTAAATATTGTATCTCTTCCTCTAAATTCCAAATTTTTTGTTTTGGTATTTCGTTTTCATCAATGATGAGATTTTTTTCATCCATCCTATCCATTACACTTTTCGTAAGAAATTCTGTTAGTTCAGCTGAATACATTTCCGCCACCATTTTATAAAATAATTTTTGAAATTAACTTAATTATTAATACTTGAATATTACCGAGTCAAATTTTGTTAAACGGAACGTTAATGTAATGGAGATTATTTTTCTTGTACTGATAACACTAAAGTTAATGCCAACTGAACAAACTGACAGCAAAGATACCTGTTTGACCGATTGTCAGATTGACAATATTCTTCACCCAACACAATGTTGGATGATAAGTATTAATGAATATTGATTTAACCCTAATTATTGTTGCTAATGTTCAGCTTCGGTTCACTGGATAACGAGAATGGTTATATCTAAATATAAAGCAATCAAATTCAAATTATATCTCCTAGGTCTTCTGAGACTCTAATTGTTTGTACACTTTTGATATCCAAGTGTAGCTTGAAACTATTTTCGTTTAACCAATTTGTTTCGGATAAAATCCATAAACTTTAGTAATATACTTATAAATATATAATTTTTTTTAAAATATGTAATATAAGAACTCACCAAATATCCTAGAAGGGAGAGGCGCTGATATGGAAATCTTCTCTCTCTGACTGTACTGGTGCCTGCAGCGCTGCATCGCTTCGCTGAACGTCTGTATGCAGGTGTCCAAGCGCTGCAGCAGCTGCGGCAGCCGGTCGCGGCCGGCGGCGGCGGCCTGCCCGCACAGCGCGGCGGCGCGCAGCAGCGCGTCCTTGAGCCGCACGTACGCAACCTCCTGCGAGAACGTGCGCGCCCGCAGCTCTGCGTCTACGTCCTGTGGCCCGTCCCAGCTCACTATTGCCCTCAGGTCGCGGTTGTCACTGTCAATTTTATCACCGTACGTAAGTAAATTTACAATAGCATGACTTAACTGCAAGCTCCTTTATCTCACGGTAAGTTAAACTATGCGTTTTTTTGTTATTGTTTTTGTGAGGATCTTGAGAAACATAGTGTTATAATGATTTCTTAAATTTACGCGAACACTACACATTGAATAAAATTATTATTTACGGATTTTATCGCGTTTAATTACTTTAATTTGTTTTTACTATCCCGACGTTTCGGGTGCTTTACAGCACCCATGGTCACGGGGGGGGACTACCTTCAGTTTTTGAATATTAATTTTTGGTCCGATTTACATAGTGTTATTTTATGATACCTAAATACTCCTCCACTAAGTAGAAAGGATTTTATTTTAAATATTTACTGAAGCTTGATTGAAATTTGGTTAATTCTGCTGTTTTTTATTTCCAGGGGTAATTTATTATAAACTTTTACCGCCATATAGAAGGGACTTGTATTTAACATTTTTGTTCGTGACTGTGTAGGTTTCATTTATTTTTGTTATGTGTATTTATGTTATCTTAATATATATCTCTCGTATCGTTTTAATACGCGTGCGTTTTGAGTGTGTTTCTGTATTTCCCATTGTTTTGTTGATTTATATTCCTCGACCACTGCTATTGTTCTACTGACTTCTGATCTTACTTAAATCGTAGCAAGGGTCGCCTTGCTATTATTCCGGACACCGATAAACTCGTTTACCCGTTTGACTTTGGCTTGGTATTGTGGATTTTATGGACAGGATTTTATCGATTGGATATTGACACAATGGATCGCTGTGTGAATTGTAATTATAATTAAAGACGAATAAACGATAATTAAAAAAGTGTTTTTTTAAACATCGCCTAACCTCCGCAACCTTTAATCTATTCGTGAGTTTCCTGTTATCGTCCCACTCAACACAGTACAATAAACACCACAATCAATACAGTAAGCAACTGTCTAATAAAAACAGAGCAATTGCACTTCAAAAATCAGCTGTTTAGTTTAGGGTTTTGCCAACTTATTGCGTAACCTCTCTTTTACTAAATCTCATATAACTTTGATCTCATTAACTCTCAGATTGCCAAAATCCGTTAGATAACATATAAGCTATTGATTGACACTACTTTCATCTTTTTACAATCTGGGCCCAAGAATGTATGAATATGTATGTGCGACTCACGCGTGGTGCTCGGCCAGATCCGGCAGCAGTGCGGGGGGTGCGGGAGTGCGGGCAGCTGCAGCGCCAGTACTGTGCGACTCACGTGAGGTGCTCGGGCAGGTCCGGCAGCAGTGCGGGGGGTGCGGGAGGCGCGGGCAGCTGCAGCGCCAGTCATGTGCGACTCACGTGAGGTGCTCGGGCAGGTCCGGCAGCAGTGCGGGGGGGTGCGGGAGAGCGCGGGCAGCTGCAGCGCCAGTACTGTGCGACTCACGTGAGGTGCTCGGCAGGTCCGGCAGCAGCGGGGGTGCGGGGGGAGGCGCGGGCAGCTGCAGCGTCCAGTACTGTGCGACTCACGTGAGGTGCTCGGGCAGGTCCGGCAGCAGTGCGGGGGGTGCGGGAGGCGCGGGCAGCTGCAGCGCCAGTACTGTGCGACTCACGTGAGGTGCTCGGCCAGGTCCGGCAGCAGTGCGGGGGGTGCGGGAGAGGCGCGGGCAGCTGCAGCGCCAGTACTGTGCGACTCACGTGAGGTGCTCGGCCAGGTCCGGCAGCAGTGCGGGGGGATGCGGGAGTGCGGGCAGCTGCAGCGCCAGTAATGTGCAACTCACGTGAGGTGCTCGGCCAGGTCCGGCAGCAGTGCGGGGGGTGCGGGAGTGCGGGCAGCTGCAGCGCCAGTACTGTGCGACTCACGCGAGGTGCTCGGGCAGGTCCGGCAGCAGTGCGGGGGGTGCGGGAGTGCGGGCAGCTGCAGCGCCAGTACTGTGCGACTCACGTGAGGTGCTCGGGCAGGTCCGGCAGCAGTGCGGGGGGTGCGGGAGGCGCGGGCAGCTGCAGTGCCAGCAGCGCGCGCTCGCGCGGCAGCAGCGCCGCCCACGCGCAGCCTGCGAGCCGCGCGTGCCATGCGCCCAGTTCCACCAGCTTCTCAAACGTGCCGTACTTGTACGCGTACGTCACGTGCTCCGCGCTCTGCAAACACACACACAGCGCTCTCTCGATGTTTTGTTTTATGTAAAATAAAGCTGACAAACGAGCACACTATATCAGATGGTGACTCCTGTCTAACGTGACACCCAATACCTTAGTCGACATTACGCTTTTTATCGACTCCTTCCCCATCCTGATAACAGATGGTCGCTGGACTTCGTGGAGGAGAAGGATAGCCTGTTCCTATCTCTCCCACGATGATGCCGGCTCCATTGCAGATTTGGCCGCTCTCTCTATTTCAGCTCTGGAGTGCGCCTCTATCAGAAGTGTCAAATCATCTGCATACGCCGACATTTTCGTGTCTAGGGGGAATGGCATTTTCAACAAATCGTCTAGCAATAGATTTCACAGGATTAGACGATCCCTGCGGGCAGCCCATGGTCGAGTGTTTCTATTCAACACAATCACCTGAGAATATGCGTCTCGTCTGTTGGTTAAATAAACCACTAACATGCGGTAGGCATTAGATAGAATTCCCCCTGGTTTAGCCATTAGTAGTATTATCGGCCACCATCTTAACAAAAAGTCTGTCAATTTCAGGGGGGCGCAATAAACACACACTAACGTATACTTCATGCTCATTACATTTGCGCATACCATCAAATTGTACACGTATCGATTGATACACAGGTGCCGCTGTCTCCGTGCATAAGCAAAGTAAGGCGAGGACTATGTCGATATTTTTATCGATAAACAAATCATCATAGTCCGCATAAGTTCAGCGTTGGTAAAAGTGATTTTTTAGTGTTTTTCCATTCATTACCTACAGCCCCTCACAAGTCCGCTACAGAACATAGGCTTCCCCAAGGGCGGTTCTGATGCACCTGCATCCATCGACTTCCTGCAGTTCCTACCAGGTCACCACTCCATCTAGTGGGGGGGGGGTCGCCTTGCACTTCACCCACCGGTACGAAGTCGCCACTCGAGCACCTTTCCCCCCATCGGTTGTCGATTCTTTTGAAGAGTTCGCTATATGACCGTTTGCCCCATTTGCCCCCTCAGCTTACTAATCCGTTGAGTATGTCGGTCTCTCTGGTTCTACTGTGAATATCCTTATGTTTGTCATGCAGAAAACCCCGAGCATAGCTTTAATCTCCGTAGCTCGCTGAGCGACTAACTTCCTCATACGACTAGCAAAGGTTTTTAGTGTAATATAAAAATATGATCTTAATAGTAAATACATAATTATGGTTTTGAAAGACTGATCAAACTCAGATTTTTATTCAAATTTAATCAAAAAGTTGGCTATGGGTACTTTCCACGTTGTGTTTTTATACCGAGCAATAAAAACACTAATGCGTCAGTAGCTTCATCGAAATCATCGGATATAATATCAAACCCGTAGTCGACATAGCCATAATGCCTTTTGTACGAGTAAACCCGTACATTTTTATATATTAGCGTAATTGGAGCGCGAGCTCGTGTTTGACGTCATTTTAATGCATTGTACATATTATGTTTTCTTTTATAATAAATTCAGTATCATTCGCAAGGCGTTACAGTTAACAGTGTTTTATTTTGCATCCTACAATCTCAGTATTTGAGTGGTACTCCTTAACAGCATTTAATCTTGCATTGCACTGCATTACATATTTGCATATTTACGTACACATTTTGGTCCTTCGACTATTACCTTAGTGTTTAGTGTTTTGGTACAGTGGCGAATCGGTTCCTCTGGCCTCCCACAAGCGGGTCTCACCAGTCGAATTGAGAAGGCGCATACATACTGTGCTGAGGACACAAATGCACTAAGTGGACCCGACGTTTGGAAGTTACAGTTCCATCACTGTTTACTTGCAGCTTACATATTCAATTAATAATTTATCATTATGCAAGCCTTACTGCAGAGACAGTTCGAAATCGTAAACGAGATCAAAAAGCTTAACACCAATTTCAAAAAAGATCCGAAGTCAAGGAAAACTAAGGAATACATAGAGAAGAGAATCAAAGATTTGGATGATCTTTGGCTCGAATTCAAAAGCAACAACGAACAATTATCGACAGTAGCAGACAAGACTCATGAATATTTTACAAAGGACATTTTTCTTGTGTATGAACATTTGTACAGCAAAACGCGGGAAATGATGACTGTGTATGAGTATGAATCAAAGGATGAATCGACGAAGGATAATACCACCCAGGTTGACCTTGAGAAAGCTAAAGAATTATTAAGTTTGCAGCGAACTAACTTTCGAGCATTTTCGAGAATAACTGAGAACTTAGACATAGAAAACATCGAAGAAAAATGGGAGTTAGAGTATGAGTTAAGAAACCTTCAAAATCGTTGGAGCAACATCGAAGAAACTCACTTGAAGATTGACAATATTCTCGAAGGTTCCGATTTAGAGTACGACAAGGAATATGAGGAGATGGAAGTCAAGTTTAAAAACATGAATAGGTTACTGAACAAAAAATTAACATCTCAAAACTATGCACACCTCACAACACCAAAAATAGAAATACCTACGTTTTCTGGGAATTATATCCAATGGAGTACATTTTTTGACCTGTTTAAAGAAGCCGTTCACAACAATCCTTCTATGACTAAGGCACAAAAAATGCAGCACTTAAAGGGCAAGCTCAGAGGTGAAGCCGAGCGCCTAATACAACACTTGCATATATCTTCAGAAAACTATGACTCCGCGTGGAAATTATTAGTGCATCGCTATGATAATCAACAAGTCCTCTTTACGAAGCACATTGAAACTCTTTTAAATCAACCTAACATCCAAAAACAATCATCAACGGAACTCAAACGACTTCACGACGTATCAATGGAATGCATTCATGGTGTTTTCAATATGGGGATTGACACTAGCTCTTGGGATCCGATTCTGGTACACCTTATAGCAAAGAAATTAGATACAACAACTTACAGTGATTATATGGAGTCAAGAAAAGCCCCACGGGAACTACCTGAGTTGGATGAGTTTATGGCGTATTTGGAAGCCAAATTCATAGCCCTAGAGCCAATGAATAGGAAAGAGCAGACAGTCGAAACATTTAATTTTAATAAAAATAACCATGTATCAAAATTTAAACAACGTAATTACCAAAAACCTGCAATTTATGAGAATAGAGATGCATCATTCAAGAAATCGTTTTACGTAAACTCCAAATTTATACCTACTTGTCCTTTATGCAAACAAAATCACGCATTGTTTCAATGTAAAAGATTCGAAGTCATGCCACCGGAAATGAAACTACATACCATTTCGAAACTACACATATGCGAAAACTGTTTATACGTGCATAAATATGAATGCAATTCTGAAAAACGGTGCAAGGAGTGCAACAAGAAACATAACACCTTATTACACGACGTTTATATTACAAAGGCGGCTAATAATGCAAGTTCGGCGAACATGACGACTACGACCTCGAAGTCGCAGGGCACGAAACCACATGTACAATCGAACCACGTGGCTGGAAATGATGAAGAAATATTGCTTGCCACTATCAAGATGCAAGTAAGGGCAGCAGATGGCTCTTACATCATACTGCGCGCACTTCTGGACCAGGGATCACAAACGTCCCTTATATCCGAAAATGCAGCTCAAAGGCTGGGGCTGAAACGTCAAAACTTCAATGCATCTGTCACCGGTATCGGTACTTCGCCAAACAAAAGCCGAGGAAAAGTATTATTGCACTGTAAATCATTATCGACCGATTATGCATTCTCTACAGAAGCTTTAATAATGTCCAAAGTTATTAACTGCCTACCTGTGACGTTATTCGAGAACAAAAATTGGCCACACATACAACACTTGCAATTAGCGGATCCTGAATACAATATATCGAAGCCTATTGATATTCTTTTAGACGCTAAAGTTTATGCTGAAATCATCATGGATGGGCTGTTAAAAGGTTCACCATGCCAACCAATAGCACAGCAAACACAAATGGGTTGGATATTGTCTGGTTCTACGACGAAAACATTCAACTGTTATTTTACTATCAATAATATCGAAGACATTTGCAATTATTGGGAAATGGAAGACATATCGGAACATGAACGCTCATTAACTTTAGAAGAGCAATTTTGTGAAGATTATTATGTCAAAACGACTAAAAGATTATCAAGTGGAGTGTATGAAGTACGTTTACCCATGAAGAAAGGCTTTGAAAGGCAATTAGGTAACTCAAAACTAAAGGCAGTCGCACAGTTCAAGCAATTAGAGCGAAAGCTAGGAAAAGATCCGCAGCTATGTGAAAAGTACAACCATTTCATGAATGAGTATATTGCAATGAACCATATGAAACCGGCAGTGGAGACTAAATCTCTAGAATGTTATTTACCACATCACGGCGTCCTAAAATTTGACTCTAACACTACCAAATTACGAGCTGTTTTTAATGCATCGGAAAAAACATCGACTGGCTTTAGCTTGAATGACTTAATGGAGTGCGGCCCTAAACTGCAACGTGATATACTGGAATTATTATTAAGTTGGCGTGCTTACAAATACGTATATACAGCAGATTGTGAAAAGATGTATCGTATGATCAAGGTACAAGAGGATGACCAGCAACTCCAGAAGATTATATGGCGGAACGAACAAGGCACTATGCAAGAATTTCAATTATGCACCGTCACATATGGTATGAAAGCTGCACCTTACTTGGCTCTCAGAACGATGCAGCAGTTAGCAAGTGATGACGCTGACGTTTACCCTATAGCAGCTGAGATCTTGAAGAAGAGATTCTATGTTGATGATTTGATATATGGTAGCAACAAGATCGAGGAAGCAAAACAAGCGCAACGCCAATTAATTGATATATTACGAGGAGGCGGTTTCAACTTGAGAAAATGGTCCAGCAATGAACCCAGACTCCTGGAAGATTTATCTAACGACCAAATTAATGTCTCTACTGTCAACTTCAACGACAGCTCATCATCATCAACTAAGGCATTAGGGTTGCGTTGGCATCCATCCTCTGATATTTTTACATTTGACAATAAGATTGAGAACACGCAAAAGCCCGACACAAAACGCTCCATGCTGTCAAACATATCGAAGCTTTTCGACCCGCTCGGTTGGTTATCTCCGAGTACAATTAAAGCAAAACTGCTATTTCAACGACTTTGGAGTGAGCATACGGAATGGGACCAATTATTGTCACCAGATATTCAACACGAGTGGAGTAAACTAAAGGAAGAATTAAAGAACATAAGTAAAATTAAAATTCCGAGATGGGTCGGCAATACTCAATATTTAGTACAGCTACACGGCTTCGCAGATGCCTCAGAAAGGGCTTATGCGGCCGTAATTTACATCAAAACCTATAATGAGCATAAGAAACCCAGGATACATCTCATAGCAGCGAAAACAAAGCTAGCCCCACAGAAGAAACGTATTACATTGCCACGGCTGGAATTATGTGGAGCTGTTTTGTTATCTAAATTGATGCAAAAGGTTATTGTTTCGATGTCATTAGCTCAGGACAAATTACAAATTCATGGCTGGACGGACTCAATGGTTGTCTTGGGCTGGATTCATGGCAATACTGCA
Source organism: Parnassius apollo (assembly GCA_907164705.1). Classification (NCBI taxonomy): domain Eukaryota; kingdom Metazoa; phylum Arthropoda; class Insecta; order Lepidoptera; family Papilionidae; genus Parnassius; species Parnassius apollo. The sequence goes on along the minus strand of CAJQZP010001449.1, from coordinate 263,676 downwards.
AGATGGAAAACATACGTGGCGAACAGAGTGAATGAAATAATTAAGGTCATACCATCATCCTGCTGGAGGCATACTAAATCAGAGCATAATGCAGCTGACTGTGCCACGCGAGGACTTTCACCATCTCAACTATTATCGTATTCCCTATGGTGGAATGGACCCTCGTGGCTCAAGGAGAACAAAGAGTATCCACCAGAAAAATATGAAGCTCCGGAATTCGAACTGAAGACCAAACCTCGGATATGTGCTGCAGAGACTACTCATTCACCGTTTATCAGTAAGCTTCTATATAAATACAGCTCAGTTACAAAGGCGACCCGCGTGCTATGTCGAGTGTTACGTTTCATAACTAACGCTCGCGAGCGCGTGCGAAACAATAGCAATTTCTATCCAAGTTATATCACTGTGAATGAAATTAAATATGCTACTAAATTAATAATTAAATCAATTCAGTTAGATAACTTTGCGCAAGAGATAGAACAATTAAAGAGAAACGGCAACATTTCACGGAAAAGCGCAATTATAAGTTTAAACCCATTTCTTGACAAAGATGGCATTTTGAGAATGAAGGGAAGATTGCAACATTCTACATTACCTACAACCAGCAAGCAACCGATTGTACTTCCCTATCACTCACGGTTGACGGACCTGCTTATACTGGAAGCTCATCACACTACTTTACATGGTGGAGTTAAACTGACTTTGGCATACATAAGAAACAAATATTGGATTATTAGTGGACAGCGAGCAGTGAAGAAGATTATAGGCCGGTGTACCACATGTGTTCGACTCAATACACAAAAGCGTACACAGATCATGGGTGATTTGCCTACCCCTCGAGTGGTACCATCTCGCCCCTTTACACATACGGGGGGTGGACTTTACGGGACATGTTGAGGTGAAAGCAAATAAGGGTAGAGGCATTAAGACCACAAAAGGGTATATAGCTGTCTTTATATGCCTAACTATAAAAGCCGTTCACCTGGAGCTCGTGTCGGACCTCACTGCGTCAGCGTTTTTAGCAGCATTTAAACGCATGTGCGCTCGGCGCGGCACGCCATTACACGTTTACAGTGACAACGGCACAAACTTCGTGGGTGCGTCACGTGTACTTCAAAGGGAATATAAGCAAGCACTCCAAACAATCAACACTGACTTCCTCGAGAACATTAGCCAGCTGGGAGTTACTTGGCATTTTAACGTGGCTGCGTGGAGCAGTGCGGGCGGCATATGGGAAGCCGCTGTTAAGAGTCTAAAGCACCATCTGAAGCGCGTAGTCGGCCATCAGAAGCTTACCTTCGAAGAATATTCAACGCTGCTTACGCAAATAGAGGCTTGTCTCAATTCAAGGCCTCTATGTTCTTTAACTGAAAACCCAGAAGACATAGATTACCTTTCACCCGGCCACTTTCTTATCGGCGGTCCTATTCTGTCTGAACCATTATCGGATATAAATATTGAAAACGTAAAAACAAGGTGGCAACTAACTGAGAAGATATACAAAGAATTTTGGAAGCGGTGGTCTGCAGAATATTTGCATACGTTACAAACACGAAGCAAGTGGCATATACCTCAGAAAAATATAGAACTGGACAGCATAGTGGTGATGAAGGAAGATAATTTACCCCCTTCTAACTGGGCCTTAGCAAAGGTCATCGATGTGCACCCCGGCAAGGACGGGTATGTTCGCGCTGTGACATTGAAAACTAAACACGGAGTCCTGAAACGGCCTATCACGAAGCTGTGCCCTTTGCCAGTACTCCCTGATCAAGATGAAAAACCGTTGCGCGCGGACAGTGACCCCGGCGCTACTGGGCATACGTCAAAACGCAGTAGAAGTAAGCCTAATTATTTAATTTGTTTGCTCTTACTTATCATCGCAATTATATCGCCGTCGATGCAGCAAACTTACAAAATAACTCAGTTAGAATCAACTAAAGCGTTATATTTTGATCGAGCAGCCGATTTGCAACTTATAGAGAGACATTGGATCATAATTGTATACTACAACATGTCAACATTCTGGAAAAACATTCAAAAGGTGGAAAGATATTTAAACCATTTATACAACATCTGTAATGAAGAAGGTACATGCACTGCCACACTTGCTCAGTTCAGACACGAGTTGGACGAGATAGAACATTACAATAATATGTTAAAATTTGCACCTCATTCCAAGCAAGAAGAGGTTTGATTAATGGTGTGGGAAGATTGAGCAACTACTTATTTGGAATTTTGGATGACCAATTCGCTGAAAAATACTCTAAAGACATAAAATTAATCCATCAAAACGAAGTCTATCTGCAAAAATTACTTAAAAATCAAACTACAATAATAGAAGCGGAAAATAATATAATACAGAGAAATGAATACATAATGAATAAGCAATTCACAAGAATCGAAAAACAAATAAAGAATTTTTCGACTGAAGTTCAACAAGTAAAACAGCGAGCCATAAACATATTTTATTTTACTACGCATGTTGTTACGCTTGACGTCATTTTATCAAATTTAAGAAGAATACAGGACACCCTAATTAATACTGTAACGAACATATATCACGGTAGACTCGACGTACACTTGCTTTCTCCGGCACAATTGCAAGAACAGTTAAACGTCATATCGAGACATGTTCAAGGAGAGTTTTTAGTCCCCGTCAACGTGCAAAATATTAAGGAATTATTCAAAATGCTACAAGTAAAGGCAAGAATAACCGAAGATTACGTCATAATTGAAGTGAAGGTGCCACTACTGAGTACTGACACTTATGAACTTAATAGAGTCATACCTATACCGCAAACAAGAAATTTGAACTCTATCTACGTCATACCTTCTACCGACTACATAGCATTCAATTTACGAAAAGATACCTTTATGTCGGTGATGGAAAATGATTTACAGCTCTGCATCAGATACAACGACGTCAACCTACTATGCCCCATTACTAGTCCCTTATACGAACTTAAAGTGGGTCAGTCTATATGTGACGTAAAAATGATCACGGACGACAGCAATCAAACATGTTGTCGTAGAGAAACAAAGGAGTGCCCCGACAGATGGATTAAATTACACTCTCGTGACTCCTGGCTGTACACATGCTGCGAAGAATGCAAGATCCGCATATTATGCCCGTCCGGGCTGGCGACGAGAAGTCTGCGCGGCAGCGGCCTTATCAGTATAGGTCAAGATTGCATTCTTAAAGGAGACACATTTTCTATACAAGGTCATCGTGACTACAGGAGTGAAATATATACAGGAAGTTTTGACATCGGGAGTATGGCTGAAGAGTCCATATTGAACTCTGTCATTAACACATCGATTAATCAGCTGCCATTCGTCGCTGAAAATCACAATAGTACATTTTGGAAAATCAAGGGGCAAATACAAGACTTGCTGAATCAATCTGATGAAGGGATGTCAAATGAAGACATACACCACTATGTTATGATATATATACTGTACTTCATAGTAATCGCAGTAATAGTAACGGCAGTTATCTACATGTATAGAAGAAAATTATATTATATCCCCACGGCGAGGCCAGCCGACGCGACTCCCGCGGCCCCCGCGCCTGGCAGCCCGCCACCGCAGCCGATCGAGCGCCGTGTACTCAGCGGTCCGCGTACACAGGATAAGACTACATCCACAATGTTTGACAAGATTATCAAGTTCGAATGTAAAATAGACGAATAATATTTTCGTATTTTATATACTTTACAGATTTTATTCTCTTTCTTTTGTTTTAGGTTTGGCAATATGTACGAGTAAACCCGTACATTTTTATATGTTAGCGTAATTGGAGCGCGAGCTCGTGTTTGACGTCATTTTAATGCATTGTACATATTATGTTTTCTTTTATAATAAATTCAGTACCATTCGCAAGGCGTTACAGTTAACAGTGTTTTATTTTGCATCCTACAATCTCAGTATTTGAGTGGTACTCCTTAACAGCATTTAATCTTGCATTGCACTGCATTACATATTTGCATATTTACGTACACACCTTTGGCTGGTAGCGTAGTATTTCATTAACTGCTTAATTTTTATTTCATTCATGACCAAGCTTCAATAATTTTTTTTATCTTCTTACTCCCCTTGAGTGTCCTGCCGCGAAGTTTATCGTGTTGACAACGTTGCTGGGAGCACGTTACCTCCCACTCGCTACTTGGTAAGCACGCCTCCACGGTTCGACGTTGCCTCTTTCGGCTATTTTCAGAAAGTAGCCCAGCTACGTATACCCCATCATCCGTCGATATCTCGTTCTCACACTATGAAAGCATTCCATGGCTAATTCCTTAGACCTGCCACGCCCTTCTCGCATTACACATTTTCTTCCTTATCCTATCAAGTTCACGTGTCCATCCTTCATAGCCTTCCCGCTTCGGGTGTGTGCGGGTGAGCAGACTTACGTCGTTAGCGTGGTGCGTGTAGAAGGCGTGCGCCTGCGCCAGGCAGTGATGCGCGAGGATGCGATGGGGCGGGTGTGTGCGGGTGAGCAGACTTACGTCGTTGGCGTGGTGCGTGTAGAAGGCGTGCGCCTGCGCCATGCGGTGGTGCGCGATGGCGCGATGGGGCGGGTGAGCAGACTTACGTCGTTGGCGTGGTGCGTGTAGAAGGCGTGCTCCTGCGCCATGCGGTGGTGCGCGATGGCCCGATGGGGCGGGTGTGTGCGGGTGAGCAGACTTACGTCGTTGGAGTGGCGCGTGTAGAAGGCGTGTGCCTGCGCCATGCGGTGGTGCGGGATGGTGCGATGAGGCGGGTGTGTGCGGGTGAGCAGACTTACGTCGTTGGCGTGGTGCGTGTAGAAGGCGTGCGCCTGCGCCAGGCAGTGTTGCGCGAGGATGCGAGCGGGCGGGTGTGTGCGGGTGAGCAGACTTACGTCGTTGGAGTGGCGCGTGTAGAAGGCGTGCGCCTGCGCCATGCGGTGGTGTGCGATGGCGCGATGGGGCGGGTGTGTGCGGGTGAGCGGACTTACGTCGTTGGCGTGGTGCGTGTAGAAGGCGTGCGCCTGCGCCATGCAGTGATGCGCGATGGTGCGATGGGGCGGGTGTGTGCGGGTGAGCGGACTTACGTCGTTGGCGTGGTGCGTGTAGAAGGCGTGCGCCTGCGCCATGCGGTGGTGTGCGATGGCGCGATGGGGCGGGTGTGTGCGGGTGAGCAGACTTACGTCGTTGGCGGGGTGCGTGTAGAAGGCGTGCGCCTGCGCCAGGCAGTGATGCGCGAGGATGCGAGCGGGCGGGTGTGTGCGGGTGAGCAGACTTACGTCGTTGGCGTGGGGCGTGTAGAAGGCGTGCGCCTGCGCCATGCGGTGGTGCGCGATGGTGCGATAGGGCGGGTGTGTGCGGGTGTGTGCGGGTGAGCAGACTTACGTCGTTGGCGTGGTGCGTGTAGAAGGCGTGCGCCTGCGCCATGCGGTGGTGTGCGATGGCGCGATGGGGCGGGTGTGTGCGGGTGAACGGACTTACGTCGTTGGCGTGGTGCGTGTAGAAGGCGTGCGCCTGCGCCATGCGGTGGTGCGCGATGGTGCGATGGGGCGGGTGTGTGCGGGTGAGCAGACTTACGTCGTTGGCGTGGTGCGTGTAGAAGACGTGCGGCTGCGCCATGCGGTGGTGTGCGATGGCGCGATGGGGCGGGTGTGTGCGGGTGAACGGACTTACGTCGTTGGCGTGGTGCGTGTAGAAGGCGTGCGCCTGCGCCATGCGGTGGTGCGCGATGGTGCGATGGGGCGGGTGTGTGCGGGTGAGCGGACTTACGTCGTTGGCGTGGTGCGTGTAGAAGACGTGCGGCTGCGCCATGCGGTGGTGTGCGATGGCGCGATGGCGCGGGTGTGTGCGGGTGAGCAGACTTACGTCGTTGGCATGGTGCGTGTAGAAGGCGTGCGCCTGCGCCATGCGGTGGTGCGCGATGGTGCGATGGGGCGGGTGTGTGCGGGTGAGTGAGCAGACTTACGTCGTTGGCATGGTGCGTGTAGAAGGCGGGCGCCTGCGCCATGCGGTGGTGCGCGATGGTGCGATGGGGCGGGTGTGTGCGGGTGAGCAGACTTACGTCGTTGGCGTGGTGCGTGTAGAAAGCGTGCGCCTGCGCCAGGCGGTGGTGCGCGAGGCGCGGGGCGGCGGCGGGTAGGCGCGCGGCGTGCAGCCAGCCCAGCGACGCCAACTGCACGTGTTTCGCCTCCAGCCGCGACCACGCCGCCTCGGCGCCGTTGCACCCGCCTGCACGCACACACACACGCTTTACACAGTTATCTACCGTGAGTAAATCTTTGTTTTAGAGAGCACGAGGGATCTTTGACAGTAAACACCTGGCTGCCGAGCTCCAACACATAAAGCAAGTTTTGCATGACAACAAGCTTCGGGTCCCGCCCCTACGTCACAGTGAACGAGTGAAGCCGGCCAAAGTCGAGCGTGTACCTGCTGTACCGCCATATATCAGAGGAGTCACTGACAAGATTCGCTACATCTTGAAGCGCGCTTCAATTAAAACATACTTCAAGCCGCAGAAGAAGATCGGTCAGTTTTTACCATCAATCAAGTGTAATGTCCCTCTGCAAGATACAGGAGTGTACAAGCTTGATTGTGAATGTGGTGTCTCTTACATAGGATAAACTAAAAGATCAATTAAAACCCGCGTTAAAGAACAAGCTGATGTGAAGAATCGACGCTCCGGGAAGTCTGCAGTCTGTGAACACGTACAGGATCGCTTCAGTCACTACATCAGATTTGATAGACCACACATCTTCGCTAAAGAACACCGATTCCTTACGAGGATGATTCAAAAAGAAATCAAAAACATCCTAATTTCAATAGAGAAGATGGCTGGGCGCTACCATCTGCTTGGGATCCCATAGTTAATAAAATTAAATCCCAAGCCAAGCAAACAGCTGCAAGACTTCAAGATACGGGGGGGTGGGTTTTTTTTTTTTTTGGTGTGGTTGTTTTTTTTCCTGTGGGGGGGGGCTGGGGGGGATTTTTGGGGCTGGCCGTTTTCATAATTTCACGGTGTAGATCGGAACAAAATTAATAATTTTAATATGTGGTAACCGCGGTTAAATATGACATCTGGATGTTGAACATCTCAGTCCCCCCATGACCATGGGTGCAGTAAAGTGCTCGAAAGGTCGGGAATATTAAAAAAAAATAAGCGATACAATCCGTAAAACCAGTATTATTTAAATGAGTAACATTTAATGTTAGCGTAAATTTAAGAAATCATAATGCGTATTTGTTTGACTTCGCATTCATTGATGATGTATCTTATTTGATTTATATTGAAGTCGGTTGAACAATTTTTTTTATTTTACCATTTGTTAAATATTAATTCGCCAAACTACAAAGCAGTTTATTTATAGGTTATATATTTTTCAAAATATTAACTTCAAAGTTTATTGGTAAAGCCAGAAAAAATATAATCCATACGATACTTTTAAAAATATATAATGATTTATGTAACTTTTCCTATCATTTATATTTTTACAGGACGAAAACTTATATCGTACACCCGTACGTGCAGCTCCGTCCCGTGGCTACTTGTCGCGGCGCATGGGATCTGGTCATACCCTGCAGTCGGACCCTACAAGACGCGGTGACTTCTACGTCGAGCTACGGGTGTGTAACACTTGCATGGGTTAACTACCAACCGAGTACCAAATAATAAATTAATATTACATCCACAACCTAAGCGTTTGCTTTTATTTTATAATATCCGCAATCAATAATTGTAAGTGACGTGTATTAGCTGTCTGTCTGTTCATGTGTAGCGTCGCTCAGTAAACAATATTATAGGAGTCTGCAGCCCGAACCGAGCGCAGCGAGCTGAAGTGAACTCTAGCATACGCGTACACTATGCTCTTTCTGTTTTGCATTGGAAATCTATTCTAACGTCAGTTAATCAAAGATTTTAGCTGATTATCGTTTATAAATACATAAGATCTATTATTTTACTAACACACATACATTCGTAAGGGTCGCTCAGTTACAAAATTTAGGTACCTTGTCGCGCGTCTTTCCGCGTCCTTCTCTTCCGTTAACCGTTACATCGCTAGGTACCTACGTCTGCTGGGCCGGCCGGCAGCTGACAGTGTTGACCATGATCTCGTTACGTGCAAGTATGCTACTGCTACTTTTAAATTCTCTAAAAGTAGTTGTGTGACTTCGTTACCAATGACGGAACGAAAATATTCAAACCACGAAAAGTATTGAAAGTATAAAAAATAATTTAAGAAAACGTGCCCGTCTATGTCTATGCGTAGGACGAAAGGGATTCAATTTTAAGGTACTAATGTTAGTTATTGTAACTGCTTGCGTAAGTTAGTTGTAAATAGTTTATTCATTTTTTTAAATACGGCATAGTAATGACAGTCGTCGGTTATGCCATTGATAAAAAAATATTCTTTTTTTTTATTTATCATGAAGAGTCTAAGCCTGTTCAAAGTGTGAAAGGAAAATAGGAATCATAATTCGCGTCGTGTAGTTATCAACTTAAGCATTAGTAATAATTTTTACAAGTGGTGGAGCTGCGCTGCAGCTATATTATAGATATAGCTGTAGCACGAATGGGTCTGCTCGACCGGGGGAAGGACCATGCTCCCACAGAATACCAGCGTAAAATAGCAGGCTTAATGCTGCTGTGTTTCGTACGGTGAGTGTAGAGAACCGGAGACTCTTTTTACTGGAAACGAGGTATTCCATCTTAGTCCTCGCGGATGACAATGCATCTGCATTTTAATTCGTAATCGCTAATAGATGTAGACGTGTATGGACCGCAGTAACCACTTACCGTCAGGTGGACTGTGTGCTCGTTTGTCACCCTATCGTATAAAAAAACAATTCACTGTAGGTAAAAACTTGAGAAAAAAAGCTTGAATTGGATCGCACACACACCATAAATCACATTCAATTTCGGATAATTTCAAATAAAACTTTATTTATTCGTATTTTTAAAACTGTAATATCGTTTATGCATATGTTATGTAATGATATCATTATTCATATATTTGAACTTAAATATAAAATTCGATTACTCTGATAAATAACCCTGTATATAAAAAGTGAAATAGATCAAACTTGCAATACTTTACAAGATTATTTATTTAGTCATGTTATTATTGCAATTCGAAAGGCCCTTCATTAAAATAACTTATTAGGAAGATACTCCATCCATAATTAAGTAATTACTTCTTTAGCCATTACATGATCTGGATTTCAGTATGTAAATTCATACAACTAGAATACAAAAGGTTAAACACGCATAATGTTTGAGTACTCACCGAGTATATGGTAGAGGCTGATGAGCAGTAACTTCACGTGGAAATTGGCGGGCGAGTTGTACAGTGTGAACTCTAGCAGACTCAAAGCCTCTACGATAAGTGACGCGTCTTGTTCTTCGATCGCTGAAACCAACAATTACAAATTATAATTATTTTAAACATTAAAATCATGTTAAAATTATCGAGACTAGAATTTATTCAGTACAGAGAATCTATAAGTAACGCTAAGAAGTATTAATGATCGTACATAGATGGCGCAAAGGTATGGGACGTTGTGATCATATGAATTCCTTCGAACGAGGCCCACTTCCAATATTAAAGATATTAAAAATTAATGAGGTAGTGTATCCGCGGAAAAAATAAAAATGGTGTGTTTAACACGGTTCACATTTAATGGCAATAATGTGTTTCTTATTAGACAATATATAAAAAAGAAAATCCTCTGTTAATCCCGACGCTACTACTCTCAACACCACTAAAATATGAAAGACACCATTGTCGATAAAACGACACGGGTTTCGCCCCTAAACGAGGCTTCATCAGGAGAGACTGCTGAGTAAGCGTTTAGCAATCGCAGTATCTTTCCTAACGTGGTAAAAAAACTACTTTCTTTCAAACAGTATTCAATTAATAAAATTAAGCTACTTATTACTTAAAATAATAAAAAGGCGTTTCACAGTGTACTTACACGATATTTCACCATTTTAAATTATAATGTATTAAGTATAGTCCGAAACAAAAAGCATCATCGATTTAACAAATGGTATTTTTAGTATTATACATATTATTATACATACTAACAGTATTATAGTCACCACACACGGTTAGTTAAAATTATCAGTTGAACTGACGTACATCCAAAAACTGATCGTGAGTGTGAAATCTTAAGTTCAAATTTTTAACTGATGGCACTCCACGGAGTTCCCGAGCTCACCGAAATCCTCATCGGAGGCCAGGTTTAAATTTCAAATGCGGGTTTTATATAATAGACCCGCTGGTGGCGAAATATATGAGCAGATGCGCGAGTCACGCAATGAATTTAAAAGTAGACTCAAATGGTGCATAAACAACAATTGACAAAACAAGACCAGACAAGACGAAATCAAAATTGACCAAACAGCGAAATTGCGAGCAGATAAAAAATTTGATAAATTTTGGAAGTCCACTAGTAAACTCGAGATTAGGCCTGGCCTGCCGGCCAATTGGTGATGATAGAGTGAGTGATGTTAATGTAAACAACATTAGTTACGCGGACGACATGGTGCTGCTGGGCTACGAGTGCTCTCAGAGAAATGTTGAACGTATGTGAGAGCTATGCTAAGTCGCATGGTCTGGCCTACAATGTCAGAAAAACCGAATTTATGGTATTTAAGGCCGCCGGTAAGTGTCCCGAATTCATACCTCCAATTTGCCTCGGTGGAGTGGAGCTGAACAGAGTTTCCCAATTTAAGTACCTGGGCCACATACTTACCGACAACTTTAGAGACGATTTAGACATAGAACGAGAGCGTAGGGCTTCGGCGGTCTGGGGTAATATGCCAGCCCGTAGATTCGCTCGTAGTACGGATGAAGTCAAGATTACGGTTTTTAAAGCATTTTGTCAGAACATGTACACGAGCGGTCTGTGGGTCAGCTACACCAAAGGATCGTTAAACACCCTGCCTGTCCAATATAATAATATCTTCAGGATTGATGTTGAAACTTCCTTGTTTCTGCAGTGCATCTAAAATGTTTGCGCAGGCGAGAACGGATGGTTTTCAGGCACTCATACGCAAGAAAGTGACGTCACTGATAAGCAGCATCCTAGCAAGAGTGACAACAGCATCCTGAGGACGGTGGCAGATGATCCACGTGCACCTGTATTAAAGAGCTACTTGCGGACAATGTCCGAATTCGTAAAATCTTCAAATTAAATTATTATACTTATTATAGTACTACTAACCCTCTTACTATTACAATTAATTAAAAATTGTGCACTTATCTGTGTTATCTAACATAAAACAATACAAAAACTTTATTATTTTAGAAAACTCAACATTATCAAACAAATCAAATAAATATTTTATTAATTCTAGACTTGTTTATCATTTTGTACAATCTTCAGCAATCATTTAATAGTACTGTTAGGCGCCTTAGTCGATCTCACAACAATTAAGCAACGTGTTTTGAAATGTGGACAGGAGGAACTTTTTATGGAAGGTGCGTTACCAGGGAACGTGCACAGCATTAAGAAGATTGTTCTTCCGCCGAGATCAGAAACGATTGTGCCGGTTAGTCTTCCTCGAAACGCTGGGCAAGCTCACCGTTGTGTACTTGTGGAAAGGGTAAACAATGACCTTCCATGGAAAGTAGCTCGAATCTTGGTCAGGACCACTGACATCTCAGGTGTACGTGTGCTGAACCTTTGTGACCAGGAACAGATTATAGAAAAAGGCACGCTGGTTGGTAACAGCCACCGGTCAGCGACCAAGAAGACTGCCGGTAGCACGTGAAAAGGAAGTAGAAACCGTGATTGAAGGAATGGGGAAGGATGGTGTTATTGAACCTTCCTCTAGTCCATGGTGTTCACCCGTAGTGCTGGTAAAGAAGAAGGATGGCAGCATGCGGTTTTGTGTTGACTACCGCCGTCTGAACGACGTTACGGCAATTTAAGGTAATGCCGTTTGGGTTGTGCATTTGCTCCAGCAACGTTTGAAAGGCTGATGGAACTTGTCTACTTGGATGACATAATCATCGTGGGCCGTACGTTTGAGGAACACCTTCAAAACCTGGAACGTGTGCTCATGAAGATTCAGAGTGCCAACCTCAAGTTGAGTCCGAAGAAATGTTCACTATTCAAACGGCAAGTCAACTTTTTGGGGTATGTAGTATCGGAAGAAGGTATCCGCACGGATCCAGAGAAAATAGCAGCTGTCAAGGATTGGCCGGTTCCAAAAGACAAGACGCAGGTTAAGGCACTTTTGGGTTTGTGCTCCTATTACCGGCGATTTGTGAAGAACTTTGCAGATATAGCCAAACCTCTGCATAAGCTAACCGAGGAGAAGCGACATTTCTGCTGGGATGAAAGTTGCAATATCGCATTCCAGGAGCTCGAGGACCGTCTGTGCAAAACACCTATTTTGGGACATCCTGATGCAAGCAAAGAATTTATAGTTGACACGGACGCAAGTGATATAGAACTTGGCGGTGTGTTGTCTCAACGGAATGGTGACAAAGAGGTCGTGATAGCGTACTTCAGCAAGTCATTGTCAAAACCGGAAAGGAACTATTGTGTCACAAGACGCGAATTGCTAGCGGTCGTAAAGTCATTGCAGCATTTTAGCAAATATCTTCTGGGGCGGAAATTTCACTTACGAACTGACCATGCTGCACTAAAATGGCTATTGCAGTTTAAAAATCCAGAAGGACAAGTTGCGAGGTGGATTGAACTACTGCAGGAATATTACTTTGAGATCGAACATCGCAGCGGGAAATCTCATGGCAACGCAGATGCATTATCACGAAGACCTTGTCCTGAAGATTGCAAACATTGTACTAGGCAGGAGAGTAAGGAAGTGGTATCCGTGAGGATGCCCAGGACAGACCACCTCAGCAACGAGTGGAAGGACAGCTTACAACATGCACAGCAGGAAGATCCGGACAGTAAGCCGATTCTGTAATGGATGGAGGCTAAGGAAGTCCAAGCTCCCAAGCCCAAGTGGAGCGACGTCTCAGCGATGAGTTCGACCACTAAAAGCTATTGGGCCCAATGGGACAGCTTGCTGCTTCAGGATGGAGTTCTGTGCCGTAAATGGGAAAATGTTCGGGGAGTCAGCTGTCACTTGCAAATGGTTGTCCCTAAAGCTAAAGTACCGGATGTTCTACAGCTGTACCATAATGATTGTTCCGGTGGCCATCTGGGAGTTAAACAAACTCTACTAAAGATCCGAGAACGGTTTTACTGGGTCCACTGTCGAAACGATGTCGAGGACTGGTGTCGCAAATGTACAAGTTGTGCGGCTGTAAAGGGACCTCAGACTCGTAGTAGAGGTGCATTGAAGTTGTACAATGTTGGTGCACCATGGGAGAGAATAGCCATTGATGTGGCGGGGCCGTTTCCGGAGAGTGAAGGCGGTAACAAGTATTTCATGGTTGTGATGGATTACTTCACTAAGTGGCTAGTAGTCTTCGCCATTCCAAATCAAGAAGCTTCAACAGTTGCAGATAAACTAGTTCATGAAGTCTTCTGTCGTTTTGGAGTACCTTTAGAGATTCACAGCGATCAATGAAGGAATTTTGAATCTCAAATATTCCAGGAAACTTGTCGAGTTATGGGTACTCATAAAACAAGAAAGACTTCTTATCACCCGCAATCTGATGGAATGGTAGAACGATTTAATCAGACATTGGAGAGGTACCTAGCAAAAGTTGTAGACAATCGGCAACGAGATTGGGACAAGCACATACACCGTTTTTGTTGTCATATCGAAGCGCTGTTCACGAAAGTACAGCAGTGACACCAGCTTTCGCAAACTTTGGAAGAGAATTACGGCTGCCTGCAGACCTGATCACCGGGATACCACCTGATGCTCCACGTAGTATAACCGATTATGCAAATGACTTGCGGAACAAAATGAATGACATTTATGAGCACGTCAGACAATCGGGCCAGCAAATGTCTGAAAAGATGAAAACCCGGTACGACCGCAAAATGAACAACAAAGGGTTCGACGAAGGTTCACTAGTGTGGTTGCATAATCCCGTCCGCAGCAAAGGGAAATCTGCTAAGCTTCAAGCTAAATGGGATGGCCCGTACCGGATTGTGACCAGGATCAACGATGTAACCTACCGGATACAGAAAAGCGCAAGAGGGACTCCTAAGATCGTCCATGTGGATCGCCTGGCGCGTTATTATGGGGCCGATAATGCTCGGGACGAGCATGTCTTAGGAGGAGGGCAGTGTTACGCGCCTTAGTCGACGGCACTAGCGCCTAGTTGAAACTCGAACTCTCGGTACCTTGCGCGTGTTTACTTGAATATTCTGGATATTTCCGTGCTAATTTATATAAATAGGCACTGCAAGATGCGATCGAGGAAGTATTGAAGTTGGCGAGACAAGCGAAGCTTCGGAGCGGAATAAAGTGAATCAGTGTGATTAATTATTAGTGTTTTTAACTTTAATTAGTGTAAAGTAAATTAAAGTGTTAATTTAGGTAATTCTATCGGCAATTTTTATTGTCACGAACCTCAAGCTCGTAACAGTACTACTTTACTTACTGTGTGTTTTGGCGGAAACTTGATCATCGACGGATTATTGCTCCTGTTTTATCGTTTAAATAATGGTTTGAAGTGGATTTCGATACGTAAAATTTTGTGCGATTGCGATTTGGCGCATTAAGTGTAGTCTGCGCATGTGAACTAATAGAGAAAACGACGAAACAAGTGCTTCGATGTTAATATAAACCTCAAGTTATTTTGATCGCTTAGGCATCTTATGACCTTCAGTCACTGTCGTCATCGACAGTCTGCTGGGTAGACAGTTTACTCCCGTTTTATCAGAAATAGCTGTTAAATATTTGATTTCTTCAGCTACATCCGTAGCACTTGTGCTTCCAACATATAAAAGTCTAGAGATGGGCCGAATATGGATTTCACCGAATACGAATATTCGGCCGAAAGTTCGGTAACACTTTTACCGAACCGAATATTCGGCCAAACATTATTCGGCAGGATCACCTCGGTACCTAATCAATTTAAAGTTGTTACCGTAAAGCGCGCAGGATTAGCGCCGGACCCTGCCTCTCGCTCCCCGCCACACCTGACATGTTACTGCATCATCTAGTACTAAGCAAATTGCCGGCACATGCTTATGTTTTACTATTTTTGTGAGAAAAAAGTATTTCGTTGTGTTATACTTAGTGAAAATTCATAATTATATGATAAAAATGAGTGGCAGAACATCTACTATTTGGACTTATTTTAGAGAAACTACCAAAGTAAAATGAAATGAACTAATGTAATGTAATTTTTCTTTGTTTGATTCTAAAAAATTTTATCAAGTTTCTATTTGCTATAATTGGAAATATTTCTACAGCTCCTCAAAAACATAACACTGTACTAAAAGATTAAATCTATAAATAAAATATACTTTCAACAGTAAAATTATGAAAGACATACGTTACTCAATTAGTACATTTCAAATACAGTGGACACTGTATTTCCACTTTAAGTAACATTAAGTTTAAGTTAAGAGTTCCACTTTAACGAATGTTCGGTGATTTAGCCGAATATTCGGCCGAATACGAATATTCGATAAAGCTGCCGAATATGCCGAATACCGAATATAAAACGAATATTCGGCCCATCTCTATATAAAACAGCTGAACATATAAAACAACGAGTATTTTCGAAAACTCTTACAAAAAATATTGGTAAACATAATCGTCTTATTTAATAAATAATAATATAATTAATTAACATCTAACACTTTCATACATCTATAATTTAATTTGATTAATAAATTTAATAAATGAACTAAACTAAATGACTTACTATTGTTTTTTTTTAAATAAATCAGATCAGTTAAACTGACCGTGTGTGTGGTAATTTCTTTGGCTTAAATCCGATTGAACTGATATCAGTTCAACTGATGACTCTAACTGAACTGACTGAACTGACCGTGTGTGGCGTCCATTAAAAATACTTTGCCGGCAGTGATAGTGACAGTTGGGAGAAAGGTGTCGTCAAATGTATGTGTTTTTTTTATTTATTTATGACCATTACTCTTGTATTTTACGATTATTAATTGAAATGTATTTTTAATGAAAGATGTACACAATATTTGCATATGGGTATTTACAGTCGATACAAATGTGTAGTCTCTAGCTCATCGGAGAGTTTCAAATCAACTATTAAATTCGAACCGAATAGATACATATATACACTAGAGTGAGTTAATAAAAACGTGGTAAAAAAGTAGTCTAATGCAGATCGCAAACTCAAAAGATCGTGGGTTTGAATCGGCCATTCGACTATTGTCGTGAATCACTCCTAATACAAATATTATACTTATCTTAACTTATCAGGAGTGGTTAAAGGGAATATTACTACTAATGTTAATAGTGTAACGTGCGGGGTGAGTAAAAAAGTCGATTCCTCGTAGTCGATTACCGAAGAAGAGTTTATTTTCGCATTTCCGAACTACTGTCGTACTTTACAACTGAAAAGTACGACAACACTCGCGATTCCATAGCGATAACAATATCCAAAGAAGAAAAGGTATAGCGGCGCTGTCGTTGCACCACAAGCGGAACATGTCGAAGCCTAAATCGTGCTATCAAAGTTCCGAAGTAAAAACAGTATATATATATATATATATATATATATATATATATATATATATATATATATATATATATATATACATATGGTTGCGCGGAAAACCATTCGTATTTATTTATTTTGACGGTAGGCTGCCAAATCGCTTATCCCTTTCCAAAACGATATCATTCCTACCCTCCTATCGACACATCGGGTGGTGAGGTGGGAGGGGAAAGAAGATGATTCTAGAATATCACGTAATCATCGCAACCGAAGGAATAAAAGGCACGCGCGACCGACGCGCGCTCTCTTCCCGCCGCGCTCGTCGTTGAAACCACACCGCTTCTCTCCCGACGTATCTCTGGGGCCCCAGAGTGTCTGTCCAGAAGAAGTTCCAGAAGTCGCAGCTATAGTGCCCAACAGCATAGAAGAGACACCCCGGTGAGTCAATATTCCTAATAATATTGCCTGCTTGATATAATTGTGTTTTAACCCGCTCCAATTTTGTTTTCTCCTAATCAAGCAGGATTCCTTTCATCGATTTGGCAAATAATAGTTCGTTTTTAGGGAAGAGCGAGTGCATTGTACCGCATGCTATAGTCGCCGTTTATATAAGTGTAGATACAGTCCACTTAGATTAATAGCTCGCGTAATAGGTTTTAAGGTTCGACCGGGGAATTAGACTTCGGCAACCTTAGGCTCGACGCTCCACCATTTTATGGTCCTTCGAGCCGGATTTGGACTGGTGTTTAGTAGTCGTTCAACCATTTTCTGGTCGAATTATTAAATTAATTATTTAGATAATGCACTCTAGTTTATGGAATAGTCTTAAATAGTGTTCGTTTAAATTTAAATTTTGGTTAGGTACTCGCAAACAGAATTATTCATTTAAATAGTGTTTGTATTTGGCTTAAATTTAAAGCTTATTAGTCACTTAAATAATTGAAACAGTGTAATCGCAACCGTTTGGTACGCTTACCCGACAATTTTGATAAAAATATTGAGTTTAGCGAGCAACGCGTCACCTCGACACGCGTAACAGGTGTTCGATTTAATTACGTAATACGGCATACGAGTGTCCATTCTCCATTATTTGTGCGTTGTGAGATTAATCGTGATTAATATAACTTTATTATAATAATTTAAAATGGCGGTTAGTGGAAATGAAATTAAAACGCTTTATGCCAAGAGGGACATACTTTTTTCACGTATACAAAGTATTAGTGATCACATAAAGAACATCAATGTAGAAGCAGTGCGGGAAACTTTTTTGAATGAAATTGAAACGGTGGATTCTTTGCGGACGGATTACGAAAGAATATTAGACCAAATTAATCATTTGGAATTACAAATCGACCCGAAATACATAGTGAACTACCAACTGCTTCTAGCATTTGAAGATATGTTGTGTCGCGTGAAAAGGACGGCGAAATTCTTACAATCTCAAAACGAAGCAAAGCCGGAAATACAGGTACGTCCACGTGACTCAATTAGGTTGCCGCCAATAGATATTCCGGTATTCAATGGTGATATTAAGACATGGCCCTTCTTCTTCAGTAGTTTTCAAAACAATATACACAATAACCCATCGTTATCGGACGCTGAAAAATTATATTATTTAATTAGTAAACTTAGTGGCAGAAAATAGTCAATTTGCTCTGGTTTTACACCTACAGCAAACAATTACTTGTTAATATTCGAAACGCTTAAAACTAAATATGAAGATAGGAGAATGTTAGCTTCCGAATATTTGAACCAGATATTCGATCTTAAACCTATATCATCCGCGAACATCAACGGCTTAGAGCAGTTCTTAGATAAATTTGTGGCATCGGTGGCTGCACTTAAGAATTTGAAATTTAATGACCTTATGGACGTGGTGTTTCTCCATATTGTACTAAAGAAATTAGACCCCGACACCGTGCGTGCGTTTGAAATGGAGCATCGTAGCTCGGAGATGCCTTCCTTTCATTCATTAGCATCGTTCGTGCGAGATCAAATAAAGGTGATGCAGCGCTCTCCGAACGTTAAACAGGAGATTAAAAGGTGCGTCGACCGTAGACAGACTCAACCATCTAAAATAGCAGCGTCGTTAACTTACGTAACCGCTACGTCAGCATCACTTCAGCATGCTTGCATCGTATGTAAAGATAAACACGGTAATTTATATAATTGTGCGACTTTTCGTAAATATTCACCAAGCGAACGTTATAAATTAGTAAAGACAAACAACCTATGTCTGAACTGCTTAAGTGATAAGCATTTAGTTGCAAAATGCAATTCGAGTTCCGTATGTAGCAAGTGCGCCAGGAAACATCACACGCTATTACATTTTCAAAATAGCAACATAGCGGCGTCAAGTAAAGCGGATAAGGAATTCACCCCTACTAAAGTCAACGATTCTAGCGGTCGACCTGGTGATGTCGCTCTGTGCTCATTGGCGAATATGGGAGCACAACCTCCTTCAACCGTGTTACTGGGTACGGCGCGTATTTTGGTTAGGGATTCGCGTGGAAACGAACAAAGCGTCCGTGCACTGCTGGACAGCGGAGCCCAAAATAGCTTTATAACGCGACAATGTTGTCAGCGCTTAGGCTTGGTAATAAATAGGTCATTTTCATGTCCTGTAGTCAAAGGCATCGGAGGTACTAGCAAAGCTACCCAGGGATATATAAATTTAAAATTTTATTCTCGGATAGATCGTAATGTTAACTTTTCTGTTGATATAAATGCACTAGTAGTGGATAGGGTCACTGAACGGCTGCCAACCGTTTCGGTTGACACCTCGGCAATGATTGAATTTAAAAATTTGACTCTAGCAGACGACACTTACGCCGTTCCTGGAAACATAGACATGCTCATTGGAGCATCGCTTTTCCCTCATCTTTTGTTAAACAATAAGGTCAGGGGCAACTCCTCGCATACCGCGCCTTACGCACTGGAAACCGTATTGGGCTATGTTATCGTTGGCTCCGCCCCCATCATAGATAGTATTTCGGCAACCTCTTATTGTGGTATGGCTGTCGAACCGCTCGAGTCGTTAGTCCGCAAATTTTGGGAGATGGAGGAGGTGAACGTCCCACCCATAGCTAGCTCAGATGACAGATTATGCGAGGAAATTTACGTCCGCACGACCGTTCGTGATCGCGACGGTAGATATAGTGTAGCGCTACCCTTTAAAGGAGATGTTTTATCTCTCGGCGATTCGCGTCAAATGGCGGAAAAACGTTTCTACAGCTTGGAGCGTAGAATGCTCGCTTCACCCCAGTTAAAGGAAGCTTATGACGGCATCATTAACTAATATATAAGAGAAGGTTACATATCACTTGTGGCTTCGAAATTAGATAACTACGAAGACACACCGTCGTATTTCATACCACACCACGGGGTCATTAGGGAGGACAAACTTACATCTAAGTTACGTGTAGTGCTCGACGCTAGTGCTAAAACTAGCACTCACCAGTCGCTTAACGATATCCTCTATAGTGGGCAAAATTTACAGGGCAGTTTATTTAATATAATAGCCAATTTTCGTTTGTTTAGTATAGCACTATCCGCCGATATTCGCCAAATGTTTCTTTGCATAGGGGTCCGTGAATGCGACCGTAGATTCCAACGTATTTTATATCGTTTCAACCCAAAGGAACCTCTAATGGTGTTTGAATTTAACCGCGTTTGTTTTGGTTTAAAGTCGAGCCCATTTAATGCGTTACGCACGGTGAGACAGCTCGCCCACGATGAAGGTCCCTCTTATCCTAAAGCTAAGAGGGCAATTGAAAGTGGATTATATATGGATGATTTTGTGTACTCGGTCGATAACGTAGAGGAGGCCACCCTAACCACCGCCGAGGTTATAAGGCTCATGAAATCGGGTCAATTCGATCTTGTGAAGTGGACTAGCAATTCGCGTCCGGTTTTAGATACAATCCCACTATCACACCGTCTCTCGGCGATAAAGGAATTCGACGATTCTGATACACACAAGGTGCTCGGTCTGTGTTGGTCACCGGAGTCCTACGTGTTTAGCCTTAAGGTAAATCCGCCCGTAGAGAAATGCACAAAGCGCACAATGCTGTCATGCGTTGCTAGATTATGGGACGCCATGGGTTTCGTAGCTCCGGTGGTATTATACGCTAAGCTTTTGATTAAACAACTTTGGTTATTTGAATGCGATTGGGATGACTCGCCGCCTGACAGCATTGTTCGGTTGTGGCAGCATTTTAGAGAGGGGCTTCCTTTACTAAGAGAAATTAAAATACCGCGTCATATAAACGTCGATAGAAATAGCGTCATAACGGTCGTTGGGTTTGCAGACGCTAGCGAGAAGGCTTACGGGGGCGTTGTATATTTCCACGTTCAGAATAATGGTAGAAATTCGATTAGCCTCACTAGTTCTAAGTCGAGAGTCTCCCCCCGTAAGGTTGTCTCTCTGGCGCGCTTAGAGCTTTGCGCAATATTGGTACTCACCAAGCTTATTACCGCAGTTGTCAGCGCGTGTAGGGATAGAGTTCACATAGAAAGGATATTTGCCTTTTCCGACTCCACCGTCGCCTTATGCTGGTTCATTCTTCGCCCCACCGTTGGGATACGTTTGTCGCGAACAGAGTGGCCAAGATCCAAGACGAGTTAGAAACGCGGAGCTTTTGTCACGTGTCCGGTACGGAGAACCCTGCCGATTGTCTATCCCGTGGACTCACCCCGATGCAAATAATGGACCACCCGCTTTGGTTCCACGGACCTTCTTGGGTTCACTTGGATCCCTCGCAATGGCCAATAATCGATTTCGAACCTTCGTCAGTGTCACAACCGCCGGAAGAGAAGAGACACGCTCTAGTGGCGAACGTTTCGAGCGAGGTTTCTCCAATCATTGCTTTGGCGAACCGCTTGTCCTCTTGGTCGAAATTATTGCGTAGCGTAATTTACGTTTGTCGATTCGCGAAGCTTTTACCGCGACGTTCGTATGTCTTAGCGTCCGATTACAACTATGCCGAGTCGCTAGTATTACGTGAACTTCAACGCGCACACTTCTCTGAAGAAATTACAAGATTACAATCGAATAGAGCTTGTAGTCGCGCCTTTCAACGCCTTAAGCCATTTTTACAGGATGGGATTGTAAGGGTAGGTGGACGCTTGTCCAACTCGCAGTTGAGTTTCGACCAACGGCACCCTATAGTTTTACCGCGCAAAGACCATATCATGAATTTATTAGTCGATTACCATCATAAATTGAATTCGCACGCTGGCCCCGACTTGCTGATGTCGATCTTGCGTCAGAATTATTGGATTCTTTCTGCACGTAGTTTAATACGCAATCGGGTGCACAGATGTATAGCTTGCTTTCGGGCACGCCACAAGCCGTCATTTCCGGAAATGGCGGAACTTAGATCTTGTAGAGTAATACAATCAGTAAAGCCCTTTACGCACACCGGGTCTGATTTCGCTGGTCCGTTTAAGGTCACGCTCACTCGCGGGCGTGGTATAAGATCCACAAAGGCTTACGTCTGCATTTTCGTATGTCTAACTACTCGAGCGGTGCATATAGAACTCGTTGGTGATCTAAGCACAGCAGGCTTTATGGGTGCATTTAAAAGATTTCTATCCCGCCGTGGCCCTGTAAGTAAATTATATTCGGATAACGGTACGAACTACGTCGGTGCAAAACGTACTTTATCAGAACTACATGAGCTCTTAGCTAGCAAGTATTATAATTCGGAGTTCGCTCACATTCTAGCCGAGAACCGCATTGAGTGGTCTCTGAACGTCCCAGCCACGAGTCATTTTGGGGGCAATTGGGAAACTAATATTAAGAGTCTAAAGAGTCACTTATACCGAGTAATAGGAGATCAAATTTTGTCCTTCGAAGAGCTAAGTACGGTGCTCGCTCAAATCGAATGCGTAATGAATAGCCGCCCACTTTGTCGTACGTTGTCTAGCGACCCCTCGGAACCGCTGGCTCTAACTCTAGCACATTTTTTGAATTTAACGCTTTTAAAGTATTTGCCCGCCGTAGATATGGATGAGAACAGACTTAGCATTTCCGCACGCCAAAATTATTAGACCGGTTAGTGCAATCGTTTTGGAAACGATGGAGGATGGAATACTTGCATACTTTGCAGTCTCGGCAAAAATGGAACACAGCGACTGAGCCTTTAGCTGTAGGAACTGTAGTTGTGCTCAGCAAAGAGAATGCGCCGCCTCTCCACTGGCCGTTAGGAATTGTCGAAGAGGTCTTTCCCGGTTCCGACGGAGTAATTAGGGTAGCTCGCGTTAAGACCACGGTTGGGTCTTACCTGCGTCCTGTTGTCCGTTTGTGCCCCCTGCCTCTTCCATAATTTAAATTAGCTTTCTAGATTAGAAATTGTAGTTGAATTTAGGTAATCTTAGCGTTAGTTAGTTATTTTGTTAGTTGATCTTAGCTCAAGTTGTTTTAGTTATTTTTTGAAGGAAATCCTTCAAGGGCGGGGGAGATGGTTGCGCGGAAAACCATTCGTATTTATTTATTTTGACGGTAGGCTGCCAAATCGCTTATCCCTTTCCAAAACGATATCATTCCTACCCTCCTATCGACACATCGGGGTGGTGGGATGGGAGGGGAAAGAAGATGATTCTAGAATATCACGTAATCATCGCAATCGAAGCAATAAAAGGCACGCGCGACCGACGCGCGCTCTCTTCCCGCCGCGCTCGTCGTTGAAACCACACCGCTTCTCTCCCGACGTATCTCTGGGGCCCCAGAGTGTCTGTCCAGAAGAAGTTCCAGAAGTCGCAGCTATAGTGCCCAACAGCATAGAAGAGACACCCCGGTGAGTCAATATTCCTAATAATATTGCCTGCTTGATATAATTGTGTTTTAACCCGCTCCAATTTTGTTTTCTCCTAATCAAGCAGGATTCCTTTCATCGATTTGGCAAATAATAGTTCGTTTTTAGGGAAGAGCGAGTGCATTGTACCGCATGCTATAGTCGCCGTTTATATAAGTGTAGAAACATTTTGTATATACAGTCCACTTAGATTAATAGCTCGCGTAGTAGGTTTTAAGGTTCGACCGGGGAATTAGACTTCGGCAACCTTAGGCTCGACGCTCCACCAATATATATATATATATATAATATATATATATATATATATATATATATATATATATATATATATATATATATATATATATATATATAATAGCTCTGAACTATCGCACGGAGCGGGAAATCTCCCCTTTTATTTCTTGGCCACAAAGGTTTTATAAACGTAGACACGGTTGTTTCTTGCTTGCATTGATGTTTTCAGCGTTGTCTATTTTTTGCCGACACATTTTATTACTTGACGGCGGTCACTGATTCTTATTGTCGGGAACATTCTCGCGCAATGTGATGCAATACGCAGTCGGCTGTCGTAATAATAGCACTGCTATACCACTGTTAGCACTCGCTGCCCGCAGTGATATAAAATGGTGAAACAGGACGCCGCCTGTTGCGTTTACTCTCCCATTTACGGGCCTTATTGTAGTAGGCAACGTACTACTGTCTTGTTGATGTATATACTATGAAAAAAAATTGGGATCTTTTTTAACTTCCAATGCGTGCTTGAGATTTAATATTTGTTCCAATACAATTGCTTTCCAGAAAAGAGTCAATTTTAACTTATGTTAAATCTTAATTATGTTAACTTAACCCTTTCCCTCCTTACGGTACTTAGAAGTACCTCCACATGTTTCGTCTAATAACTTAAGTACGAAATCACTTTATGCTAACTACAACTGACGATTCTTTAGAGTACCGTTTCCGTAGGCCAATCACAGCGCGTTATTTGAATTACCGCGTGACGTTTCCGAAAAATTTTAACAGCGAGTTACAACCGGTCGGACATTTTATAACTCTCCTGTGCGGTGTAATTGAAAAAGTTTTATAAATAGAATATCATAGGTAAGTGCTATTTTTTTTTACTAATTACGTTGTTTATATCACGGACTACATTTGTAAAAGCTGTTATAACTTATTATCACTTTATTTTATATGAATATTTGATAAAAACTGATGTGGACTTAAAAGTACCGTCAGGCGATTTTAGTCTAAAAATTATAAGCTTTTATAATACACATACTCGATCAAGTGGGTATTTTGCTTTATCATAAATAAATGTTTTTTTATTTTATAATTGTTCTGAGCTATTTTTTTATTGTTTTAGCCATTGAGATGGATATTTCAAAAAATACTGCTCTAATTGAAGCCCTGTTATTAGAAGAGATTCCGAACTGTGACGAAGAGTCTGAAGCAGGTGTGTCCGATGATGAAGTGGAAAATATTCAACAACCTTCACCAAGAGGCTTCGATGAGGTTTTTGGAAGAGCTCTAGAAAATATTTTAGCAGAAGATCCGCCATCGTCGTCTTCAAAAGAAGATGAATTGGAGTGCCCTATAAATCAAGTTCCAACATCTCCAATACCTGGATCTAGTGTTCAGATTGATCTACCGTCTGCAAATACGTCTTCACACAAAAGTAATCAGCGATTACCCGAACCAAACCGTAAATGGAAAAAGAGGGACCTAGATACAATTTTACAGGAATACGTTCTAGATACTGGAGTAGTAGAAGACTGTTTTGCTCACTGTAGTACCCCAACTGATATATTTTTAGTATTAATTGGAGATATTGTTGATAATATTGTGTACCAAAGTAACCTTTATGCTACTCAGAGAGGCAAAGTATTGAACCTAAAAAAAGGAAGAACTTCTAACATTTATAGGTATGAATTTTTTTGGGTTACTATGATAGTTTATCTCATCTGCATTGCAATGATAACTCACAAATGCCTAAAGATTGCAAAGATAAGTTATATAAAATTAGACCGATGATTGATGCACTCAATAAAAAATTTCAAGAGGTTTATCATGGTACTCGCGAACTGAGTGTAGATGAATCTATGATCAAATTTAAAGGTAGGTCTGTCTTGAAACAATATCTACCTATGAAGCCCATAAAAAGGGGATATAAGTTGTGGTGTCTTGCTGACCAGAGAGGCTATATAAAGAAGTTTCAAATTTACCAAGGAAAAGACGAAGAACTGAACTCAAAATTTACCGGCTATGGCTTAGTAGAGAAAGTTGTTTTGAAGTTGACTGAACAAGATTGGGGTACAGGAAAGATAGTTTACTTTGATAATTTTTTCTCGTCTGTTGCTTTGCTTGAGAAACTGAAAACACCTACGCATCCGAAGTAATAGAAAAGGACTGCCCGGAAACATGCTCGCTGATTCTCAAATGAAAAGGGGCGACAGTGATCATCGATTTTCAAATTTAGACATTGGATATTGGAAATGGAAGGATAACAAAGTGGTTCATTTAGTATCTAATTTTCATGGGAATGAAACGGCTACTGTGTCACGTAAAGAAAAAATTGGGTCCAAGTCTACCATTACATGCCCTGTAGCTGTCAAAGGTTACAATAGCTATATGGGCGGCGTAGATACAGCTGATCGTTTGAGAGCCCTTTACTGTATAGATCGCAAATCTCCGAAATGGTGGCACAGGTTGTTTTGGGGTCTTCTGGACATCGCATTTGTCAATTCATATGTCATTCATGGACTTATAATGGAACAGACTACCGTAAAAGATTTTCGACGTTCTGTTACTCAAGGCTTGATGACAATGAAAGATGTTAGTCAGAAAAGAAAGACTTCTACAACTAATACTTCGGAAGGTGGCCCTTCCAAAAGACGCAAATCTGACTACTCCACTATAAAAGACGTTCGCTTGGGTAATAGAGACATCCATTGGCCTTCGTTTGTAGAAAATAGGGAAAGGTGTGAGGTTTGTAGTATGAAAAAGATTCAGTCAAAACCTCATAGTAAATGTTCCCATTGCAACGCGTTTGTGTGTGTAAATGAAAAGAAAAATTGTTTTGCTGAATACCACGAGGTTAATTTGTAATTAAAAACCTATCTTTTTAATTAATACTAAGTCAATATTGGGTCTCATTATTTTTGTAGTTTCTGTCAAAGTTCCTAACATTGTAATGACACAAAGTTCCTGACGGTACTTTTAAGTCTAGGTCTTAGAAATAGTACTTCTAGGTACAATAAAAATCTGAAAATAATCTAAGCGTTTCCTTTTACCTACCTTATTATGATAATGAAGTTAAAAAGCGGAAATTCGTTAAAAATCACTACCCTGGGTGGAAAGGGTTAAGTAAAAATAGCAATGTCCAGGTGTCAAATGGTTACATTAAAACATGCATGGCGGGCAGCGAGTATTTAACATAAGTATAGTATTTATAAAAAATAATTGGCGGCGGTGAGCGGTGAGCAGTGACTTGTACAGACTGACAGTGGCAGTGACAGATTGACCGTGGTTGTACTGACCCGCGTAGCAGTAGTGGTGCGCGGCGAGCGTGGCGTAGCCGTCCGCGGCGCCGAACTCGGTGGCGGAGGAGGGCGCGAGGCGCGCGCGCACGCAGCGCAGGTAGTGTGCGCGCAGCTGCCGCGCCAGCGCCGCGCACTCCCCGCGCGCGCGCCGCCGCCAGCCGCCACGCGCCCACACACGACACGTGCCGCTGCACGTCCGCCGCCTGCCGTCAATCGTCTCTCACTCACCACATGTCGCTACTTGGCTCGCTTACATAACTCAACTAATTATTTTATAAAATAGTAGCCAAATACGTTTCAATATTAGTTTTTCATGTCAAATTGTAGTGGCGGGTAAGTATATATATCCCCATATCTTCCCGTGGGTGTCGTAAGAGGCGGCAGAGGGAGACAGGCAGGAGATGGGCAGCAGCATCTTCCTGATAACAGCAATAATACAATAAAAAACTATGGTTGGCAAAAGTTGCCAAGAGTTGCGGAAAACAGCCTGTTGTAAAGTAAACTAAGATAATATAGAGTTATAAAGAATATTGCATTGGATAGAATCTTATTATGATAGATATAAATAAATAAAAAATGTATGCTAACTTGCCTTCCGATCTCTATTATCTATTCAAAGTTTGAAGTTCCAAAGTTAAATTTAAACTTGCATTTTATTTATACAATATTGGTGTTCAAAATTTTACATAGTAAGTGCATGATTTTTGATAACTGCATATTATCATTATCATCATACAAACCACTTCCAAGTTGACACAAACATAGTCCTGAGCCACCAGGTCACCAAGTCTTCACTTCATTTGTGAGGGTCACACTGCTTGTCGGACTGTATATTAAATATAGCAAATACAGACACAATCTTCAAATGGATGATAGCAGAGAACATTCATGCAAACAATGTTTTTGTCCAATTTTTTTCTTTATTGTGTTTGAGGATGTAAGGAAGTAAATTAATAAAACATGTATAGAAGGGGTGTTCTTATGCAAAATTTAAAAAGTAAAATAATAATATGAATTACTCTAAATTACAAGACAAGTGTTGTATACAATATGTACTTACATTATCAGGCTCACTATTTTCTTGAAAACCTAGACAAAAGAGGAAATCTTTAGCGTACTCTTCTCTCTCTTTTTGAGGTATCATGGACAAATAGGGTCTAACATCAGGCACAGAACATGACTTATGAGCGAAAAATTTTAGGTACTGTATACATAGCGCCATTGCACCTCCATACAGGTCTTTTGGTTCTTTAGATAATCGTTTCAATTCTAGTCTAGCTAAATAAGGGCCCCTTATAGTTTGCTCAGATGATATACTCTCAATTAATTCACAAATAAATTCATGGCACTTCTCTTCAGAATCATCCACTGAGCTGTTACAACTCTCGTCGGGATCTGCTCCCTTCATCAACTCAAAGGCAGATTCAAAATATGGCGTGTAGTAGTCCCATCTGTCTTGATTGTCCCACAGTAACTCTTTGCACAATAAATTCAATTTTCTCCAACGCCCAAGTTTTTTTAAATAGGGCATGCTTGCTTGTGCAGTCGAGCCTGGCACAAGTTGTGAGTACAATGGTCCCTCAATGAACTTCAGAATGTCCTCCCATTTCTCTTGTAATTCAAGAATCATGATATACAGCCTTGCTTCTTGCTCTGCCTCCATTTTGTTCTCTGCAATGAAATTGTCCACCATTCTTTGTGCTAAAGTGAGAAGGATGCCTTTCTTAGTCACATCTTCTGTTGATTTCGCCTGGGAAAGATATGTGATTTTTAATAATAATATTAGCAATGTGAGCAATATGAGTCTAAATTTAATAAATAATAATTAACTGCTAGGGATCAGATCCAGATTGTAGCAGAGCATAAGCAATGCATGTTGCTTGAACCCTGATTTGTTAGCTTTTTTTAATAGTATAGGGTGACAAACGAGCACACAGTTCAGCTGATGGTAAGTGGTTGCTGTGGATAAGCTGATGGTAAGAGAATGCCTGTGAAGATTAAGATGAAATACCTTGTTTCCAGTAAAAGGGTCTCCGGTTGTCTATACTCACCATATGAAACACAGTATAGCATTAAGCTACTATTTTACGCTGGTATTCTGTGTGGGTTATTTTTTAAATTTCTTAAAGTACAAGTGTCACCCGCACTGATGTAAAGTGTTTGTTACAGTTTTCCAATAGAATATTGAATTTCAATAGCATGCTGTATGGTGTACACTAAACTTTTAATAAAATAATTTATTGTTTGTCACCACTACAGGTTGTACAATGTGCATACACAATATACCCTACCAAAAGTTGCAGCTGAGGGTCATCAGCATCAACCTGAATGCAGCCGAAAAAGAAACAGAATGCCAGCTTGGCAAGCCCACAATTTCGTCTATAAAGAAAGGCTTGTTCAGCAGTGGACCTTTCAACTGAACCACCTCGTTGTTCAGTTTCTTTCTGTCACCTCTTACCTAGCACATCCACAGGATGATATGGGGTAGTGGATATTAATACATGGATGTACAAGTTGTCCAAAATAAATGATTTATTATTATTATTGTTAATACAATGCCAAAATATGGTAATGAATATGCATCATGTAAAAATTATGCTATCAAAAACATAACTTGTAAAAAAAAACCAAGTCTCGCAACTCAGTTCTTCTACCGTAAAAAGTTGTGAGATCCATGTAATACCAGTCGGTTAATTTATTCAGTGCCTACTTAAGGGTCCTTCTGTTTTAAGTTATTACGTAATTAGCTAACCTAACAACATTTTATATATATAGATTGACTTGGCCATCGCATGAAAACACAATGTATCTTACAAGTATACATATTTTATATAGAATTAGATTGCCTAGTGCGATTGCCAAGTCAATCTATATATTTAAAACATAAAACATTTCTAACATTGATATGGCCACTATAAAATGTTGTCATCTACACATATTATCACACATTATCTACACCTGTTATACAGATACAAGTACACTGATTCATTCACTGCAAATGTAACTTTGTAATTCTATATATTTGTATGGGATTACAAAGTTATTTATGCAGTTAGCATATTTAGAAAACTGAACCGAAATTAACAAATATTTTAGTTTTTTCTTGATTTACACACTATGCACTAATTGTATTCTAAATATGAAGCTTCTATGTCTGCTAGAAGTGCCTTAGAGTTTTGATGATCGGTCAGTCAATGAGTGACAAAATTAAGAAATTTTGACTAGTTATAATTCTTAAACTACTGGTTGAAATTGAATGAAATTTGAAATATACCATGTTTATAGAATGTTTACTCGATTACTGAAAATTCAGACTTCTAGTTTTATTGACTATGAAGTTAAAGGGGGTTGAAAATGGCCTGAACTGCTTCGAGAAAAGTATAGTACAGCCGTGCCGCTTTTTATTATTAGCAAATTTATATTAAAAAATCACAATTATTTCCTTTGCAACACAAGTTACCTTATTATTAAACGCTGTTGGGCCTTATAGGCACTTATAGGTAGCACTTCCAACTTTGCCTTTACATTAATCTGGATCTACTGCGTAAAATATTGAGTGATGTACCATAAAATTTATAGGATTGCTGATACATGGAGTCACTGACTCAAGTAACAACTTATAAAAGGAGTATTAAATATATCATACCTGTAGTACAATGCTCATGACAGCCCAAAAGTAGTATGGGTTCTTGGGTGCGAGTTTGTAGAGCGCCATGGCGGCATGCTGCTGGGCTCGGTAGTCAGACACACGCACATACGACATGAACAGGTGTGAGTGAAGCTCTTCGCTGTTAGGCTCTGACTTCACTGCCGCCTCATATAGTGCACATACCTTAATTACTGTAATGGATTGAATGGTATCTAAGATCTATTGTTTGCTAATTAGAGTAGTATTAAAGTGTTAACAATGTGTGTTATTGTCTTAACTAAGTTTATGTTGTCTTAAAATTAAACTTATTCATATTTTACACTTCTAAGCTCTGTATCACCCTGCAAAAGTCTACAGCTGGACACGGGTCTCTCCTAATGTAGAAAGGGTTTGCCCTACTTCTCATGCAACAAGTAGATTGACCATCACTGTACCAGACATCTCGGCACTTTTGATGCTGTTTCCTGTCACCAGTCTTAATATTCTATACCAGGCATAAACAAGATGGACTATTGGAAACCAAAAAATTTTCAGAAAATAGCTAACTAATATCTATACTAGTAATAAAATTATTCAAAACAAATTTATCTTGTAAAAATAAAATGTAATAATTTTAACCACAGATGAAACAAAAATAACAATGACATGTCTACCACTCAAGGATTTTCTCCTGTATTGTGATTGGTTGCTGGAGGTAGTTTACATTATATACATAAAATGCAAAATTACTTGATCTGTGGGGAATTCTAATATGCAGCTCTCAGTGCTACAACTCGAAGCTAAGCTACAGTCATCATTAATCTATTGTGTAGTTTTTGAAAATGTGATTATGATATAAAACTGTAAAATGTGACTAGATATGTTCGGAATAGCACTAAAAAATAATAAGGATAAATTGAGAAGATTAAGAGTTGTTTAATTTTTTATTAAATTGGACAGTGTGTATATTATCATTAGTACCACTTTTACTCTTACACAATTACGAGATTATTATACCCAGCAGTCAAATATTTAAGGGAATTTGTTTTAATTAGTTATACAAATTTCACTTGTTTGAATATAATAAAAAAGAAACAATTTTAATAATTTATCATTATTCATTTGTTCACACACAAACATATATTTTAGTAACTTTGTTATATTAAGTTTGTGCTTGAAATAGATTTAGTTAACTTACGTTGCTGTGATTCCCTGTAACATATCGTCATGGCCTGTAGCGTGGTGTCATCACTCGGTTTTTCCTCAGCGAGTACATCTAGTACAGATTGAGCTTCATTTTTTTTTCCTAACCTTAAAAGGGCTAAAGCTTTTAAAGCGCGCGCTGCTTGTAATGTAGGACTTTTTTTGAGAACTTTTTCCGCTTCTTGTAAGGCTTTCTTATTTACCCCATTGTCCAACCAATCTGTAATCCCAATAAATGAGTACATCGTATCAAAACAGTTCCGAATGATCAGCTCTAATAGGATTATAGGATTATTTACCATAAATTGGCCGCAAACGACGTTCTACAATACCACCATCATGCATGTGCTGGGGTCGTGCCGACATTTTTCATTTATAAAATAAATTCTTCAGTAAATAAATGCAATTTCGAGTCTTTATATTTTTTCGCTGCACGTTTGTTTTGTGCTTGTAGTCGGCTGCCAAATGATGGCCAAATGCCGATTGACAAGTGACAATGTTAATGACATTATATACAGGGTTGCAATATTAAAAATATTTCTGGGACTTCCATAGATAAACAAAGATTATTTCTAAGAGCGATTGTTCACCGCCGCCGTCACCGAGATGTCCACGAGAACGAGATGACGGCGCCGCGAGGTAGCGACACATACAATTTCTATAGCCACCTGTCGCCCGAGTGCCGTCATCTCGGCTGCCGAAGTTAAGAGTAGATTGGCGCGACCGCTAGAACTCGGCCCGAGATTGTGACAGGCCTATGTACCGGTAATACAAAATACATTAAAACTTGTCCATCCACACCGGCGCCGTAACGTCGTACCACGCCGACGCACGATAGCTACAACTAAAGCCCGGTTTACATTTTGAGAAGTGACAAGTGCGAGCGGCAATGACAAGTGACAAATGACAAGTGACAAATAGCAAGTTGGTGCTTACACAATTGGATGTCATTATTATGTGAAATCTTCGAGTGTGAAGTTGGGTAGGTAATTGTCAAAGAGGCGCTAGCGTAGATTTAAACTTTAAAACTTTAATCAAAAAAGATAAAATTGTATGATGAAATACCAAAGATGTGTGAAGAGTCTTATTGCAAAAATATTGGTGTACACCAATTTCCTAGAAACGCTTAAGTGAGAAAAATGTGTCTTAAAGATATTACAAGGAAAAAATTTAAGCCTGAAAATAATATGGCTCCAGCCCCTGACCTACAGGAGTATTTAATTTTCTTCTTTTCTTGGTAATATGTAGACTTAATGCTTCTTAACTTCACATATACCTACTTTTTTTGCGCCGAAACCGGCCATTCCCATTGCTTGAGATATTGAGGGCATAGCAGTGTCTCGCATCATTTTATTTTTTTTAAATTCAGCGATTTAATATTGTATAAACATTCGTGTTTCAATAATTCCTTGACAAATTTAATTTTTGCTTCGAATGTATAAAAATTTGTATTATATTATATAAAAATATTTTATTTTCTTTATAAAATTGTACTGGGGCGGCGGAGGGTGACTGAGGGGAAAGCAAGGTTAGCGCGGGGCAGAGATACTTGTCAGAGAATAGAGTAGGCCGCTATTCACTTGTTACTTTTCACTTCGCACTTATCACTTGTCACTCGCACTTGTCACTGCCTGTTCACACGCACTAAGCACTTGTCATTTGTCACTTGTCATTGTCACTCGCACTTGTCACTTCTCAAAATGTAAACCGGGCTTAACTGACTGAACCGCCGAGATGGTCGCGGTGGACTAAAGATCGCCTTCACGTGATTTTAATATCGGTCAGAACATAGAATGTTATAATACATACATAATAGACCGTGGGAGTGGGCTGAGCTCGTGTGGCCACTAACATGTCAATTGACACCTATAAGTGCCAACACATCTCTTCGACGTTACAATCGTTTTCATTTTTGAGTCAAGCATCGCTGCATGCAAATTATTAAAAAAAAATGGCAAATTGTGCTATAATTACGTGTCGAAAGAACAGCGGGAAATGTAATTTAAATAAGGGAGGCATATCCTACAACCAGTAAGTTGAAACTCTTTATACATAATATATACAAATGCAAGCCATGTCAAAAAGCACACATTTATCCATTTCTACGTGGTAGAGCATGTAGTTATATGTAGGGGGGAAGGAGTTGATGTGAAATAGTAGCTTAATGTGCTGTATTTCGTATGGTGAGTGTAGAGAACGGAGACCCTTTTTGAAAGAGGCATCTTAGAGGGTGAACGGCATGATTTTGTAAGGGAGGACGTGTTCTTTGTAGCTTATAAAAAAAAAAAAATTAGGCAAAAAGCGACAGTAGCCTAATGGCAGGGCGCGAACCGCGAACTCAAAAAGGTCATGGGTTCGAATCCGCCATTCGACTACTGGCGTGAACCACTCGTAACACATACAATTTAAGCTTATCACGAGTGGTTAAGGGGATAAGATAAGATAAGATAAGGTGCTTTATTTGTCAGAATATGGTACATTACTGTTGTTACAAAAGAATTTCGATCCAAAATATTCTGCCGTTTCCGGCGTACAAATATTTTCAGATAGAGAATTTTTCGAATAAAGTAGAAAACTAAGACATTAATTATTATATAGTATAAAGATATTTGCAGCAATATTTATGGAATCTAAATCTATATAAAACAAGAATATCAATCAATTCATAATATTTTTAGTTAAAACATTCCAAAAAATTAAATTCAGCAATTCAATAAATACAATTGAGTCAAATTTATCATTTAAGAAGTCATTTATTGACTAATAACATTTATTTAAAAGAAATTGAAATAAATACTTTTAAAGGCTCCTATATTCATCCTTTTGAAACAAACAGGCAATTTGTTGTAAACCTGTATTGCCATACAATATACATTTTTTGAGTAGAGTTATATTCTTTGCTTTGGTACACACAATTTATGTATATTTCTACTAGTCCTAATTACAACATGGTTGTGTTTTTCATAAATACTATTTTTGTGAACAAAGACACAGATTTCGTAAACGTATAATGCTGGAAGCGGCAATATTTTATGTTTGCGAAAAAGGGGAATACAACTATCTAATTGGTGTGCTCCGCATAAAGACCGTACACATTTTTTCTGTCCACGAAAAGCTCTAATCAAATCGACAGAATTACTCCATATTATTAAGCCATAACGTAGGATCGAAGAAACATATCCACGATAGGCAGAGAGTGCGGTCTCCATGTTGGCCACTCGTCTTAACCGATATAAAACAAAGACAAATTTATCTAACTTTTTACATAGGTTATCAATATGGGGAATATTGTTAATGTTTATAGCATTGTTAATATTCTTTTTATATAAAAAAATATACATAAATACTCACGCCTGTCACCCAGAGCGATAGGCAGAGACTACAGACTTCCATTTAGCACGATCCTGACATACCTCTCTCGCCTCTTCCACATCCATATACCTACCCATACATGCTCGTCGGATAAGGGTACTTTTAATTTGGCCCATTTTTAATATATCGCCAATTTGGTCAACAAACTTTCGCGTAGAACGTCCCTTTCCGACTCTTCCACTCACTTCTGTAATATATATTTGCTTTGGCAGTCTTTCCTCATTCATTCTTTCTACATGAAGAAACCACCGAAGCATTCCTTTCTTAATCCTGGTCACCGCATCATCTTGTAAACCACACTCTTCTTTTATCACACAGTTTAGCCACCGCATTTCTACTGCATTTATTCTACTCTCGTGCTTCTTCTGCCACGCCCAACTTTCACTACCATACGTTAAATTAGGGACTAATACAGCATTGTGAATTGCCATATGTGCTCTTTTTGACTTGAATTGACTTTTCACAATAGAGTGTAGAGCCCCATTTACTTTATTTTCTGCATTCACTCGTCGTTCAATATCCTTATCATATCTCCCATCCCTGCTGAATACACATACCAAATAAACGAACTAATCCACTTGCTCAATTAATTCTCCTTCCATTCTTATTTCACGTACCGGTTTGCTTTCTTCTCTTTCAAAAACCATCACTTTCGTCTTACTTGCGTTTACTTTCATTCCCCTTTCTTTTAATGACCTGTTGATTAATGTAACAATCATTTGCAACTCGGCCGCCGACGACGCAAGTATGACTTGATCATAGGCGTACAAAAGGCATTTGATGGTTAACTCACCCATCCTTAACCCGCATTTTTCAACTTTCAAATTTTCCAAACAACTGTCCATAAATAGGCTGAACAGCCACGGGGAAGCTACACAGCCCTGGCTGACACCTTTATGGATGCCAAACTAGTCCGAGTAGACCCCGTTGATTCTAACACAAGCACTCGAGTCCCTATACCGAGATATTTATTGCCTGTATCAACCCAGCGTTCAACCTAAATGAGTTCAGCGTTTGCCATTACACATCCCTGTCCACTCTGTCATAAGCCTTTTCAAAGTCCATTAACGCAAAAAAAACTTTTTGGTTTTTCACCAAAAACTTCTCCGCGATCATGCGCATGGAAAAGACTTGATCTATACACCCCATTCCCTTTCCATATCCGCTTACACATCCCTAATTTTTCCATCAGTTTCTTTCATAACTCTTTCAATTAGTACTTAAGCATACAGTTTTCCCACAATGCTAAGAAGGCTGATACCACGGTAGTTTTTACAGTCCTGCTGTGAACCTTTTCCCTTATATATTGGAACTACCATGGCTTTGCACCAGTCTCCCAGTACCCGCTTTAGTTCCCAACATATGTAAATTAAACAAGGTGTACAGCAGGCCTGCCACCACTTCCTCTCCAGCCCTTAGCATTTCGAGTGAAACTCTATCATATCCGGCTACCTTACCTACTTTCATGCTTTCATTATTTCATCTACACTTATCTCCCTATCTCTTTCATCTTCTTTCGGAATATCTATTTCATTTAGTTCACACGTCTCTTCAATCATAAATACGCTTTCAAAACATTCCTTCCATCTCTTTAGACTCAACACATCATCATTCAGAATACAGCCATTCTCGTCTCGTATCGCATTCAATCTAGGCTGTCTTGAATGTCCCCTGGTATTTCCTACGAGTTTCCAGAACATTTTAATATTTGCCTGGAAGTTATCCGACATTCCGATATTTAAAGGAAAAAGCAAGAAAGAACGGATAAGAATAATAGAAGAAACTCTTTATATTTTGTGAATATTAGAAACGTAGACAGAGAAACCTATAGAAAAATTGACGCCTTCTTTCGCATTCGCACACGAAAAAGATAGATTTATGCATACGTCTTGCATAGAAATGAGACAGAGCGGTGTGATTGTTTGTCCCTTTCTCCGTGCCGGATTTTTTGTTTAGCAAACTACACTTTGCTAAACAACTTTGACAGTTCGTAGCGATCTAAGGAGTTTTCAAGTTGGTTTAAGTGAGAAAAAAGTATTTTGTGAGCTTAACATTGGTGAATCTTGTTCAGTCCAGTTCTTAGAACATTAAATTTTTTTATCTAAATATGTTTAAAAGTCTTAAAGATTATTGTATAACCTCAAAGTACGTTATCGCCCTTTCTTACTCGAGGCAACGCTAATCATTAGTCTATAAGTTTCTCTGTCTACGATTAGAAACAAAAGTAAAGAAATATTGATGTGTCAAAAACTACAGAATATTGCAAGTACTAGAGATTTAAAAAAATTACGGACACCGATAAGTTAAAAAATATAGTCGCTTTTAAATTTGTACTTGGCTTAATGAAAAGCTAAATAGATATGATGAAATACGTTGAAAAATATTTGATGGAGCGACGAGCCTAAGGCTACCGAAGTCCAATTCCCCGGTCGAGCCTTAAACCTATTACGCGAGATACTAACCAAAGTGGACTGTATAATATGCGAAATGCTTCTACGTTTACATAAAATGGCGACTATAGCACGCGGTTTCCCATACAATGCACTCGCTCTTCCCTAAAACGAACTATTATTTGCCAAATCTATGAAAGGAATCCTGCTTGATTAGGAGAAAATAAATTGGAGCGGACACAATTATATCAAGCAGTAACTAGTAAGGAATGCTCACTCACCGGGGTGTTGCTTCTATGCTGCGACTTCTGGAAGATACTCTGGGTAGACTCTCTGGGTAGAATCTCTGGAGAGAGGCGGTGCGCGACTATATCTCACACGAGGTGAGGCGGGTTTTCTGGAGCTCGACTGCTTCAGGCTAAGCGGTTATACTAGCGGCGCGCGTGGGCAAGAGCTCTTTAGGACACTATTATCCTAGGCGGTGTGGTTCCAACGACGAGCGCGGCGGGAAGAGGCTGCGCGTCGGCCGCGCGTGCCCTTTATTCCTTCGGTTGCGATGATTACGTGATATTCTAGAATCATCTTCTTTCCCCTCCCACCCCACCACCCCGATGTGTTGATAGGAGGGTATGAATGATATCGTTTGGAAAGGGATAAACGATTTGGCAAGCCTACCGTCAAATAAATAAATACGAATGGTTTTCCGCGCAACCAATATTAATTTAATAACCTACCAATAAATTCAATTACACTCTCATTAACTCAATTATAAAATTTTTATAAAAAATAAAAATATAAATTTCTTTGCAACTTTCCGCTAAACATATAAAATGATGTGTCTTACCTGGATTGAAGCGCACCTCCCGCCCTCCCTCAATTGCATACACTAACTCCGTCATCACTAGACCAAGCACCACTACTCTCAACACCACTATTCCAGGCAAGACATGTGCATGTCTACTATGTATTCTTTAATTCTGGACCTCCAGAAAAACTGCAAAAATGATTTCTGGAAATGGAAAATATCAAAAAATGTACTAATATTAGTAAATAGTACAGTATTGGCAATCCAACACAAGGCAAGCGCGAAATTGGATGAAAAAGTGTTAACATATTATATATCTTTTTACTTTTATTACAAAACGGATCTACCCAATTCTTTGTGAGTAAAGAGGCGTGAGGTGAATATAATATATTAAATAGTAATGATACATAACCAGAAGATCGAATCTTAAAACTTTAGTGCATATTTTTAATATTACCCTATCTATAGAGGGAACAAGTTAAAATTTTATAGATAATTGATAGAATCAGGCGTTACTTTGCGGAAATCCATTATAATAAAAAATAAAAATATAAATTTCTTTGCAACTTTCCGCTAAACATATAAAATGATGTGTCTTACCTGGATTGAAGCGCACCTCCCGCCCTCCCTCAATTGCATACACTAACTCCGTCACCACTAGACCAAGCACCACTACTCTCAACACCACTATTCCAGGCAAGACACACCATCGACGATAATACGACACGTGTTTCGCCTCTACACGAGGCATCCTCAGGTAATATAGACTCTACGGCGGCTGACCGCTAAGTGAGCGGCGAGTCGAAACAGTTGCTATTTATACACGCTGACACAATCGCTCCCTACCAAAGTAGCGAGTGACCGCGTCGTGCGATAACAAAACTGCCAACAGTTATTATTATTGTTATGATTATTTTTAAATACTATTATTATTATTGTTTTGAGTGACCGCGCCGTGCGATAACAAATCTGCTACTAATTATTATTATTGTTATGATTAATATTTTAAATACTATTATTATTATTGTTTTATTGATATTATTATAATTATTTATTATTATTAATCTTAAAATTATTATTAAAGATTGGCCTTAAAGATGTTTAACAAAGGTGAATTAGAAACATTTGTTTGTTCATTCAGCAGTGTATAATTACCATTATTACTTTTTAAAATCTCCAACTGCTCCAGCACACACAGTCGCAGCCCCTTATTACAGGTATGTAAGACTTCAAAGGAATGGTCGCTAGCTAGGTTGTGTCCAGTGTCCAAGAGATGTTTAGCAAAATGGGATTTATCAGGATTGCAATTTCTGTACGCGGACATATGTTCTTTATAGCGCGTCCCGAAATTGCGACCAGTCTGACCCACGTAAACGGCGTGGCATTCGTCACAAACAAGTTTATAAACACCCGATTTTTGACTAATATTTAACTTATCTTTATTATTACAAATATTCCTAAGCGAATTGTTTGTTTTGAATGCCACGTTAACGCCGTTTTTTTTCCGATATGGGGCCTAAGTAGGTCAAACTACCCACATACCGCCGGACACTTTGAGATCGAACCGCGTACAAAGAATTGCGAACAACATGCTTTTGTTTCTTTTTAATAAGATTATCAACGAGACTTTTTGAAAAACCGTTAGAGACCGCAATTCGATAAATTATATTAAGTTCTTTTAAATAATTTTCTTTATTTAATGGAACAGTGGACAGACGGTTAATGTAACAATAAAAAGCGGCTAATTTATGTTGCCATGGATGACACGATGATGCGGGGATGACCGTGTCGGTATGAGTTGGCTTTCGATAAATTTGAAAAACATGTAACGACTCTTTTCTTGTTATTGTTAAATCAAGGAAATTAAGGGAGCCATCTTGTTCCAATTCAAGCTTAAATTTAATTTTTTTGTGGACTCTATTTATTTTATTTAGGAAAACATCTAGTTGTCTCCTTATGCCAGTCCAGCAAATAATTATGTCGTCTTCATATCCACAATAGTATAAGATATTTTGGTTAACAACTATATGTTGTTTTTCGAAATCATCCATGAAAATGTCCGCCATAAGTGGACTTAGAGGGGACCCCATAGCTAACCCTTCTTTTTGTAGATAGAAACGGTTATTAAACCGGAAATAATTTTGTTTCATACAGAGAGAGGTTAAATTAAGAAGATCATTTGTTTCCCCGGGATGCAGACGACGTTTTCTAAAGAGATCTGAGAGTATACGCAAACAGTCAGGGAATGGGACGTTTGTGAAAAGACTATCAACGTCTAAAGATAACAAGATAGATTTAGGTGGAATACGAATATCTTTTATTTTGGAAATAAGTTCTGAACTATTTTTAAGGCTGTAAGTGGGGTTGAAACCAGATTTCTCCCGAAGGAGGAAGTTTAATTTTTTAGCAAGGAAATAAGCTGGTGCACCTATATATGAGACAACTGGACGAATAGGAACATGTTCTTTATGTAATTTAGGTAACCCATATAAAGTGGGTGCTTGAGGATTCATTGGAACAAGATTGCTCCGAGACAAGTTGTGATCGGGAAAAACATATGACGACTTTTGTATACATACTTTAATATCCGAAGTAAACTTTTTGGTTGGATCAGACTCTAACAGCTGAAAGTCGTCACCTTGGATAACATCGTTAACCTTCTGGCTATACCCGCTACTCTCCATAATGACAACAGTATTTCCCTTGTCGGCCTTAGTAACAATAAGGTTATTGTCTTTTATTCAACAGGTTTCAACCCCACTTACAGCCTTAAAAATAGTTTAGAACTTATTTCCAAAATAAAAGATATTCGTATTCCACCTAAATCTATGTTGTTATCTTTAGACGTTGATAGTCTTTTCACAAACGTCCCATTCCCTGACTGTTTGCGTATACTCTCAGATCTCTTTAAAAAACGTCGTCTGCATCCCGGGGAAACAAATGATCTTCTTAATTTAACCTCTCTCTGTATGAAACAAAATTATTTCCGGTTTAATAACCGTTTCTATCTACAAAAAGAAGGGTTAGCTATGGGGTCCCCTCTAAGTCCACTTATGGCGGACATTTTCATGGATGATTTCGAAAAACAACATATAGTTGTTAACCAAAATATCTTATACTATTATCGATATGTAGACGACATAATTATTTGCTGGACAGGCACAAGGAGACAACTGGATGTTTTCCTTAATAAAATAAATAGAGTCCACGAAAAAATTAAATTTAAGCTTGAATTGGAACAAGATGGCTCCCTTAATTTCCTTGATTTAACAATAACAAGAAAAGAGTCGTTACATGTTTTTCAAATTTATCGAAAGCCAACTCATACCGACACGGTCATCCCCGCATCATCGTGTCATCCATGGCAACATAAATTAGCCGCTTTTTATTGTTACATTAACCGTCTGTCCACTGTTCCATTAAATAAAGAAAATTATTTAAAAGAACTTAATATAATTTATCAAATTGCGGTCTCTAACGGTTTTTCAAAAAGTCTCGTTGATAATCTTATTAAAAAGAAACAAAAGCATGTTGTTCGCAATTCTTTGTACGCGGTTCGATCTCAAAGTGTCCGGCGGTATGTGGGTAGTTTGACCTACTTAGGCTCCATATCAGAAAAAACGGCGTTAACGTGGCATTCAAAACAAACAATTCGCTTAGGAATATTTGTAATAATAAAGA
This sequence comes from Parnassius apollo, assembly GCA_907164705.1. Classification (NCBI taxonomy): domain Eukaryota; kingdom Metazoa; phylum Arthropoda; class Insecta; order Lepidoptera; family Papilionidae; genus Parnassius; species Parnassius apollo. The sequence goes on along the minus strand of CAJQZP010001449.1, from coordinate 221,676 downwards.
TAAGTTAAATATTAGTTAAAAATCGGGTGTTTATAAACATGTTTGTGACGAATGCCACGCCGTTTACGTGGGTCAGACTGGTCGCAATTTCGGGACGCGCTATAAAGAACATATGTCCGCGTACAGAAATTGCAATCCTGATAAATCCCATTTTGCTAAACATCTCTTGGACACTGGACACAACCTAGCTAGCGACCATTCCTTTGAAGTCTTACATACCTGTAATAAGGGGCTGCGACTGTGTGTGCTGGAGCAGTTGGAGATTTTAAAAAGTAATAATGGTAATTATACACTGCTGAATGAACAAACAAATGTTTCTAATTCACCTTTGTTAAACATCTTTAAGGCCAATCTTTAATAATAATTTTAAGATTAATAATAATAAATAATTATAATAATATCAATAAAACAATAATAATAATAGTATTTAAAATATTAATCATAACAATAATAATAATTAGTAGCAGATTTGTTATCGCACGGCGCGGTCACTCAAAACAATAATAATAATAGTATTTAAAAATAATCATAACAATAATAATAACTGTTGGCAGTTTTGTTATCGCACGACGCGGTCACTCGCTACTTTGGTAGGGAGCGATTGTGTCAGCGTGTATAAATAGCAACTGTTTCGACTCGCCGCTCACTTAGCGGTCAGCCGCCGTAGAGTCTATATTACCTGAGGATGCCTCGTGTAGAGGCGAAACACGTGTCGTATTATCGTCGATGGTGTGTCTTGCCTGGAATAGTGGTGTTGAGAGTAGTGGTGCTTGGTCTAGTGGTGACGGAGTTAGTGTATGCAATTGAGGGAGGGCGGGAGGTGCGCTTCAATCCAGGTAAGACACATCATTTTATATGTTTAGCGGAAAGTTGCAAAGAAATTTATATTTTTATTTTTTATTATAATGGATTTCCGCAAAGTAACGCCTGATTCTATCAATTATCTATAAAATTTTAACTTGTTCCCTCTATAGATAGGGTAATATTAAAAATATGCACTAAAGTTTTAAGATTCGATCTTCTGGTTATGTATCATTACTATTTAATATATTATATTCACCTCACGCCTCTTTACTCACAAAGAATTGGGTAGATCCGTTTTGTAATAAAAGTAAAAAGATATATAATATGTTAACACTTTTTCATCCAATTTCGCGCTTGCCTTGTGTTGGATTACCAATACTGTACTATTTACTAATATTAGTACATTTTTTGATATTTTCCATTTCCAGAAATCATTTTTGCAGTTTTTCTGGAGGTCCAGAATTAAAGAATACATAGTAGACATACACACTCGATCGATTAATTATTACGGACGAGTTAAATTGTTACGGCCCAGTAAGTTTTTAAAAAATGTTACTATTCTATAACTTTGTACAAATTTTATTATTCCGTAAATACTGTTTTATTTATAAAAGGTAATAAGTACCTTCTTAATAGACCAACATTTAGTTTTAGTTAGTTTTGTATTCATACTCGTAGCAACCTATTGCAATTTGTGCATGTTAACTAACATAGATAAACAGGCTAGCACGTTTCAAAAATAACAAATAATAAAGAAATAATAATTTAAAGAAGTATACGAATACGTTTTCGTTTGCGTGAAATTCAGTCATACCACGTTCTCTTTGAGGATAAAAGATAACCTAGCCTTTTTAATCTTTCCAGCTATCTTAATACGAAATCTCGTCAAAATCGGTTGAGTGGTTTAGCATTTTCTATACAAAGTTTTAAACTAATATCACCGTTTTTATTCATATTGGCGGTTTAACGGCTAATAACGACTTAATTAAAGTACGCTTTACAGCCAACTTAGCTGTAATATTACTTTTTTGACTTAACTAGGCATTAAACTACCTCAATTTTATCAAAATGTATTAATTCAGTGGTTTAGACATAATAGTCTGAGACAGACATTCGAATTATAATAAAAAGTATGGATTTCTCATACACGTGATTCGGAACAACTCTATTTATCTATTTTTAGTACATTTTGACAGCAAATTACGTTTTTGTCTTATATTTCTTGAAATAAAATTTTGGTTTTTTTAATCGAAAAATTTGCAAAGAATCGTGTATTTGGAAGATACATAACATTTCTTTCATTGCACTTTTACAAAGTGACTACTTTAGTATTTATCTTTTAGTATAAATATGTACAAAATAAATAACAAAAATATTATTGAAATATTTTAAAAATAAATACACTCAACTTTTACCGGTGCTTACCGGTTACCGATAAGTCACTAAACAAGACTACATCCCTAGTGGTGATACCATTATTTACTACAGTTTGCTTAAATGTACAGACTAATATTATAATGCTACGCATCTGAAACGTGTTCTACAACTTTTTATTTACAATAACAAAAACATTATACTTACTGGGATTATATTTACGATTAATTTGTACACTATTTACAAATAAATATGTATTAAAATTTAAAAGATTTATTTTTTTAATGATGATCTTGAACATTACTCAAAAGTCTAAAATGTGTGAATACGTTCAGTCGGTCAACACAGCGAATTGGGTTTGTAATAGCGATAATACGACGTAATTACTTATATGTGTGCTCCCGGCAGCACCGATCCTCGTACAAAATAAGGTTGACAGCCATTCTATTGTGTATTATAGTATAATATGGATTCTAAATAATCAGAAATAATCTCGTACTGGCTTTTACAGCTTCGTCGGTCTCAGGACTCGCAGGCTGAAAGGCCGTAAGCTTAAAACTATGTGTAACGACGCGGTAGAAGTTAAACCTTGAAATGAAATGGAATATAAAATAAAAATATTTCACGGTTAATGATTTCTTTAATATGCATATGTGCGGCATATAACATAGGATAAATATTTACCTATAGTAAACGAATATTTCAGTCCCTGTTTGCTTAATAGTGCCAACTACTACATTCTATAGGAAAAGTCATTTTTCGGAACAAAAAATAGAAAAGATTGAATCTCAAGGTGGTATAAATATATGGTGGTGTACACGACTACTTTAATATAGAATGAATAGTTAAGTTATAAAATCGTGGATTGTTTGTTTGTTGTTGTAATTTTATTCTTAACTTCCAGTAAGCATTAAAGAAGAGACAGAAATTGGTAAATTTAAAACCAACCTAAAAAGCTGGCTACTATTAAAATGTTTTTACGACGTAAAACAATTTTTAAATGAATAGAATCTTGATGCCAAAATTTGATATTATTGTACTATTTTAGACAATTTTTTTTGTGTAATGTTCTGTAGATTTTATATACGTATTCGTTTGACCATTGATTTATATATTACACTAGATTAGTAATTACCGCGCCAAAACATTTCCACTGCACATATGGCTACAGCCATATACCTACCTAACGTCAGTTCAGTGTTCAATGTGATGCCGACAGAATTGAGCCGCGACAAAAAATGGGCAAATGCTTAGTGAAAGAATGCAATTCAAGGTCACAAAAACATAATAAATCAAGCGGAATCACTTTCAAAACATCGTTTTTAGTTCTTGTTTTCATATAAACGTAAAAACCTCAAATAATTAAATAAAATTATCTAATATTGCGATTTAGGTTCAATGTTGCCACTTTTCTACCTTTGTGATTATCCCACATTAATGGGAGACTATATATTTAATGGAGTAAGTTAATTTGTTACCTCTAATTTTAAATATTTTGGAAATTATAATAAAAAGACTATGTTTCAACTTTCATATAAAATAATTAATTAGATATTCTTATTTAAGTTTATTCTGTGTTTTATTTTATATTAATAATTTCATATTAATTATAATTTTATATTTTATGTTAATTATCTTTTATTACCTGATGTAATGGTGGTGGTACTACCATATGTCAGAGGAGTCACAGACAAGGTTGGCTACATCTTGAAGCGAGCTTCCATTAAAACATACTACAAGCCGCCGAAGAAGATTAGTAAATTTTTTACCATCCGTCAAGTGTAATATCCTTCTACAAGATGCAGGAGTGTACAAGTTAGATTGTAAATGAGGTCTCTCTTACATAGGTCAAACAAAAAGATCCATAAAAACCCGCGTGAAAGAACATATAGCTAACGTGAAGCACCGATGCTCCAGGAAGTCTGCAGCCTGTGAACATGCTCAAGATCGTCCCCACCATTACATCAGATTTGATAAACCACAAATCCTCGCAAAAGAACACCGATTCCTACCAAGGATGATACGCGAGGCTATTGAAATTAAAAAACATCCTAATTTCAATAGAGAAGATGGCTGGGTGCTGCCATCTGCTTGGGATACTATAATTAACAAAATTAAACCTTAACCCAAGCATACCACTGCAAGACTTCAAGATACTGTAAGTTCGTTTTGCGTAAATCGGACCAAAAATTAATATTCAAAAACTGAAGGTAGCCGGGCTAACAATGACATTGCGACGTCAAACATCTCAGTCCCCCCCCGTGACCATGGTTGCTGTAAAGCACCCGAAACGTCGGGAATTAAAAATAAGTAAAATCAGTTAAATAAACGCGATAGAATCCGTAAATTTAGTTTTATTCAATGTGTAGTGTTCGCGTAAATTTAAGAAATCATTATAATAATAATAAAAATTTATTTATTGAATAAAACCATATTGACACTACAAAGTTGAAGCCCTGACTCCCGAACTAGCAATAGCTGTGTGTCGGGAATCAGTTCCTTCCGATTTACATTAAATTACAATTACAAAATGGCTTATCAGCTTATCACAACTCAGAACAAGGTAACAAAAATAAATACAATTTTTTACAAAGCCAAAAAAAAAATGAAAAATATGCATGAATATATGTGTTGCATCTATGATCCGTACATATTGTGCGTGTGTATGTGTACATGTATGTGTGCATGTGTGTGTGTGTGTGTGTGTGTGTGTGTTTTTGTGTGTGTGTGTGTGTGTGTGTGTGTGTGTGTGTGTGTGTGTGTGTGTGTGCGTGTGCGCGCGTGTGTGTGTGTGTGTGTAAGTCTGTTTTTATTATACTTGATAAGAAATGACTCGTACTATTGAGTTATTTATAACAGATTTTCCGTCTCGTTGTATGTACAATAAAAAATACTTATAAAAATATCTTTCATTTCATCATTATGCTTACTTCTATTCATATGATAAGCTTCGTATCCTTTTATTTCTAAGGGGACGCAATAAAGATTTTTAAATAGAATATACTTTTTTTTAATATAAAATCAATTAACTGCAGCTTAAAAAAAACTCATTTTTATTGCGTATTTTGGGTAAAATTTCATATAGTAGGCCACACCAACTATATGAACCTTTGCATATTTGTGTGTCTATCTTTATCTAATTTTAGCAACGGTATTGTTTTCGCAATTGTGAGATAGATATATGCTTATTTAAAACGTTTAGTAATTTCAAAGCTACACGTCGCGGTTGGATAGTGGTTACTTTTTTTCGACACACGGTAATGTGATTTGCTCCTCTAGTTTTGTATAACTCAATGCTTTTGACATTCTAATTTTTACTACTTATGGGTCATTTTAAAAATAATTGTAAATTACAGATATGAAACAGATAGGAAAACGATTTCGTTGTAAGAGAAAAGTAACAGAGAGGAGTTATCAGGGCCAGTTTAAAATCACATACTTTTTCAAGAAGATTAGAAGTAATAATAATAAGTAAAATATTATTTTTCTCTATTCTATTCGAAATGGCTTGAGATAAAATGTAAACCAACCCCAAAAAATAAGGTTTTTTTTTTAATAAATCTTTATTATTCATTACATTATATTTACGAACATAAATAAAAAATATGGCACAATTGTTGAAGTTCCTATAAATTGTGTACCCTAAGTCTCTTGAAATAATGAAATAAAAGTTTTAAATCAAATATTTAGCTATTAAAAAGAAAGAAACAGAACATTTTTTAAGTTTTTGTTTGTCTTGTCTCAAGCAAAGTTGAATAGGAGCTATAAAAGTTATCTCTGTTTGGTCTAGTTGTATAAACGTATATTAGGTATATAATACAAATATGAAAAAGATAAATATTAATAAATTAAATTATTTTTATTTGTAAATAATGTGAACAAACCTTAACCGTTCATATCTTTTAAGTCACAGAAAAAAGTAACTGATATGATAACATGTATGAACGTATTGCTTATGTCTAACCTAAAAAAATCTTTTTTGCTATACCAGTTCTTACTTTCTTACGAATCTTTTATTTGTATTGAATTGTACCAATACCCATTTATTCTAAGCTGGCTTTAAAAGTCTCACAGTAAAATGTAACTTTTAATTGTCGAATAATGACTGCAACACAAAAATCTCGATACGGTGTCATCAACAAATTGGCCGAACGTTTTTGTGTCGCCAGTAAAATAATCTTGATAACTACCATAAAGGCAATAAAAATAGAACATAACGGTAAGGGATAACAAAAATTAATGAAATCAGGACACGCATTAATTAATTAATTATAAATTACACGTTTTGTAGAACTCAATAATATTTATCGAATTCATTGGGCTTGAAATAAAATGCTTATGAATTGAATTATAAAATATTTTTAAAAGTACCGCCATGAAGGTGTACACAAGTTGCCTCTATGAAATATAATCTACCCTTGGTAGATTTTAGTGAAATTATTAATTTATTAAGATTTATGGAGGATTTTATCGTTTTTTATTTTATTTAAACATGTACAATCTGTTTATGAGAGTATTCATAAGTAGTTACGCCTTGATATTAAAATAACTATGTTGGACGTTAAAAATTATAATTATTTTTAAAATGACCCTTATAATGATTGACATGACGGTTATAATTTTAATTATATTTAAATTCTTTGCCTGAAATGATGATTGTAATTTTAAAATTTTAAGTGTATATTTATTGGTTTAAATTAATTAATGATTATATATTTTCATTTAATTAATAATTTTCGCATGCCAGATGTGGTAAACAAGTCGACTTTTTACAATATGCAACTATTTGTCACCTCTGATGTACCATGTTTAAGCGAATAAATGATATTATTATTTTTGGGGTATCTATATGGTTTTCTCATCTGGTTGGGTTCCATAAATATATAATTTTGAATAAGAATGATAAATATACATAAATATCAATAAAATAAATACATAAAAAAATAAAATAAATAAAAGCCCAACCATATGGAAGCCCTCGGCAGGGGAGACCAAACGGCCGAGGGTTAGGGGGAAAGGGAAAGAAACTGGCGGACGATGCGGGCGGTATCGAGGATCACCGCTTTCTGCATTTGAGCCCGGAGCGGTCCGTCACGGAGTCCCAGTCGCCTCAGATTACCCGAGGGGCTGACCGGGATTAGTCCATTCGCAGAGATGATTACAGGAATAATTTCGATCGGCAGACCACCCCACATTTCGGTCACCTCGTGAGCCAGGTCCAGATATTTTGTTTGCTTATCTGTATCGGCTTTCACGAGGTACTCGTCATACGGAATGGTAATGTCGACCAAAATATCCTTCTTGTGTGTCTGTGCCCGGTCCATCAGCACAATATCAGGCTTATTCGCAAGAATAGTCCTGTCTGTGATGATGGTCCGGTCCCAGTAGAGCCTGGCGCGGTCATTTTCGAGCACGACTTCTAGCAAGTACTTGTAATAAGGCAATTTTCGGTCCACGAGACCGTATTTCAGAGCGAGCTCCTGGTGTAGAATTCTGGCTACTAGGTTGTGCCTGTGCAAGTACTCAGAGTTAGAAAGCGCCGAACAACCGGATATGACGTGCCTAAGTCCGGTGAGACTTAGGCATCTCTGCCGGAGATGACTCACCGGGAGGACGACAAGCTCGACAGACGTCGACGGTGCCATACTTTTTTTTCATTATGTGCGAGCAGCTATGCAGGTATAGGGAAAGAGACCAGTATCACTGCGACCTAGAAGATCTATTGTGATCGCTGCTATGGCTATAGTTCACTGCTAAGCCCTATGTCTTTAATGAATAGAAGCTGTGAGCAATTTCACTTCTTCTGGGCGGAGTACATAGTTTCCCAGATGAGTATTACGTTTGCGCATTAAGGGTCCGCAATCAGTTAGGACGTGCAGAGGCGTTTCTCCTTTAAGGAACAGAACCGGCACATCCTCGAGTTGCATAGTCCCATGACGGACATGTGCTTTTTAAGACAACAATGTCCAGTTAGGGCTCTTGCCAATGCGCAATTTATTTTTACTTAATCCCAAGGCTTTTGAAGCAAATTTATGATCAAAAGCCCGGATTAACGTTTTAGAATGTTTTAAGCCTGGTGTGTCAGACCAGATTTTAAGTGATTTATGGTGATAAAAAGTTTCAAGGGTCAATCGGGCTAGGCTTCTTGAGATTCCACAAAATGGCTCAGGTCCAAATTGTGTGCACTTTGAGCCCTCCCGCGCAAGTTTGTCGGCAAATTCGTTGCGTACAATACCCTCGTGACCCGGAACCAATCTTAAAACGACCCTGTTGTTACATCCCAGGGCGTTTAAACGGTTCACGCAGTTTACAACTAGCTTCGAGTTCACTAAGTTTGACCTCAGCGCTAGCAGTGCTGCTTGACTATCAAAGTTTATATAAATTATATGGTTGACGAAGTGTTTTTGCAGATTGATTTCTGCACATCGAAGTATGGCGAAAATTTCTGCCTGGAAGATAGAGGTGTATTACCCAAATTCATACTAAGTTTGAATTTGGGGCGTTCCCCGTAAATTCCAAAGCCTACGTCGAGGCCCATTTTAGACCCATCGGTATACCATATGAGGCTACCGACCTCACAGATAACCTGCCATCAGTCAGTCTTCTCTGAAGTGCAATTCCACTATATACTTTTTATCAAAAATGTGTAGTGGACGCATGATATCTGAGATCATGCATAAGACCGGTGATTTCTTAATTGAGTCGAGCGTGGATCTCAATCTGTAGGAGAGCAAGCTCAGACTGCCCTGAGCGTTAATCCTATACAAACTAGCCCTCACCTCCTTGTCTAGATAAAGATCAAGGGGCGTTAGGCATATAAGTGCATTAAGAGCTCCAGGCGATGATCGCATAGCTCCATTTGCCATTAACCAGGCAGTCCTTTGTAGACTATTTAGTCTGTCCGCAGTCGTATTTTGGTTGGCCTTGTTACACAAGACAATAGAGGCGTAGGTGAGAATCGGCCTCACTATACTTCTGTACAGCCATAGGACCGTACGGACGCAAGCCCCAGTTGTTCCCGACGAAACGACTGCACGTACCTAAAGCAATTTCTGCCTTATGGCATACGTTGCTAAGGTGAGAGTTTCACGTTAGTTTTTGGTCGATTGTTACGCCCAAGTACTTAACTTCCATGGAAAATTGTACTTCTTTGCCATTAAGTTTTGGTTGGACTAATTTTTCCAACCGTCTCTTTTTGGTAAAGGGTATTATAACAGTTTTATCAGCATTAACTGATTAAATACTATCCCTACACCAGTTATTTATGGTATTTAGGGCTCTTTGTATTATTGACGATAAAGTACTTTGGCAAAAGCCCCTCGCAATGATTACAAGGTCATCATCGTAACCCAGTGTGTCAATGCGTAGGTCTACCATTCTGTAAAATAGTTGATCAACCGCAAGAGTCCAAAGAAGGGGTGATAAAACACCTCTGCTGGGCAGTCTCTTGTAGTTGCAACCTCAATCGAAGTTTGAAACAGCGCTATTTTTGCCTTTCTGTTTGAGAGCAATGACTTCACCCATCTGATGGTTGTGGGGTCAACATTTTTAAATGTCAGGCCCCCAATCAGCAGTGATGTGGGGCTACTGTCGAAGGCGCCCTCAATGTCTAGAAAGGCACAAAGAGCTATTTCTTTATCCTCCAGTGCTTTTTCGACCCTGTCAATGACACTGATCAGGGCTGTTTCCGTAGATTTGCCTCTGCGGTAAGAATGCGGGTTGTAATGTATGGGCCTTTGGTAAAGCGTAGTCCTTTCTACCAGCCTTAGGTATAAATAGAACCTTGACAATTGTCTATCGTTCTGGAATATATCCCCATGCAAAACATGCTCTGAAGATTTTTTGTTCATTTTTCATCATTTAGGATGTATCTCTGATAGTTGTTGGTCTTAATAACTTGATCCTGTATTGTACAGACAAAACCTTCGGTTTCCCCGAAGAGGTCACCGAAACGTAGCTAGTTGAGGGAGCCTACTGTATCTACGAAGGGTTCATGTGGAGCCCTGTAGTATCACCCGTGGAGCTCCTTCTCCTTCCATACTGTCTCCCGGTGGGAAATGCTCTGCACTGCCGGGTCCTGCCATTGCTCGATGGCTAAGGATAGAGGGGTAAGCCCTTTATCACTAAAAATTACGTCATTATAGAATGGCTCATCCGATCTCACTAGGAAGTAATGACGGAGGCTGCACACTTAGCGATTATGCATGGTGAGCGCGCTCAGAAAGCCACGCCCACCATGCTTTCGTGGCAAGTACAGCCTCATTACCGATGATATCGGATGATGCATCCTATGGGACGTCATGGTAGTGCGGACTTTTCTATCCAGGGCGTTAAGTTCAGTCTGAGTTTACCTGAGCATGCCAAAGGTATACATGAGGTATACATGAGGACAGGCATGACCTAGCCGTTATATGCGTGTGCCTTATTCATACCGGACAAAAGGCTATACCACGTGAAGACAGGCATGACCCAATCGTTATATGCGTGTGTCTTTTTTACACTGGACAAAAGGCTGTTACAACAGGGCTGTAAGGCTTTCCCGTGGCTGAACATCAACACATTTATGGACAGTTGTTTGAAAATTTGAAAGTTGAAGAATGCGGGTTAAAAATGGCTGAGTTAACCGTCATATGCCTTTTGCACGTCGATGATCAAGTCACATTTGCGTCGTCGGCGGCCGAGTTGCATATGATGGTTACGTTAATGAACAGGTCATTAAAAGAAAGGAGAATGAAATTGAACCCAAGTAAGACGAAAGTTAAGGTTTTTAATAAACGATATGTGAAATAAAAATAGAAGAGGAGTTGGTCGAGCAAGTAGATGAGTTTGTGTATTTGGAATATGTACTTAGCAGTGATGGGACATATGATAAGGATATAGAACGACGAGTGAACGCAGAAAATAGAGCAAATGGACTACACTCTATTGTGGATAGTCAGAATGTGTCAAAGAAGGCACGTATGGCAATTCACTATGCCGTGTTATTCCCTACTTTAACGTATAGTAGCGAAAGTTGGGTGTGGCAGAAAAAGCACGGGAATAGAATAAATGCAGTAGAAAGACGGTCGTTAATGAGTATGTTAGGGATGAATCTGAGTGATAGGGTGACAAATTGTGTGATAAGAGAAAAGTGCGGTTTGCAAGATGATGTTGTGACCAGGATTAAGAAAGTTGTTAGGTGGCAAAGCAAATTTATGTTCCAGAAGTGAACGCAAGAGTCGAAAAGTGACGTTCTGGGCGAAAATTTATTGACCAAATTGGCGATATATTGAATTGGTCCAAATTAAGAGTAACCATAACCGACGAACATATATGCAGAGGTATGTGGATGTGGAGGAGGCGAGAGAGGTGTGGCACGATCCCAGTGGAAGTAACAGGTGTGAATATTTATGTATTATATTGTGTTATGTATGTACATAACTGCCTCGTTAATCTAGCTGTCGCAAACGCAATTGTTGATTAGGTCACGGGTTGGCAAAATTAGTTTATGTAAAGCAATTTTCAGTATAATCCAGGAGTCAGGAAGTTGGCTGTGTTTCATCCCCGTGCCTCAGAAAGCACGTAATGCTGTTAGCCCTGCGCCTGATCTCTCTTCAGTCATGACCGATTACAGTCTCATCGGGCTATGAGAATGAGGGAATAGAGAGTGTAACTGTGTTTGCCGATATACTCGGGCGTTATAATCCTGTCCTACGCTGCGGCTAGTCTTCGTTAGAAGGGCCACTGTGATCATAGACTTAAGATAGTAATTCTAAGTCTATGGTCACGCTAGTATATTCTAAGTCTATGACCGTGACCAAAATTAGGTATGGAGGACATTATAATCATTCATTCATTCATTACAGTCTGTCATAAAAGTCCGCAGCTGAACGTAGGCCTCCCTCGTACCTTATAAGAAGAACATATTTGCCATGGTGACTATTTGGCAAAAGTAGTTTTTATTATTCTAAGTTGTTTACGATGCTGATTCCCGATTCCTGTTTCATTTCCTTCTTTCCCTTTTTAAAAGAGATGATATAGGGTAGTGAATTTTTGAACACCACCATTACACGGCGCAACTATTTTACAGGAACAGCGGGCATGGTCGAAGTTGCGAGACGTTTGGTAATGCGAGTACTAATCCCTCTGTTTAGGCAAATTTTTGATTCTTGATTCGTGCTACGAGTTCCTGTTGTGGACAAATTATGGTTTTTTTTACGGGCAAACGAGCATGCGGCATGTTAAGTGACTACCACCGCCCATGATCAACCGCAACACCAGAGGAATTGCAGGTGCGTTGCCGGCCCTTTAGAAAGGAGTAAGCTCTTTTCTTGAAGGTCCCCAGGAAGGCTGGTGATAAAAATACCTATAAGTTGAAAATATTTTCTGTTTATGACTGCAACAAAACATTTATATTTGTTGACCTGTTCACTCTAACTGATACGAATATTTGTCTCACTCTACTTGATTGAGCACATCTGCAAATTTCTACAGAATTGGACCCCAGGTGCATAAATGCGCGACCAATATTTGAAATTTCATTAAAAGGAGTCCGAATGAGGTCGAAAGGTAGAGGCTAATGTAGAGGCCCTCACAGCTCTGCAACTTTTGCAGTTTATAGCAAGAGCACAATCTAGCAGTGATTGTAACTAAAGCAGCGATTACAAGAAATTATACTCATTGCACTAATACCGGCCTTACAACACTTGAATGGGGTACGCGGGGCACACTGAAATGATCGGGAAAAGAATATTTTGGATTGAGTGACAGTAAAATCTTTTTTAGAATATGAATACTGGCCTCTTAGAATCTTAGTGACATTCAAACAATTTAAAAAAAATGTTTAAAAACAAAAAACTATGTTGGTTTAAAGTTGACACGTTAACAGAAATGGAGCTCACGCTTGAACATTTCCGAGCCATAATTTATCACAATTTTCATCAAGGCTTATCTCAAGATAAATGTCTCAGCGAACTTGTTTCGATTTATGATGTTGAATCACCGAGTCAAACGACAATATACCGCTGGTATGCCGAGTTCCGACGCGGTCTTGTGTCGCTCAGCACTGTTTCTTCTGCAGGTCGACCAAGAATAGCGATCACGCCTGAAAACATCGCAGCTGTGCGAACTATTATGTTAGATGACCGCCGTGTGATATATGAGCAGATTCGGGCTGTTATCAGTATCGGAATGACTGCAATTCAGTCGATATTACATAATGAGCTGTGTGTAAGAAAGCTAGTTTCCCGCTGGGTTCCCCACAATTTGTCCGGAGAGCAAAAGGCGGCTCGTGTAGATTGGTGCCGGAATACTACATATCTACAACGCTAATCTGAATCATCAATAAAACACATTACCTAATTTTGTTACAATTTTTATTTAAAAAATATCTTATTACATATTATCTATAAAATAGGAGCGAAACATCTCATCCACTAAAATATCGTCGTACAATGTGTTCCCTGTAAATATACTCGTAAAACTATGCATTGAACATCCCTGAAACTTATATAGCAAATACACATTAAGCAATATTCGCCACAAACTGAAGTCCACTCATTCTGAATCCTATCAACATTCCAGTTCCATCTTTTACAATTCCTTTTAAAAAACTCTAGATGATATCGTACAGGTGATCGTCTATATGAATCAAAATAATGACCGACGTCATTCGTATCGATATATAAAGCTACCCAATGTTTATCATCTGTATCCAAATTGCATATTATATACGTTAGTACGTGGGTATACATGGGTAGTCTATTAGCAGCATAAACATTATTTTATAGACTGGGGTGAATCTTTTTCAGATGTTGTTGTACATCTAGTGTATCCATGATATTACTGCTATTAGTAGATTATTACAGTACCAATCTACTCAATGACTAACATAGGAATGATCAATTATCATCATCATCATCATCATTACAGCCCTTCACAAGTCCACTGCTGAACATAGGCCTCCCCCAAGTAACGCCACAAAGCACGGTCCTGAGTCACCTGCATCCATCGCCTTCCTGCATATCTTACCAGATCGTCACTCCATCTAGTGGGGGGTCGCCCTACACTACGCCTACCGGTACGAGGCTGCCACTCGAGAACCTTTCTTCCCCATCGGTTATCGGTTCTTCGAGCTATATGGCCGGCCCATTGCCACTTCAGCTTACTAATCCGTTGGGCTATGTCAGTCACTCTGGTTTTACTGCGGATATCCTCATTTTTGAATCTATCACGCAGTGAAACTCTGAGCATAGCCCTCTCCATAGCTTGCTGAGCGACCTTGAGCGTCCTCATACGGCCAGCGGTGAAGGACCACGTCTCAGATCCGTAAGTCATCACTGGCAACACGCACTGGTTATACACTTTAGTTTTCAGAGATTGAGGTATACCTGACGAGAAGATGTGTCGTGATTTCCCGAACGCTGCCCAGCCGAGTTCAATCCGTCGATTGACCTCTCGGTCGAAGTTGGACTTACCTAGTCGGACTATTTGTCCCAGGTAAACGTACTCGTCAACAACTTCGAGCGTAGTGCTCCCAACAACTACCGGCATAAGTGTAACATGGACATTAAACATGATCTTTGTTTTGTCCATGTCCATCTTAAGACCTATCCGTTGGGAGACACCATTGAAGTCATTGAGCATAGTGCTAAGGTCCTCCAGCGATTCTGCCATAAGGACTATATCGTCGGCAAATCGAAGGTGAGTGATGTACTCGCCATTGATGTTAATACCGTATCCTTTCCAGTCCAGTAGCTTGAAAACGTCTTCTAACGCAGCGGTGAAGAGTTTCGGGGATATAACATCACCCTGTCTTACACCTCTCTGCAGTTGGATAGGTTTCGTACTCTGGTTCTGTACTCGGATAGCCATCGTAGCCCTACTGTACAAACACTTCAGCACTTCAATATACCGACAGTCAACTAGGCACCGCTGGAGAGACTGTAGCACCGCCCAAATTTCGACGGAATCAAAGGCTTTCTCATAGTCCACATACGCCAGGCAAAGTGGCAGATTGTACTCTTCGGACTTCTGTACAATTTGCCGAAGGGTATGTATGTGGTATATGGTACTGAAGCCTTTTCGGAAATCGGCTTGTTCGGGAGGCTGGAAGTCGTCGAGTCTGCGTGCGAGACGATTCGTAATGACTCTCGAAAACAGCACGTAGACGCGGCTCAGAAGGGAAATCGGTCTGTAGTTCTTCAATTTTGAGATCTCGTTGTCGCCTTTCTTAAAGAACAAGACCACCGCGCTTCTGCTCCACGCCTCCGGAGTAGAGCCACCATGGAGGACGGAATTGAAGAGCTTCTGAAGGACTTCAAGTACCGGTGTTTCACCCGCTTTCAAGAGCTCCGCTGTAATTCCATCCTCGCCCGGGGCCTTGCCTTTTTTAAGGTGGTGGAGAGCCATTCTAATCTCGCTCAGACTGACGTCCGGGATATCATCGGAATAGTGTCGGATAAGACTTGCTCTTGGATCGTTACTCACACTTGCGTGTGGCTCCAACGATGATGTGTACAGCTGCCAATAGAACCTCTCAATCTCACTCAGAATCTCAGGTGTCCCGGAAACGATGCTGCCACACTCAGTCTTCGGCCTTGACAGTTGGCTCTTTCTGGCAGACAGATCTCTGGCAAAGAATTCGGAGCCCTGGTTCCGCTCGATCGCTTCTTTAATACGAGCAGTATTAAAGTTGCGTAAGTCTCGCCGCATGCATTTGGAGATCTGTCTGTTCAGTTGCCTGTATGCGGTCAAATCTGTTGACGATTGCAGCCTCATCTCCCATCTAGCAGCCATGAGATTAAGAGTGTGATCGGAGAGTTTTTGTGTTCTTCTGCGGCGGGTCTTGCAGAAATTAGCTCCGACCGCATGGACAGTTTCCACGAGCTGTCATTCATATCGTCCACTGCATTGCAATCCTCTAGGCACTGAAAGCGGTTTTGTAACTCGAGCTGAAAGGTTTCGGGATTCTGGATTAGAGCATGAGGGGGACGGAGCGTTGACTTCATTAGACGAGACCTCTCCAACTTAACATTTAGGTTCAGTGTGCCTCTAACCATTCGGTGATCGCTGCCAGTTTTCACCCTTGCGATCACTGAGACATCACTGAACAGTTGGCGTGTGGTCGTCATAATGAAGTCAATCTCATTTTTTGTCGAATCGTCGGGGCTCGACCAGGTCCACTTCCTGTGGGGCCGCTTCTGGAAGAAAGAGTTCATCATAAAGAGTCCCTCTTTCTCTATAAAGTCGGCCAGCTGCTGGCCCCTTCGGTTCCGTTGCCCTACTCCAAATTTCCCCACCTTCAGGTCACCGCTTTGTCTTGTGCCTAGTTTTGCGTTGAAGTCTCCCATTAACACCGTGTAGTGGGTTTTGGAGGAATGCATGGCTCTGGAAATATCCTCATACATTTCCTCCACCTCCTCATCGGGATGTGCCGAGGTTGGTGCGTAAACCTGTATGACCTTCAGCGAATACCGTTTGATGATTCTGAGTATCAGGTACACGACCCTCGTCGACACACTCCCAATCTTTACAACGTTGTTGACGAGAGACTTGTGGACGATAAATCCAACGCCTCGTTGGGACAGATGGTCGCCCTCCCGGTGGTAGAATAAGTTGCCAGACTCGAGGATTGCCGTATCCTCCCCCTCTCTTCGGACCTCGGATAATCCAATAATATGCCAGCGCAACTTGTCTACATCTTCTTCCAGCTCCGGTATCTTCTCGTCAGTCCTCAGAGTGCGTGCGTTATATGTTGCCAGGTCGAGTCGTCGTAGGTGGCAACCGTACCTCCATCGGAGATTCTTAGCACCCCCTGCTCCGCCGTTACCATGGTCGCCACCGTAGCTAGGAATAGCGGGGCCGCCGGGGACTGGGGGCCGTTTTTTTGCGTCGTTATTCAGGGGGGGGGGATATTTGCCATAGTTGCCACGTTTGGCGAGCGGGTTGGCAACCGCAGTTTTTTATTATAACACAGTTGTTATCAGAAAGATGCTGCTGCCCATCTCCTGCCTGTCTCCCTCTGTCACCTCTTACGACACCCACGGGAAGATATGGGGTAGTGGATATTCTCAACCGCCACTACACGGCACAATCAATTATAGTGATTACGAAATATTAAATTGCATTCTTTTGTGTTATACAAATCGTATTTGAGTCATCGATACATCGAACGAGACGCAACACGAAGAAATGTTGAGATTAGCAACAGAATGTGAAATAAGCTTGTTGACGCATAAAGTTACTATCAGTTCCACTGCAGAATTTTTTTTAGATTAGAATTATTACTTTCTGGTGCTATATAAAACCAGGTCGCTGCAGTCATGGAGTTAGTGTATGGTCATTTGACTGCAGTGGATCTATCAATACTATATTTGTGTTACTTCAACGCATCAAAGGCCATGGATGTAAGTGTTTATTCTATTGACAAACTTACTTTTCTTTCTGTTATTTTCTTACGTGTGTATGATTTAGTGTTAACAAATTATATTTAATGCCGTGGTAGCTCAGATGGTTAGCGCAAGCTGTAAATTTCACAGTACGCGACCAGGGTTCGATCCCCGCCGGCACCAATTAAATTGTTAATTGCAATTTTAAGTGCTGATTTACCACGTGCTCAGCGGTGAAGGAAAACATCGTGAGGAAAACTGCATTTCTGAAAAATTTTTGAAGGCATGTGAAGTTCGCCAACACGTATTGAGGCAGCGTGGCGGACATTTCCTAGCCCTGAATACAAAGACAATAGCAGAGAGTGAAAAAGTTAAAAAATACTTTTTTAACAATGACAGTCATTAGTTGAACATTAGTGAATGTGATTCTGTTTACTTAAATTACAGGAAGACAAGAGCAGAAGGAAGAGATGGGATAATGGGAAGTAATGAAGCATTGTTATGTGAAGTTTGTTGGAACAAACATATTTTTAGTCACGTGTAAATACTTTTAACTTCTTGGTTCAAAATGACACAAAATCTAAAAAATTATTAGATACATCATCGACATGGACTGATTTTACATTACATATCCTCATAAACATTTTCAATGTAGAGAAATGGCTATTCTAGGCGTAAAACTATCTAATAAAAATTATATGTTTATCGATCATTATTTGTTTCGTCCAAGTTATCCTTTCAATTATTTGTCGCCGAAAGACAAAAAAACTGTTCGTTATTGCGAAACACACGTGCACGGAATTCCATATTTTGACGTGACCGAAGAATTAAAATGTGCCTACAAACAAGAGAACATCATTCCCATATTAAATTGGTACATTAGAAATTTGTGAAAAGACGAAGTGATCGCATACAAAGATGGTTCAGCAGAAAAACAATTTTTAAAAATGTTGACGAATGATAGAATTTTTAATATTGAAAAATACTAATGTCCAAAATACAATGATTTGGTAAATGTCATAAATTTAAACAAACGTTATGTGTGTAATAATCATATATTTGCAAAAAATAATCACAAAATTTTACATTGTTCTTGTGATGATGTGTGGGTTTTTTTACAAGTGGTTATTGCTTGAAAATAAAATTTTAAATTAATCATAAATTTTGTTGCACCAACACTTTCGTTTTTTATTTCGCCTTTTAGAACTTTAGACGTGTGTAATGTTTCACTTTATAAATCCGTTTACTGCTATTGTGGCAGGACCAAGTGGATGTGGGAAGTCAAATTTTGTAACAAATTTCATAAAATCAGTAACAGAAATATGTAATTGTCATTATAATCAGATCACATGGTGTCAAAATTTATATAATTTATTAAATGTTAACTATCATCAAGGAATTCCAAATCTTAATATGTTTGATGGTGAAAACCCACATCTTGTTATTATTGATGATCTAATGAGAGAGTCCGATGGAAGAATTGTGGATATATTTACAAAAGGTAGTCATGACAGGAATCTCAGTGTATTTTATTTAACACAAAATTTATTTTATCAGGGTAAAGGGCAAAGATACATATCTTTAAACTCAAGTTATATGTATAATATATTTTAAAAACCCTCGAGATAAAACTCAAGTTATATAATATATTTTAAAAACCCTCGAGATAAAACTCAAATAAGATATTTAGCACGAAAAGTGTCACCAGATAACCCAAAATTCATTGAAGATGCCTACAGGGATGCACAACTCTAGAGGCGCATGGATAATTAATGGTAGATTTAAAATGGAATACCAATGATTTTTGTCGTATCAAGACAAATGTCTTCCAATTTAATGGTTTCTGTACAGTCTACGTCCCCACAAAAGAGTTTAAATACACCAAGAATGAAACAATTCAAATCATTGCTAAATGATGCATCGTTGACTCACAACGCATAAACATTTGCTAAACGCTTTGCATACGCTTAAATCAAAATATTAAAGAGCATTACTTAAAACGTGTGATGAAGAAGAAATTCACTGTATTTGTGAGTGTATTCATAACGTTTTACAAGGAAAAGTACCTCTTAAAGATCAAGATAAACAAAAATTGAATAAACACAAAAATATACTCTGTAAACTAGTGCGTAATTGTAAATATAAATTAAGAAAAAATATAATTATACAAAAAGGAGGGGCTTTCTTACCAATAATATTATGTGCATTATTGAGTGGATTAGTGAGTGGACTAGCCAGTTAACATGGAAAATGCAAAGAAAATGATACTTATCGAACCTGGATTGATTGAAAAATTAAAACAAGAAAATAAGGTTAATAGTAATTTATCTCGATTAGATATTGAAATGCAAAATATTATGAATAGTAAGACGGAAGACCGAAAAAAATGGATGTTATATTTAAAAACACTGCAAAGATACCTTCATTTTACTGTAGAGGATCGTCAACCACTCAGATTACTAATTTATTCTGATACATCTAATGAAGATTCAAATGAGTCTAACATTAGTTTTAAAAATAAAGATAGAGATCTAAAAACTTCAGATGATGCTGAATCTTTGTTGGAGGAGAATCGATCCATTAAAAGTAAAGAAAATAATGAAAATCCACTTTACACACCAGCTCAAATACTCAGTTTAATACCATAAAACTTATAATAAAAAAGGACAGTTATTATTAAACTTAGTTGAAACAAGTAAAAGTAAAATACATTGGGATAATGAAGGTACAGTCATAATTGATAACGAAAAAATTCCTGGAAGTAATATTGTTGATTTAATAAATGATTCACTAAGACCCTTAAAAAGAAGTGATCCAGTAGGGTGGGATAGATTTGCTGAAGCATTAAAAGATATTAAAGTACCACTTAATTATATTGGAAATCCAAAGAGATGTGAGTTTATTAACCAACTTCAAGCAAAAGATCTGAACAAACCCTCTGAGATTGAAGTTCAAGAGTTTTCTACACCGAGCAGTAGAGATAAATAATCTATAACTAAAATGGAGTTTTCTACACCGAGCAGTAGAGATAAAAAGTCTACAACTAAATTACGTAAAAGGCTTGAGTCGGAAAAATGGACCCCGTACTAGAAGAAATTAACAGGATTTATTATGATCCATCTAATCCCGCTGGTTTTGGTAGTATTGATAAATTATTAAAAGCCATGAAGGGTAAAATGAATAAAAAGCAAGTATAGGAATGGTTAAAATCACAAGAAACATACACATTACATAAACCCACTCGAAAAAAATTCCCGCGTAATAGGTACATTCTATCAAATATTAATGAACTGTGGCAAGCTGATTTAAGTGATATGCGAACTTATTCTCAATATAATGATGGTATCAAGTATATACTTTGTGTTATTGATGTATTTAGTAAATATGCTTTTGCAAGACCAACGAAAAAGAAAAACTCAGAAACAACTAAAGAATGTTTTGAAAGTATATTTATTGAAAGTAATTTCTACTCACATACAATCTGATAAAGGTACTGAATTTGTTTCAAAAGATGTACAAAAATACTTTAAATCCAAAAAGATTAATTGCTATACCACTAACAATCCTGATAATACTTGAGTGAAAGACTCCAGTATTAAGATGTGCCCATGTGATGTAAATTCCAACAATATTATGACAGTTTGGACTAATCTTTATGATAGACCGTCAAACAAACTTTCTTTAGAAAATCCTAAACCAAATTTCAATTTGGGTGATTATGTTTGAATAACTAAATGTAAACATGTTTTCCAAAAAGGATATGAATCCAATTGGAGTGATGAAATATTTATTATATCTTCAATAATTGATAGATCTCCATGGGTTGTTTATACAATAACAGATTTACAAAATGAACCAATAGTTGGTACTTTTTATGAAAAAGAATTACAGAAAATCACTTACAACCTCACCTCACAATATAAAATAGATAAAATAATAGACACTCGTTATTCAAGTAACAGAAAAGAAGTATTAGTGAAGTGGAAAGGCTATCCAGATAAATTTAACAGTTGGATTTTAGCTTCTAGTTTAAAAGAAATATGAATAAAGAAAGTTTTTATTTAACTTTGCTCAGCAATAGTTCAATGGAATACTTTCCTGATAACAAGACCACAAATTTTTCAACGAAATTATCAAAAACTATGAAATTAGAAGGTGAATGTTTGATTGGAATTGTCGAGTTTCAATATCCATGTACCATGTTTACTGTTCAAGATCATGAAAATGTTATATACATTACAAAATCTATGAATGTTGAGTGTATTTTAAAAGTGTTAAATGGTATCGGAGAGAAATTGAAATTTCGCTATGATGAAATAACAAAATTTGTGTCTATTTCTGTTTTGGATAAAAATATAACATCCGTAACATTATCACCCTAATTAAGTTTACAACTAGGTTATGAACCAAATA
The DNA here is from genome assembly GCA_907164705.1 of Parnassius apollo. Lineage (NCBI taxonomy): Eukaryota > Metazoa > Arthropoda > Insecta > Lepidoptera > Papilionidae > Parnassius > Parnassius apollo. The sequence continues at coordinate 199,717 of CAJQZP010001449.1, read as the reverse complement.
AAAATCTCCTAGAGAGAAATTTTGGAAAGTGTCCTGCTAATTTACACTTAGGGTTACCATCTCAACTATTTCTATATTGCGACATTATCGATCCTCAGATTGTGGGTGATGTTATGACTCCTTTACTAAGAGTCATTTCATTAGATCCTTACAAAATACATTTATGGTGCAAATAAAATGCACGTTTTCTCTCAACCTCACTACTTACCTGTTATGCGAAGAGCGTTCGATACGCTGGAAATAGTTATAAGATCGAGCACAGGACAATAAATACCATTCGGTTTGGAACCGTGTGTATTAAACTACATTTCCGAAAATTATAATAATGAATTCTCTTCGTGATCATCATAAATGCCCATATGAAAATTATTATACACATCAAGCTGGGTCAGGAGTTGGAGTAATTCATAAGGGTTCACCATACCAACGCGGTCATGGTATCGGGAGCTTCTTAGGGGGGGTTATTTAGATCAGTTTAACCTTTACTTTCAAGTGGTGCTCGAGTGATTGGTAAGGAGGCATTAAGCGCCGGAGTAGGACTTTTGTCGGATATGGTTCAAGCGCGTCCTATGGAAGCCTCAATAAAAGATCGATTAAAGCAAGTTAGTACGAATTTAAAACGAAAGGCTGACGAGAAAATTGATCAATTTAACATGACAGAACAGAACAGAACAGAACAGACATAACAGAGATGAAAACGATTGACCTCGTTCATTCCACCATTAGCTGCTAAAGTGAAAGCTGCGAAAAAACTTGGTCTAAAACCAAAAAATATCAAAGATATATTTTCAAATTAAATATGTCCTTTTATAATCATTCTTGCGAGTGCGTTAAGTCAGAATTGGATTTGTTTGCACTACCGTCTACACAAACTAGCATTGAAAATGGATTGTGAATTCATTATAAACCAATTTCATCTCTTGGTGATGATGGACCTATCGAGTTTCAAGTTCCTGGGACAGGCGATGACTACATAGATTTGTCTCATACATTACTCCACATAAAGGCAAAAATATTAAATCAAGATTCAACTAACTTGATATCTACTACAATAGTAGCACCTGTAAATAATTGGCTGCATTCACTTTTTAGTCAACTTGATGTTTATTTTAATCAGAAACTTGTATCACTACCTAATAATACCTATGCTTATCGAGCATACATGGAAACCCTTTTAAACTATGCTCCTGCTGCTAAACAATCTCATCTTACTTGTAGTCTTTGGTATGAGGATACAGCAGAAAAAATGGATTCTACAGATGGTAAAACATAGGATTTGTTAAAAGACAGGAATTGATTAGTGAAAGTAAGGAAATGGAAATGATTGGTCGTCTTCACATCATTCTTCAACCAAGAAAAATTTTTAATTAATGGTGTTGAAATGAGTGTTAAATTGGTTCGATCAAGAGAGAGTTTTAATTTAATTGCTGGGTCAAACGATGTAAAGTTTAAAGTTTGCATTACGGACGCAACTCTTATTGTTCGACGAGCACGAATTAATCCAAATGTATTACTCGCACATCAAAAAGTTTTAGCTACTACCACTGCTAAATATCCTATTACTCAAGCTGAAGTAAAAGTTTTAACAATTCAATCGGGTGTTCAAGGAAAAACTCTTGATAATATATTTTTAGGACAGGTACTCAAAAGATGTATAATTGGATTTGTGAACAATTCTGCATTTAATGGTTCCCTTACTAAAAATACATTTAACTTTGAAAACTATGGTATTAATTCTTTCAGCTTATATATTGATGGTCAACAAATACCTTCAAAAGCTTTGCAACCATCTTTTTATAATAGTATATTTACATCAGCATATCATACTCTATTCTCGGGAACTGGTATTCACTTTCTTAATGAAGGAAATGGAATCTCTTGTGAACAGTATGCCAAAGGTTACTGTCTATTAGCATTTGACTTAACTCCTGATTTATCAGCCAACTCATCTGCTCATTGGAATCTCATAAAGCACGGTAGTATAAAATTAGAAGTACGATTTGAATCCTCACTAATACAAACAATTAACTGTATAGTTTTATGCTGAGTTTGATAATATTATTGAGATAGATAAAAACAGAAATGTTAGAATAGACTATAGTAGTTAAGGTTATAATATGTGTTGTGTGTTAGATTTTATGTGTTATGAGTAATGCATTTTGTGTGTAAGTAACTGTGTGAATCGTTATAAAATTAAATAAAACAAATTGTCTGCAATATATTATTTTTTATTTCTTTATAAATCTTCTATTATACACTGTTCGAGTTTAAAGTTACATCGGACTCTCATTAGATCATCTATAATAACAAGATGTTGGTTTTCACCATCAAACATATTAAGATTTGGAATTCCTTGATGATAGTTAACATTTGGTAAATTATATAAAGGTTGTATTTCATCAAAGCACCAAGTTATCTGTTTAAAATCACAATTTCATATTTCTGTAACTGATTTTATGAAATTTTTTACAAAATTTGACTTGCGGACGTGTGTAATGTTTCACTTTTAAACGGATGTATAAAAGTGAAACATTACACACGTCTATAGTTTTAAGGGGTGAAATAAAAAATGAAAGTGTTGGTGTAAACAATTAATATATATTGTGTACTATAACCAATGTTTTTGGGAAATCAAACAAAATTTATGATTAATTTAAAATTTTATTTTCAAGCAATAACCACTGTAAAAAACCCACACTTCATAACAAGAACAATGTAAAATTTTGTGATTATTTTTTGTAAATATATGATTATTACACACAACGTTTGTTTAAATTTATGACATTTACCAAATCATTGTATTTTGGACATTTGTATTCATCTAAATATTGTTACGATCTTGAGGTTTGTGACAATAAAAATCGCCGATAGAATTACCTAAATTAACACTTTGATTTTCTTTACACGAATTAAAACTTAAAACACCAGTAATTAATCACACTGATTCACTTTATTCCGCTCCGAAGCTTCGCTTGTCTCGCCGAATTCAATATTTCCCTGATCGCATCTTGCAGCGCCTATAAATACAAATTAGACCGAAACATCCAGAATATTCAAGTAAACACGCGCAAGGGGCCGAGAGTTCGAGCGTCAGCTTCTAGAAGCATAGTTCTTCGTTCCGAGACTAGATGGCGCTGTCGGTTGAAAGATTAGTGATGTCATTTTCTGGAAAGCCCTCCTCGCTCTCGTCCCTGACGTTAGATGACGCTTGTGCCGGATACATGACGTCGACTTATTCGCGCAACACTGCCCTCTCCTAAGACATGCTCGTCCCGAGCATTATCGGCCACATAATAACGCGCCAAGCGATCCACATGGACGATCTTAGGAGTCCCTCTTGCGCTTTTCTGTATCCGGTAGGTTACATCGTTGATCCTGGTTACAATCGTCCTGGTACGGGCCGTCCCATTTAGCTTGAAGCTTAGGAGATTTCCCTTTGCTGCGGACTGGATTGTGCAACCACACTAGTGAACCTTCGTCGAAGCCTTTATTGTTCATTTTGTGGTCGTACCGGGTTTTCATCTTCTCAGACATTTGCTGGCCCGATTGTCTGACGTGCTCATAAATGTCATTCATTTTGTTCCGCAAGTCATTTGCATAATCGGTTATACTGCGTGGGGCATCAGGTGGTATCCCGGTGATCAGGTCTGCAGGCAGCCGTAATTCTCTTCCAAAGTTTGCGAAAGCTGGTGTCACTGCTGTACTTTCGTGAACGGCGCTTCGATATGACAACAAAAACGGTTGTATGTGCTTGTCCCAATCTCGTTGCCGATTGTGTACAACTTTTGTTAGGTACCTCTCCAATGTCTGATTAAATCGTTCTACCATTCTATCAGATTGCGGGTGATAAGAAGTCGTTCTTGTTTTGTGAGTACCCATAACTCGGCAAGTTTCCTGGAATATTTGAGACTCAAAATTCCTTCCTTAATCGCCGTGAATATCTGAAGGTACTCCAAAACGACAGAAGACTTCATGAACTAGCTTATCCGCAACTGTTGAAGCTTCTTGATTTGGAATGGCGAAGACTTCTGGCCACTTAGTGAAGTAATCCATCACAACCATGAAATACTTGTTACCGCTTTCACTCTCCGGAAACGGTCCCGCCACGTCAATGGCTATTCTCTTCCATGGTGCACCAACATTGTACGATTTCAATGCACCTCTACTACGAGTCTGAGGTCCCTTTACAGCCGCACAACTTGTACATTTGCGACACCAGTCTTCGACATAATTTCGATAGCGGACCCAGTAAAACCGTTCTCGGATCTTCAGTAGAGTTCGTTTAACTCACAGATGGCCTCCTGAACAATCATTATGGTACAGCTGTAGAACATCCGGTACTTTAGCTTTAGGGACAACCATTTGCAAATGACAGCTGTCTCCCCGAACAGTTTCCCATTTACGGCACAGAACTCCACCCTGGAGCAGCAAGTTGTCCCACTGGGCCCAATAGCTTTTAGTGGTCGAACTCATCGCTGAGACGTCACTCCACTTGGGCTTGGGAGCACTGGCCTTTATCCATTCCAGAATCGGCTTGATGTCCGGGTCTTCCTGCTGTGCATGTAGTAAGCTGTCCTTCCACTCGTTGCTGAGGTGGTCTGCCCTGAGCATCCTCACGGATACCACTTCCTTACTTTCTTGCCTAGTACAATGTTTGCAATCTTCAGGATAAGGTCTTCTTGACAATGCATCTGCGTTGCCATGAGATTTCCCGCTGCGATGTTCGATCTCAAAGTCGTATTCCTGCAGTAGTTCAATCCACCTCGCAACTTGTCCTTCTGGATTTTTAAACTGCAATAGCCATTTTAGGGCAGCATGGTCAGTTCGTAAGTGAAATTTTCGTCCGAGAAGATATTTGCTAAAATGCTGCAACGACTTTACCACAGCTAGCAATTCGCATCTTGTGACACAATAGTTCCCTTCCGGTTTTGACACCGACTTGCTGAAGTACGCTATCGCGACCTCTTGGTCACCATTCCGTTGAGACAACACACCGCCAAGTCTTATATCACTTGCGTCTGTGTCAACTATAATATCTTTGCTTGCATCAGTGTATCTCAAAATAGGTGTTTTGCACAGACGGTCCTTGAGCTCCTGGAATGCGATATTGCAATTTTCATCCCAGCGGAAAGGTCGCTTCTCCTCGGTTAGCTTATGCAGAGGTTTTGCTATACCTGCAAAGTTCTTCACAAACCGCCGGAAATAGGAGCACAAACCCAAAAATGCTCTAAGCTGCGTCTTGTCTTTTGGAACCAGGCCAATCCTTGACAGCGGCGATTTTCTCTGGATCCATGCGGATGCCCTCTTCTGATACTACATATCCCAAAAAGTTAACTTGCTGTTTGAATAGTGAACATTTCTTCGGACTCAACTTGAGGTTGGCACTCTGAATCTTCATGAGCACGCGTTCCAGGTTTTGAAGGTGTTCCTCAAACGTACGGCCTACGATGATGATGTCATCCAAGTAGACCAGACAGGCATCGCCAATTAGCCCGGTAAGTACAAGTTCCATCAGCCTTTGAAACGTAGCTGGAGCATTGCACAACCCAAACGGCATTACTTTAAATTGCCACAGACCCTTTCCCGTCGAGAACGCAGTTTTCTCCTTGTGCTTATGGTCAATTTCAACTTGCCAGTAGCCACTTTTTAGATCCAACGTGCTAAACCACTTTATTCCTGTAAGCATGTCCAGCGTGTCATCAATTCTTGGCAAGGGATAGCTGTCCTTCTTCGTAACGTCGTTCAGACGGCGGTAGTCAACACAAAACCGCATGCTGCCATCCTTCTTCTTTACCAGCACCACTGGTGAACACCATGGACTAGAGGAAGGTTCAATAACACCATTCTTCACCATTCCTTCAATCATGGTTTCCACTTCCTTTTCACGTGCTACCGGCAATCTACTTAGTCGCTGACGGATAGGTAATTCTTCTCCTGTGTTTATTTTGTGTTGAATTAAGCCTTTCCTATGTCAGCATCGTTTGATGAGAATACATCGGCGTACTTGAGTAACAACTTCTTCGCCTTGACCATTTCGGTCGGAGAGTACGCTGCGACAGTCTTCCAAAAGTGTGGTCACTCTCGTTTGTGCATCTTTGCTGTCTGGCTGGGGGTCTCACTCGATAGATATTGGCACCGACGTAACCAATCCACTTCCTCAGAAGTACCAACCAGCGTGCCTTTTTCTATAATCTGTTCCCGGTCACAAAGGTTCAGCACACGTACTCCTGAGACGTCAGCGGATTTGACCAAGCTTCAAGCCACTTTCCATGGAAGGTCATTGTTTACCCTTTCCATAAGTACACAACGGTGAGCTTGCCCAGCGTTTCGGGGAAGACTAACCGAAACAATCGTTTCCGATCTCGGCGGAAGAACAATCTTCTTAATGCTGTACACGTTCCCTGGTAACGCACCTTCCATAAAAAGTTCCTCATATCCACATTTCAAAACACCTTGCTTAACTTCGATCTCACAACAATTATTCCTCATAAAGTCTGGGCCCAGGATGCAGTCGTTCATTATATCAGCCACGATGACATTATGCAGGTAGATCACGTTGCCTAGCTTCAACTCCATCTCCTTCTTTCTCACGGACGGTGGCTGTTACCAAATTAATGCGTTCTCGGTTGTTTGCGGAGTCCCCAAGGAACTGACTTATAAGTTGAGAACTAACAACCGTACGAGAGGCTCCAGTGTCTATGGTCAGTTTACACGGCATTCCGTTGACCTCGCCCTTGATGATTAGACTGTTCCCATCATGGGTTTGTGAGATCGAGATCTTTGGGGCTCTTATAACATCAGCCAGCACCCGCCCCGCAGTTCTGGCTTTTACTCGTTTCCCTGCTGCTGCTGAGCGGTGCTGTTGGCCGCACTACCCTCCTGAGATCGTTCACCTTCCTTCTCTAGGGTTCGCTTAGGGCAGCTGGATCGAAGATGACCCCTTTCCCCACAGCCATAGCACCTAGGGCTGTATCCTTTGTTGCGGTTGCGAACTGTAGCTGCTGCAACCTCTCTGACGCGATGGAAACGATGATCCCGCCGCACGTTTTCCACCTCCAGTGCATGGGCCAAGGCGTTCTAAAGCGTCTCGTGGTGCCCGAGCCTCACAGCAGCTCTGACTTCCAGGTCGCGGATGCCGTCGATGAATGTCTGCACCAGGTTCCCTTCAATGAGCGCAGGTACAGCCGGTATGCTTTTCGCACCAGCTTCTCCACCTTTAGAGCCCACTGCTGCAGGTTTTCGTTGATGCGCTGCACGCGATCTTTAAGCTGCGCACGAAAGACGTGTTCCAGGTGAGCGTCGCCATATCTCACCTCCAATGCCTCAAGGAGTTGCTCATAAGTCACTTCCTACCCGAGAGTTTCCAGAACTGTTAAGGCCTGGTCGCGCAGGCCTAGTGTGAAAGCTTCGCCTTCATAGAATATCATAGAGTATCAGTGTGAGTTTATTATATATATATTTTATGAGAAAGACGTGTTACATGGCGCTCTTAGATTTTTATTCCAAAGTGGTGAAAAAAGTTACCTTTTTTATTAGAAATATATACTAAAACGTTCAGCAGACTGAGAGCTTTTGTGTAGTGTAACTTAAACAATAAATTTGGAATGAAAAGGGGTGAAAACATTGATTCAGTGAATCTTGTGTAGGGTACTGTGACATTTAATTTATAACTTCGATAGTGGAACACAAAAGACTAGACTTTGATCTCATCATATCGCATACTTCATCCATTTTATCATTCATTGCCCCACATCTTCAACGTAGCCAGACGGGCCTCTGCAATCCACTTTTCGCCTCTCCGGGAGACAGAACGTGACGGGTGGCGAACCTCGTCGCCGGTTTTCCTCCCGGAGATTCTTCGCACCCCTGCCCCATTAAAGGGGCGTCGGGAACTCGGGGCCATTTCTTTAATTCGATTCCTCATGGTGCGAAATGGGGTGGTATATTTAACGCCGCTACCACGGCGTGGAGCCGAGTCTGTGGTATCGGCTTGTCGCTCATTTAGCACCACCCGGGGGACACGTGTAGGCTGGGCCTAGGAACAGGTGGTCAAAGCCTGCGGACGCGAGTGACTTATCCCCCTTCTACCAAAGTTTCAGTAAACAAGGTCAGATTGGAACAGGTTGACCTAAATCTAACAAAACCGTGCTGCCACTCAGTAAGATAATGATTCAGGTGGTTCTGTAGCACAGGATAAACAAGAGATTCAAATATTTTACTTAAAATTGACAGTATTGAAATAGGCCTATAATTACCTACCACCTCGACGTTATCGGCTTGTGAATGGGAACAACTTTGGCGGACTTCCAAACATCAGGAAATAGGCCGGATTGAAGAGACTTCTTAAAAATTAGATATATAGGCGTCATTAGCTCATCCGCACATGCCTTAATAAATAAAGGAGGGATACAATCTGGTCCTGGGCCTTTATTAAGATCTAGGGACTTCATGCTCTTCAGTATCTGATCCTTGCTAAGGTTCCCTACCTTAGTACCAGTTAGTTCAAGGCTGTAATTGCAAATCAAATTCCATTGGTTGACATTCAAGTCTGAGTTTATGTTATCTTGAGAATTATACACAGCTCCAAAGTAGTACGCAAATAAGTCGCAGATTTCCCTAGGACTAGATGACTTCTTAATACCATCAGTCATTGTACAAGGATAATTACTTTTCCCGTACTTCTTTGCCTTAATAAATGACCAAAAAAGTTTAGGGTTCGACTTAATACTATCTTCTGTCTTCTTTATATAATTTTTATAAGATTGATTTGCTAGTATGCAGCAACGCTTATTAAGTAGCCGCAACTCAACCTCGTCCATGTGATTCCTATATTTTTTAAGAGAATGTTACGTGAAAAGGAGAACATAAGAAAGCGGTTTCTTATGTTCTCCTTTTCACGTAACATTCTCTTTAATGAGACATTAAACCAAGGAGGAGAAGAATTATTTCTTATTTTTTTGCAGGGCACATATTTATTTATTAAATTATTAATTATATCATATAATAAGTTTGTCATCTCATTAACATTCAGGTTATGAAAAATTTCATTCCAGTCATATTCGGCTAAAATTGTGTATTTTAGTATCCATGTTATACGGTAGTGCAGTATCAGTATTTCTTTTTATTAATATTTCGAGAGGGGGATGTAGAGGATCTACGACACTAAGGATATTAACTGATTTTGCAACTGTACACATGGACGATGATAGGTTGTTCAGTACAAGGTCTAACAAGCGGTCCGATTTGTTAAGAATATTATTCATTTGATTAAGCTTGTTAAGATGAACTAAATCTATCAATGCTTGGCTTGGATTAGGAGCAACATAGTTATTCGGCAAATCATGTACCAAACTCCAATTTATATTACCTAAGTTAAAATCACCAATAAAGCACAGGTGTGAATCAAATTTACTTGTTATGACTGAGGTACAATTTTCTACAAAATACTCCAATATTAGCCTGTTCACCGGAGGTGGTAAGTAAACACTGCAAAGAGCTATTTGATGGACAGAGTTTTCAATTTTCAAATCCAAAACCACCCAAATGTCTTCACATTTATGTGTAGGGTACTGTGACATTTAATTTATAACTTCGATAGTGGAACACAAAAGACTAGACTTTGATCTCATAGTGTTATCGCGTGTTCCGACTGTGTACCAAACTATATGCTATTTTCGCCCGTTACTACTAATGTACTGTCAGCGTAGTGGATAGAGCTCGTTACGCATCGATTCGGGAAGACCCAAGATCGAATCACAAGGAACATTTTTTTTTCTCTTTTTCTTTTTTTTTCTTTTCTATTATCTTTAAAAAAAGGTTCCAGTAAAAATTGGAAATATCTTATATTGAAAGTTAACATGGCAGCAAAAGGACGCAAAAACCTTGTCTGGGGGTGTTGCTCGATTGGTCTGCAGGACCAGAACTATATGCAATGTACAGAATGCACCAAACTTTATCATCTTGAATGTCTGTCAATACCAAGCAATGAAGACGATCCTACCACGTCTACGTGGCTGTGCCCTCAATGTCATGGAACGCAAAAATTAGGTAATAATGATAACACCCCAAATATAACTGTGAGAAAGAGGCAAGCTTTGAACTCCCCACCAAAGGCTTCAGATGAAAAGCCAATACCAAGGGACGAGATGCAAGAAATTATCAAGGACGTAATGACTCAATTCCAAAAGACAATGCGCATCACCATATCGGACATCCTAGGCACTGAACTAAAATCTTTGAAGGAGGAAATAGTGGATATGAAGGAGTCTATGAATTTCATGAATACAAACAATGCGCATCACCATATCGGACATCCTAGGCACTGAACTAAAATCTTTGAAGGAGGAAATAGTGGATTGAAGGAGTCTATGAATTTCATGAATACAAAATATGAATCTATCACAAAGGAGCATGCAGAGGCCAATGAAAAAATAAAACGCCTAGAGACGGAGAACCGTGCACTGCAGTCAAAGGTTGAGGACTTGTCTAATCGATTTAATCAAATGGAACAAAATGCTAGAATGAATAACATTGAGATCCAATGTGTGCCCGAGAGGAAAGATGAGAACCTGTTGCACATCGTAACAGAACTAGGCAAAACAATTAATTGTCAAGTATCCACGGAACACTTAGCCCACTACACCCGTATTGCTAAACTAAATAAAGATTCCAGCCGCCCTAGGTCTATTGTAGTGCAATTTAACTCGCCGAGTGTGAGGGACAAATTCTTGGCAGCAGCGATCAAATATAATAAACTGAAGCCTCAAGAAAGGTTAAACAGTTCTCACGCTGGTGTTTTCGGTGCTAAAACTCCAATTTTTATATGTGAACATCTCTCCACCCACAACAAGGCCCTCCATGCCGCAGCAAGACAGGCGGCAAAGGACAAAGGTTATAAATATGTCTGGGTGAGAGGCGGTCGCATTTTAATGAGGAAAACTGAAGACTCTGAATTTAAAATCATCAGAAACATAGAGACACTTGACAAGTTGCCTTAGTTCCAAACCTAACTTATTATTTTTTTACATTTTGAATGTACCCTATTTTACCCATTTTAAAAGAGAATATATTACCAAAATGTTCGTGGGTTACGTACGAAAACTCACAACTTTTTAAGGGAAGTCAATTGTAATAATTATGATGTAATAGTTTTAACTGAAACCTGGCTTAATAGTAGCGTTATGAGCAATGAGTTATTTGATGACAGATACGAGATATACAGAAGAGACCGGGAAAGTTCGGGGTTTCATGAGAATAAGGATGGGGGAGGAGTCTTAGTTGCGGTACTAAAAACTATCAAATCGGTTCGGAAATTTGATTGAGAATATATGGCAAAATGTAAAGAAAGGTTTAGTGGATGCAGCTACCGAAGTATGTGGTGTTAGTAAGAGAAAGAATGAAAGGAAAAATAATACGCTATGGTGGGATGATGAGATACGTATGGAAGTTGAAGCAAAGAAGAGAGCATGGCTAGATTTACTAGCAGCAAAAGCTGCTAATTATAGTGGTACGAATGGTGATATTCAAAGAAAAAAGGCAGTCTTTAGACATCTTAATAAGAGAGTAAAAGAAGTAGTTGAAAGAAAAAAGCAAGAAAGAACGGATAAAAATGATAGAAGAATATCGGATAACTTCCAGGCAAATATTAAAATGTTCTGGAAACTTGTAAGAACTGCCAGGGGACATTCAAAACAGCCTATAATAATTGCTATAAGAGACGAGAATGGCTATATTCTGAATGATGAAGTTTTGAGTTTAAAGAGATGGAAGGAATATTTTGAAAGCGTGTTTATGAGTGAGGAGACAACGTGTGTACTAAGTGAAGTAGAAACACCGAAAGAAGAGGAAAGAGGTAGCGAGATAAGTATAGATGAAATAATGAAAGCAATGAAAAGCATGAAAGCAGGTAAGGCTGCCGGATATGATAGAGTTTCACTCGAAATGCTAAGGGCTGGAGAGGAAGTGGTGGTAGGCCTGCTGCACACCTTGTTTAATTTATGCGGGGAACTGAAGCGGGTACCGGTTGACTGGTACAAAGCCGTGATAGTCCCAGTATATAAGAGGGTCGCAGCAGGACTGTAAAAACTACCGTGGCATCAGCCTTCTTAGCATTGTGGGAAAACTGTATGCTTAAGTACTAATTGAAAGAGTTATGAAAGAAACTGATGGAAAAATTTGGGATGTGTAAGCGGATATGGAAAGGGAATGGGGTGTATAGATCAAGTCTTTTCCATGCGCATGATCGCGGAGAAGTTTTTGGTGAAAAACCAAAAAGTTTTTTTTACGTTAATGGACTTGGAAAAGACTTATGACAGAGTGGACAGGGATGTGTAATGGCAAACGCTGAACTCATTTAGGTTGAACGCTGGGTTGATACAGGCATTAAAGTCTCTGTATAGGGACTCGAGTGCTTGTGTTAGAATCAACGGGGTCTACTCGGACTAGTTTGGCATCCATAAAGGTGTCAGACAGGGCTGTGTAGCTTCCCCGTGGCTGTTCAGCCTATTTATGGACATTTGTTTGGAAAATTTGAAAGTTGAAGAATGCGGGTTAAGGATGGGTGAGTTAACCATCAAATGCCTTTTGTACGCCTATGATCAAGTCATACTTGCGTCGTCGGCGGCCGAGTTGCAAATGATGGTTACATTAATCAACAGGCCATTAAAAGAAAGGGGAATGAAAGTAAACGCAAGTAAGACGAAAGTGATGGTTTTTGAAAGAGAAGAAAGCAAACCGGTACGTGAAATAAGAATAGAAGGAGAATTAATTGAGCAAGTGGATTAGTTCGTTTATTTGGTATGTGTATTCAGCAGGGATGGGAGATATGATAAGGATATTGAACGACGAGTGAATGCAGGAAATAAAGTAAATGAGGCTCTACACTCTATTGTGAAAGGTCAAGTCAAGTCAAAAAGAGCACATATGGCAATTCACAATGCTGTATTAGTCCCTAATTTAACGTATGGTAGTGAAATTTGGGTGTGGCAGAAGAAGCACGAGAGTAGAATAAACGCAGTAGAAATGCGGTCGTTAAGGAGTATGTTAGGGCTGAATCTCAACAGGGTAAGAAACCCCCCGAACGGGTTCCCGCCTTGTCGTGGCGGCGGGGCTTAGAAGCCGTGGCTTGGTCACCCACGGCGAAACAAAGAGGAACCCATATGGCTGGTCCGAGGTGGAGGGCCGGCCCGAGGTGGCCACTCCGAGTGGGCTTGGGAAGCCCACTTCGGATGTGTGTTGGTGGGCTGCGGTGAGAGGTGTGCCCTCCCCACCTACCGCTGCAGCCGAGGTGGAGTCGCGAAGGAAGAGGAGTGTTGGTATGGCGATGCGCCACTCGCCCTATCCTCCGCGACTCAAACGGGGCCGCACCGTTGATGCGGTGGTGATGGGGCTGCGGGGGGAGAGGATTGTCGGTATTGCGAGGCGCCGCTCTCCCTATCCTCCGAAGCAGCCGAATCTTGGTTGGCGGCGGCGGAGCCATAGACCAGATCCGCCGCTGGGGTCGGGAAGGCTAGTACTTCCAAGTGCTCGTTTTTCCTGGCCCCATGGCCTTCGCGCATCGGACGCGGGGGCGTCTGTTGCGCAGATGTAATTGGAGGCCGTGGAGGAAGGCGTGCCATGTGTTCTGGTGCGCCTTACTTGGGAAGGAGAACGGGGAGGAATATTCCTCTCCCGATGAGGTGCTGCCATGGGGCGGCAGTCGCTGGTGGGGTCGCGTTCCCGTAGCCCTGCCAATATGCGACGAAGGTGGAACACCATGGGGTTTTAGTCGGTGCGAGTCCGACATAACCCGTCCTTGCCCCCCGCGAGGCGGGTATGCGTAGGCATTTCCCCATGTAAAAAAAAAAGGTAAGAAATTGTGTAATAAGAGAAGAGTGTGGTTTGCAAGATGATGTTGTGACCAGGATTAAGAAAGGAATGCTTCGGTGGTTTGGTCATGTGGAAAGAATGAATGAGGAAAGAGTGACAAAGAAAATTTATGGTGCAGAAGTGAATGGCAGAGTCGGAAAGGGACGTCCTAGGCGAAAATTTATCGACCAAATTGGCGATTTATTGAAAACGGGCCAAATTAGGAGTACCCTTAACCGACGAGCATGTATGCGTAGGTGTATGGATGTGAAGGAGGCAAGAGAGGTGTGTCAGGATCGTGCCAAATGGAAGTCTGTAGTCTCTGCCTACCCCTCTGGGTGACAGGCGTGAGTGTTTATGTTTATGTATGTTTGGTAGAAGCAGTAGATAACTGTAGGGATGTTGATGTAATATATACAGACCTTAGTAAGGCATTCGACAAAGTACCTCATAATATTCTTATATCTAAATTGCGTTCATATGGTATTACTGGCTCATTATTGGGATGGTTGCAGTCGTATCTGAATAATCGTAGTTTTAGTGTTGTCGTTAATGGTTTTGAGTCTGCACCATACAAAATTACGTCGGGGGTTCCTCAGGGATCACATTTAGGTCCTCTGCTTTTCAACACCTTCATCAATGACATCCCTAGTTGCTTCCAGTTCTCCATACCATTTATGTATGCCGATGATTTGAAATTGGTTGGCATCTGCGAAACTCTAGAGGACACCGAATGGTTTCAAAGTGATGTTGACCGTATGGTAAATTGGTGTCAAGAAAATGGTATGTACCTGAACATAAACAAGTGCTACCATATGAAATTCAGTAGAAAGATCAAGTCACTGAACACATCATACAAAATTAACGGCCACATCATTAAGAAAACAGAGGAAGTCAGAGACCTGGGGATAGTGTTCGATAAAAAATTAACCTTCGTTCCCCACATCGAGAATATTACAAAATAGGGCGTATAGAATGCTAGGCTTTGTTTTGCGTAACGCTAAAGTTTAAAAATAATCACATTAAGATCCTACTGTACAACAGCCTCGTACGAAGCATACTTGAGTATTGCAGTGTAGTATGGAGGCCACATTACGCGACACACTCCTTACGATTGGAACGTCTGCAAAAAAAGTTCGTGGTAAATTTGGCCTATTGGAATGGGATTCACAAAAAAATTCGGTCTTACGAAAAACGATTAAGATTCTTTAAAATTTTATCCCTGGAAAATCGGAGAAATTTGCTTGACCTGTCATTTCTTGTAAAAATTTTTAATCAAAAAATTAACTGTCCCCTCTTGCTCCAAAAATTTAAATTTCGTGTTCCATTGAGAATTCCTCGCGCCCCTATTACTCCACTTTGCCCTCCTTTTAGAAAATCTGTCTTAGGTGCAAACTCCCCAATTCCAAGGTTGTGCAAATTGGTCAATGGACATAGTGACAAAGTTGACATTCACGCCGACTCATTTGCCAAAATTAAGGAAGTTCTAGCTTTAGCCTGGTCTGAAACCAGCAAATAAATAATAATAGCTTTTACCACGTACTTTTTTCATTATTAGGTAATTAATACTTTTTTTTATTCGTATTTATAATCTTTCTCGATTCATGTGGTGTTTACCTCAAACGATTGTTACACTTAGCTACGTAAGTTAGTTCTTAAGCCATTTTGTTAAATACAGTGTAATCAAACATTGGTAAACCTTAATAAATTAAAAAAAAATAACAGTCTTGAACTGGATTTTATAGGCTGACAAGGAAGAAGTCCCGTCGAACGGTGGCACTTTGAACCCACGTAGCGAAGGTGTAGTAGCTACTACGGGAGCTGTAGTTCCATCAGCCAGTTTGAGGTCCTCCAGCGTTTTCTTCACGTCAGCCCCCACGTAATCAACCCGATTGTTCACTTGGTCGATTTGGGTTTTAGCTTCCTTGATTTGGGTTTCAGCTTCCGACAGGCGGTTGTCATGTTGAGCAACCCTATTCTTCACCTCCCTTATCTCTTTCCCAAAGGTAGCATGAAGGTCCTTCATGAGGAGCATTTGCTCTTCCGACCGACGAGCCTGTTCCGCCTGCTGATCTTCCAACCGACGGGCCTGTTCCTCCTGTCGGCGGGCCTGTTTCTCTTGTCGGCGGGCCTGTTCATCCTGTCCGCCCCGCAGCTGCTCTTCCAACCGACGGACCTGTTCCTCCTGTCGGCGAGCCTGCTCCTGCAGCATCACCATCAGAGCACCTAAGTCAGGTTCTGCAGATGTAGGAGCTACTGACGGGCCTGCAGCCGGCGGCTGGCCCTCCGAAGTCTGCGGCGTTGCACCACCAAATCTTCTTTGGTCCGTCTCCTGCTGACGTTGACTTCGGGTACGGACACCCTCCGTTTCCCCCTTAGGTAAAATCGGCATGATTTTATCCCACTTCTGACACCAATTGTTTCGAGCTTGAGGTTCGTGACAATAAAAATCGCCGATAGAATTACCTAAATTAACACTTTGATTTTCTTTACACGAATTAAAACTTAAAACACCAGTAATTAATCACACTGATTCACTTTATTCCGCTCCGAAGCTTCGCTTGTCTCGCCGAATTCAATATTTCCCTGATCGCATCTTGCAGCGCCTATAAATACAAATTAGACCGAAACATCCAGAATAATCAAGTAAACACGCGCAAGGGGCCGAGAGTTCGAGTGTCAGCTTCTAGAAGCTTAGTTCTTCGTTCAGAGACTAGATGGCGCTGTCGGTTGAAAGATTAGTGATGTCATTTTCTGGAAAGCTCCCCCTCGCTCTCGTCCCTGACGCTAGATGGCGCTAGTGCCGGATACATGACGTCGACTTATTCGCGCAACAATATTAAAAATTCTATCATTCGTCGTCAACATTTTTAAAAATGTTTTTCTGCTGAACCATCTTTGTATGCGATCACTTCGTCTTTGCACAAATTTCTAATGTACCAATTTAATATGCGAAATATGTTCTCTTGTTTGTAGGCACATTTTAATTCTTCGGTCACGTCAAAATATGGAATTCCGTGCACGTGTGTTTCGCAATAACGAACAGTTTTTTTGTCTTTCGGCGACAAATAATTGAAAGGATAACTTGGCCGAAACAAATAATGATCGATAAACGTATAATTTTTATTAGATAGTTTTACGCCTAGAATAGCCATTTTTCTACATTGAAAATGTTCATGAGGATATGTAATGTAAAATCCGTCCATGTCGATGATGTATCTAATATTTTTTTAGATTTTGTGTCATTTTGAACCAAAAAGTTAAAAGTATTTACACGTGACTAAAAATATGTTTGTTCCAACAAACTTCACATAACAATGCTTCATTACTTCCCATCATCCCATCTCTTTCTTCTGCTCTTGTCTTCCTGTAATTTAAGTAAACAGAATCACATTCACTAATGATCAACTAATGACTGTCATTGTTAAAAAAGTATTTTTTTAACGTTTTCACTTTCTGCTATTGTCTTTGTATTTAGGGCTAGGAAATGTCCGCCGCGCTGCCTCAATGCGTGTTGGCGAACTTCACATGCCTTGAAAATTTTCTCAGACATGCAGGTTTCCTCACGATGTTTTCCTTCACCGCTGAGCACGTGGTAAATCAGCACTTAAAATTGCAATTAACAATTTAATTGGTGCCAGGTCCTGGTCGCGTACTGTGAAATTTACAGCTTGCGCTAACCATCTGAGCTACCACGGTTTAATCATATACACACACAATATTTAAATATAATTTGTTAACACTAAATCATACACACGTAAGAAAATAACAGAAAGAAAAGTAAGTTTGTCAATAGAATAAACACTTACATCCATGGCCTTTGATGCGTTGAAGTAACACAAATATAGTATTGATAGATCCACTGCAGTCAAATGACCATACACTAACTCCATGACTGCAGCGACCTGGTTTTATATAGCACCAGAAAGTAATAATTCTAACCTAAAGAATTTGTGCAGTGGAACTGATAGTAACTTTATGCGTCAACAAGCTTATCTCACATTCTGTTGCTTATCTCAACATTCCTTCGTGTTGCGTCTCGTTCGATGTATCGATGACTCAAATACGATTTGTATAACACAAAAGAATGCAATTTAATATTTAGAAATCACTATAATTGATCATTCCTATGTTAGTCATTGAGTAGATTGGTACTGTAATAATCTACTAATAGCAGTAATATCATAGATACACTAGATGTACATCAACATCTGAAAAATATTCACCCCAGTCTAGAAAATAATGTTTATGCTGCTAATAGACTACCCATGTATACCCACGTACCAACGTATATAATATGCAATTTGGATACAGATGATAAAGTAGGGTCATATTGGGTAGCTTTATATATCGATACGAATGACGTCGGTCAATATTTTGATTCATATGGACGATCACCTGTACGATATCATCTAGAGTTTTTTAAAAGGAATTGTAAAAGATGGAACTGGAATGTTGATAGGATTCAGAATGAGTGGACTTCAGTTTGTGGCGAATATTGCTTAATGTATTTGCTATATAAGTTTCAGGGATGTTCAATGCATGAGTATATTTACAGGGAACACGTTGTACAACGATATTTTAGTGGATGAGATGTTTTGCTCCTATTTTATAGATAATAAGTAATAAGATATTGATTTTGTAAATAAAAATTTTAACAAAATTAGGTAATGTGTTTTATTGATGGTTCAGATTAACGATGTAGATTAGCACTGATAAACCGACGCAAATGCCGAGGAAGTATAGACAATGACAATATATAAGAACAATGGGACGCTAATGACGGTGGAGGCCCTCACCGGATATCAATTGGATATTAGTTAATTGATCTGCACATCTCCGGAACCGTGCACCCTACGTAAAAACGCAGATTCGTGATCAGAGCACGTCAAAACCTTTTTTTATAGGATCGTGAGTCGACAAACGTTGTACTACTTCTGACTGAGATGGCGCTAGCTGTCACGGTAACATCGGGTCTGTGTTCAAAAAATCTTTAAAAATAAATATCGCTGTTTTTAAAACTATTAAGTCATAAATATTGTTGCTGAATTTATAAAGTATAAGTGAAAGTGTTATGCAGTGATAAATCTCACAAATAATTACATAAAACTCAAAATAAAATTTCAATGACATCCAGTCGGTAAACTACGTTTTTTACAATCAATAAAACTTTAAAAGAGAAAAATACTATAGTGTCAGTGAAGTAATCATAAGAAACTGTGTAACTACGACTTATTTAGTGCTAAAATATTAAGTGTTGTGAAAATTAGTGCAAAAATATTTTATCAATGAGTCACCATAACGAATTTGTTGGGTTCAAATTTCACACAAGCTGAACAAGATCCTTATATTCGACCAATCGTCTACAGCGCGATTAATGTTTAGCGTTCTTGACATGGTATGAAATTGTAGAAAGCGAGTTCGAATCCCATCCGTGCGAACTTTTTGTGTATTATTTTGTGTATTCTTTAGAACTTTTTTAGAACCAGCTTTTTTATAGAACTGTTAAAAAGATAAAAAACCAGACATGGATTTTGAAAATATTACTTTAAGAAAAAATAAAACAATAATTAATTCGCCAAATTCTTCGTTTGAGTCAACAAATTCCGAATATCTTTCGAAAAGCCTACCACAATTGTTAACCGGTCTAAGTTTAATTTAACGAAGAATTTGAAAGACTCAACGAGGAAATTGAACGACGAATGCAATTAAATACGGCTAACAACGAAATAGATAACCTAACCATGGAAAACATCACTTTAAAGAAACAGCTGAACAACAAAATACCATAAAAAATTAAAAAAAATTTGTAGCGTAACACCAAGTAGTACAAAAAAAGTTCAACTATAAAAAAACAAAGCTGTAAGGTTAAAAATCTTAATATTATTGAGGGAAAGAAACTGGATATGACTTTCACTGATCTTGAGACAAAATCTTGTGAAGGAAACACAACTGAATTAGCTACTTCTGATACCATAGGTAGCCTGTCATTACAAGTGCACAAACTTAATTTTAAAAAGTGCGATCAATACACAACAGATGGCGCTTTATTAAATCTGCATAAAGAAAATAAAGTAAACAGTAATCAGCAACTTTCTAAACCTATTGAAAACCAGCCAAAATCCCAATTAATTATATTCGGAGGACAAAAATTCACAGGGTTGGTTACACTACTTATACAATCAAGAAATAATACTCAATACAAAAATTACCAGATATTTTCAACTACAAAACCATATACCACTACGGAGGAAATTCTTGAACCCATTTATAAACTGGACGATTCGGAAGATAAATATCTAATAATATGTATAGGAGAAAATGGTACTAACCCTAACAAAATAATAATAGAATTAGTAACAATGCTCAAATACTTTCAAAAAACTAAAATATTAGTATTTAATGTTTTACAGAACAGATATTTAAATGAAAATATGTTAAATAACAATTTAAAAGTTATATGTAACAACTTTAAAAATTGCTCATTTATAAATACAGAATGGGACTATCCGTATAATAAATATTACTACTTATTAGATGTATGTAAAAAAAATAATTTTAAGATTGACTCAAACTATTATAAAAATAATTTTTTATGTGCCAAAAATATGTTATTATTTATGAAAAAGGCTAAAACAGATTGCAAAATTATTCCAAAGAAGGGCACAATTCCTTTCTACTTTAAGTCCTGTAAAAATGTACATTCAGGTAATAACCGCCAGGAATTGAACTCTGCTACTGCCTCTTTGAACAAAAAGCGAACGGAAAATACCGAAACTTATAAGAAGGGAACAATACCCTATTATTTAAAAAAATCAATACAGTGTTTAAATGAACAACCTGACACACAGTTGCCTTTAGAAACAAATAAATGTTTTCGTCCCTAAATTGGAATTAAATTTTAGAATATTTCACCAGAATATTGCCGGCGCTATAAATAAATCTGAGGAACTAACATTTGCAATCCGAGAGTTTTCACAAAAAGGTTCAAAGATAGATATGGTGTGTTTGACAGAAACTTTCCTTAAAAAAGGTACAGAAATGCTTTTTAAAATACCTGGTTACAAACTAGTTGCATCTTATTCACGGGACAGTAAACGAGGAGGGGTATGTATAATGTTAAATAACAATTTGAAATATAAAAACGTTACTAATATTAATGATTTGACATGTAAATTTAATTTTGAATGTTGTGGCGTAGAAGTAAATAAGATTACGATTATCTGTTTATATAGAACTCCTAATAGCAATCCACAAATATTTCTTGAAAAGCTAAAACAGGTTACTAGCAAGAATTACTAAAAAGCATAAAAAAATTATTCTTTGCGGTGACTGGAACTTGGACATCTTAAAACCAAATAAGAGTTGTGAGGAGTTACAAAGTATATTAAAAAATTTTAACATTGAGTTGCATATTAAAACACCAACAAGAAAATTGTCATGTCTAGATCAATTAGCAAGCAACATCAAGCAAGTTAAAGCCGAGGTACATCACCTGGCCTTATCTGATCACGAAACGGGACAAACACTTGCGCTCAAAACGACCAAATCGTATGAAATATGCAGTTGGTATGAGGATGTTAGAGATTATAGTAAAGAAAACATGGATAAGTTCTGTAGCTGCATATCGTCCCTTACTTTCTCAACTGTATACGAAAAAAATAACTTACAAGAGGCGTTTGTTGAATTTCATAATTTATTTAAACTTTTTTTTTGATCTTTGCTTCCTAATACACACAATAAAAAGGGCAACTAAAAAAGGGAACCATAAATGGTTGACAAAGGGCATTAGAAAATCATGTATAAGGAAAAGATATCTCTACCTTAGTCAACAATATGATAAAACAAAGGGAAAAATACTCAATAAAAAATATAAATCATATAGTTCCATACTTAAAAAGTGCATATATAAATCGAGACAGATACAAAGTAAGAAATATATCGACAATAATAAAAATAAATGTAAAGCCACATGGGCGGTAATTAATGAAAATATTGACGACCAAAATACGAAAACACAAATTGATAGAATAATAAAAAATAATCGGATATATGACGTCCCGAAGAAAATAAGTGACATATTTAATCACTTTTATATAAACTTGATAAATAACAATAATTTTAAATATAATGTTGAGGAAATAAACAAAACTATCACGACTAATAATATCCATACAATATTTCTTAAACCTACTGATGCTATGGAAATATTTCGGATAATTAAAAGTCTTAACAATACGAACGCAGTAGGATTTCATAACATAACAACCACTGCAATTAAATTATCTGCACGATACATATGTCAACCGCTATGTTATTTAATTAATATGTCTTTCGAAGAAGGTACCTTCCCAAGTATATTGAAAAAATCAATCGTTAAGCCACTTTTTAAGAAAGTCGAAAAATACGAAATGAATAATTATAGGCCAGTCACGCGAAAAATATTCGAGAAGATTATGCTGAGAAGACTTCAAGAATTCACGACAAGTCATCGTTTACTTAAAGAGGAGCAATTTGGATTTAAACAGAATAGTACAACCTCGTTAGCATGTTTTAATTTGATTAAAATTGTCACCCAGGCTATAAATGATGGCCTTCCAGTTGCGGCAATCTTCCTGGACATGAGCAAGGCGTTCGATTTCGTGGACCATAAATTGCTCTTACACAAATTAGAAAATATGGGATAAGAGGTAAAGCTAACGACTGGTTGAGAAACTATTTATGTGAGAGACAACAATGTGTAGAAATATCTAAAGTCAATAAAGACAAAAAAGTGTTTTACAGAAGCGAAAATCAGATAAATGACTTTGGCTTGCCACAAGGCAGTGTATTGGGACCATTCTTATTCCTCATGTATATTAATGATCTCCCTAATATCATTCGCCATAACACAATCTTGTTTGCTGATGACACAACCCTTATCGTGAAATGTGAAAATGCAGATACATATGAAATAGAGATAAATAAAGCAATTAAAAACATAATAGACTGGCTTTATTGTAATAATTTACAGATTAATATGGAAAAAACAAAATGATCCAATTCAGACGTACTAGAGAAAACTATTGAATATTAATGTTAAATATAATGATAAGATCATCGAACAAGTAGCAAGTACTAAATTTCTGGGTATAATGTTGGATCAAAATTGCGACTGGAAAACACATGTCGATTACGTTTGTGACAAACTCGACAGATTTGTCTACGCAATAAAGAGATTACGAGTCACGGTATCAACTGATGCTGCTCTATGTGCATATCACGGATATGTTTCATCAGTACTATCATATGGTCTTTTATTGTGGGGCAATTCAGTAGATATAATAAAAGTATTTAGAGTACAAAAAAAATGTGTGCGTGCAATCTATGGAGCAGGGTATACGGATAGCTGTAAGCCCTTGTTTAAAAAGTACAATATCTTAACATTAACATGCTTGTACATTAAATAAATATGCATATTTGTAAAACAGCATCCTGAACACTTTGAAAGGCAAATAGATGTAACTGAACGAAATGTAGCTCCTAGAAATAAACATTAATTATACTTACCTCAATGCGGGCTCAAATTGTATGAAAGGAACTCTTACGTAAATGAACTCTTACATAAAAAAGGTGTATAACAAAATACCCAACGACTTTAAAGAGTTACCTTTAACCACGTTTAAAAAAAAGTTAATACAATGGTTAAAAGAAAAATGTTTTTACGATCTAAACGAATTTATGTCTTTTAGTGGAAAATAAATCCGAAGTCAGTAATATTGATATATATCTAATAATTAATTAATTACAAACAAAATGAAAGTATGGACATTAACACTTAAGAACAACCATTAAACAATGTGACATTTTAATTGAATTCCCACTTGTAAATTTTTTTTTGCATGTATACTAATTAAATCTTTGCACACCATATAAAATGGTAGAATGTAAATGGGCCATTATTCATAATTTAAGATCATACTTTATTGTACACATACATTCTGGCAAATAAATGAATTTGAATTTGAAT
Source organism: Parnassius apollo (assembly GCA_907164705.1). NCBI lineage: Eukaryota > Metazoa > Arthropoda > Insecta > Lepidoptera > Papilionidae > Parnassius > Parnassius apollo. Next base: position 175,863 of record CAJQZP010001449.1, on the reverse strand, counting down.
TTGACTCTGTGAACCAGAACTGCTACAACGTAACTACTAATGCCGTTTATAATATCGTTTCCAGGTGACGAATCATGGATTTATTCATACGAACCTGAAAGAAAACATCAGTCAGCAATTTGGGTCTTTGAAGACGAGTTCAACCCAACGAAAGTGGTTCGCCCCCGCAGCGTGTCAAAGAAAATGGTCGCTACGTTTGTCTCGAAAAAGGGGCATGTTGCTACAATTCCTTTACGGCGGTTCTACACGTTGGTCAACACAGTGGCGCATGTAGTGGCGAAGATATTGGCCACGAGTTTGTGATGGCATCCACACGTTGGAAGGCCGTTTAGTTTGCTTCGGTTCAGACCAATGTACGGACGAATTTATTTTATTTAAGACGACGGCTCCGTGGCGCAGTGGCTTAGCAATGAGTGGCTGCGCCGGTGGCCGCGGGTTTGAATCCTGCACGGAACTAGTATTTGTATGTCCTACAAATAATTGTTCCGCGTCAGGATGTGTGTCCTTGTGCAATTTATGTTTGTAAACTGCCTCCGCGATACAGGAGAAAATCCTAGTGTGGGGGTAACATTTTTATAAAAGAATTATAAAAGAATAGTGAATATTAATGGGGCTGTAAATAGATATACGAAATGTATGAATTGCATATTGTCAGCCGTCAGGCTGATATTTGGCTTTTCATACCTAATAAAAAGTACTTTATTTCACCCATGTAATATAAACTGGACTTTTATTTATTTATTTAGCTTTATTTATTCCTTACATGCATCATAAACTGGAATAAATACCATTAATTATAACTTATTTTAAAGTAAAAGGAGTTATAATCGATTCGTCTATGTTTAAAATTGGGTTTTGATTTTAAAGTTTAGTCAAAGATGTACTTGCTTTTCCATCAGACATTCGATGTATATAAAACACCTTATAATTTATTTGAAAATTTAATTATTTTTTGAGAAAGACAAAAACAAGCAATAAATATAATTAACACTGATTTAATTATAAGAACTAATTATAACATAGAACATAAATGAAAATCTCATGACGAGGAAAGTGGCTCAGGATCAGCACGAGGAGGAGGATGTTCACTAGTGGACTTGTGAAGGGCTATAATGATGATTATTATTCGAAAACTTGCACGATTAAATTATTAGAAATCGACGTTTTTTTCTTTTATAGGATAGGGTGACAAACGAGCACACAGTACACCTGATGGTAAGTGGTTACTGTGATCCACAGACCTCTACATCTATCCTCGATTACGAATAAAAATGCGGATGCGTTGTCACCTGTGAGGTTCCCAGTAAAAAGGTTCTCCGGTTCTCTACACTCACCATACGAAACACAGCAGCATTGAGCTACTATTTTACGCTGGTATTCTATGAGAGCGTGGTCCTTCCCCGGTCGAGCCGATCTATTCGTGCTACAACTATATTTCTAATATAACTGCATGGCTACCACGTATAAACGACGTGCTTCATTTTTTTTTCATTTTAAAATTGTTCTCATAACAATCTGATTGTAAATAAATGTTCAATATGTTTTTTTTTTGATAAATATCTCCATTATAACAAATGTTTAAAAAAATGAAATCACGCTAATTAAAGTAGTAGCAATGTTTAAAGTTGAAATTGGCACTAAAAGGCTGGTAATAGGGGCATCCACCCTACAAAGCGTGAATATAAAATTTAAATCAGATGCGTATAATCACTCCGGGAGCTTGTAGTAAACTAAACGCGCGCCCAACGTGTGGATGCGACGACCAAACTCTGCCAATAATTCTTTGATCTTTTGTAAAAAACCGACACCACACGGATCTCGCGCCAACTTGTGGGCCATCGTTCCAATACATACCAATGACGCACAAACACTCGCTCTACACGTTGGCCAATGCTATTGGCCACTACATTCGCCACTGTGTTAGCCAACGTGTAGAGGCGCCGCGGCGGCTGTATACGTTGGCCAACACAGTGGCGAATGTAGTGGCGAATATATTGGCCAAGAGTTGGTGACAGCGTCCACACGTTGGAAGGTCGTTCAGTTTACTTCGGTTCGGGCCAATGTGCGGACGAATTTATTAGACGACGGCTCCGTGGCGCAGTGGCTTAGCAATGAGTGGCTGCGGTGGGGGCCGCGGGTTTGAATCCCGCACGTATTTGTATGTCCTACAAATAATTGTTCTGGGTCTGGATGTGTGTCCCTGTGCAATTTACGTTTGTAAGCTGCCCCCGCAATACAGGAGAAAATCTAAGTGTGGGGGTAATGTTTTTATAAAAGAATTATAAAAGAATAGTGAATATTTATGGTGCTGTAAATAGATATACGATTAGCTTTATTTATTCTTTACATGCATCATAAACTGGAATAAATACCATTAATAAGAACTAAACTTATTTTAAAGTTAAAGGAGTTATAATCGATTAGTCTAGTTTTAAAATTGGCTTTTGATTTTAAAGTTTAGCAAAACATGTACTTGCTTTTCTATCAGACATTTGATGTATATAAAAACACCTTATAATTTATTTGGTAATTTAACTATTTTTTGAGAAAGACAAAAACAATAGGAATAAATATAATTAACACTGACTTAATAATAGGTACTAATTATAATTTAGAATATAAATGAAAAACTCATGACAAGGAAAGTGGCTCTGGACCATGCTTTGCGGCAGTCTGTGGAGGAGGATGATCAGTAGTGGACTTGTGAAGAGCTGTATGATGATTCGAAATCTTGCACGATTAAATTATAAGAAATCGACGTTTTTTTATAGGATGGAGGACAAACCAGCACACAGTTCACCTGATGGTAAGTGTTTACTGTGGCCCACAGACATCTACGTCTATCCTCGATTACGAATCAAAATGCAGATGCGTTGTCACCTGTGAGGACTAAGATGAAATGCCTCGTTTCCTTTAAAAAGGGTCTCTGGTTGTACACTCACTATACGAAACACAGTATCATTAGGCTACTATTTTACGCTGACATTCTGTGAGAGCGTGGTCCTTCCCCGGTCTATCTACACGTTGGCCAATAGCATTGGCCACTACATTCGCCACTGTGTTGGCCAACGTGTAGAGGCGCCATTACAGGAACGCAGAACGGTTATCGCTGAGAGGTATATCATGGTTTGTTTGCCAGAAATGATGTCCAAACGATTTCTTTACATTCCCTAGAATGAAAAATTTATCACGAGGTCAACGGTTTGAAGACCCCAAAGCAGCTGTGGAAGCGTACAAATCAGCCATTTTGTCAACATCAACTTCAGACTGGAATTACTGTTTTAATTATTGGTTTGCACGAATGGAAAAGTGCATTAGATTTAACGGAGAATACTTCGAAAAACAATAAAATACAATTTAACTATACCGTGCATGTGGTTTTTCTTATTCCCGATCATTTCAGTGTGCCCCTCCGTATTTCAGTGGCCGAGAAAAAAAATACAACACACAATTGCATTTTGTAGGTGTCTGTCATTAATGATTTCCTTCCACTAATATTGACAAAAATGCTGCAGCGTAATTGATAATAGCGTTAAAAGCTCATAAGTTAACGCCCGAAAACAGGAGCTTCTCACCTAACTCGTACTCGATGTACTAATACTGACTGGAAAACTAACAATTTGTTATACAAGTATTTAGGGTTAACTCGAGCTCATACCTGTTTTCCGCCCTTACTAAATAAAGTAATAAAAGACAGTATAATATTTTAATGTAATTCGAATTATAAATATATTTTACAAGTACTCAAATTAAATCTAGCTTAAATTAAATCACTGTTAAAAATGCATTTTTTTGCTATATAGATAACCACAGTTGTATGTTAGCAACACTTGCCTGTTTTCGTTAGCTGTGCTGTCGAGTATATATATGTTCTATAACGATATTTACCTTTTAAAATTTAAAATCACCTATGTGGTACGTTGCGTTCAATCACAATCACTCTACGAACATTTTTCCATAAAGGGCAGTGCTGTTTTTTCACTTAACGAGGTCACTTTCGTTTAAGGTTAACCGGCTCAAGCCCTGCACCTGAGATGGCCTTTGGGAAAGATATGGCTGGAGGTTGTTCTCAGGACAGTGTCAATCTCTTATGCCTAGGCGGCACGGGGGCAGGAGGTGCGGCCTTAGATTTCAGTAGACTCTTTATTATGCCACCTGTGTAATAGAAAAGATAGATGCCCGACAGAACAGCGAGTGCGACGAACAATGTGACGCTGGCAATGACGATGCCATACCATGCGGTTCCAATAGACTGCTTGGGCGTAGGTAGATTTGGTTTTCTGATCGGAGGCACGTATTTTGGCCCTGGGCGTCTTGCCGACGTCGTGAAGCGGCCCTCTATGGTTATGTCAGCGCACGCTCTGAACTCCTCCTGCGGTCCGCAGCCCACGGCACTTGTTCCGTTCGCACACGTACCCCAATTGTTGCCAGCTATGTACCTCCACTGTAACACACAGTGTGAGCATACCAGGTTATCTGGCAATTTATATTTCATCTCGTAAACTAGACTTCCTTCTTTAGGGTAGTATCTCGTTTCATTATTATTATCAATTAAACATTCTTGTCCAAGCATTCTTGCGTGGTGGCTTTTGGTTCTTCGCTGACCCTGAACTCAAAGTAGCCCATGTGGCTGGCTGTCAATTGCACTTTGATAACGATAGTTTCATTGAGTGTATACCGTCAGACGATAACGCCCTTCCCGTAGCGGCCGCCAAGTTCGTGCGCGCGCGGTATGGGAGAGTCCCAAGGGTCGCCGCACACGCCGCATTTAACATTGTTACTAGTCCATTGCCGCGTAAATCCTCCGCAGTATGATTGATTATCGTTGTAGTCGGTCGGTGTATCAATCAAATCCGAATCGCCAGGCGGAGGCTCTGGAGGGCGGTTCAATAAGTTTGCCGTGCCCGCTCACTCCCGTCCATAGGGTGCCTTGAACTGCTAACAGGCAACACAGGATCTGAAAGAAATAAAAATATGTATTCCTAACGCATATTTATTTACTTATAATATTGTTGCGCGTCATAGTTGATGCATGGTACAAGGCACTAGTGCCATTTAGTTTCGAGAAGCAAAACTAACCTTTCTAGAAAATTCCATCCCAGAACTTTCTACACCTAGTCGGTCAGAACCGGTATGTGCTCGAACATTCTAGATGTTTCAATGGGAAAGGCCTATATAAGGCCAGTTGGGAACACGACCGGGGGAGTATTGAATTGGCGAGTCAAGCGAATATTTCAAAGCGATATAACTGCGAACTAAAGTGTTGTGATTAATTGTTAGTGTGTTTTAAGTTTTAATTGGTGCTCAGAATTAAAGTGTCAATTTTGGTAATTCAATCGGCAGTTTTTATTGTCACGAACCTTAAGCTCGTAACAATATATTACATGATATTTCGAATATCTGTATATTTTGAATTAAAAAAAATTCTTTTAGTAAGTTTTAAAAATCGGCTGGATCCCAAACTATGGTCCAATAAATAGTATTTCTTGCAAGATGTTGCATCATTTAATAATGAAAATGATCAATAATAATTTAGATCAATAATTTAATACCGACATAATTTATGACATACACAATCTTTTACAACTTTAAACGTGCTGCTCTGCCACTCACAGGATAAGATGTGGTGATGGACCTTTTTACGTCGCCCCCAGGTGGATAATTTTAAACGCTAATGATTTAGACAACTTAAGAGTGAAAGCATTCAAAAAATAAATTCAGGAAAACCTTAATAATGAATCTGCATGTTTATTTTAAAGTTGTAACTGTTTGTGAACTTAAATGTAAACTTTACCATTTATTGTCATACTTTCATAAAATGAGCATTATGTTAAAATCAGAGTATAATATAAGTGACTATCAATCCAATAACTGAGTTTCTATCAGAACTGTCAGTTGTGCCGGTCACGGCACAATGTGATTACATCAAGTCGCAGTCAATTTACATTCGAACTGGCCAATTTCGTTGTGTGTTTATTGAAATGATAATAATTGATTCCTTCAGGTTCTTTGACACCAATTAGTAAAGCTTGTTTTAAATTACATTATACAAACTACTTATTAAGCTAAATTATTAGAAATTAGTTTGTGGAAATGCTGGACATAGGATGTCCCTTCCGCTGTTTGAAAAATTAGAAAATATCGTTATCATATTTATTAAATGCAAGACATCTACTAGAATCGCCAAGTGTAGGTGGTGATTGTTGACATCAAACACCTTCGTCGCTGGTATTTATACATTACAAGATGGTAAATTTACCGTCCGATGGTGGCTTCCTCTGACATTTTCCGGAGCTGACGCTTACGGCAACCACAAACGAGATGAGCAGATGAGATGAAATAAATAAAATGAAGCAGCAAAAGTTGTCTTTTTTTCTCAACTTAATATAAATGCTTAAAATGTGATATATTCACATAAAACTAATTTTACGGATTTCTAAACTTTATACTTTACAGCAGCTATGTTCAAGGGGATCCCTTCTGTGACCATGGGTGCTGTAAAGTGCTGAAAAAAAAATTTGAAGTAAGCGCTATAATAATTATTATAGTTTTGTAATGGAATATAGTAGTATAATAGTAAATACATGAATATAGACTATAAGTCACAAGTTGCTATTAGAAAACTTGAAAGCATCGGAATCAAAGGTAGTGCTCTTAAAATGTTTAAATCATACCTATCAAATAGATCGCAAGTAGTGAAGCTGGATAATTTTCAAAGTAGTGCCTTACCTATCACGCATGGTGTGCCGCCGGGATCTATACTTGGGCCACTCCTATTTCTAGTCTATATTAACTAAATCGCAGGTTACATGGTTATCTAACTTTGTACGCTGGCGATACATGTCTATTTTGTTTCGGATCTTAAATACATGATATTATCTTGCATGTGCAAGAAGATCTAGAACAATTGTCTGAATGGTTCCGATATAACTTGCTAACGGTAAACACTTCTAAAACATGTTACATAATTTTTAAAGTCAAGAACAAAACTATACCATTACATGACCCACTGATAATTGATAACATCCGCTTAGAACAAAAAAACCTGCGAAAAATACCTAGGCTTGAGAATGGACAATTACTTAACATGGAATAGCAAATAGATCACATTAAAAGTAAACTTTCGGCACTTACTGGATCACTTCACAATATTTCCCATTGTATACCTAAAAAAATGCGTTACACTATTTATAACTCATTAGTTAAATCACATTTAATAATAATAATAATAATAATAATAAATTTTATTGCCTCTAAAACACACAGTTACATTCACGTTAAAAACAAAAGAACATTATAATTATTTGAGACAAAAGGAGACGGCTCAGCTTTGTCTGTAACGAGATACAGATCTCATACAGAGCTGTTTTTCAGCCGCTCCCTCCTCCCTGAGGTGTTGTTCGGGAGTCCAAAGTAGCAGGCTCCCCATTTACCTGACTTATACTTTTAAGCTATGTACAAAGTAATTAAATATTATATCAATATAAAATATTTTTTTAATTAAAAAATATTATATAAATATTAAATCGCAAATACAAAAAAAGATTAAAAACATTAAAGACAAAATAAAAACATTTAAAAATATGCATAAAACAACCATTACGAATGAACTAACAACAGATTACTTTATCTTATAGAAATTTGGGGCAATGCCGCTAAAACCAAGTTACAGGAACTTCAAAGAATACAAAATAAAATCATAAAAATACTTTTTCACTATCCCTATTTAATAGCAACTTCTAAAATTTTCAAAGAAACAAAACTTATGAACGTTCAACAACTACATACATATAATACTTGCATTATAATTAGGAAAATACTAGATACAACCATGCATACTAACTTGTCCTTTGTAAAAAAATCACAAATTTGTAAACGCAGTATTCGTCGACCTAGCTTACTTGTACTACCAAAGGTACGAACAAACTACGCAAAAACAACGCATTACCTTTGAAAGAGCATAGATTTATAATAAATTGCGTTGTAATATAAAAAATGTAAGCTCATTTAGTAGTTTTAAGTCTCAACTATCACAATACGTAATTGAATATTTTTCACCATTAAATTGAGGCTATGAAGTTACTGACTGAGTGTTCGGCGACCATTAGAATAAGTATATTAAATAATAATATAATAATAAGGCGTAGGGAAGTGACGACCCCATCACCCGCTGACGTAACGGTTATCTGACAAAACCGCTACTTCAGCGCAGTCAGTCAGCACCTTGCTAAGAGGTGTTAGTGCCGTGCCTCGGCAAAAATTGAAGGTGCAAAGGCCTGCTTGTGCACATGGCCCACCATGCAACTGCGCCGGTTCTGGGTGTCTCCCACATGAACGCCCACAAAAATGGATGATGGATTTGACTAGAATGCGCAAAGGGCCGCTGCCTGGAGGACGCCAGGGCGCGTCTGGAGCTGGCGCTGGACGCGACAGCATGCGAACCGCCAGCCAACGAGCGCGAGGTGCTGCACGACCACCCAGCATCCCCTCGCATCCATCATCCCCACCAGCTGGCTTGGTGTCGGCAGGGTCTTCGCGGGCCCAGCAATCGGTACCCGCCACTGGTGGAGCACGCCGCATGCGTTGGACAACTCAAATAAACAGCAACGCATTGCGGGCGTATTTTAGGGCGAAAGGGGGAGAAATTGGAGGTTTTGCGTATCGGGCAAGGATGCATCGACTTTTTGCTGAGCTGGAGTCATCTGTAACCGTCACCGAGCAAAACCTGGCAGACCGAGTTCGGTATATCTTGCGCTCGAATACATTTGATGTCGCCGAACTCGAACGGCTACGACGTGAGGCTATTCCTTCATCGGATGAAAATGCTATGGCTGAGGATGCGGTGCCACAACTTGCAGAGCAACTGGCAAACGTGGTTGCCGCCGTGAACACCCCAGTTTTAGTTGATTCAAATGATGATGGAACAGTCGCCCAGGAACTGGAACTGGAGCAAACGAGGAGTACATGGGATGAGGCAATTTTGGAAACGCGCAGTACGCCTTTCGAAAATCGACCGCAATTTCCCCGCATAGCCCTAATCAAGCGGAATCGGGTTATCGTGAGGGCTCTGAACCCAATGCTGGTGACCTATTTGGAAGCCAGCCGGGACCTTTGCGAGACAGACTCAATTCTCTTTGACGCCGCACTGGCAGTCTGCCGTATAATAGTGCCAAACTTTCCACGGCTGGACGCACTACTGGACAAAGTAGTGCTATCCCAGCCTGGAGAACAAGAATTGAAGAACGTATCGCAAAGGCTAGGGTCCTCATTGGCAGACTGATATGCTTCAGGTCATGCAATACCAGGCCAAGGATTGTGCGCACCGTCAGGATGGCGTTTGCTTTGACAAATGTTAGTTTGTCCCAGCCGGATATAATGCATAACTGACGGAGCGCATAGATGACCTGAAGCAGAGAATCGCTGCTTGGGGAAAGCGGATTCGGCGATATAACGAGAGGTCGACATGGTTCAACCAGAATCGTCTCTTCCAGAGTGATCAGAAGAGGCTCTATAAATCATTGGAGCGACCAAGGGTAAGTGGAACGGGCCCAGTACCGAATCAGGCCGACACGGTCGCATTCTGGCGCAGCCTGTGGTCAGAGCCCGTAAACCACAACGAGAGCCCTTGGACGGAAGTTGTGGCGAGTCAGTGTGCGGGTATTACGCCCATGGACCCCGTCATCATAACGCCGGATGACGTAGCTGAGGCGGTACGTAGGGCCCGAACTGTAAAAGTCCGGGGCTTGACGGGCTGCATCACTACTGGCTGAACAGTTTCAAGAGGCTCTCAACCAGAAGTCGTTCCCGAGCCTCTTCATTACTGGGATCACCCATTTGGTTCCTAAAGATCAGGGTACCATAGACCCGAGCAAATACCGCCCCATCACGTGTCTACCGACCATATACAAGACACTAACATCCATTTTGAGCGCGAGAATCACTCGTCACCTGGACTCAAATCAGGTGATGTCGCGCACTCAAAATGGATGTCGGGGCGGCAGTCGTGGAACCAAGGAACCACTCCTCATTGACGCGGTCATTGGCAAAGTGGTGAAACGCAACCGTCGCAACTTCTCCGCCGCCTGGATAGATTACAGAAAAACATTTCACTCGGTGCCCCATACATGGCTAAAGAGGATCCTCGAGCTGTACAAGATTGACTGTACATTTCGAGACTTCCTCGAGCAATGTCTGGGGCAGTGGAGTACGATCCTCTGTCATCTAGGCGAGCGGAAGACGGCTGCGGACAGCCGTATAAGGATAAGAAGGGGCATATTCCAGGGCGACTGTCTGAGTCCAATCTGGTTCTGCCTCTCTTTTAACCCTCTCAGTACTTTACTGGAGGGCTCCGGGAGGGGATTTCAGCTGTGCCCCATACATGGCTAAAGAGGATCCTCGAGCTGTACAAGATTGACTGTACATTTCGAGACTTCCTCGAGCAATGTATGGGGCAGTGGAGTACGATCCTCTGTCATCTAGGCGAGCGGAAGACGGCTGCGGACAGCCGTATAAGGATAAGAAGGGTTGTCTGAGTCAATCTGGTTCTGCCTCTCTTTGAACCCTCTCAGTACTTTACTGGAGGGCTCCGGGAGGGGATTTCAGCTTCGGAAAGGAGGTACAAAAGTAACCCACCTTTTTATATGGATAACCTCAAATTATTCGCTTCCAGTCGCTCCCATCTTATGGAATTGCTAAACATCACTTGTGAATTTAGCAATTCTATTAGAATGGAGCTGGGGACGGATAAGTGTGCGGTCCTCCATGTTGAAAGGGTAAGGGTTGCTAAATCTGAGGGCATAGACTTATCTATGCCCGTCAACTTAAGGACCCTTTACGAGGCTGAAACATACCGATACTTGAGTATGTCACAGAACATCGATATCGATGAGGCTGGTATGAAACAGTCAGTTTGCGGCGTGTTTTATGCACGCTTGACCAAAGTGCTTAACAGCCTTTTGTCCGGTGTGAATAAGACACATGCATATAACGGCTGGGTCATGCCTGTCCTCATGTATACTTTTGGCATACTCAGGTGGAGTCAGACTGAACTAAACGCCTTGGATAGAAAAGTCCGCACTACAATGACGTCCCATAGGATGCATCATCCGAGATCGTCGGTAATGAGGCTGTAATTGCCGCGAAAGGATGGTAGGCGTGGCTTCTTGAGCGCGCTCACCACGCATAATCGCGAAGTGTTCAGTCTCCATGATTACTTCCTGGCGAGATCGGATGATCCATTCTATAATGACGTCATTTCTAGTGATAAAGGACTTACTCCTCTATCCTTAGCCAACGAGTAATGGCAGGACCCGGCAGTACAGAGTATTTCCGACCGGGAGACCGTATGGAAGGAGAAGGAGCTCCACGGGAGGTACTACAGGGCTCTACATGAGCCCCACGTAGATACAGCCGCCTCCCTCAACTGGCTACGTTTCGGTGACGTCTTCGGGGAAACCGAGGGTTTTGTCTGTGCAATACAGGATCAGGTTATTAAGACCAACAACTATAGGAGATACATCCTAAAGGATGGCACTGTCGACGTCTGTCGAGCTTGTCGCCATCCCGGGGAGTCGCTTATGCATGTCATCTCTGGTTGTTCGGCGCTTTCTAACTCTGAGTACTTGCACAGGCACAACCTAGTAGCCAGAAGGAGCTCGCTCTGAAATACGGTCTCGTGGACCGGAAATTGCCGTATTACAAGTACTTGCCGGAAGCCGTGCTCGAAAATGACCGCGCCAGGTTCTACTGGGACCGGGCCATCATCACGGACAGGTCTATTCTTGCGAATAAGCCTGATATTGTGCTGATGGACCGGGCACAGTCAAGGATATATTTGGTCGACATTACCATTCCGTATGACGAAAACCTCGTGAAAGCCGAAACAGATAAACGAACAAAATATCTGGACTTGGCTCACGAGGTGACCGACATGTGGGGTGATATACCGGCCGAAATTATTCCTGTAGTCGTCTCTGCGAATGGGATAATCCCAGTCAGCCTCTCGGGTCATCTGAGGCGACTGGGACTCCGTGATGGACTGCTCCGGGCTCAAATGCAGAAGGCGGTGCTCTTCGATACCGCCCGTACCGTCCGCCGGTTTCTTTCCCTTTCCTCCTAACCCTCGGCCGTTTGGTCTCCCCTGTCGAGGGCTTCCATCTGGTTGGGCTTTTATTTATTTATGTATTTTTGTATTTATTTTATTTTAATTATATTTATGTATATTTTTCTTTTCATTTTAATTTATAATTATATATTTATAGAACCCAACCAGATGAGAAAACTATATAGATACCCCACATATAATAATAATATTTTATTTGCATACAACATGGTATATAATAGATTTTACAGAACGTTTCAGATCAGCATGTTTTGCTATGATTATTCATAGCCCCTCGTCTGTCCAAACGCCATATTCTGGCGTCTCAAATATTATGCGCCACTGCTGGGGGCAGCCTCCCCATTTCTGAGGGGGAGGCCTGAGCCCAGCAGTGGGACGTATATAAGCTGTAACTTTACTTTACTTTTATAATATGGCGTCGAGTGATAGCAAACTATTTGTAACATATATATGACATATATAATATATATAATAAATTTTTTTATATTTATATATATATATATATATATATATCTGTTATGCATAATCTGACAGCTTATTTAACGTTTCCATTGATACTCGTTATATACTGACATCAGTGATGCACAGACTTATTAAGACTAGGGGCCACTCGGGCAAATTGTGAACTGATGGCGGGCCGCCAGAAGTAGAGGTGATTATGAACTGATGGCGGGCGCCAGGAGTAGAGGTAATTGTGAACTGATGGCGGGCCGCCAGAAGTAGAGGTGATTATGAACTGATGGCGGGTCGCCAGAAGTAGAGATGATTATGAACTGATGGCGGGCCGCCAGAATTAGAGGTGATTATGAACTGATGGTGGGCCGCCAGAAGTATAGGTAATTATGAACTGATGGTGGGCCGCCAGAAGTATAGGTAATTATGAACTGATGGCGGACCGCCAGAAGGTATAGGTAATTATGAACTGATGGCGGGCCGCCAGAAGTATAGGTAATTATGAACTGATGGCGGGCCGCCAGAAGTATAGGTAATTATGCACTGATGGCGGGTCGCCAGAAGTATAGGTAATTATGAACTGATGGCGGGTCGCCAGAAGTATAGGTAATTATGAACTGATGGCGGGCCGCCAGAAGTATAGGTAATTATGAACTGATGGCGGGCAGCCAGAAGTATAGGTAATTATGAACTGATGGCGGGCCGCCAGAAGTATAGGTAATTATGAACTGATGGCGGGCCGCCAGAATTATAGGTAAATATGACCTGATGGCGGGCCTCCAGAAGTATAGGTAATTATGAACTGATGGCAGGCCGCCAGAAGTATAGGTAATTATTAACTGATGGGGGGGCCGCCAGAAGTATAGGTAATTATCAACTGATGGGGGGCCGCCAGAAGTATAGGTAATTATGAACTGATGGCGGGCCGTCAGAAGTATAGGTAATTATGAACTGATGGCGGGCTGCCAGAATTATAGGTAATTATGAACTGATGGCGGGCCTCCAGAAGTATAGGTAATTATGAACTGATGGCGGGCCGCCAGAAGTATAGGTAATTATGAACTGATGGCGGGCCGCCAGAAGTATAGGTAATTATGAACTGATGGCGGGCCGCCAGAAGTATAGGTAATTATAAACTGATGGCGGGCCGCCAGAAGTATAGGTAATTAAAGACAATAAAGTATTCATAATAATGTGTTAAAATTGAAAAAGAATTTATTAATTAAAAGCGTGGCACTGCATAGCGCTTACAATCTTTTTTATATTTGGTTCAAATTTACTTGTAGCAACACGTAAAACTGCTTCCAAACTTTCATTTCCGAGGCGGTATCGATTTTTTGTTTTATTATTATTTATTATTGAAAAGGTTTGTTCACATATATAGGTAGAAACAAATAAGCTGGCACATTTCAGAGAATTTATGCGCAACTCTTTGTACGTATTTTTATCAATGCAGCGGTAAAAGTTCAGCAAGTCTCCTTCGTTGAATTTGTTGCGTAAATTTTGGTAGTTTTGAATGTAGATAATTTCTAACTGCATTGACTCTGGCGCATTTTCAACTGAAATCGTGAAAGGATTGCTGAATATGTCCAACAGAGTTTTCACTTTTTAAACTCCGAAAATCTGTCTTGAAAAGATTGAATCAAAATATCTATATTTTCTACATAACTGAAATTAATCGCAGTTTTGTTGAATTTTTCAACCATTTTCTTATAATTCGGAAAATGATTGTAATTTCCAGAATTCAATTGCGATCTGAAAAGTGTCAGCTTGCATTGAAAGGATGATACATGAGCGTAGAGCTGGGATATCAGTTGATTTTTACCTTGAAGTCGTGTGTTCAAAACATTCAAACGATTTGTAATATCAACTAAAAAAGCCAAATCACACAACCAATCAGGATTTTTAAGTTCCGGGATATCCCTTTGCTTTTCCGCCAGAAATACTCCAATTTCTTCCATTAAATTTAGAAATCGTTCCAGTGTCAATCCACGACTGAGCCACCTTACTTCTGTATAATACAGTAAATCTCCATATTCGCTTTCGATGTCATCAAGAAATTGTTTGAATTGCCTGTGATTGAGTCCTCATGATTTTATGAAATTTACAGTCAAAACTACCACTTTCATGACATTTTGAAATTAAATTTTTTTAGAACAGAGGGCTTCTTGGTGTATAATGCAGTGAATCTGCATGAAATCTTCAGCGTTTATATTTTTTTCCTGCAGATGCTTTTTCAGCAAAGTAACTAGCCCAGAATTGACACCAATCATCGAAGGAGCACCGTCAGTCGCAAATCTCGATAATTTAGATAAGTCCAAATCAGTTTTTGAACACACATCCAAAAGTACATTGAGTATATCAACTCCTCTGGTTTGACCTTTCAATGAACACATTCCTAATAACTCTTCTAATACTTCAAAATCTTGAGTAACACCTCGAATGAATATCAGAAGCTGAGCTGTGGAACTAATATCAGTGGATTCCTCGAGTGCTAATGAAAAAATTCAATGATCTTAGTTTTTTCATTCAATTGTTCCGCAATATTACCTGACAAAGACATATTTCGTCTTTGGATAGTCATACGAATCAGTTGAATTTTCTCAAACTTTTTTGCTGCTTCTGGAGAAATTTTTTAGGTGCAATTTCTATGCATTCTTTTACAAAATCCCCATCATTGAAGGGACGACTTCGCTTGCTATCATTCGAGAAATTTCATAACTAAGTTCTGTAGCTGTTTCTGAATCTTGAATGGGTTTTGTAAACATAGCTTGCTGACCAATAAGCTCCCGTTTTAAAGACAACATTTTTTGCTTTCGTAATTCGCCTGTAAACTTGGTAAAAGTAGGATGCTGCGTTTCATAGTGCCTTTTTACATTATATTCCTTTGCAATCGCAACAGAATTCTTGCAAATTGAACAAACGACTTTGTTATGCGACCATACAAAAAAGTATTTCTCAGTCCAAAATTCTTGAAACTGCCGTTTTTCACGTAACCTTACGTTTTTTACTAGGTCCTTTCTTGTCCATGTTGCGTTCTAATCCTGGCTAGGATTAACACAAAACCTAAAAACAATTACAGTACCTACTTAAATTACACATCCTTTTTTTAAATTACCAAAAATAATCGATCGATTTTGTCGATTTTGCAAAGGAATAATAGACTTTTTAATGTTTAATAATGAGTTATCATCTAAATCATTATTGTGTTGTGCCTAAATGCAAAAATACGAGCAAAAGAACGCCGGGAAAGTTATGAATTCAAATGCCAAGTATTTAAATATAAGAAATACTTGGTTAAAACTGGCAAAAAGATACCCGAATACATTGTCTACAAAAACCAAACTATTCTTCTGTGAAGATCATTTTGATATAAGTATGGTTTATATTTAACTATCGTTTAATATAAAACAAAACATCATGAGGTGAAGGGTATTGCAAGTCAAATTTTGTAATAAATTACGTTAACTTAGTTATTATAACTAATGGTAGCTAATGATTGTAATTAAAAATAAACTAAACTATAATGGCTACTAAACTATGTTTTATAAAAATACAATCTCACCTGGTATTGTGTTTTTGTATAAACATACTCGTATAGGTACTTAGGCAGGTTTTCCTCTCATGCTTACCGCCAGTGCTGATCGGTTAGCTCGGACCGTTTTAATATCGTGCTGATCACCGTGAAGTACAGACGCAAATCATCATAAATCGTCATCCCAGGCTTTGTTACGCGCATTTTTATTTCGATATAATGGGTCCGAAGCGTCTCATAAACATTTTCTTAATCGCATTTCGTCAATTAATCGACCGGTGTCTATATCACGATTGCCCATGATTGTATTTGTCGGTGCGTGCGTTCAGCGCGATACGAAAACGCTCACTGAGTGTGGAGGCGCGTCGGCGTCTGTTGTTCGGCGGCGCCGACGCGCGACGCGCACGCCCGCGTATAGCTCAGCGCTGACGGCCGTCAGCGCTGAGGGATCTGCGCGACTCGAAAACGCTACATATAACTACATACATATTAACCCATCAGCGCCGACCGTCAGCGTGCGGTCAGCATGACAGGAAAACCAGCCTTACATTTATGTTTTAACATTCCTCCAATCAGCAGAACAAAAATTGGGATTGTATTGACTGTTTGTACGAATTCGTCTTCCATTATGCCTTTTCAATAAATATAGGTATAAAACTCAATAATCGTAATGATAACTTGAAAAATTTCGAAATAACACAGCACGTTAGCTAGTTCTCTTAAAATCAGTGACACAGAACACTTATAGGAACCCTTAGGATGGATTAGTGACGTCACGACATGATCTAATATGGCAGACAGCGTATAGCAGATTTTAGCCACAGACGAAAAAAAAACTTAAAATTGAAATATAAAATTTATAATGCAATTTTATAAACAGAAATCAATATTTCTAATTTACTTTTTCCAAAATCTATAATAAATAAATATTTTTTGATTTTATTTTACATAATGTAAAATACCATATTATCAGTATAACATTAAAAAATCACAAAAAAAAAAAGCACTTGTAATATAATCCTATCCTGAGCAAACTCTGTGAGATGTTATAACCACCGCAATTCTTTCGAATATTAAACATTACGTAATCAACACGGTATATTAGAAATTCAACTAAAGCGTAGGTATTTCTTGCAATGTTCTTAATTCATAGCAAACTGTTTGTTTATATATTTTCTCCAGACGTTTCCGCGCTATCTATATAACTATATAACAATATATAACACGTAGTGTCTGGCCAAAGATATCTTTGTGTCTGGCACACAAGCCCCTTTAGGGGTATATGTGTTCTGTGCACACAAGTGACCCCATTTATGCAATAAGTCATATCTGTCTAAATATACATAACTAGGATAGTAATAATTATGATTTTGGAATTTTTCTTTATAATGATTTACTGTAGAATATTCTTTATATTTTTTTTATATATGTATTAATAATGATATATAAGAATATATTTTAATTATATATGTGTTATTTACTTGAATATTCTGCGTGCTTATAATATTATTTTAAGTCTACGTCGCAGTTTTAACTTCGTAGATCATTTTTCTCTTATCACAAGGGTTTGAATTCCAGTAATTTCGCTTTTTACTGGACGAGACATTCTATTTTAGTCCTCAGTCAATGGGTCACAGCTTCCACTTACCTTCAGATGGACTGTATGCTCGTTTGTCATCCATATTCTATATAAAAAAAATTCGTCGGCAAGGGACTCCCTAGACAAAAGTTTATTGACCAAATTAGCGAAGATGGCCAGAATTGACGATTGGCCAGATTAAGAGTAACTTTAACCGACGAGCATGTATGTGTAGGTATATGGATGTAAAGAGGCAAGACATGTATGTCAGGATCGTGCTAAATATAAGTCCGCACTCTCTGCCTACCACTCTGGGTGACAGACGTGAGTTTTTTAAATAAAAATTCTAGAAATGCTATTAAACATTACTAATATTCCCTTTAACCATTCCTGGTAAGCTTTAAACGCTTGTGTTCGGAGTGGTTCACTCCAGTAGCTGAATAGCGGATTCGAACTCACGCTACAAGAACTTAGGCTACAGTCGCTAAATATGTCATGTTTAACTTAATTACATGTGTTTAGTTTTATGTTAAGTTTAATTTAGTACGGCGGTCGTTTCGCGCTGTTTTAAAATTATAAATGAAGGTAAGAGTGAAACATGGAAAGGTCCACAACGCTATTACAATCCCAGAATGCTGTCCCTAACTTCATAATATTATGTCCTCTAAATAATTTTAGCTCGTCAAACAAGTTTCCTTACTTACGACGTAAATTAGCATTGTAAATCAAGTAGTGCTAAGTTTTTAGCGTGCTTTCATAGCTCCTGGCTATTACGACATTTCATATAAACATTACACCTTGACCAACTGCTCTTAATTGTTGCTTCAATTGTCTGAGAGAAAAAAATTCTGTTACGAGCTTAGGGTTCGTGACAATAAAAACTGCCGATTAAAGTACCAAAATTGACACTTTAATTGCCGAACAACAATTAAACTAAAAACACACCAATAATTAATCACACTTAACACTTTAGTTCACTTTAGTTCGCTCCTAAGTCTTCACTTGTATCGCCAATTCAATACTGCCCCGACCGCGGCCCTCAATGGCTTTATATAGGCCTTTTCCACCGAAACATCTCGAAAATTCCAGCAAATACCGACCAACTAGGTGTAGAAAATTTGAGTGTGGAGCTTTCTTGAAAGCTTAGTTCTTCTATTCGACGCTAGTTGGAGTTCTAGAAAGATCTGGACGCTCCTATTTCTGCTACTTGATGCTAGATGGTGCTAATAGTCACCCGCATATACCGGGCGTTAATTATGGCGCGCAACACTGCCCCCTCCTAAAACATGCTCGTCCCGAGCGTTATCGACCCCATAGTAACGCGCCAGTCAATCCATATGGACGATCTTAGGAGTTTTTTAGGTGTTTCTGTATCCGGTAGGTCCGCAACAATTCTAATCCTGTTATCGTCAACTACAGAGAATAGGGAACTTTCACTAAATAAACTTTTTTAATGAGTCTCTAGTGTTGTGCCGGAGGGTCAGCACCGTGCCATTGTTGTCTCCATGTTCATGGTTTCATTGCTTTGTTGAATTGCATTGTTTTTAAAGAAGTAAGGATGACAAAAAGTATTGACACATTGACACCTACCGTATCTTTGATTTAGAACTTAGAGAAATGCAGACGCATTGTCATCCCAAAGACGGATGCCACGTTAACATTGGAAAGGGTTACCGATTCCCTTCCCTACATGACACAGCAGCAATATTCTGCTATTTTAAAGTGATAATCTAGGAGAAGGTGATCCTTTCGTCTAAGAAAAACCATGCTCTTTAGAAATAGAAAATAATCAGGGTTAAAAAATCACGATTTCTTTTAACCCTTGCAGTTAGCAAAATATCTATGCATTTATTTATTAATCAAATATTGTAACACGCTTTAGGGTAACAGTGAAGATAATGTCTTGTTGAGTTCTCAATTAGTGTAAGTAGTGTAATATTGTTTCATTTTGAAGGATAAGTATAGGCATTATTATAATTATAGACTGCGGAACCGTGTGGCATTTCATTTTAGTTCTCAGAAATGACAATGGTTTCATCTATAATTTTTTCCGTGGAGCTAATTTCAGGTGTCTGTGAGCTGTACTGGTGTCGTAGTGATACAGTATTGCTGGAAGGTAGATAGAAGCTCGTTTTTTTTAATGACATTTACAGAAAAAAACATTACATAAGTTCATAACTTCTCCAAACTGTAAAGACAGTTTGTTGGCGAATAAATGCACTCTTTTATCCTATTACATAATTAAATAAGTACTCAACCCACATAATATTACAAACAACTAGAAATTTAAAACATGAACACTATAAATTCCACACTCTGTCAATTTCAAATACAACACCCCACCCACATAACATTACAACAAAATAAAAATTGTAAATATAACCCTAACCTTTTTTAAATAGGTTTGTTACTCTAATGTAGTAAAATGAATAAATAAATCAACTTTATCTTTGGTACTTGCGGAAATTGAAATCAGGTAGCTTGCGATTCTCTAACACCGAGCTACCATCGCTTTTTTAATACTTTTCTACACAATATTTCATGAAATCAATGCAGTAATTATGGAAGATTTTAATCACTTCTAATGTTTCTGTTAAAAACTAGAAGTAGTCTGTTGCAATCAATATCTGTTGAGTCAGTTTGAGCACCTCATTGTTGTGAGCGTTTACAGACCCCCACGTTCTTTATATAATAGTTTTGAAAAATTATGGAGGAAGTTTTCGCTAAGCTTAATAAACAGAATAAATCTGTTGTACCTAATATGTGGAGACTTTAATATCAATCTCCTAGAAGCTTCCTGCATTAATATTAAATTTAGATTATTATTTAAATCTCATGTTCTTTTTAATTTATTTTTGGAGCCAACGCGTATTGCTGAATATAGTGCAACATGTACAGATAACATTTTTACAAATGTTAAGCCATTCAATAAGTGTGTAATTCAAAAATTGAGCTCTGAACACTGTGGACAATTAGTTTCGTTACCTTATGTTCACAAAAATCAAGTAGATAAAAAAGTTGTGTTTGTTCCAGTAAATGCACGTCGCTTGGAGAAGCTTAGAAGTAACATAATAAAAAACTTTCATCACTACCATACATAAATAATACAGATTTTTTGTATCGAACATTATTTAAGCTTGTTTGTAACGAATTTCATTTTTTATATATTTTTTATATATTTTTTACTTCTAAAACATTTTCTTTGAACAAACGAAAGACATTCAACGAATGGGCAGTAGGAGTCCATAAGAGTAGAAAAAGGTTATTTAACTATACAATGAGAGGTCATATAATCCTAGCATCAAATTTGTGTGCTCAATAGCCAAATCTTTGTATTTGAACAACAAAATAAAAACGGCTTCTAATAAAATTAAAATGACATGGAGTATAATTAATAAAGGCACTGGTAAGGTCAACTCTCGCAATTCAACTAAATCAAATCAGGACGTTGAAATATTTTACTGATATTCCGATCTTAACAACTAAGTCACTGAATTCTTCTTCTGCCGTCGCCGAATCATTACTTAAACAAAATGTAGATGTGTGTACAAAGAATTTTAAATTTCATAAAGTGTCATCAAAAGATATTGTAAAATATTTTAAGACTATAGATATTAAGAAAACCGTCGACCTGTAAGGGATTTCCGTTAAAATTATTGCGTCTATAATAGATACAATCGCACCTCAACTATCTATTATTTTTAATACTAGTATCGAATCTGGTGTATTTCCTGATTTAATGAAGCATAGTAAAGTAATACCTTTATTTAATTCTGGTAGTATATTGGGCCCCGCAAATTTAGACCTATTTATGTACTGCCAACACTTAGTTAAATTTTGTAAAAAAATATTTTTGATCAAATGTTAAATAATTTTAATATAAATAATTTACTTCATAAAAATCAATTTGGTTTCACAAGGGGTCGCTCGACAACTGATGCTGGTGTTGAGCAGATTAAATATATCTTTAATGCATGGGAGAATTCACAGGATGCTTTGGGTATATTCTGTGACCTATCCAAAGCCTTCGTCATGCTCACCATGAAACATTAATCAGGAAACTTCAACACAACGGTGTAAGAAGTGATGCTCTTAAATTAATTATTTCATATTTAAGTAACAAAACGCAAAGTTTTCATTAATAGTGTTACGCGCTCAAGTCGACGATACACTAGCGCCATCTAGTGTCAGGAACGAGAGCGAGGGGAGCATTGAGAAAATGACATCACAAATCACTCAACCGACAGCGCCATACGAAGAACTAAGTTTCTAGAAAATCTACACTCGCACACTCGTCCCTTGCGCGCATTTACTTGAATATTCCGGATGCTTCTTTGCTAATTTATATAAATAGGCGCTGCAAGATGCGATCGGGGCAGAGTTGATTTGGCGAGAAAAGCGAAGCTTCGGAGCTGAATAAAGTGAATTAGTGTGTTTAATTATTAGTGTTTTTAACTTTAATTTGTGTAAAGTAAATTAACGTGTTAATTTAGGTAATTTTATCGGCAATTTTTATTGTCACGAACCTCAAGCTCGTAACAATTGGTGTCAGAAGTGGGATAAAAATCATGCCGATTTTACCTAAGGAGGAAACGGAGGGTGTCCGTACCCGCAGTCAACGTCAGCATGAGACGGACCAGCGGAGATTTGGTGGTGCAACGGCGCAGACGTCGGAGGGCCAACTGCCAGCCACGGAGGCTGCGGGCCCGTTATTAGCTCCTACATCTGCAGCACCTGACTTAGGTGCTCTGTTGGCGATGCTACAGGAGCAGCTGCAGCGCGGACGAGAGGAACAGGCCCGTCTGTTGAAAGAGCAGCAGGAGGAACAGGCTCGCCGACAGGAGGAACAGGGGTCCGTCGTTTGGAAGAACAGCTGCGAGGCGGACAGGAGGAACAGGCCCGCCGGCAGGAGGAACAGGCCCGTCGTTTAGAAGAGAAACTCCAACGCGATAAGGAAGAGCAGATGCTCCTCATGAAGGACATTCACGCTACCTTCGGGAAAGAGATAAGGGAGGTGAAGGATAAGGTTGCTCAACATGACAACCACCTGTCGGAAGCTGAAACCCGAATCGACCAAATGAACAATAGGGTTGACAACGTAATGTCTGACATGAAGAAATCACTGGACGAACTCAAACTGGGTGATGGAACTACAGCTCCCGTAGTAGCTACTACACCTTCGCTACGTGGGTTCAAAGTGCCACCGTTCGACGGGACTTCTTCCTGGTCAGCCTACAAAATCCAGTTCGAGGCTGTTATGAAGGCGAACGGCTGGAATAAAAGTCAGGCCATGACTGCTCTCACACTAGGCCTGCGCGACCAGGCCTTAACAGTTCTGGAAGCTCTCGGTGAGGAAGTGACTTATGAGCAACTTCTTGAGGCATTGGAGGCGAGATATGGCGACGCTCACCTGGAACACGTCTTTCGTGCGCAGCTTAAAGATCGTGTGCAGCGCATCAACGAAAACCTGCAGCAGTGGGCTCTAGAAGTGGAGAAGCTGGTGCGAAAAGCATACCGGTCTGTACCTGCGCTCATTGAAGGGAACCTGGTGCAGACATTCATCGACGGCATCCACGACCTTGAAGTCGGAGCTGCTGTGAGACTCGGGTACCACGGCACGCTTAAGGACGCCTTGGCCCATGCACTGGAGGTGGAAGCCGTGCGGCGGGATCATGGTTCCCATCACATCAGGGAGGTCGCAGCAGCTACAGTCCGTGACGGCAGCAAAGGATATGGCCCTAGGTGCTATGGCTGTGGGGAAAAGGGCCATCTTCGATCCAGCTGCCCTAAGCGAACCCTAGAAAGGGAAAGTGAACGATATCAGGAGGGTAGTGCAGCTAACGGCACTGCCTGGCGGCGACAGGATCGTCGTTCACCTCACGCTAGGGAGGTTGCAGCAGTTATGGTTCGCGACCACAATAAATGATACAGCCCTAGGTGCTATGACTGTGGGGAAAGGGGCCATCTTCGGTCCAGCTGCCCTAAGCACACCCTAGGAAGGGAAGGTGAACGGTCTCAGAAAGGAAGTGCGGCTAACAGCACCGCCCAGCAGCAGCAGGAATACGACTTTACTATCAGACACTGCAGCGGGAAATCTCACGGCAACGCAGATGCATTGTCAAGAAGACCTTTTCCTGAAGATTGCAACCATTGTAGTAGGCAAGAGAGTAAGGAAGTGGTATCCGTGAGGATGCTCAGGACAGACCACCTCAGCAACGGGTGGAAGGACAGCCTACGACATGCACAGCAGGAAGATCCGGACATCAAGCCGATTCTGGGATGGATGAAGGCCCGTGCTACCTAGCCTAAGTGGAGGGACGTCTCAGCAATGAGTTCAACCACGAAAAGCTATTGGGCCCAATGGGACAGCTTGCTGCTTCAGGATGGAGTCCTGTGCCGTAAATGGGACAATGGTCGAGGAGACAGCTGTCGTCTGCAAATGGTTGTCCCTAAAGGTAAAGTGCCGAATGTTCTACAGCTGTGCCATAATGATCGTTCAAGAGTCCATCTGGGAGTTAAACGAACTCTACTGAAGGTCCGAGAACAGTTTTACTGGGTCCATAATCGTGACGATGTCGAGGATTGGTGTCGTACATGTACAAGTTGTGCGGCTGTGACCTCAGACACGGAGTAGAGGAGCATCGAAATTGTACAAGGTTGGTGCACCACGGGATAGGACAGCCCTTGATATTGCGGAGCCGTTACAGAAAAGCGCAAGAGGACTCCTAAGATCGTCCATGTGGATCGCTTGGCGCGTTATTATGGGGCCGATAATACTCGGGACGAGCATGTCTTAGGAGGGGGCAGTGTTACGCGCTCAAGTCGACGATACACTAGCGCCATCTAGTGTCAGGAACGAGAGCGAGGGGAGCATTGAGAAAATGACATCACAAATCACTCAACTGACAGCGCCATCCGAAGAACTAAGTTTCTAGAAAATCTACACTCGCACACTCGTCCCTTTTTCTTTTACTTGAATATTCCGGATGCTTCTTTGCTAATTTATATAAATAGGCGCTGCAAGATGCGATCGGTGCAGAGTTGATTTGGCGAGAAAAGCGAAGCTTCGGAGCGGAATAAAATGAATTAGTGTGTTTAATTATTAGTGTTTTTAACTTTAATTTGTGTAAAGTAAATTAAAGTGTTGATTTAGGTAATTTTATCGGCAATTTTTATTGTCACGAACCTCAAGCTCGTAACAATAGTATGAGTTCTTCCGGTTTGACTGTACAAATGGGCGTGCCTCAGGACTCAATTCTCGGCCTTTTTCTGTTTCTTGTATATATTAATGACTTACCTTACATAATAGGGGATAACCATTATATAGTATTATTTGCCGATGATACTTCATTAATTTTCAAATTAAAACGACAGTTATTATATTACGACGAAATAAATATTACTACAGTTAAGTTAGTCAAGTGGTTTATTGTTAATAATTTGCATTTAAATGGAACTAAAACTAAACTCCTAATGTCAAACATTATAATAATAATGTAATTTTAAATGGGGGAGAACTGAGTCTTGTTGATACCACAATTTTTCTTGGAATCACACTGGACGCAAAGCTTCAATGGCTCCCCCATATATCAATACTAGTTAGCAGACTTAGTTCTGCAGTATATGCTGAACTCTTACCAGTGTTGAAACAGCTAGAATGGTTTACTTTAGTTATTTCCATAGCATTATGTCGTATGGTATTTTGCTATTGGGACACGCGAACTGACACTGAAATTATATTTGTTTTACAGAAGAGGGCCATTAGAACAATATATAATGTAAAACCAAAAGAGTCGTTGAGCCAAAAATTTAAGGAAATTAATATATTAACTCTGACTTCTCAATAAATGTATGAAAATGTAATGTACGTCCACAAATATAAAAGTAGTTTTGCAAAAATAAGTGATATTCATTCTGTAAATACTAGGAACAGACACAAGTTAGTAGTACCAGTTACTCGACTCCACCGAGTCAGTAATTTAATTCTTGAGGCGATGTATACGCTTTTACAACAAAATCCCAGAAAATATACAAAATTCGTTACACACAAAGTTCAAAAATTTTATTAAACTAAGTTTCTATAAAAAGGGTTATTATAATATTAAGGAATTTATGGATGATAATAACCCCTGGGAAGGCTGATCGCTACCAAGCTATTTCTAATTTGTCTTGTGTTGTTAATTGTATACATGATTATAAGCTATTATTTGAAAAAAAAATATAGCTGGGTTTCTTGCTGGTTCTTCTCAGGACAGAGGTTTTTTTTGCGAACCAGTGGTAAATGATAAAGTGACTTTCAATAAGTGTTGTTTATAAACTATATTGAATAAAAAAGTTTCTGTTTATTTTCGAGGTTCACCGCATCCCAGGCTCTGGCATCTGTTATTGCACCAGGTTACCGGGCGCAGGTACCAGGTAGGTACCACTGTATTATCTGCTGTTACTGTGTTTCAACAGTGTTTGTATATTACGTAAAATTAAAAGCGATGAAAGAAGACATCAAATTGTATTATAATACTAAATTAAATAGAAAAAAACTGTGAATTTAAATTACTAAAGTATTACTAATCCGTGTTTTTATTAGATTACAATGGATTGATCAACTTGATAAATGGGAAAAACACTACCCTTAGTTATGTAAATAAAGACGCACGCTTCGACGATGCATTGATTGAACTGTTAAGTCAGCTGCAGGCCTCAGGTAACATCTAGATGGAGTGGAGATGCACTGGCGGCAAGCCAGATCAAATTACTTTCATTACCTATGCCCAAAGTTATCGAAATACAATACTAAGGGAGGTTTATATATATATATATATATATATATACTTGCGATAGCTTCGTTCTATTTTATTTTTCTCCGTTGTTTTTAAAGCACCCATGAGTATAGGATTTTTGCACACCACGACTACACGGCACAACTATCCTACAGGGACCGGGGAAGGGGCCTGGTCAAAGTTGCGAGATATTTGGTAATGCGAGTCCATCTGTCTAGCATGATCATTAAGGTAAATTCTTCGTGCTACGGCAATGGCTTACGTCATGTTGTGGAGTCATTACGGTTAGGCTGGTGATAGAAATACTTACCGCAATAAATATATTATGTGTATGTGACTGCAACTTGAACATTTATAACGAGGGTTTATAGTCTCAGGTGATAGAAATACTTACCGCAATAAATATATTATGTGTATGTGACTGCAACTTGATCATTTATAACGAGGGTTTATAGTCTCACAGATGTCACTAGTTGGGACCGAGGTGAACTTGTGTGTCACTAATTGTTTCCTTTCAATAAACTTGCCAAAATATTTTGTTGGGTCTAGCACGCAACGCCTGTGCACAGGCGACTTCACCTAACCCGTGCCCGACGTTACACTGACTCGAATAATAATAATAATTGTTTCTTTGTATAATACCAAGGTTAATTCCAGCTGGTTACTGGTACTGTGTTCATTGCTAAAAGTAATAAGACATAGAAAAATATTTTTAGTATAATTCGAAATATAAATATATTTTACAAACTTTCAATTTAAATCTAGCTTAAACTAAGTAAAGACGTAAACCTTGGAGATTATTGGATAATATTCGTTAAAAAATCATGCTACGCATCACTGTTTCAAATTTGAATTTTAATTGAAACATAACCACATTTTCTCCTAGCAACACTTGCTTGTATATCGATATTTCACTACTAGGATTTGAAATCATCACACTTGCACGTTGCGTCTCACCACAATCACATTTAATTATTTTCTAAAATATCACGATTCGGGGCAGTGCTGTTTTATACTTCACAAGGTCACTTTGCTTTAAGGTCAACCGTCTCAAACCCTGCATCTGAAATAGGTTTTGGAGAAGATATAACTGGAGGTTCTTCTCGGGACAGTGACGATCTCTTATGCCTGGGTGGCGGTACGGGGGCAGGAGGTGCGGCCTTCGATTTCAAAAGACTCTTTATTCTCATGCCGCCTCTGTAATAGTACAGATAGATGCCTGACAGAACAGCGAGTGCGACGAACAGTGTGACGATGGCAATGACGATGCCGTACCATGCGCTTCCAGTAGACTCCTCGGGCATGGGTAGATTTGGTTTCCTGCTAGGAGGCACGTATGTTGGCCTCGGGCGTCTGGTCGAGGTCGTGAAGCGGTCGCCTATGGCTATGTCAGCGCACGCTCTGAATTCCTCCTGCGGTCCACAGCCCACGGCGCCGGTCCCGTCCGCACACGTACCCCAATTGTTGCCAGCTATGTACCTCCACTGTAACACACAGTGTGAGCATTCCAGGTCATCCGGCAATTGATATCTCATCTCGTAAACTTTATTGCCTTCTTTAGGGTAGTATTTTGTAGCATTAGTACTGTCTAGCCTTAAAACATTCTTGTCCAAGCATTCTTGCGTGGTGGCTTTTGGTTCTTCGCAGACTCTGAATTCAAAGTAGCCCATGTGGCTGGCTGTCAACTCCACTTTAATGACGATAGTATCCTTGGGTGCATACCGTCGGACGATAATGCCCTTCCCGAAGCGGCCGCCCAGTTCATGTGGACGTGGTATGGGAGAGTCCCAGGCGTCGCCACACACGCCGCATTTGCCACCATTTCTTTTCCATTGGCGCGTAAATCCTCCGCAGTATAGCTCATGATCGTTGTAGTTGTGCGGCGTGTCAAATCCGAATCGCCAGGCGGAGGCTCTGGAGGGTGGTTCGATGAGTCTGCCGTGCCCGCTCACTCCCGTCCATAGGGCACCGTGTACTGCCAGTAGGCAACACAGGATCTGAAAGAAATAAAAATTGTAGTGTTAATCATAACGCATTATTTATTTATATGTAGATGTTCGTAATATCAAGTACACTGCTGCAGATAGGCCTCCCCCAAGCTATGGTCCTGAGCTACTTGCATCCATCGACTTCCTGCATATCTTACAGGATCGTCTCTCCATCTAGTCGGTACCTCCCTCAACTTTGCCTACGGATACGAGGCTGCCACTCGAGGACCTTTCTTCCCCAAGCTGAGATTATGTATTTTCATTTGACACGATCACTTGGTACATCTTTCTTGCTTCTTTCACATCCATATATATGTATTTACCCGTATATGTTTTTCGGTTAAGGGCACATTTCATTTGGCCCATCGCGCTTCCTTAAGCCTTATATACGTGCGTAAACTTGAATTAATGTTAAAGTTTTTTTTAACCATACTTCATACCAAGACGTGCATCTCTATTTGATATACTTGTGCAGTCAACTCCCGGGTGGATAAGTATCTATTATTCATATTTTAAAATGTTAGCACCTTATTTTTTCACATCAGCTCAACCTATAATGTCCTATTTTATGTATCTAAGGCCATAGCCTAGTTCTTATTGACGACCGTCCTCAATGAGAGATCTTATATTAAATGTTGCAATATGTATTGATTGATGTATTCTCAGTCATTCTGGTTTCCTCATGATTTTTTACTTTACCGCCGAGTGCGAGGTTTGACAGAACCTAAAATTTGTGATCACACCAGGGTGGCTCGTGTGCCCCTTTTTCTGCCTGACAGTCCATCTACGTGG
This sequence comes from Parnassius apollo, assembly GCA_907164705.1. Taxonomy (NCBI): domain Eukaryota; kingdom Metazoa; phylum Arthropoda; class Insecta; order Lepidoptera; family Papilionidae; genus Parnassius; species Parnassius apollo. The sequence goes on along the minus strand of CAJQZP010001449.1, from coordinate 146,618 downwards.
GCGCCACACTCTAAACAGATGTGCACGTAATCCATTGCTGTGTTCCTGTGTGTTTTAATTATATCTGGCGTGAAAATCATTACAAGCTGTGAGGCATTCCATTTTAGTTCTCAAAAGTGACATTCCATGTACAGCCTCCTTTCTGCAGCTAGATATATTTAAGGCAAGCGCTTCGTTACTACGGCTGTAGCGCAGTTGGGTATTTATAATAGTATAGTTGGGTATATATAAAGTATATATAATATATAAGTAACACAATATTTGTACAGGCTGTGACAGCTGTGTATTGCATCTTAGTCCTCTGGAGTGGCAAGACATCTGTGAACTATTTGGATTAAAGTAGTTTGCAGATGTGTATGGTCTGCTATAGTTACTTAACATTAGTTTAGTTTTTATCTAGTTTATTAACTTGATATTTATCTGTATAAATAAAAAAAACAATTGCCGCATGTGTGAAAGATCATCACTTGAGAACAGCTGAGTCTGCTGAGACTGCTGTGAGCTGTGAGAGTGATTGTGATGAAAATTTTTGTGTGTTTTTGAAGGGTTCTCTGGATTTCACAGAGAAGTTTGAAAATATAGAGTTTTCATTTCAATTGACATCATTTTATTGTTCATCATCGTGACGAAATGCAAGTCCTTAGCTAAAAACTGGTTTTCCCTAGAGACTGTTGAGTGTAGTCCCTACAGCCAACCATATATGACATTACTTGATGATTGTGACTACGATTAGATTTTACAACTTAATTTATGTTCAATCGCAAGTATACATATTATGCAAGTCTCTATAATATTTAAGGGCCATTAACAATTCAATGATGCCAGTATTGGATAAAACTATAACAATTTAACAGCATCTTAATAAACAATATGAAAAATAAATGAAACTAATTGTACGGATATTGTCACGTTTAATTTTTGACTTTTAATTCCCGAAGGAATCAAAAGTCAAAATTTAATGCGATGCAACCCGTAAAACTAGTTTCATTTAATGTGCGGTGTCCGTGTAAATATAAGGACTCATTATTATAAACATTATTCGTTACTATATCTCCCTACATTCATTCGTCACCTGCGACACTTCGTAACGATCACAACTTGTACCGTCCGTTAAAATATTTTTTTTCAGTAGTGGTGTTGCATACTGAAACAAACGGAACATTTATGAAAATAATTTTAATGTCCGTAGATTTTTAATAAACTAACTGCGATACTGTCACGTTAAACGATAGAAATTTCGTCTAGTCCTGACTTTTCGAGATCGTGTACGGTGCGGTGTTTTCAATAATGTGGTATTCCGTGTTTTTTGTTTAATTTTGAAAGACAAATTTAAATGAGTTTATTTGTAAAAATGCTTAAACGTTGTTGAAATTCAATAAACTGTATCTTCAAATAGATTCTTGACAAAAATGAAAATATCGTAAATATCTTAATATATATAAATTACGTGTCACGTTGTTTGTCCGCGATGGACTCTTATAAACTACTCAACCGATTTTAATCAAATTTGCACACCGTGTGCAGTTTGCTCCAACTTCAGAGATAGGATAGTTTTTTCCCATGAGTGACCTACAATTTTTTTTTGCGAATTTAATGATTTTTTAATAGGACATGGGGCAAAGGGTCGTCGAAAAGGGCAGAACAACGTCTGCCTGGCAAGCTAGTAGATAATAAAAAAAAATGTATTTCCATTATATTATTCTGGTATAGCATTGCGAGAAAAAGTTGTTAAAAATAACAGTATCCGTGTTTTCGATATATTCATTAAACTCATGACAATTGTAGAATAATTGACTTGGTAGGTGGCGCTATTGTAGAGATCCACAAACCACCCATACGGAGCCGGGGATTGATGACAGCCAAGTATACGTTCACACGACGCCAATTGATGAGGAGGTTGCTGTTGCTATTTCCAAGTTAAACAAAGATCTTGATTCTATTGCGGAGTGGTCTTTCAAACATGGCCTGGTACTTAATCCCTTAAAGAGTGTCACCATTACACTTGGAACAAAGCACCAGGTTAAAACAATTAATGAACGGAAGTCTCTTGTTAAGATCTTTGACACCATCATACCTTACGAGGGTTGTGTTCACAATTCAGGTCTCCGCATGTATGCGTTTTTGTTTTAATATACCGAAAAGGGAGTTTTCGATATATTAAAACAAAATATATAAAAAAAGTTTTACTTTATTTGGTCAGTAATGGAATTTATATATGTCCAAAAGTACCAAGTTAAAATATGCCTGCTTTCTGCACCCACTGCAACACGCAGTCTCCAAGAATTTGTATGATAAGATAGCCGTTGAAAAAAAAGTTTGCTTTCAGTCAGAGAAAATTGTCATTGGCTTCCACTACACAGGATTAGACTCGCTGGAGTCGGGGGTATTTTAAATTTACCACCGCTAAATTTGGAACGATTTGCCACCACCAGTCCGGTCTACCTTATTTCCGTCTACCTTCCGACAAAGATGCCGCAAGTGGCTTATTCAACAGCAGTCCCGGGCTTTACGTGGCTCTGATACCCCCTCAAATCAGACATAATTTTTTGTATTTTAGCAACTATAATTTATTAATTGTTTTATTTATTGTTGATACGTGTGTTTTGTCGATTGCCTAAAACCCAATATGATTAATGCGCAAAAGGCTGTGGCAGAATAGCAGGAGTAATGGGGTTCCCGTTACAAACCGTATTGTCACAACTAATTATTAAGCTGTCTATTGAAATTTTAACATTGTATTTTTTGTGGCAAAGAAATCCTTTTTTTATTTTTTTAACGTTAGTATTGTATAAAAATAAAAAGGGTGTGTTTTTCCGTTTAAAAATTGTGATTGATCTGCAAATTGAAAAAGTTTTTAACTTGTTGGACACACGTTTCGGGAAAAGTAATTAATGAATGACACCTTCTTCTTCATCAAGTCGTTAAAAAGTCTACTGCTGGACATGGTCCTTTCCAGTGGTACGCAGGGAATGTTTGCAAAAACGGGCAAAGTGGGAGCCATTAGACGCGGGTAATAACACTCTTAGCCTATAAAATCGTATCTACGTATTGTATTTGAATGTCAGATATTGCTACTTATATAATATTATTTATAGTATACGGTGACACAAAATCACGTTTAAGTCAGGTTCAGGCGGGACTTAACTAGCTTTAACGGAATGTTTTACTTAAGTTCATAATTTAAATAAAATTTAAGCATTTATTGTAACATAATAATAAATACACAATAGAGAACTTTAATTAGTAACATCTATTAGAATACATTAAATTGCAAACAAAACATTAAATTATTTGATCAAGAAGTATAAACAAATAATTGACATAGTCATTTAAATTTTTTGTACATTTTTAGCTTGAGCTGTACTTCCCACAGTACAATAATTACAATACATTACCATTACTACCACTTACCGTCAATATAAACAATAAGAGAGCTCTGCTCCTGCTACTTTCTAGTTCTGACACGATTTTTGTCTTTATTATCATTTAGTATTCTACAATTTTTCAATTAAGGAAGTGGATTTAAGTCACTCGTACTATAAAATTATGTACGATATACGGAACTTAAGTAACCGATTATTATTAAAACGTGTAAAGCTAACTTTACACGGTTCAACAATCGGCTACTTAAGTACGTAATGTATTATTCAATATCTATGCATCGGTTGATATTTACGTGGTTTTGTAACTTTGTACGCAAGTTAGTACTCAGTACTATACGTTGACATGCGATTTTTGATGATTTGGTTTGTTTATAAATAAATATATATTGTAATTTGTAATATCTAAGTGGACGATATAATGACAAGCTCGTGGAAACTGTCCATGCGGTCAGAGCTAAGTTCTGCAAGACCCGCCGCAGAAGAACACAAAAACTCTCCGATCACACTCTTAATCTCATGGCTGTTAGACGGGAGATGAGGCTGCAATCGTCAACAGATTTGACAGCATACAGGCAACTGAACAGACAGATCTCCAAATGCATGCGGCGAGACTTACGCAACTTTAATACTTCTCGTATTAAAGAAGCGATCGAGCGGAACCAGGGTTCCAAAGTCTTTGCCAGAGATTTGTCTACCAGAAAGAACCAACTGTCAAAGCTGAAGACTGAGTGTGGCAACATCGTTTCCCGGACACCTGAGATTCTGAGTGAGATTGTGAGGTTCTATGGGCAGCTGTACACATCGTCGTTGGAGCCACACGCAAGTGTGAGTAACGATCCAAGAGGAAGTCTTATCCGACACTATTCCGATGATATCCCGGACGTCAGTCTGAGCGAGATTAGAATGGCTCTCCACCACTTTAAAAACGGCAAGGCCCCGGGCGAGGATGGAATTACAGCGGAGCTTCTGAAAGCGGGTGGAACACCGGCACTTGAAGTCCTTCAGAAGCTCTTCAATTCTGTCCTCCATGGTGACACTACTCCGGAGGCGTGGAGCAGAAGCGCGGTGGTCTTGTTCTTTAAGAAAGGCAACAACGCTCTCTTGAAGAACTACAGACCGTTTTCCCTTCTGAGCCGCGTCTACATGCTATTTTCGAGAGTCATTACGAATCGTCTCGCCCGCAGACTCGACGACTTCCAGCCTCCCGAACAAGCCGGTTTCCGAAAAGGCTTCAGTACCATAGACCACATACGTACCCTGCGGCAGATTGTACAGAAGACCGAAGAGTACAATCTGCCACTTTGCCTGGCGTATGTGGACTATGAGAAAGCCTTTGATTCCGTCGAAATTTGGGCGGTGCTACAGTCCCTTCAGCGGTGCCAAGTTGACTGTCGGTATATCGTAGTGCTGAAGTGTTTGTACAGTGGGGCTACGATGGCTATCCGAGTACAGAACCAGGTTCGAAACCTATCCAACTGCAGATAGGTGTAAGACAGGGTGATGTTATATCCCCGAAACTCGTCACCGCTGCGTTGGAAGACGTTTTCAAGCTACTGGACTGGAAAGGATAAGGTATTACCATCAATGGCGAGTACATCACTCACCTTCGATTTTCCGACGATATAATCCTTATGACAGAATCGCTGGAGGACCTTAGCACTATGCTCAATAACCTCAATGGTGTCTCCCAACGGATAGGTCTTAAGATGAACATGGACAAAAGAAAGATCATGTTTAATGTCCATGTCACACCTATGCCGGTAGTTGTTGGGATCACTATGCTCGAAGTTGTTGATGTGTACGTTTACCTGGGACAAATAGTCCGACTAGGTAAGTTCAACTTCGACCGAGAGGTCAATCGACATTCAACTCGGCTGGGCAGCGTTCGGGAAATTACGACACATCTTCTCGTCAGGTATACCTCAATCTCTGAAAACTAAAGGGTATAACCAGTGCGTGTTGCCTGTGATGACTTAAGGATCTGAGACGTGGTCCTTCACTGCTGGCCGTATGAGGACGCTCAAGGTCGCTCAGCGAGCTATGGAGAGGGCTATGCTCGGAGTTTCTCTGCGTGATAGACTCAGAAATGAGGATATCCGCAGTAAAACCAGAGTGACCGACATAGCCCAACGGATTAGTAAGCTGAAGTGGCAATGGGCCGGCCATATAGCTCGAAGTACCGATAACCGATAGGGAAGAAAAGTTCTCGAGTGGCAGCCTCGTACTGGTAGGCGTAGTGTAGGGCGACCCCTCACTAGATGGAGTGACGACCTGGTAAGACATGTAGGACGTCGATGGATGCAGGTGGCTCAGGACCGTGCTTTGTGGCGTTACTTGGGGGGTTGTTCAGCAGTGGACTTGTGAAGGGCTGTAATGATGATGATATCTAAGTACGATAATAAGGATACTCTGAAACAAGTATAGATCCTACAATGAAGAATATTAATTCAAGTAACAATATCTTGCATTCTTTCGCGCACTCGTGATGCGGTTGAAGTTAGAATCAGTGTAACATAATATAAGTATTTTATTACCTTTAATTCGGTTTTATGCCTGGCGTACTGCCGCTATCTTTGGCAAGCCATACGGTTAGCATTTCTTAAAGTCGTCTTTTAGAACCCTCACGGGACAAAACGGTGTGATACATTTTGTTAATTGCTACCACACGTAATTTTTTAAAATTTCATTGTGTCATATTGTAGAGCTTTTCTATCGTTTCTATCTAATAAAGTGTATAGTATGAACCAAAGATCTGTCTGGTAAATTAATGAATCAAAAAATGTCATCTGATGCAGTGTTACACCAAGTTAGTTTATCACCGAATGCAAATACAGTATTGTTAAAACTTTGTTAGTAGAAGGTGAACAATGGGATCAGAGACCGTGTGCTCACAACAACACCGCCTTGAGTTGCGAGTGTGTAGGTACGCATTTTGTCCAGTATGCTCACTTTACAATCCTGTCCAACCTTGCACTGAGCTCTACACCATCTCTTTTCCATTTTTACCCTTCAGTCGCAAAAGGAGGGCAATTTCGGGAGTGTGTATATATGTCTATTTCTTTCGCATGCTCGGTAACCTCAACAGCTTGATGGATTTTAAGATATGTACCACTTGATCCGTCATAACTCATATTTGCGGGAGTGTAGTGTAGTATACTAGTCTATATAATATTTATATATTGCAACTGAAAGTTGATTTTTTTATTACTGTTTAAACCATTGCATTGCATAGACTGTCCTTAAAATAGCGTAAAAAAAATTAAATATTGTGTGTTGAGTTGTAATGTTAAATAAGGTACATGGTAGAGCCGTGCTCTAGCTATCCGATAGATTGGCTCGACTGGGGAAGAACCATGCTATTACAAAATACCGGCGTGAAATATCAGATTAAGGGTGCAGTGTTTCGTGTGATCAGTGTAGATTACCGGAGACCCTTTTTACTGGTAAGAAGGCATTCAGCCTTAGTCCTCAACAGTAACAATGCGTCTAAATTTTGACTCTAATCCCAAAATATACTCGTATATGTAGATGTCTTTGGGGCTCAGTGTCCAATTGCCATCAAGTGGATTACGTGCTCTTTTGTCACGCTTATTCTATAAAATAAAGTATTATGATTAAAGGCTTTCTCGTGTATCGTGGAGGCGATACGAGTATTACATGCATAAATTGCAACTAATAGAGAACATACCAGCGAGTAGTTTTGTGCTGCCGATAGAGAGGTTATACGCTGGACTTGACACCACGTCCCCACAGCGCTGCAGGCCTGCACTACCGGGCCTTTACGATTGGAGGAAGTCTGATTCAATTTGCAACATTACTAAATGTGATATTCTCACATTCTCAAAATCAATTCAGAAGCACGAATTAACTATTATTTTTGGACAAGAAGTGAGGTATTTTGTAACCATAAGATTTGAGCAAGTGGATTCAAGATTCAGGATTATTTTGTTACATTCATGTAATACTCATTATTACCATTACATAAATCCTGGGGTTATCAAATTATTTATTTATTTATTTATTTAAAAACTTAAACGTAACACCTTAAGCTAAAGGGGTACATAGGGCGGACTTAATGCCATGTGGCATTCTCTGCCAGTCAACCCTGGGTGCCAAGAATAATTGTTGGCAGGTGCGACCATTATACGTAAATAATTACATTAAAATATATACATACAATAATAATACATACATATATATATATATATATATATATATATATATATATATAATATATACATGCTTATAAACTTCGTAAATAAATATACAAATGAATGATATATATAATATGATGTTTGAATAATATATAATGAAATAAATATCTGAAGTAAAAAAAGAAGAAATAAAGACAAAAATTAAGGAAAATAATGTTAATTAGTAGTTTCCTTCAGGTAATGTTCTCGGAGAAGAACTTTGAAGACTTTTTTATTTGCGGCATTCTTAATATGGTTGGGGAGGGTGTTCCAAAGTTGTATAGCTTGTATCGTAAAAGACGACCTAAAAAAATTTGACTTATGCTGTGGAAACCTTAACCTCAGACGGTTTGACTGTCGGGATGTTCGACCGTCGATCGGATGAAGAAAATGAAAATTATCCTTAAGATAAGAGGGCGACCTTGGATCGTTTAAAATTGAATAAAGTACAAGTAAAATTCTAGAGCATCGCCTTTGACGTATAGGTAGCCATTTAAGCTTTGAACGATAGGATGATATGTGGTCATACTTACGTAAACCAAAAATAAATCTTATGGAATTATTAAGAAGGCGCTCCAACTTGTTTAGAAGATTTTCTGACAGATCTGGGTAACATACATCGGCATAGTCGATAATAGGTAGAATGAGGGAATGAACCAGCGTAAGTTTGGTTTTGAAAGGTAGGAAATTTTTAAGACGATAAAGGGAACGCAAGGTAGCAACAACTTTACGACTAACTTCAGAGATCTGCAATTTCCAGGTCATAGTTTTATCCATGTACAGGCCAAGATTTTTTATGGAATCACAATATGGAATCAAAATTCCATTATAAATTACAGGAGAGAGATTTCCATAATCAACCTTAGCCAATAATTGCGAACTTCCGAATATGATAACTTTGCATTTGGCAGGATTAACAGAAACGCCATATTTACATGACCATTCTCTTATGGCTTCCAGGTTATCATTTAGTTTGTGTATTACAAAGTTAAGATTATTTAAGCTTGACTGTACATAAAGCTGGAGATCATCCGCATACAGATGGTACGAACAATCTAAAACTGAGGAGAAAGAATTTATAAATAAGGAAAACATAATAGGAGAAAGTATTCCGCCTTGCGGCACACCAGATTCAATTTCAGCCCATGCAGAAAACCGCTGACCTGAGCGAACCGATTGCTGGCGACCGCGAATATAAGAAGAAAACCATTCCAAGGCTGGGGATGAAAATTTAAGATGTTTAAGGATGGATAGGAGGATACCATGATCCACTGTGTTGAAAGCGTTTGAAAAGTCAATAAGCACCACCACTGTTAATTTTTGCTCATCTAAGCCCTTTCTTATATCGTCTGTGACTTTGATAAGCGAAGTGGTAGTACTGTGACCTGAGCGAAACCCCGATTGAAATTCATTCAGCAGGTTATGTTTTGCAGCGAATACAGATATTTGCTTAAAAACACAGGCTTCCAGAACTTTAGAGAGGTATGGGAGAATTGAAATAGGACGAAAATGGTTAGGGAAAACAGGATTAGGTATTTTAGGAAGAGGTCTTACAAAAGCCTTTTTCCATGCAGAAGGGTATTGACCTGAGTCCAGAGAATAATTTATAATGTGTGTTATAGCTGGAATAAGGTACTCAAGAATCATAGACACCATTTGCTTACTAATTTCATCAAAACCCACAGCCTTGGATTTAATGGCTAACAGAGCTTTTTTAATTTCATCCTGAGTAACAGGGGAGAAACAAAAGTCAGGGATCCGGAGAGGCTGCATTGATTCTATAGAAGCAATAGTTTGAGAACGGACTTGAGGGTCCAATGAAGTAATAGAAACAAAGTGACGATTAATGTCATCCAAATTGAGAGAGGCGCCATATTCCGGAGAATTAGATTTATTAATTCCGATAGACTTCAGGAATTTCCACAAATCAGTGGGCGAAGAATTAGTTATTTTGTCATGAATGTAGCGGCGTTTAGCATTTCGTACCACCTGATTGCATCTGTTTCTTAGCGTTTTAAAGTTAGACCAATTTTTTTCTGAGCGATTCTTTTTAAACTTCTGGAAAGCCCGATCTCGTCGTGCCATTGCCACTTGTCCCCTTTATTCATCCAGGAAGCAGGAGGACGCTTAACTTTTACATAATGTACCGGAGCATGAATATTGTACAAGTTCAGGATGCTATTATTTAGAAAGGATATTTTATCATCGACGTTGGAAGCCGCCACCAAAGGGCTAAAATCAATTGAAGATGCGTCTCTCCTGAGACTCTCAGTATTTATTCTTGAAAAATTGCGTAACTGCAGAAAAATAGGTTTCTGTTTTGGAGGTTTAAGTTTATATGAAAAATAAATGAAGTCGTGACGTGAGAAACAAGGGGCAGAGAGCTGCCCAAACTGAATCACGCGCTCAGAAGAGGAAGTAATGATGAGGTCAATCAACGAATCATCAGTGTCAGTATTTCTATGAGTTGCCGCCAATGGGAGAATGCAGAGTTCGACTGATTCAATGATTGGTATCGAAGTTTTTGGGAGCGAGAAGTATTTTTTAACAAATCAGTGTTGAAATCACCCATTATCATGCAATGTATGTACTCAGATCCAATGGTGTCAAGAGCCGTCTCAAGTGAGGTAAAATAATCCACAGAAGGAGGACAATATACAACACCTAAAACTGCCCTAGCACCCATAATGTTTATTTCTAGAAATAAAAACTCAGCAGTGGCAGAAAATGGCAGTGGCAGAAAATTACTGTAACTATTATAAAAAAAATATTCATTGAATAATCCTTCTTATTATTTCGTAAGGTTGGTGTTCTAAACTTCTTTCGATAAAATGCTAAGGAAGTCTCATATGTTTTTTTATAAATGATAACGATGGTGCAGTGGTCATAAGAGTGACTGCTTGTCACCAGGTCCCGGGTTTGCATCTCGGGTCGGTCCAAAATTTGTTATAAGAAAGTCTCAATAGCATTAGTATTCCGCGCTGTCTATATGCAACAAGTAATGTCTGGTACACAAGTGACCCTATTTATGTAATACCAGCCGTCAAAATATACACGACTTAACGCTGTCTGAATATTCTGTGTGCTTGTAATAGTAAGTAATACTAGTCTAACTCGCAGTTTTAACATCTGAGATCATCTTTCTCCGACCACAAGTGTTTGAATTCTAGTATTTTCGTCGGCAAGGGACGCCTTAGACTCCTAGACAAAAGTTTATCGACCAAATTAGCGATATATTAAAGATGGGCCAAATCAATATGAGTACCTTAATAAGAGTACCTTTAACCGACTAGCATGTATATGTATATATGAATGTACGGGATGCGAGTAAGGTGTGTCAGGATCGTGCCAAATGGAAGTCCGTAGTCCCTGCATGCTCAGGGTGACAGTAGTGAGTGTTTTATTTTTTAAATAAAACTAATAGATGACATTAAACATTACTATTATTCCCTTTGATCTCTCCTGGTAAGTTTAAAATGCTTGTTAGGAGTGGCTCACGTCAGTAGCCGAAGGTTGTGTACTCTTAATAATTTTATCTTGTCAAACAAGTTTCCTTATGATATGAATTATCACTATAAGTCTAGTAGTATTAAACTTATAGCGGGTTCCATCTAATAAGACATCTATATAATAATTTTATCTTGTCAAACAAGTTTCCTTATGATATGAATTATCACTATAAGTCTAGTAGTATTAAACTTATAGCGGGTTCCATCTAATAAGACATCTATATAATAACTTTATCTTGTCAAACAAGTTTCCTTATGATATGAATTATCACTATAAGTCTAGTAGTATTAAACTTATAGCGGGTTCCATCTAATAAGATATCTATATAATAATTTTATCTTGTCAAACAAGTTTCCTTATGATATGAATTATCACTATAAGTCTAGTAGTATTAAACTTATAGCGGGTTCCATCTAATAAGACATCTATATAATAATTTTATCTTGTCAAACAAGTTTCCTTATGATATGAATTATCACTATAAGTCTAGTAGTATTAAACTTATAGCGGGTTCCATCTAATAAGACATCTATATAATAATTTTATCTTGTCAAACAAGTTTCCTTATGATATGAATTATCACTATAAGTCTAGTAGTATTAAACTTATAGCGGGTTCCATCTAATAAGACATCTATATAATAAAAATCAATTACCGCATGTATGAAAGATCATCACTTGAGAACGGCTAGAACAATTTTGATGAAATTTTATGTGTGTATTTGAGTTGGTCCATGAATGACTTAGATTCAAATTTCGATCCGGTCGGTGGCGCTGTTGTAGAGGTCCAGAAATTACCCGTGCGACGCCGGGCCGGGTCGCTAAATTAATATACATTACACTGTGATCTTATGGAACGGTTCTTAATTATTACAATTGCCTGAGAGAACGACATTCTAATCCTATTATTACAACAACTACAGAGAACAATCACTAAATGAACTTTCGATTCGTGAAACTTTAAACTAGGTTACTATCTATAGGCTGTGCCGGGTGACCAGCGTCCACGTTCATATCGTTTTCATGTTCATGATGTCGTTGCATTTGGAATTTTGAAAGTATTTTTAAAGAACTGGAAGCTTTGCCCCATTGAAGCGTATATCTATCATCGATCCATAATCAAAATGCATATGCATTGTCACTCCTGAGAACTTAGACGGAATGCCACGATTCCATTAAAGGGGTTCCTGATTTACTATCCTAAAAGGCTATGCACTATGCTGCTACTTTACAATGGTATTCTGTGAGTGAGAAGGTGATCCCTTTGTTTGAGAAAAATCATGCTCATTAAGAAATAGATCGAAATTGAAACAACATAATCAGGGTTGAAAAATATCATTATGATTAGTTGTTGCAAACAATTTAATTTGAACAAGGGTTGACTGTTCGCAACACGGTCTGTACCACTATACACTTAATATATTGCTGCTCTAGCTTCGTAAACTAAAATTTGTTTAATTTTTCTTATAGAATAAATATGACAAACGGGTACAGAGTCTACCTAGTGGTAAGTGGATGCTGTGTGTGTGTGTCCACACATATCTATATCTATCCTCAATTAGGAATCAAAACGCAGATGCATCGTCACCCCTGAGGACGAAGGTGCTCTACACTCACCACTCGAAAAACAGCAGTTTTGAGCTGCTATTTTACGCTGGCATTGAGTTAGAGCGTAGTTCTGCATCGGTCGCGCGGAGCTGTTCGCGCTGCAACTGTAGTTTAGCTGCGGCGTGGCTCCACCACGTACCACGTTCGCGTCAAAAAGCAAACGAAGTCCCGCTCCACGTATTGTTCACTCTGTATTTGCTCTAGTATTGTTTATTGTAGTTCACTCTGTGTTCGCGAGTAGTATGTAAAGTAGGTGCGTAACATTGTTTTATATGGCAATGGCAAGCGGTGGACGATCGAGCGCCTGCGATGCGCTCAAATTTTACAATACTTTGATCTAGGTATGCTACGTGACTTACCCACTATTAATATACGCTGTTTGTTTGATTAGGTATTTATATTTATTAAACTGGTGAACGAGCTTATCATTTGAGCAATTCACCTGAAGGAGATTAATTACAACTTTTACCTACACGAACACACGGTCCACCTGATATAAGTGGATACTGGGCCCATATTCACTCTTCTTGACGTCTACACAAGTACGATGATTTAAACTAAGGTGACAGTGAACATAATGGCTCATTGGATTCTGTAGCAGCCCTGGTCTGATATTGTGTTTCTGTTTGAAGGGCATGTAGAGACATCCAACGATGACGGGCTTTTATTTTAGTCCTCAGAGGTGACACCTGTCACTTCTGTAGCTTTCTTTGTGAAGTTGATTGCAGATGTGTGTCGACTGCAGCGGTGGCAGTACTACCAGCATTGCAGATGTGTGTCGACTGCAGCGGTGACAGTACTACCAGCATTGCAGGTGTGTGTCGACTGCAGCGGTGACAGTACTACCAGCATTAGCAGTGGTTACGATTGCTATTGCTGGTTGGAGGAAGGAAAGCTCGTTTACTATCCTTAAGGGGAAATATAATGTCAAATGGCTTATCAAGATCCTTTGTTATGCCGAAAATATTGCAGCATTAATTTTGAAATAAATTTATGGTAAAGTTGAGGATTATAGTTAGTGATTATGTTAGACGAAAACACGATTTCGTAAAATTTTCTCGATAGAAAAAAAAACCCAAAGTTACCTCCAAAATAAACAATAAACCGCTGTTATTCATAAAATACTTTAAATAAGATCATGAAACTTTGCATACTAACTGAACTAACTATAAAGCAGTGCTTATGTTATTTACTTTTTTTAAAATACCATTATTTTCACTGTAAAAATAAATTACCTAAACTATCGGCGTCTTGAGCTTGATTCCTGTCGTTCCGTTAGTATCGCTTAGGCTTTTGAAGGGAGAAGTTGTGTCGCTTACGATCATAATATACATTACGCAACAGTACGACGTAAAATTAAAATGGGAAATAACCGTGATAAAAATAAGAAGCGGCTGGCTTGGCGTTAAGAAACAGGCATAAATATGATAAATCTAATGAAATAAGTGTCTAACGACCTTTATACTTACAGTATTAGTGATTACAAATATTTCGGTACATAGCATACGACGCGCGGGGAAGTGGGGGAAATTAGAATTTGAGCTGACTTACTCTAACCTCTTAAGTAATAAAATAAGTAAAATAAAATAACTTTGTCAGTGATGCCGGCGGACAACGAAAGCAGGTAGCTCGCGATACCCCAGAGTTAAGCTACTATCACTTATAATTTTTTTAATACTCATCTACACAAAATTTCATCAAAACAATCTAGTGATTATGGAGTATTTTGGATCTTTCCGTTAATAACTAGAAGTTATCACTTATCACTGGGTATGCTTCTCCTAAAACTAGCTTTGCGTCTTTACATTTTTATCTATTAGAAAACTGGCAATGCGTCTCGGCTTCACACAGGATTCCTGGATATCGACAACAGCGCTGCTTACCGGGATTCCCGATAGTGAATATAAACTATTCTCGAATCAACTAAATCACACACACAAACAAAATTTAATTAAAATCTACACGCACAATTGTTTTTATTCAGTAATTATAAACAATACGTACCTACCTACTTATTGAAAGTATATATACTACTAATAGTATCTACTGGTCAGTTCGACTCGGTTCAAATCCCAACGGTTGCTCGCATTTGCTTTAAAAATGTTAGGTTTCGAGTCTAATTGTGATGAGGAGCATCAGCGGGTCCCCGACACGGCCTCCTAGACTCCCCTATCATATCCGGCTTGCACCGGATGCCGTGCCGGTAGGTACGGACGAGTTAAGTCCTGCCCGTGTCACCGCGAACGTTCTTGTGCCACTGTATTACCTCCTACTACTAGGTTAAACAGTATTATATGTGAAAAATAATTCTGTTCTGTCGCGTTTAATTTTAAGTGATTTTTGATTCCTGAAGTTTCGGGTGTTTTCCAACACCCACGCTCACGCGGGACTGGGTTGACTGACGTCCTGATGTCAATGTTAACTCGGAGTACCTTCAGCTTTTTAATTATTATTTATGGTCCGATCTAATATCTAAAAAGCTGAAGTATAATAATTAAAAAGCTAAAGGTACTCCGAGTTAACATTGACATCTGGACATCAGTCAACTCAGTCCCCCGTGACCATGGGTGCTGGAAAGCACTAAAAGCTTAGCAATGAGTTGCTGCGCTAAGGGCTGCAGGTTCGAATTCCACACGGAACAAGTATTTGTATGATGTAAATATAATTGTTCCGGGTCTGGAAGTTTGTCGCTTTGAAGTTTATGCAAGTTAACCATCCCCATAATAGAAGAGAAAATCCTAGTGAAGAAGTAACGTCAAAAAACCATGAACCTGAAAAACAGTTGACATTTCAACCGGAATTAAAACCACAGTAAACTGTTGGATGATTTGATCAATACACACAAAGTCGATAATGAAACATTGTGCTCGTAATTTTCAATAAATTATCATTTTTTTATAGAATGAGGGTGACAACGGGCACACAGTCCACCTGATGGTAAGAGGATGCTGTGGCCCCCAGACATCAACATTTATCCTTGATTAAGAAATAAAATGCAGATGCATTGCCACCCTTGAGGACTAAGATGGAAAGCCTCGTTTTTACACTCACCATACAAAACACAGCAGCATTAAGCTGCTATTTTACGCTGATATTCATGCGACAGTCATAATATAGCTACAGCCGGTCTCCACCAGGTTTAAAAAGACATTAAATTGTATTATAATACTAAACTAAATAAAAAACCAGTGACTTTAAATTAATAAAGTAATGTCAATCCATGTTTTTATTGGATTACAATAGATTGTTAGGCTTAGTATGTAAATAAAGGCACACACTTCGATGATGCAGTGATTGAACTGTTGAGTCAGCTCTAGACTTCACGTAATATCAAGGTCACGTGGAGATGCACTGGCGACAAGCCAGATCAAATAACGTTCATTACGTATAAGTTAGAACTTTGTATCGAAATATAGTACTAGAAGAAGAGGTTCACAATTCGACTGTATGTTCGTTTAAGTATGTATATTGTATGTTTCGCGTGTCTTCGTCAATTGAAACTCGAAAATCATTTTTTATTAAATAGGTTATACTTTACCTATTTAATAAAAAATAATAGGTTATACTTACCTAGAGGCACAGAATATAATAGACGAAATAAGGAATGAAATTTTTAGTGTAACTACTGTGAGATTATGATGTACTTTAGTCCACTGAAAAGGATAAAAAAATAACTATTAGCAAAAGCTAAAAGTGCTCAGCCATAGAGCACAGATATTTATTATAATAGTTGGCACCGACTTCAGAATGTGATATTTTTTTATTATTTTTCATTATTTGAGTTCTGCTTTTACTGTTAGTTAAAAGTTATAGATTTATACAAATTTATTTGTATTTATTTAAATATATTATATTTTCTTTTTCGATAATTCTTATTTATATTATAAGGTACATAATTGTTAAAAGTTATAGATTTATACAAATTTATTTGTATTTATTTAAATATATTATATTTTCTTTTTCGATAATTCTTATTTATATTATAAGGTACATAATTGTTAAAAGTTATAGATTTATACAAATTTATTTGTATAATGATTTCTTATATTTACGCGAACATGTTAAATATTTTAGGTTTTTTTATTTTTACTTTTTATTTTAATTCCCGATTTAGTTGGGGCGGTTGTCATTAGGTTTAAGGTGACATGGGAATAAAAGTAAAAATAAACGCGATAAAATCCGTAAAAGTGGTTTTAATCAATTTATTTGTATTTATTTAAATATATTATATTTTCTTTTTCGATAATTCTTATTTATATTATAAGGTACATAATTGTTTAATCGATGTTTTTAATTCAGAATATGAATAGAGAAAAGAAATACACGTAACAAACTTCTGTAACATAATGATGAGTCAGAGCAGTGACCCTAAGGCACCAACATTTATCCTTGATTAAGAATCAAAACGTAGATTTTTTGTCACCATTGAGGACTAAGATGGATTGCCTTGTTACCGGTAAAATGGGTCTCTGGTTCTTCGAAATACAGTAGAATTATGCAGCTATTTCAGGCTTATATTATGTCAGCGTGTTCCTACCCAGGTCGAGACCCATTTATGCTGTAGTCATACTGTAGCTGCCGCAGGGCTCTACCATCAAACAACACATACAAACAGACATAGTTATACAATTGGTGTGCTATAAAAAGTACGAGGCGATGGAGCCTACGGCCGATTTGTATGCGTGCGACTAAGTGGTTCTATTACGAGGTGAATTCTAAACGAAAGTGAAATCGTCCCGCGACCGAGACTCGAACTGTTTAACGGAACTTTCGGAGATCGACTATTATCGAAGCAAGATTACAGACGCTGCGTGTTACGTTGTCGTTGTCGCGGTAACACGGAGAGTAATAATTTAGTTAGACTGATGTCCCACGTTACATCACGCATCGCGCGAACCATTTAAATCGTCTTTGTTCTCTGGTTCCCATCATGAACAATTTCAGTGGCTGTCGCAAGGTTCTTTAGCATTACTTTAAAAGCTAATATAGATTTGTAGACTCATAGATATCGTGACAACCAACAATGGAGATCTTGCAATTAGAATTTATTGCAGTAAATGTGGGCATGTTTTGATTTTTGATTCCGCTTCATGTTAAAACAGTATTTAATTTTATCGCTCTTCATACGATATATCACTGCTCTATTAAATATATATATCCTCCCCTATATATCACTCCGACCTTAAAATACTTTACTTCTGTTTAAGAAACTTGGCTACTCTAGGGTGTATCTAATAGATAATGTAATAATTTTTCTCCCTTCTCGCCTGCACGCGGTGTACCCAGCTAGCGGACAAGCGAGGCGCTGGCAACTGATCCATAGCGAAATCCCATCCAAAACTGCTGGACAAGCAGATCAGCTTTTCAGGCATTGAACATAATAAAAACGCAGGAGAAAATCTAAGAGCAATGATCATACGTAGGTAATTAACTATTGCGCTTATATTTGATAAAAAAATTTTTCTTGAACCTTATATTCACTTAGTCCTTTTTAAGTTTTAATTGCTTAATGACGTGCTTACTGCTTCGATCAATTAAATACTAGATTAAGGATCAGGAACAAAAATAAGTCGCACAAGTGGCCATGTTTGCACACACATAAACATATATCTATCTTAGAAAAAAGTTTAATAACATTAACAACTTCAGTTTATTATAAACCTTAATAACACTAAAGTGTAATCACCATTGCAAAATATATTTATTTAAGTTCTTTCATCAGAGAAAAGTTTAAAGCAATACGTTTAGAATGTCGCTTGAAAAAAAAGTCATAGGTTAAAAAATATTTATTCTAAAATGAAACTTAAACTCTTAAGTAATAAGGTTAAAACATTATGTTGACATTTTAGTGCTTACTATAATTTGGTAGTAGACGTAGTTCTTGGTATTATATTTCAATGCTCGGAACACAGTGAGAATTGAAAGACGTAGAGTTGCAGAATATAAATATTTTAGGGCAAGGGTCGTTTTGTATGGTGGTAAAGATTTTTGACCGATTTATTAAAGTAGTAGGATTAAGTAGTAGCTATTGATTGAAAGGTCGTCAATTTCTTTTTTAAATACCCTTTTATAGGAGTGTCACATATCGATGTTAAATCTGATAATGATGCATCAGGAGACTTCAAGCAAACTGCATCAACCCGAGGTACGTCACGTATTTCTGTTATATCTTCAAAAGTTAAAGTTTATTGAACAGTTTTAAAGTATAGTTTTTTCTGATAAAGATTTTTTTAATAACCTGATTTAATACCTTCGTTATTTTGAACATAAAACTGATTGCACTTTTATTGGCCCGTGAATCTGAAAGTCATAAACAACTTACTTTTTTACCAAAAGCACTACACTACCTTCACAATCTTACTCTTTCAATTTTACTACTTTATCATAATTACCTGCAATTTGGAAACCGCTGTTTTTAGTAATCTACGCCTTTGCGTATTTCCAGTTATGTCCAATCTATCAAAATTATTCGAAAATACTCTAAATTTTTTGGATGGATTGTATATATAGTTTTTCTCCTTTCTTTTGTGACAATAGATACTCATTCTGCACAGCGAAATGGGTCCCTAGGAAATTTACAAACAAAAATATATAAGTATATATTAAATAATAATACTACTCCATGCATGTTGGTTCAAGAACAGTCGATGTTTGTTACGATAGTTGTTGCGTTGTAGCAAACATTGGCCAAACAATCATAATATTAGGTAATTGAATAATTTTTGCTATTTAATTCTGTTTTTATTTTATGAAAAACACTTGATAATATAAACTTACCGAAAGAAAGATATTAAACAGTTTTTGAACATGCGCACTGCGACATTTAGACGTTTTAACGTTGGCTATGATTGGACTATACTAATTTAAAATAAGACCGCAGAAGTGTTTGTGGTTTTATTTTTCTGGCCGTTTTGAAGCGCTCATCGGGAATCCAGTACATTATTGATCGAAGGCTTACTGCGTGGGAATTGAGAGAGACGGATTGATTAAGCTTATACGGTGATCTAAGTACTAATACTATGATAAAAATAAATGTTCACAGTGTGCAAATATTGTGATGCTCTGGTTTCCATCCATTCCATTGCAGCCCGTAGAAGTCCACTGCTGAACATAGGTCTCCCTCAATAATGGCCTCATGTGAGTAGCCTTATAGTTGCCACGCTTGGCAGCGGGTTAGCAACCGCATATTTTTATTATATCAATGTGTTATCAGTAAGATGCTGCTGCCTGTCTGCTGCTTTATTTTCCTCTATTACCTCCTATCATACGGAGCAGCGAATGAGAATATACCGCCTTTATACGCGCTGTGCTTTTATTTTCATACATCAAAACTTCATATTTCGTACATTCTTCGCAACGGCCACAAATTTAATGTTGAAGGATATTGTAGAATCTAATCAGACGTCTGAAATGACAGCATTTATTTTATTAAACGGCTATTTACAGTAGCATAACCTTTATGATCTTTTTTATTAAGATTTTAGGCTTGGATGCTTGTCCTTCAAGTATTGTCTTCATTTTATTCGGGATCTTCGTTTTTATAGATTTTTTTTCTTCAAAATATGTTAATGCGTCACGTTGCTAAGTGTTTGGGAGATTCTGACGACAGCTCCACCTGTTTCTCTGATAGTTCACATGCGCAGACATTTAATACACTAAATCGCGTGTTACTACATTCACTTGAAACCATTATTTAAACAATAAAACAGGAGCAACAGTTCGTCGACGGTACAGTTCCCGTCAAAACTTTAGGATCTGTACGTATATTACACAGTTTACGATACACAATTAATGATGATATAACTGAGAGCACAATTCTGCTCTGTACAGCATAGCCTCCTTCTTCTTCAGTTATCGTCACAGCGTATCTAATGTCTACTGCTGAATATAGGCTTCCCCACAGATTGCGTTGTAGAGTGGATATTTTCCACAGTTGCCATGGTTGGCAGGCGGGTTGGCAGGCGGGTTGGCAGGCGGGTTGGCAGGCGGGTTGGCAGGCGGGTTGGCAGGCGCAGTTTTTATAATGTTTAGTCGCTATCAGGAAGACGCTGCTGCCATCCCCTAGTTTGCTTCCCTCTGTCGCTTCTCACGACTCCCGCGGGACGACATGGGGCAATGGATATTCTTACACCACCACAACACGGTATTGATTTGTACGCGGTAATATAATTTGAAGCACAAGTCGCTGCAAATTCGTCGACAATCTTAAACCATTTACTGACCTTTAAAATTGCTTCAACTTTAAAGGCTTGTTTCAGATATTTATTCATTTTTTATAATTGGCTCATCCAACAAACTTGTTTCGTTATGAACTCGCCAGAACTTATTTATACTGCGTTGGTATTTGCACGATCTAAATGTATTTATTTCTTTATTTGGAATTAAAACCGGATGCGAATTAGTCAGACAGTGGCAAAATGGCCGATGGCGATATTTTTTTAATTAATTTTTATGAAATGGTTGAGCGGTAAGCATCAGCCAAACGTTTACATCTGCAAAAGATATTACAGTTGTTTATTATTGATGTATAACAACGCAAATAAAATATTAGTAACAATAAATATTTTAATAGATACTTATGATTTAAAGCTTGACACAAGTGCATAAAATATCGTATATTAAAAGTAAATGGTAAACCAGTGGGTACGGTTGGAAAAAGTTGCGAAATCCAGCGGAGGTCATTGTCACGAGTCGCGAAGAAATTGCAATGGTTTCTATTTACATCATGCAGCCTACCACACGCTGCTTATATAAATATGAATTTGTGAACTCCCTATGATCAAATGGAATGATCCTTACAGAGACTAATGTACACATAAAATCTGCAAACAAAAGGACATAAAACTGTTATATGAGTTTTAAGCGCATTGTTAGTATCGTTGTAAAGACTGAGGCGTCTGTCGCCTTCCTTTCAATTAACATTTTTTTATAGCATAAGGATAGCAAACGAGCACAAAGCCCACCTGTACAGCAAGTACACGTCTGTGATTAGAATTTTACATTCGTTCGTCTTGAAATTGACGACACATAAACAATTCGGAATAGATTTTCGATAACGGGCTTAATTAAAATTGGAACTAGAATTTAAAATTTTAGCCCGATAGCTTCAATGGAAGTGGTTGAAATATTGATTACAAAATTGCAGGACATACATAGAAGTGAAGTTAAATTAAAGCTTTTAAAATACAGTTAAATTTAAATCTCTTGCGAGTCCTAAGAAAAAATTATTTCAAGGATAGATGAAATTACATGGACCCGGTCTTTTCTCAACTTGCTGTCAACATTTTATACTTAAAGATAGAGATGTGTATTATTTGAAATCAAAGACATTAAGTAGTAGTATACATATTAAAATATATTTGTTTAAAATACACATATATAAAATACAAATACAAAATTCAAATACCTGTTTTTATTTAGTACTTATTTAAAATAGTTTTTCTCAAAAACTAATTTCTATTTTATGTGTAATTCTATGTTTACTTAGTATTTATAAAATTACAAAATAGTTTTGTCAAATTTTTGAATTCATATTTCATATTTTTCATTCTTAAATTTAAAACTACCACCCATTCTAAATGTTGGCGATAACAACGTGCCGACATCGCAAGTCAAGCTCAAACTCTTGGAACCTTGGCTTTAGTACGTGTATGATACTTGGATTGACTTGAAACCTTGGCTTGGAATTGTTCCTGTTTATTTGTCAATGTCAAAAAACAACCAATAACAATTTCAAGAGTTCAAGAATCTTTCTTATATATATATATATATATATATATATATATATATATATATATATATATATATATATATATATATATATATATATATATAAGAAAGATTTTTGAATGTCCGTCAGGAGAGATACCAGTCAGAGTCACAGTCATACATAATTGACTTTTTTTGTACTTCTGGCGCAGCGATCACGTAATTTTGTTATTGGTTGTTTTATGACATTGACAAATAAACATATATTACATACTAAGTTCTGCACCTGTTGAACGAATCCTTTCGTTTGGTGTAATGATAATGATGCCACATAGACGAAATAATTTTTAATTAACTCTTTGAATAAATACTAGTGTTAAAATCAGTCAAATTAGGTATTTTATTTGAAATACCTATTGTGAAATTAAGTGTTTTGAGTTTAAATAATTTCATTGAAAACCATTTTGTACATAAACTATTTTGCACACCTCTATTTAAAGATGAGAAAAATACCTTGCAATGATTGCTGGTTGCAAAATAACATGGTGCATATTACCTATTAACTCGAGAGAGACGAGAGGCACGTCTCTCTCGAGTTCATCACCAAATCCAACACCACTGCACTCTAGGAAATACACACTATCATCGATATTAGAACATTTGTTTCGCCTCTAGTTGAGGTATCATCGTCTTGATGTAGGTTTTGATGCTAGTTTTGATATTGGGTTCGGGATGACAGTAAAAAAATTAGAGAGGAGGGTGCTTGGAATAAAACTAATTTTACAGCTTTTATCGCGTTTAGTTTTAACTCGGACGGAGGTGTTTGACGTCCTAATGTCGTAGTTAATGAAGTTTACCTTCAACTTTTGATTAATTTCTGGTCCGATCTAGATCTAGAATGCACTTACAGTATCTTCAAGTCTTATGTTCTTGCTTGGGTTTGGATTTTATTTTATTAATTATGGAATTCCAAGAGAAGACTTCGTGGTATGCTTGCAAAATTTTCTATAATTAAATATAAAATTCCGTATAAAATACTTATACAGCTATATAAATCACTGGTAGAGTCAAAAGTAGCATACGGTTTGTCTAGCTATGGTAGAACGTACAGATCACATTTAGAACGTATTTATCTACTAAAATTACGTATTTTAAAAACTATAGTCCCGGATAGTATTAAAAACCAGTATAAAGAATCAGATTATCACAACCTTTTTAGTCATTGCAAATTTATACCTATACACGAAAAGGTAAAGTTTACCCTTCTTATAGAAGAATTTTTCCATGAACAATTAAAAATTGCACATACATGTGAATACTCTAAAACTCTCAACTCAGGAAAACCTAAACTAGCCTTACCTAAATACAACAATTTATATGGTAAATGTACCTTAGAATATATGATTCCTAACCTAATTAACCAGCTACCAGTATCTGTAAAATCAGAAAAATAAATCAAAAAAATATTAAATTAAAATTAAAAAATTACTTTACGGAATGCATTACTAATAATTTAAATTATACATAATATGTTTTTAATAATAAATACTACGATAACGCCCCAAAACAAGCGCCCTGTATAAAATACAGGATACATGCGCGGTGCATTGTGCAATAGAAGGTTACGCAATTAACTAATAAATACTAAGTGTATTTCTTTTTTCTTACTACACCCTCATACTTAATATTGTCGGTGATGCCGGTACACGGTAAAGTTTCTATAAACTTATGATTGTACCGTAACGTAATGTGTAATTAATGAATGTAATAATATATTAAATAAATAAATAACAAAAAGAAAAGACCCATTCTAATCCACATGTAAACGGCGAATCTCACCACCATCCTTTACAGTGAGCATTAGCCACTGTGGGAAAATTTAGATTCAGAGAGCTCACGGGGTCTGTGACAGTAAATATTTGGTCACCGAGCTCCAGCACGACAAGTAAGTACTGTACGACAATAACCTTTGGGTCCTGCGCTTACTTCGCAGTGACCGAGTGAAACCGGCCACAGTCGAGCGTGTACCTGCTCCAAACCGCATTTCGGTCGCGGCAGCTGTTTCTATGTAGAGGTAGACTAGCCATCTGCGCAGGACAGGATTACTGAACGCAAGTGTGTGTGTGTGTGTAAGCACACGTGCACTCTCTTTTCTAAGACTTTCGGCTTTACGTGTTTTCCGAGGCACGGGGGTGTAACATCATCGACCTCCCGACGCCGTGCTGTTACTGAGGATTTCTTGTCAGAAAAACCTTGTAATAGATTTTGGCCTGATCCGGGATTCGAACCCAGGACCTAATAAACAGCAACCCCGATTACGACCCCTAGACCAAGACAGTCATATGTCAGAGCAGTCACAGTCAAGATTACCTACCTACATCTTGAATGGATAACATGTTATGGTCAAACTTTTATAATTATTTGCATTTCCTTTATTTCATTTATTCGTGGAAATCAATCGGTAAGCAAGCAGTATCAGAGCTTTTTGTTTACGTTTCATGATAATTGTTTAATATTTCATAATTATCATTTTAATTAAATATTTCTCAACAACTTTTGACTTCAGCTATTAAATTTTCGTTTGCATATTTTTATGAAATTTAACAAGTTTTTTTTGAATAGCAAATGGGTATCTACTAAACTTTCTCCAAACCACTAAACCAGTCCGAATTTTTATCTTATTTCTAAAAGAAATGTATAAATAAGAATGATAGTTATTAAGAATTGCCGTAGGTTAGTATTTTTCTGTAGAGTTAAGGGTTAACAAAGATGTTTGCTAATGTTTAGTTATTTTTAGATAATCTCCCGTATGTCCCTAGTAAATATTTGTGTTGTGATTTATTCTACTGCATTAGTCTACTAAGAAAACTCTTGTTAATGGTTTTTATAGTCCAAAATTATTTTTAAGCGCATTATGACGAAGCCATGAATTCTTTCCTTATATTTAAATGTATATTTTTATATAATAAGGGTGACAAACGAGCACACAGTCCACGCGATGGTAAATGGATGCTGTGGCCCATAAACATCTATACTTATCCTTAATTAAGAAGAGTAGATTTTCTTAATAAAAAAGAGAATTTTCATTCAGTCCGCATTATGAGTATATTAAGCGAAAATAATTTCAGAACCTTAGGGTTTATAATTCGTGAAACAAAACAATTTCTCCAAACCTCTTGCATCATTTCGATTATTTTATAATTTGGTTCGTTTTGTACTAGAGTATGCACCCACTGTATGGTCACCCTTTCATAGGGTACATTGTGACAGCATCAAGAGGGTGTGAGTTTGCGGCAGATATGGTCACTTGTGTCGTCTATCATCATACGACCCTCGACTAAAGTTTTTTAATGCTCAACGATTATCTTCTTTTGCCGACCAAGCTTTTTTGCACAACATTGTGCATTGTGATATAGATTGCTTAATTACTAAGACTAATTAATTATATAATTAATTTAAATGCAGGTGCGTTGTCATCCCTGAGGACTGAGATGGAATGCCTCGTTTCCAGTAAAAAGAGCCTCCGGTTTTCTACACTCACCGTACACAACATTAAGCTCCTATTTTACGCTGGTAATGTGCGAGAGCCGTGGAAGCTCAGATGGTTAACGCTCGCTGTAAATATAACAGAAAGCGAGTTACTTAGGTTCGATCCCCGCCGGTACCAATGAAATTGTTAATTGCAATTTTAAGTGCTGATTTACCACGTGCTCGGCGATGAAGGAAAACATCGTGAAACCTACATGTCTGAGGAATAAGAAAAAAATATTTCGAAGACATGTGAAGTTCGCCAACACGCATTGGGGCAGCGCGGCGGACATTTCCTTGCCCTAAAACCCTTTCAGAAATGGGGGGAGGCCTGT
The DNA here is from genome assembly GCA_907164705.1 of Parnassius apollo. Lineage (NCBI taxonomy): Eukaryota > Metazoa > Arthropoda > Insecta > Lepidoptera > Papilionidae > Parnassius > Parnassius apollo. Next base: position 120,354 of record CAJQZP010001449.1, on the reverse strand, counting down.
GCCCAGCAGTGGAACGTATGTAGGCTGTAACTTTAATGTGCGAGAGTTTGGTACTTCACCGGTCGAGACGACCCATTTGTGCCACAACCATAATAAAGCTACAGCGAAGCTCTACCACGTAGAAAATGCGTTAAATTTATTACTGAGTTATTACTTTATTACGTTACTCTCAAATCAATAAACAATGTGCGTTCTCAAAGATTCCAAGTAAGTGTCGAGACAATGGAGCTCTACAGCAACCACTAGTAACAACAGCACAGTTCGCTGAAAGATGCACGCGATGATTACACGACGACGGCCATAGCTTTGCAGCGTTGATGCACCTTTTCAATATTTGAAATTATGTTTTAACTTACTGTCTGTATTAACTATTGCGTATACTGTAGTAACGAAGTTGTTTTCTTGAAAGCAATGTAATTTTCAGTTCAGTCTTGTTCTATATTTTTTGATTAATTTCTTACACAAGCAATTAAAAAATGTGACCTACCAATTTCGTGAGACTGAAATTTACATTCATCATTAGGAGTTACGCTTTTATTTTCGAAATTAGTAGGAGGATTCTCAATTCGGGTGTATGTATTTTATTTGATAACATGTTCGTTGTGTCAAGTGAATTAGGATAAAATCAAGGGTAGAAAATAAGAGATGAAGCTGTTAATGTAACTATCAAGACAACATTCTAGCATTTGCATTTCATATAACGCAACAGCTTCACAAGTCCGCGCTTCCTTTTTGTTCTTTAAAGTCGACGTTTACAATTTGCTCACAAGTAGCGTGTTTCTTTACTTGTAATAATTTTTTAAGTAAGATATTTGCTCACAAGTAGCGTGTTTCTTTACTTAGTAATAATTTTTTAAGTAATATATTTGCTCACAGGTAGCGTGTTTCTTTACTTAGTAATAATTTTTTAAGTAAGATATTTGCTCACAAGTAGCGTGTTTCTTTACTTAGTAATAATTTTTTAAGTAAGATATTTGCTCACAAGTAGCGTGTTTCTTTACTTAATAATAATTTTTTAAGTAAGATATTTGATTACTTTTTGCATTTTTATAACATTTAAATGTTTTATACAAAACACGTAGGCTACAAAAATTTCCAACTGTCCACGCCACGCGTTATACAAGACGAACAAGCCTTGCAGCCTTTTCTGTACACGTCTGATACGAGTATTGGGTCGCGGCGCGTTTTTATCGACGAAAGTCAGTGAAAGTTGAAATTCCATTTCCTATTTTAAATAATTTTGTTATTTTTTTATTTAAGCATTTCAATTAATTATATAACATTCGCATGAATGAAATACTTGTTCTTATATAATTGCCAACACTCTCCAAGTGATTAAGTAGCTTTATTCTTCTGTATAACTATTATCATTTATATAGGTATATAGTCTAACATTGTTGTGATATTTTATAGGCAAAAGGTAGTAGATGATGGGATGGTAAGTAAGTACTAGTTATGAAAATCGTACTCATTTGGTATAAAAGTAGAGTGGAAGGAGTCCGCGGTGTTCATGCCATGCAAATTGGCGCTATTCCATTCGCGCCGGCAGGGCGCTCTACGACACCAAACAGTGTGTTCCATCTAAAAATCAATAACTAATAATAATATATAATATAACTAAGAATAATTGTTTTCTGATATTTTGAATTGAAATATACGTATCATATATACTATCATATTAGATAGTTCAACATCGTCACTTTAAACATTTATTTATTTAATATAAAAAATAACAAACATAAAATTTTGATAATTTTCGAACAAAAATTAAATAAAAAAATTGGTTGAAGTAGTTCCAACAGGAATGCTATAGCCAATACTGATTATAATTATTAAAACAAATAAGAATTATGCAATATCATTTTTTTTCATAAGTGTGGTTTTTGAACGCAAAAAAATCTCATGTGAAAATATTTTTTCTAATATTACATACCTACGATATTTTGTGCTTACTTGTTAATTAAAAAGTATTTTATTGTAAAAATACAATAACGAGTATTGTGTTGTACGCACACATGTCATAAATAAGTGCAAATAACGACAATCGTTAATTTATTTTTTTCCCTCGGTCGTCATTTTTGCTTTTAGCTCGAAATGGCGCGCGAGTCTATGGGCCACAGCATCCGCTTACCATCAGGTGGACTGTGTGCTCGTTTGTCACCCTTTAAAAATATGCTTCTACAAAGAAATCGAATTCATTGACAGCTCGAGCCCTGATGTAAAATATGCGCCCTGAATCGTAATCGTATCGATAAGAATATAGTGGGGGCGGCACTGGGGAGCAATCGTTACATATTTCCCTATAGCTTTCTAACTTAGCGTGAGAGGAAGCAGTTACGAACTCTGCTAGCAAAATACAGTGTTTAACTTATAACTGACGACGCTCACAACGTCTGACAGCAAATTACTCTCGTAGTAAAACTTGCAAGTATCTTGCAAGTACTACGACAGTAATTTTTTATCGTTGGTTTTGACATTCATTCATGCCGTTCAAACAATCAAAGTTAGAAGCAGTCAGGGTTAATAGTTCTTTTTTTTAATTTAATTGGTCGAAAACACATCGACAACACAACAAACACACAAACACACACACATTTGTTCGCTCTCGCTACGTACTGTTAATGATTTATTAATTCTATGTACTCGTCACAGTTCACATTATTCAATAAGAAAACAGAGGGATATGTTAGAACGATAGACCGATTCTTCTTTGGAGCCGCGTTTAAATAAGTATTTAATTTTTTTTCATTGTTCAAATAAATATCCTTCGACAAATTGTACAAAGACCAAACAGTATAGTATATATATATATATATATATATATATATATATATATATATATATATATATATATATATATATATATATATATAACTATAAAAGCCTTTAAATGTGTCGAAACTATGGCAGTGCATCAATATCTTCAGCGGTGCCGGATTGACTGTTTGAAAAGCTCTCGTATAGAAAGGCTTAGATGGTTATCTATACTGAACCAGAATACGAAACCTATTCCAGTTCAGAGAAGTGTAAGACAGGATGATCCCCGAAATAGTTCACCGCTGCGTTGGAAGACGTTTTCAAGCGACTGGACTGGAAAGGATATCGTATTAACATCAATAGCGAATAACTTTACTCACCTTTGATATGCTGACGATATAGTCATTTCGAAAATCGCAGGAGCACCTCAGTATTATGCTCAATAATCAAGTGTCTCTCAATGTCATACATTGCGAGGCACTCTATAATTGAGCATGTGACCTGTCTAGGTTCATCTTAAGGTGAACTCAAAGGCATTTGTAATATTCATAAAATCTATGCCGGTAGTTGTTAGAAACACTGTGTGACTTTCATTCCGGGAGGCATATGTTTAGCAGTGGAACTGTGAAGGGTTGTAATGATAATGATATGAGGAACCGTGCATTGGCAGTATAAGAATTTCCACTATCCCATATCGTCCCGTGAGTGTCTTCAGAGGCGACGGGCGACAGGCGGCGGGGAATTGAAACAGAAGATGTGCGGCAGCGTCTTTCTTATAACGATTCAAAGCAATAAAATAACTGCGGCTGCCAATCCGCCTGCCAAGCCTGCCAAGCCTGCCAAGCCTGCCAAGCGTGGCAACTATGGCAAAATCCCCCATGAGGCAATCAATGGGTGGGACATATGTTCATAAGTGAACTTTATGGGCTGTAATGGTAGGTGATGATAGGTGGATGAGGTGATGATAGGTGATGAACAATGTTATGGTTAAAAACGGCATCTGTGAGACTGGTACTGCTATTAATTATCAACATTAACTTGTACACGTAGCATTTAACTTATGTCGTTGAACTCAGAAATATGCACGAAGTTTTTTTCGAGGACATATAATGACTGGTTTGGCTAATCGGTTGCGAGCGTCGTGGACACAGGAGAAAGTAACTTTGTTGAATAACAGCGCTGAGGAAAAGCCGGCATTAAGTGTGGGAAAAAATTATCTGGAGATAAATGTGAGTGGACATTAACCTCACTTCCTGGGAATGTTTTAAGTAATCGTGGTGCATCTCTCTACTCGTAACAATAAAAGATGGTTACAACGACGTATAATTTATAGGAATAACAGTTGATCATCTTTTTATTGAAGGACGATAGCGCGACGTGAGTACTTTGATAATCCGAAGTTTACTGCGCAGGTAGTTGTGCAAAATGCAAAAATGCTAATGTATTTCAAGTACCTAACTTAAACTCAATTTGCCAATAGTTTATGGCTATGTTTTTGAGAGCAAAACCCTAAGATTGATTTGGGTTTTAAAAGATGGCGGCTATCGTGCCCCGTGATTTTGTTTAATTTTTTTTATAGGATAGGATGACAAACGAGCACTCAGTCCACCTGATGGTAAGTGGTTGCTGTGGCCCATAGACATCTACATCTATCCTCGATTACGAATCAAAATGCAGATGCGTTGTCATCCGTGAGGACTTAGGTGGAATGCCTCGTTTCCAGTAAAAAGGTTCTCCGGTTCTCTACACTCACCATACGAAGCACAGTAGCATTAAGCTACTATTTGACGCTGGTATTCTGTGAGAGCGTGGTCCTTCCCCGGTCGAGACGACCCATTCGTGCTACAACTATACTATTAATATAACTGCAGCATGGCTCTACCACGTAAAAATGGCTATCGATTGCTATCGACATCACGTTTTACGAACGGAATTGTATAATATATATATATATTTCACAATTTTTATTTAATGCATTGTTGAGATATAGAGATATGTGTTTGTATTGCACTGTTTTATTTGCCGCACTTATCTAACTGAAAGATGCTTATTAAAAACTTTACGACTTTTTTTTTTAATGAAAACGTTATGAAGTAATACAAACACTACTTTAGAATATTAATCATTCTACAACTTACAACACTCGTGGGAATAAGAATACTATTTATATACTGTAAGACAATGCTTACGATATTATATAAGTTTTGTTATTATTTATCAAATATTATAGTATTTGATATGTAATTAAGTATTTTTGAATCATTAAATAGAGCAAAGCAGTAGAATGGACATGTATTAGGGAATCTATATAGTATGCCCGTTGGTCATCTTCATTCTATACTAAATAATTACAACACTCTTTATTATTTAATTTTATTTTTCCGAATGGAACAATAATAGAATTTCATTATTATGTACTTAATTTATTATACCTCGGGCACGCACGAAGTGCTATGTTTCGTAATTTCTGGTAATGAGGTGTTGGTTACCATACAGGTTTTATTGTAATTGATCTAAAAAATTGGATAATTGTTTTATAAAGATGTAAAGGTGGTTCTAAAAAATCCCGCTGGGTTTCTTGGCGATCCTTTCCAGGACAGATATATTTTCCGCACCGGTAGTGAATTAAGAAAATGACTTGTATGATGTATTACGTTATAATCTATATTGAATTCTATTTCGGAAAATTATTCAATTCTATTCTGCCTAGCATTGCGACTCTAGTCTGGAGTTCTTTCAAGTTTTAGTTTGGAGAGGTTTATCACGGTGTGATTTTCTAGAGTACGATATGATGCTTCATTTAATAATGTATGGTAGAATAGCATAATATAAAAGTATTGTTGACATACTCCTAAACTATTTTCTTTTTCAAGTTCACTTTAATTTCATTGTCCGTTTCAAAAAATATATTCTATTGTAATTTGTTATGTAGAGCACCAGCAAATCAACGATTAATTGAGGTAAGTACAGCGCATGTGTGTGTGCAGGTGTGTGTGCAGACCGCGTGGCGTTGATGTGACGTGCACCGGGAAAGTGAACACTGACTGAAATATGACTTCACATGGTATTGGTGCATGTGCGCGAGCTTGTTGCCGGTTGTTTTGTTGTGTAGGCTACGTTCCACTTGATGAAGATCAACAAACAAATAAATTTGAATCGATTTAATAAAACTGTATAGACGGGTGCAGTGAACTCTTCTTACAACATTTGTGTTATTTTTAGATGTTTGTCATAAATTATTTTACTGCGTTCTCGGTTTTCAAAAGTATTTTTTTCCTATTTTATTGTTTTTCCATGATGTTTTTAGAATCATAGTTACTGCCGCATCCAAAGACGTTTCATAAGTTGTTATAATATTCAATTGATTTCATGTATATTTTAAACCAACTGTTACGGTTTTATATGTCAGCTTTTAGTAGCTTCAAGCCACGTGATGTCAGTAATTTCAATCATAACTGTACTAGGTGTCATGTTATGGCCGCATAAAAACCTCATTTCGTTCCGTGAGCATGGTAAAAGCGACTATGGGAATGGCAAAAAACTTCATGATGTCCGATAGAAGATGGTATCCGTACCCTTTGATTGTATACAATGTAAAGTGACAATATATTTAGGATGTGTATTCAGCAGGGATGGGAGATATGACAAGGATATAGAACGACGAGTGAAAGCAGGAAAGCAAGTAAGGAAAGTAAGGAGTAAATGAGGCAAGGGAGACTCTATTGTAGAAAGTCAAAATGTGTCAAAAAAGGCACGTATGGCAATTCATAATGCTGTGTAGGCCCCTACTTAAATGATGGTAATGAAAGTTAGGTGTGGAAAAAAAAACACGGGAGTAGAATAAATGCGGTAGAAGTCCGATCATACTCCTTGTACGTTTTAGAATTGGGTGACAAGCGAGCACACAGTCCACCTGATGGTAAGTGGTTGCTGTGGCCCATAGACATCTACATCTATCTTCCATTACAAATCAAAATGCAGATGCGTTGTCACCCGTGGGGACTTAGGTGGATGCCTCATTTTCAGTAAAAAGTTGTTTATTACGAAACACAGCAGCATTAAGCTACTATTTTACGCAGGTATTCTGTGAGAGCGTGGTCCTTCCCCGACCGAGCCGACCCATTCGTGCTACAACTATAGATACTACTAATATAACCGCAGCATGGCTCTACCACGTATTAAAAAGACTAAAGGACTGTTAGGACCGAATCTTAGTGACAGAGTGAGAAATTGTGTGAAAAGAGATGAGTGTGGTTTGCAATATGATGTTGTGACCAGGATTAAGAAAGGAACGCTTCCGTAGTTTGGTAATGTAGCAATAATGAACGAGGCAAGAGTGACGAAGCAAATTTATGTCGCATAAGTGAACGGCAAATTTGGGAAGGGACGCCCTAGGCGAAAGTTTATTGACCAAATTAGCGATATATTGAAAATGGCCAACCTTAATGACGAGCATGTATGCGTAGGTATATGAATGTAAAGTACGCGAGAGAGGCGTGTTAGGCTAGTATCAACTCTGGGTGATAGGCGAAAAGTCCGAAGTCTCTGCCTACCCCTCTGGGTGATAGGCGTGGGTGTTTATGTATGTATGTTTAATCAAAGGTAACCATCTCGTATGTCTCAGAAGTATAATACCCAGTATAACACCCACTTTCTATTGCGTGCAATAGAAAGAACACAAAATAAAACAATGATTTACTTTCAAAGCGTACCGCTTACACAATTCTTAGGTACTGAATGCAATTTTAGTGACCCGTATATGTGATTTAATGTTTTGAAATTGAATAAAAAACATATTTAATCGAATATTGAAACAATCTTGGAGTTTGCTGTTTGAATTACACGGGACTACGAAATAGAATGTTATAAGGTCGGAATTAGGTAGAGTTATTTATGTACTTGCATCGAAATATTGACATTAATATCGATCTTCCCGGGATTTCTAATAGACAAACCCGTGTGGCCAACGATATTACAAATAAATAATAATAAAAACGCAGACGTAGATAAGACAAATAAAACAAAAATAATTAACATACAATTTTTATTAGTATTTACATTAAATCGCAATACAAATTAATTTAATTGCAAAGCAAATTCTCATACTTATACTTCGTATTTTTATAAATACGAAAATACTTTTGCTTCTAGCCTAGACTCCTGAGGTTTTGCTTATTCAAACAGCCCATCAGAATCATTTTCTTTGTTCGGTTCATTCAAAGTACCACTAAGATTTAAAGTGTTCGCTTCCGACATTAGTGTATAAATTTCATGAGAATTGAAGTATATAAACATTAGTTTTTCAATATTTTCTGACTCAATGAATTTCTCCGATCGTCTAAAATCTATTTCGACATTGAAAAATATCACTCTACGTTAACTGAGGTGAGGATAGAATTTTGCAACTTCAGACATCTGATGTTGATGTAAGCAACGTCGTGTGTACAGTGGTTTCAATTGTGTAAAAGTAAAAAACTTTTTATTTAATAAATCACGAGATTTTTCTACTCTTTAAAATTAATCTCGAGATTTGAGGCTTATTCACTTTATTTTTTCGCTGTATGAAATCTGTATAAGTACATAAATAACTCTACCTAGTTCAGACCTCGCTATAACAAAACGTGAAGTCGTTATGTTGCCCCCCGCGCAATACATTCTCTCATCATAAGTATTTACTGAATGCGTGTAAAGTTGGCAATATCATTTAATTATTTAAAATTATTACTAAAAAGAATTAACTGATTATGTCAATGGTTAAAAATATTAGTTATTTTTTTATTTAAATTCATATATGCAAAGTTGATGTCATTGTTTATGTTAGTTTCAAGGAGTTGAATGAATAGAATAGAATAAGTTTTATTCAATATTGATTTCATGTAATTCTTTTTGAGGGTATTTTTTTACTTTTACCACAGGGTTCAGCAAAAAACCTCTGTCTTGGAAGAGCTAGCAAGAAACCCATTTGGACTTTTTTTTTAATTCATACCTTACAACATAATATTTATACAATTGTTATCAAAACACATAGACAACAACGTGATATCGATCACCTTATTCCCAGGGTTTATTATCAACCCCCCCCGAACGGGTTCCCGCCTTGTCGTGGCGGGGGGGCTTAGTAAGGGGCCCGGCGAAACAAAGAGGAACCCATATGGCTGGTCCGAGGTGGAGGGCCGGCCCGAGGTGGCCACTCCGAGTGGGCTTGGGAAGCCCACTTCGGATGTGTGTTGGTGGACTGCGGTGAGAGGTGTGTACTCCCCACCTACCGCTGCAGCCGAGGTGGAGTCGCGGAGGAAGAGGAGTGTTGGTATGTCGATGCGCCACTCGCCCTATCCTCCGCGACTCAAACGGGGCCGCACCGTTGATGCGGTGGTGATGGGGCTGCGGGGGGAGAGGATTGTCGGTATTGCGAGGCGCCGCTCTCCCTATCCTCCGCAGCCGATTCTTGGTTGGCGGCGGAGCCATAGACCAGATCCGCCGCTGGGGTCGGGAAGGCTAGTACTTCTAAGTGCTCGTTTTTCCTGGCCCCATGGCCTTCGCGCATCGGACGCGGGGGCGTCTGTTGCGCAGATGCAATTGGAGGCCGTGGAGGAAGGCGTGCCATGTGTTCTGGTGCGCCTTACTTGGGAAGGAGAACGGGGAGGAATTTTATTCCTCTCCCGAGGAGGTGCTGCCATGGGGCGGCAGTCGTTGGTGGGGCCGCGGATGTGTGCGAAAGCGTTCCCGTAGCCCTGCCAATATGCGACGAAGGTGGAACACCATGGGGTTTTAGTCGGTGCGAGTCCGACATAACCCGTCCTTGCCCCCGCGAGGCGGGTATGCGTAGGCATTACCCCATGTAAAAAAAAAGGGTTTATTATCAATCATCTACTCTTTAGTTGTATAATAACTCTTACTAAACAATTTTTGGTTAGTAAATATTTTAAACCTTTTGATAGGTAAGGTCTGCATAATATTTTCTGGGACTTTGTTGTAAAATCATTATCATTATACATTGCCCCATGAAGGAATTACTGACTATTTGGAGTCGAGTGATGGTATGGTATAAGTAACTTGTGCTTGTTCCTGGTATTTACACGATATGCATCACTAATTTTAATAAAAATATTTTTATTTTTGTGTACATACATACATACTTTAAATTTCCGTAAATATATAAATGATTACTTTTTCAACATTGAGTTATATATAAATCAGTGTTTTTCGACATAAACCAACATCGTCTCCCTATTCGAAAAAATCTCGTTAAGAACAAAGTAACAAACAACACTACATTATGAAATTCAGCATTAGACGCGCATCGCTCCGATCCGCACCATTTTTTTTTTCTTTAAATATTTATTAATAAGACATTTTCAAGAGTTGATTGTAACGCGTAATACGAGGCAACATCAATAGTTCAAGCAAGCAAACATAATGCAAGCCGTGTGCGCGAACTTGCAAAATAACGGACGGCTGTTGCGTAACCTTATAGTAACCCTACACCCCTGCCGCTACAGTGTGACCGGTTGCCCAACTGCCGGTGGGCGCGCACTTACCACTGTTACCCACTTTATTATTTATTGTGCTCAGAAATTTTTCAACAATTCGTTAATTCATCTATACTTTTATCTTAATATATATAAATTACGTGTCACGTTGTTTGTCCGCGAGGGACTCCTAAACTACTTAACCGATTTCAATCAAATTTGCACACGGTGTGCAGTTTAGTGCAACTTGAGATATAGGATAGTTTTTTTGCTCATGAGTGACCCACAATTTTTTTTTTGCGAATTTAAGGATTTTTAATAGAACATGACAAAGGGTCGTCAAAAAGGGCAGAACAACGTCTGCCTGGCAAGCTAGTTTAATATATTTCTAACACTCTCTAATACTCTCTGCACAGGGAGGACGACTCACTGGCCCATACCGCAAAGGAGAAAGCCGATCTGCTAGGCTCTTTCTTTGCATCCAACTCGACTCTCGATGACGGGGGGAGTACGCCGCCGACCATCCCGCGGTGTGAGTGCTCCATGCCGGAAGTGCAGTTCAGTTTACAAAGCACTCCTCTCCCTGGATATCCACAAGTAGAGTGGGTCTGATGGAATACCCCCAATTGTGCTGAGGACGTGTGCTCCAGAGTTGGCACCGGTTTTGACGCGTCTTTTCCGGTACTCCTATTCCCTTGCAGATCGGAGCATCAGGGTCGTTGTAGACGGTGCAAGCTCCGATTACAAGCCTATTAATGCTGGTGTTCCACAAGACTGCGTGCTATCGCCAACGCTGTTTCTTCTGCATATCAATGATATGTTGCAAACCCGTAACATTCATTGATATGCAGATGGCAGTACTGGTGATGCTCTTTACACCGGCCGTGCCAATATTTCTCGGGAAAACGTCTCCGAGTACTGGGACAAACTTGTGTCTGAAGTCGAGTCTTTGCTGAACAAAGTCTCGGATTGGGGGCGACTAAATCTAGTCCAGTTTAGCCCCCAGAAGACACAAGTTTGCGCGTTAACCGCTAAAAAGAACCCCTTTGTCGTATCTCATCAGTTTCAAGGCACTCCCCTTGTTGCCTCAGCCAGTATCGGAATCCTCGGCGTCGACATATCGAGTGACGTGCAGTTTCGTGGTCACTTGAAGAGAAGGCCAAATTGGCCTCTAAAAAGCTTGGCGTGCACAGCAGAGCGGGACAGTATTTCATGCCGGCACACCGCCTGCAACTTTACAAGGCGCAGGTTCGGCCGCACATGGAATACTGTTCCCATCTCTGGGCTGGGGCTCTCCAGTACCAGCTCCTTCCACTTGACCGCATCCAGTTCAGAGCAGCCCGAATCGTCAACGACCGAGTGCTTTCCGATCGGCTCGATTCATTCGCGCTGCAAAGAGATGTTGCATCTCATTGTATTTACTTTCGAATACACCATGGGGAGTGCTCTGAGGAATTGTTCGGATTAATCCCAGCCGCCAAATTTCGTGAACTTAATACGCGGAAAACTTCCCGATACCATCAACACCATCTGGATGCTTGGCGGTCCACCACTGTACGTTTCGAAAGGATTTTTCTTTCGCGTACAACCTCTCGTGGAATAGTTTATCACCGGCGATTCTTCCGGACCGATACGACCTGGGGACCTTCAAGAAAAGAGCTTACTCCTTTCTAAAGGGCCGGCAACGCACCTGCAATTCCACTGGTGTTGTGGTTGATCATGGGTGGCGGTAGTCACTTAACATCAGGTGAGCCGCATGCTCGTTTGCCCTCTCTTCTATAAAAAAATAAGAAGACTGGAAACGAGGCGTTTCATCTTGGTCCTCACATCTGTATTTTTATTCTTAAGCGGACTACATACGACACGATATCGGTGGCGATCTAGGGTGGAGTAGTGGGGATGCCTCCTAGATTGCCTCTAAATCGTCTCGTATGTAGGGCCATCCTAAGTCGTGGCCGATATCGCCTCCTTAATCGGCTGGCAGGAGCAAAAATGCTTCCTAGATCAGCCGATGCTTCCTAGATCGGGGCACCGCCCCCTCCTTACTGCGTGTGTGTAGGCGCATCGGCCCGATTTCTTTTGGCAGTCGCTGCCGGCAACCCTCGCGGAAGGAAGTTAACAAAACAGTGATACTGAATGACCTTTTTTTATATAACAAAATTTTTACATTTTAATCATATAAACGGAGTAGAAGCCTATGGCACTGATATTTTACAAAAAACCAAAAAAAGTGAATAAAATAAATAAATTAATTGAAATTTTATCGAAATTCAAATCATATCCACCCTAGCTTGTGACCCTGCGAAGTGACATGGTCAAGAATGCCTACTAAACTAATTTTTTTATTGCCGTTCGTAAAGTAGAGTGTATGATGTAAGTAAGGAGAAGATAAAGCCTCTCGTCAACAACTAACTCCTATTCCAACGCTATCAACACAAGACCGCACTCATATCTCTTACAACTCCACAAGACCACACTTCGATCTCTTACGTGCCTTCATCCTCTTATCTTATCGATATAAAAGGGAGTATTTCCGAAATTAAAGGTTTCTTTATGTTTAAAAAAGATATAAGCTATTTTATTTTCTGATAGTTTTACTCCATAAATAAAGATTACATTAAAAAAAAAAGTATACATATTATTATACAAAAGTATTTTATTTCCTTGTTTGTTGTGTGTAATACATAACCAGATTTTGACCAAAGCAGAAATGAACAAAGAGAAGAAATAACTAAATAGCATAGGTAGGAGAAATTGACGTTTTTATATAAGTGGCGAATCATTTCTAGAAGGTTATAAAACTGTCTTCATCCATCCAGAGAAAATTAATCACGTCCTTGAATTACAGGCCATTTAGTACGTTTATGTGGCTTAATTTTTATCTCTTTTGGAGCCATTTTTTCACCCAGCAACTTCTCTTTTTCTATTTTCGAATAAATTAACCGAGAGGGCTAATGCCAAACCAACACGTTGGTGTTTTAAAAGAATTGAAACTATTTTGAAGAAATCTACCGCATATGCGTTCCGCTCCAAGTCCGAACGCGTACTGCTAGGCAGGCCCGTGTGTAGGGTCTGCCCCGATATAAGCCCCGATTTCTTTCCACCCTAGATCGCCACCGATATCGTGTCGTATGTAGCCCGCTTTAATTGTGTTAAAGAAAAATGTGTGTGTCTATAGGCCACAGCGTCCACTTACCATCAGGTGTGTGTGTGTGCTCGTTTATCAATCTTATTGCATAAAAACTATATATATATATATATATATATATATATATATATATATATATATATATATATAATACAAGCGATTCACCCCGGCTTCGCACTGGTGATCTGGATATCGACAACAGCGTCGCATACCGGCTTCAGTTGTGAATCAATTCAAAATCAAATTGTGAAGTTGATGTCTGGTACCTGGCACTCACGCCATTTAGTGTCGGGGAACACAGCGAGGAGAGCTTTCTAGAAAATGCCATGCTGGAAATTTCCACTTCCAGCGCCATCTAGTATCGAATAGCAGTACTAAGCTCTCTGGAAAACTCCACACTCGAATTTTCTCCACCTAGTCGGTAGGGACCGGTATTCGGTGGAAGACGCCTATTTAAATTGAAATCAGTATTAAATTGGCGATACGAGCGAAGCTTTCGGAGTGAAATAAAGAGAACTAAAGTGTTAAGTGTGAATAATTATTAGTGTGATTTAAGTTTTAATTGGTGTTCAGTAATTAAAGTGTCGATTTTGCTAATTCAATCGGCAGTTTTTATTCTCACGAACCCTAAGCTCGTAACAATATATATGACGGTTTAGATTCACAATTGGACCCGGTATGTGTATGCATACTATGTATAAAATATAAAAATGTACAACTGATTAAAAACTAACGACTGTATCATAAAGTCCAAAACATACATAGTACAGCTACTAAGACAATAAGACTCTCGAAATACCGTTTAGGCTGTTTAGCAAATTGTCGCTATTTTAGAACCCATGAAAACAAAATTTTAATATAATTTTGAGAATACTATACATTACTTTTAGCCTATACCATTATCTACAGTTTGATTTATGATCACTTGCTTCAATGTGCCTTCATATCCATCAATTAAATACATTTTTATTTTAAGCTGTATACTCGTATTTAATATTTTACCCTATAGTGTTTGGTTATTTGCTGGCGCGGCAATTTTTTTGTAGAAAACATATACAAGTTTACCGTAAATCTAATTTTGTAGTTTCAATTCACCAACAATCACCAACTAACTCCAATCCAATTATAATATTAATATGTTAAATATATTTTTTACTCTGACATTAAATGTCGCCATCATTCAATAAAGTATAAAATAGAATCTAGTCATCGAAAATAATGTTTTTTTTTGTTGTATATTCCTTTGAAATTCCGTCCACAATCCAATTTAGAATGCTTATCTTTAAAAGTTACTTGTAAGACAATATCTGTAGTGTAATAGTTTCCTTGCACACCTTATAACAGCTGTAATACTGCTGTTATACAGCTACTGTTCAGTGCTACTAACGCGTAAACTGCACAATTTGTGCTAATCTTTAGCTTTAAGAACTTTATAAGCGCTTATAAAGGCAAAAATGTAGCCTTTAGTATAAAATCGAACTTCAATACATCTCGCATACAGCTTGCATGATGCTTGGGCTATTCATAGGTATTCTGAAATGATATGTACATGCATAAGCAGCTGTCACTTTAATTTTTAAGTTCTTATTTTCAGACACTCACAACTCTGTAAGATACTAGTATTTTGAGAATTATCGAAGAAATATAAGTTTGTATTTCTTTTAACTTGTTCAAAATGTTGTTTGTAACTATAGCGGCCAAAGTAAATTCGTTGATATATGAGTTATTTGAGACTTGCGACTTTAGTGCGTTCGTCGATTGTTCAACTTCGATCATCTTTTTGTTGAATGTTTTATGATGCTGTTCCATGATCGACTCCACCCTCTTGATGACATTGAACTCCGCTTCTACGACTGAAGTTTGATTCTTCCACAGCTGGGCTAGGTGTCCTTCGTTTTTTCTGATTAAGTTGACATCTTTTTCATACTTAAAGTTGCTGTCAAGCACCCCAAACAACGCGTTTGCGATATTACCTACACCATTGATGAGTCCCCTGCGCTTACGTGTGAGTGGTCTTGCAACATGATATTGTAGCGCCGTAGTTCCGACCGCTCGTGATTCAATTGATACATGACACCCTCGCAGTGTGCATGCCCTCTTATCTTCGAACAGATGGTTTCTAGGTATTCCATGTACTTCGAGCACTTAATTAATAATAACAGAAAAGGTATGACATAGATAAATACAAGTGTATTGGCATATTGAGATAACGCCACATTCAGGGTGAGACGTGAGCAAATTATATTTCCTGGAGCTTTTTCAGTGTGCATATAAACTAATAATTGATATGCGTGTCTTGTTGTGGGCGCCACTACCCACTACGCAGTGCGGACAGGAAGCAGACAAACAGAGATATTGATTTTTTATTTCCAGTACTATAAATAACTTGGACTGATTAAGTTAATGTAAAGGAATTGAGTGCTGATGATGATTTTTAAGACAAAAGACGCTTTTATAGGAAGCACATAATATGTGGTAGAGCCACACTGCAACTATATTATGGTTGTAGCACGATGGCTCATCACGACACGGTAGGACCGTGCTCTCACAGAATACTAGCGTAAAATAGCAGCTTAATGCTGCTGTGTTTTGTGTAGTTAGTGTGGAGAACCGGAGATCTTAGTCCTCAGGGTGACAACGCATCTGCATTTTTATTCTTAATAGAGAATAAATGTACTTAGGTGCCTGTGGGCTACAGCATCCAAAACGTTACTTTTAATCAAGTTACTATCCGGATAAATTTAAAAGAATCTGTTGAATCTGTATACCTAGATAACGGGTATATTTTGTCGTTGACGGTGTTTAATTGCTGTGTCTCAGAAAGCATATAAAAGGCCCTCTGTCCTTTATCTGATCTCTATCCGGTCGTGGCAGATATCCGTCCTATGGAATTAAGAGAATTAGGGAATAGAGAGTGCATTGTGTATGAGGTATGAGCACACACGTCGCGCTCATGTCCTACCGTGGACTATAATCCATCCATCGCAGATGGCTAGTCTCCATTGCGACTGGTCGTCGTGACCGCAGTTCGGTTCGAACGTTAATTTATTACACTATTATTAATTATGTGAATATAAAATTGTGTTTCAAATGCAAAAAGTTATTATTTCATGAAGACTCATTAGTTATTAAATCACAATGCGTTGTCTTTCCACACTTACTGCGTGTTTTTCCTTTGTTTTTTATGCATCAAGCCATCATACTGCCCCCGTTTCTCGGCCTTCGTTAAATTCGGGCTCAATACAACATTTAAAATTTGTTGAGAGCAATAAACATTAAGTTATAAACATAACAAAATGGATTAAATAATAATATAACAAGATAGATTAAATAGCAATATAACGAGATAGATTAAATGCAAATATTGAATATAGAATATAGATGGTTCACCAGTTTAGGTGCAGCAACAGTAGTCAGCGGTGAGGGAAAGTCACGAATGGCATCTAGGAAGTGGTCGGTGCGCGCCGCGTGCTGCTGCCGCGGACGACGGTAGCCCGAGCGCTATGTGAATGTAAAGCTGAGCTAAGTGATTTGTCAAGGTTCTTTGTGACCACCTGCTTCAATTTTAAGTAATAGTACTCACAATTTAATCATCAAATGAAGTGAATAACTTGTCGGCCTCTGTTTTTCCGAGTATAATCTGAGCGTCTTCAAAGCAAGGCTTTTGTTACGCTAAGACAGTGCGATTTACCATCTAGGGTTTCATTGCCACTTACCACCAGGTGGGATTGAGGTCAAGCACTGGCGTAAAATATGAAAATATCAGTGTTTCGTGACTCAATAATTTATAAATTCAAGAGTACAAACGTAGGATATCAGCATAAACAACAAATTTTACATAAATTTTTGGAATAATTCACACATTTTCTTTTACACTGTGCTGTAAAGAATATAGTAATGCTAACTCACTTTCTCTACTCCTGTTTGAAAATTTGTCATTGACATTTAGGAGGTCACTAAAACGGGGTTAAAACGTTGCGTTTAAATTAAGGACACTTTTTCATAGCACAGGGTGACAAACGAGCGCACAGTTTACCTGATGTGGCTACGACTAACTGTGTTAGCTGTGGCCCTAAGACATTTACATCTATCCTCGATTAGGAATCAAAATGCAGATGCGTTGCCACCCCTGAGGACTAAGATGGAATGCCTCGATCCCAGTAAAACGGGTCTCCGGTTCTTCACACTCACCATACGAAACACAGCAGCATTAAGCTACTATTTTACGCTGGTATTCTGTGAGAGCGTGGTCCTTCATCGGTCGAGCCGATCCATTTATGCTACAACCATAATATAGCTGCAGCCATTTGTTAGGTATTAATGGTGATGAATGAAAGTAAACAAATAAGATCCGAATTTCCAACTTTAGATGTTTTGATTTGTTTTGTGAATGTACATTGAAATTCAACGATTGGTTTTTGCTGTTGGAGGATTTATTGATAGGTTGTATAAAAATAAATATAAAAATATGTTTATTGTATAATAAACTGAATACTTTCGATAGGTGCAAGTTCACCGGTCTTATTCATGATCTCCAATACACACTTCTAGCTTTCTTCCTTCTATCAAGTCATGATGTGATTGTTTACATTATTGTATATGCTAATGAGGCAATATTTTTAATTTATAATCCCGTTTTTAAATTATTAATGAATGCGCGTGTGAGTCAGCGTTAAGTGTCCGCACCGATTGAACATTGTCTAACATCCTGGATGGTTTGAGTCCGATATCACGTGTAGCACTTCATGTTACATCGCTAAATTATGTTTCAAATGTTATTGATTTTACATGACTTCTTTTGTTTATTTATAATTGATTGCATTATTTACAGTTTAAAATGCAAAAAATAAATATGAATCCATTTTATGTGATTTAAGTCAAGAAAGCTCGTATATTTTTGTACCAAAAGCATTTAAACTGTCATTAAAGTTTTTAGTACAATACGTGGATAAAATCTGACATCATCATCATCATAGACTTCACAAGTCCACTGCTTTGTTCAGCAGTAGACTTTTTAGACCTCCACCAAATATGCCACAAAGCACGATCCTGAGGCACCTTCATCCATCGAGTTTCTACATATTTTACCAGGTCAATATGTCAAACACCAAATGGTTAGAGGCACACTGAACCTAAATGTTAAGTTGGAGAGGTCTCGTCTAATGAAGTGAACGCTCCGTCCCCCTCGTGCTCTAATCCAGAATCCCGAAATCTTTCTGCTCGAGTTACAAAACCGCTTTCAGTGCCTAGAGGATTGCAATGCAGTGGACGATATGAATGACAAGCTCGTGGAAACTGTCCATGCGGTCGGAGCTAAGTTCTGCAAGACTCGCCGCAGAAGAACACAAAAACTCTCCGATCACACTCTTAATCTCATGGCTGTTAGACGGGAGATGAGGCTGCAATCGTCAACAGATTTGACAGCATACAGGCAACTGAACAGACAGATCTCCAAATGCATGCGGCGAGACTTACGCAACTTTAATACTGCTCGTATTAAAGAAGCGATCGAGCGGAACCAGGGCTCCAAAGTCTTTGCCAGAGATCTGTCTGCCAGAAAGAGCCAACTGTCAAGGCTGAAGACTGAGTGTGGCAACATCGTTTCCGGGACACCTGAGATTCTGAGTGAGATTGAGAGGTTCTATGGGCAGCTGTACACATCAGCGTTGGAGCCACACGCAAGTGTGAGTAACGATCCAAGAGCAAGTCTTATTCGACACTATTCCGATGATATCCCGGACGTCAGTCTGAGCGAGATTAGAATGGCTCTCCACCACCTTAAAAGCGGCAAGGCCCCGGGCGAGGATGGAATTACAGCGGAGCTTCTGAAAGCGGGTGGAACACCGGTACTTGAAGTCCTTCAGAAGCTCTTCACCTGTCCTCCATGGTGGCACTACTCCGGAGGCGTGGAGCAGAAGCGCGGTGGTCTTGTTCTTTAAGAAAGGCGACAACGCTCTCTTGAAGAACTACAGACCGTTTTCCCTTCTGAGCCGCGTCTACGTGCTGTTTTCGAGAGTCATTACGAATCGTCTCGCACGCAGATTCGACGACTTCCAGCCTCCCGAACAAGCCGGTTTCCGAAAAGGCTTCAGTACCATAGACCACATACATACCCTTCGGCAAATTGTACAGAAGTCCGAAGAGTACAATCTGCCACTTTGCCTGGCGTATGTGGACTATGAGAAAGCCTTTGATTCCGTCGAAATTTGGGCGGTGCTACAGTCTCTTCAGCGGTGCCTAGTTGACTGTCGGTATATTGAAGTGCTGAAGAGTTTGTACAGTAGGGCTACGATGGCTATCTGAGTACAGAACCAGAGTACGAAACCTATCCAACTGCAGAGAGGTGTAAGACAGGGTGATGTTATATCCCCGAAACTCTTCACCGCTGCGTTGGAAGACGTTTTCAAGCTACTGGACTGGAAAGGATACGGTATTGACATCAATGGCGAGTACATCACTCACCTTCGATTTGCCGACGATATAGTCCTTATGGCAGAATCGCTGGAGGACCTTAGCACTATGCTCAATGACCTCAATGGTGTCTCCCAACGGATAGGTCTTAAGATGAACATGGACAAAACAAAGATCATGTTTATTGTCCATGTCACACCTATGCCGGTAGTTGTTGGGAGCACTATGCTCGAAGTTGTTGACGAGTACGTTTACCTGGGACAAATAGTCCGACTAGGTAAGTCCAACTTCGACCGAGAGGTCAATCGACGGATTCAACTCGGCTGGGCAGCGTTCGGGAAATTACGACACATCTTCTCGTCAGGTATGCCTCAATCTCTGAAAACTAAAGTGTAACCAGTGCGTGTTGCCAGTGATGACTTACGGATCTGAGACATGGTCCTTCACTGCTGGCCGTATGAGGACGCTCAAGGTCGCTCAGCGAGCTATGGAGAGGGCTATGCTCGGAGTTTCACTGCGTGATAGACTCATAAATGAGGATATCCGCAGTAAAACCAGAGTGACCGACGTAGCCCAACGGATTAGTAAGCTGAAGTGGCAATGGGCCGGGCATATAGCTCGAAGAACCGATAACCGATGGGGAAGAAAGGTTCTCTAGTGGCAGCCTCGTACCGGTAGGCGTAGTGTAGGGCGACCCCCCACTAGATGGAGTGACGACCTGGTAAGACATGCAGGAAGTCGATGGATGTAGTTGGCTCAGGACCGTGCTATGTGGTGTTACTTGGGGGAGGCCTATGTTCAGCAGTGGACTTGTGAAGGGCTGTAATGACGATGATGATGGATGTCAATCAGGTCAATGGGTTGGCCATATAGCTCGAAAATTGACAACCGATGGAGAAGAAAGTTTCCGAATGAAGTATGAAAGAATTGGATTAAATATTTTAAACGTAGTATTACAATTTACTTTCAAAAACGAACAACAATTCTCAAAGGTATGCCTTCATTTATCGAATATCTACGATATGTATATATTATTTTATAAAACAACTTTGAGAAAAACTAAATTATGTAAATTATATGCACAGTTTGCGTCCGTACAATGTCTTTTGTAGGTTAATTATTTTATTACTAAATTAGTTTATAGATATGTAGTTTTAAGAGAGTCAAAGAGAATAGTACATAGATATAAGTGGCGTATAGTATTGTTACTTTAACAATTTATTGCACACACTGAGTTTAATATAAGAATAGGTGCATTATAAGTAATTCGCGGCGCGGTGGTTCGAACCGCATCAGCATAAAGTAAAATTTATGGTTTTAGGAATTAATATACTGTAAAAATGCTTTCAGTATTAAAAAAACAGCAAGATGAAAACATCACCATGAATTATTCACTCAACAAGTTGAGTAGGCATTATGTAACGGCTAAAAGTCGAAGGTGCATGCATCTAAATGCGCTTTACATTTTGGGTAAAGTCCGATTCATTTCTAAATTAGGTAAAGCTAAGCCCCCCCCCCGCCGTGCCTTAACCTACTGCCAGTCATATTGGGTACCCGCATGATGGCCCTGCTGAGCATGCGCGTTAGAAACCGCAATTATAATTTTGAGTAGTTACTACGCAGCTCCTGCTGCCCGTTTCCAGTGCGAGCACCCCACTGTCGCCTCTTACGACCCTCACGAGACAGCACAGGGCAGTGGATACTTTTACAACGCCATTACACGGTCATCAAGTTGTAGCAAAGCTTCAAATTAAAGTAACTCGCGTTAGTTATCATCGCGATAGAATCATCGATCACTATGAACGGAATGAAAAAAATTGTTACATACGTGTTAGTTGCCTTAACACTTATACTTCACTATCCGGTTCTCAGACACAATAGCAAGGCAATGGCATATAATATAATGACCTATATGTAGTGCATGGCACAGCGGAAGGGTTATAAATTATATTGGGCTTTATTAAGTAGTTCTCGTCAGACTCGACAACTTCCAGCCTCCCGAACAAGCCGGTTTCCGATAAGGCTTCAGTACCATAAACCACATACATACCCTGCGGTAGATTGTACCGAAGACCGAAGAATACAATCTGCCACTTTGCCTGGCGTATGTGGACTATGAGAAAGCCTTTGATTCCGTCGAAATTTGGACGGCGATACAGTCCCTTCAGCGGTGCCAAGTTGACTGTGGGTATATCGAAGTGCTGAAGTGTTTGTACAATAGGGCTACGATGGCTATCCAAGTACAGAACCAGTGTTAGAAACCTATCCAACTGCAGAGAGGTGTAAGACAGGATGATGTTATATCCCCGAAACTCTTAACCGCTGCGTTGGAAGACGTTTTCAAGCTACTGGACTGGAAAGGATACGGTATTAGCATCAATGGCGAGTACATCACTCACCTTCGATTTGCCAACGATATAGTCCTTATGACAGAATTGTCGGAGGACCATAGCACTATGCTCAATGACCTCAATGGTGTCTCCCAACGGATAGATCTTAAGATGAACATGGACAAAACAAAGATCATGTTTAATGTCCACGTCACACCTATGCCGGTAGTTATTGGGAGCACTATGCTCGAAGTTGTTGATGAGTACGTTTACCTGGGACAAATAGTCCGACTAGGTAAGTCCAACTTCGACCGAGAGGTCAATCGACGGATTCAACTCGGCTGGGCAACGTTGGGAAATTACGACACATCTTCTCGTCAGGTATACCTCAATCGCTAAAAACTAAAGTGTACAACCAGTGCGTGTTGCCAGTGATGACTTACGTATCTGAGACATGGTCCTTCACTGCTGGCCGTATGAGGACGCTCAAGGTCGCTCAGCGAGCTATGGAGAGGGCTATGCTCGGAGTTTCTCTGCGTGATAGACTCATAAATGAGGATATCCGCAGTAAAACCAGAGTGACCGACATAGCCCAACGGATTAGTAAGTTGAAGTGGCAATAGGCCGGGCATATAGCTCGAAGAACCGATAACAGATGGGGAAGAAAGGTTCTCTAGTGGCAGCCTCGTATCGGTAGGCGAAGTGTGGGGCCACCCACTAGATGGAGAGACGACCTGTTAAGATATGCAGGAAGTCGATGGATGCAGGTGGCTCAGGACCATGCTATGTGGCATACCTTGGGGGAGGCCTATGTTCAGCAGTGGACTTGTGAAGGGCTGTAATGATGACGATGATGAAGTAGGTCAACACTCCTCTACGTGTCACATCGTAAAAATTATAAATAAATATGTATAGTGCGCAGTTCAATAACTAGATATGGGTTTATGTAGTTTGGGCTCCAATACCACAAGCACAGTGAGTCAGCGATGAGTCAGTAAGTAGCCACCGAACTAATCAGTTGACGGTTAGTAATGCTAATGCACCCAAATCGTTAATGGTCTGTGAGAAAACTGACGCTTGCCTTAATTATCAATTAATTTTTATCCACTTATTACCAATAATAACAATATCGACCTGGCATAGTTTCGATATATATATTTTTTGATGATTGGAACACAACAAATAATACATAAATCCGATATAACTATTATTTCACAAAATATTCGGAGTATTTACAGAAATTTTGATGACTTATATTTAAATCTTACTCAACTTCGAATAACGCCTGATTTTATTATCCTTAGCGAGTGTTGGTTAGACAAGAACAAACCTGTTCCTATATTAAATAATTACACGTCCTATAATACAACACGGCACATAAATCATTGCGATGGTGTTACTGCTTATATTAGTAATAAGCATTCAGTGAGTGTCAATGAAATTTCACTATCAGAAGCGTCTTGTCTGCAAATTCAATTTAATGACTACATAATTATTGGTATTTACCGCTCGCCATCTAACATACATGCTGAAAGTTTTATCAACTCTCTTAGTCTTTACTTAGAGTCCTTAAAAATGTGCAAACATATTGTCTTGACGGGTGATATTAACATTAATATAATACACAAATATAATGAAAGTACACATGAAAGAATAAATAGACTAAACTATTTAAATATGTTATGTACACATGGCTTGCTTCCAGGACACTCGATACCTACGAGAGGTAGCAACTATCTCGATCACTGTATGTTGAAAATAGATACAAATAAATCACATGCAACAATCGTAGTGATAAACACAACTATCACAGATCATTACATGATTTTCCTTAAGTTAAACAATCGTTATTATAAAACTACATTTAGTAATAAATTCAAAAGGTCAGTCAATTATGAAAATGCTAATAGCCTTAAAAACACAAACTTACAAGAACTGCTTCTATGCAATGACTCTAACATTTTAACCGAATTATTGATATATAAAATCCAGACACATATTCAAGAAAATACCTCTATGAAATTGGTCCCCAAAACAAGTCGCATGGTAAAACCCTGGATGACTCAAGGTGTCCTACGATGCATTAGGAACCGTAATAATATGCAACTAAAATTAAAATCTGATCCAGAAAATGAAGTGTTGAGAATCACGTATAAGCGCTACAGAAATCACTGCAACAATTTAATTAAAAAACTTAAGCGCAAATTTGAGCGACAACAGATAATTAATGCCACCGGAAACCCTAAGATGCTCTGGAAAGCAATAAATGATATCACACATCGCAAGCATTCACTAGACAAAAATATAGAGTTGTTGAAAATAGAATCAACCCCCCTAGAATCCGTTAACTTGGTTAATAGTTACTTTGCCAATGTTGGGAAATCCCTAGCGGAGGATATTCTATCAAAACCTAACTCTATTAATTTTTTCACTACGGATAAAACTGTAAGCTTGCTACCCATGCTTCATCTTTTGCTTTGCTGGAGACTGATGATTCGGAGGTTAGAAATATCTTAATGAATCTTAAAACAGAGAGTGCCCCTGGATATGACAATATCACCACCAATTTTCTAAAACATGCGAATGTAATATTAGTACCCATAATAACACACCTGGTTAATCTTTGCTTTAGGGATGGCGTTTTTCCTACTGCTCTGAAGTTGGCATTAGTTACTCCTGTATACAAGGGTGGAGACAGAAGCGATCCAAGTAACTACAGACCTATATCTGTTCTTCCCCCAATATCCAAAATTTTAGAAAAATTGTTAAATAATCGTTTGACTAATTATTTAAATAAATACAAAATACTCTCAATATCACAATTTGGCTTTAGACGAGGTCTTTGCACAGAAGACGCTATTTCAAGTCTAACTTCACTCATTGTTGACCAAGTCGACAAAGGAAATAAATGTTTAACAGTTTTTCTCGACAAAAAAAAAGCCTTTGATAGCGTCTCTGTCCCCACTCTTGTAAAGAAACTTGAACAAATAGGTATTAGAGGTAAACCCCTAGATTTATTTAAAGATTACTTAACAATCCGTAGACAACGAGTCAAAATAGGAGAGCATTGTAGTCATGATTCTACCATTACCTACGGCGTCCCACAGGGGAGTGTACTAAGTGCGACTCTATTTTTGGTTTACGTAAACTCCCTATGTAATATATCGCTACAAAATGGGTACATGTTCTCGTATGCAGATGACACTGCTCTGGCATTCTGTGGTCGAAGCTGGGAAGATGTCCGGCATAGCGCTGAAGTGGGGTTAGCCAAGGTTGCAGTGTGGTTGAGATTACATTTATTGACTATCAATACATCTAAGACTAACTATATGTGTTTTACTAACTACAATAGGACTCAACCTAATTTTAATATTAAAATTCATTCTTGTGTTGACCTTAATAACTCTAACTGCCCATGCCCTCACATAAACAAAGTATCAAGTACAAAATATCTTGGAATACTATTGGATCAGCGATTATCTTGGCATCTACATATTGAACTGTTAATGACTAGGATTAGAAAATTCATATGGTTTTTCAAAATTTTGAGACATCTCGCAACACCACCTATATTAAAACAAGTATATATTTCTTTAGTTCAATCAGTTCTGGTATATTGTATTAGTATATGGGGAGGTGCTACAAAAACAAATTTTTTAGATTTAGAAAGAGCCCAGAGATCATTACTGAAGGTTATGAATTTTAAACCTTACAAATTCCCAACACAAGATTTATACACACTATGCGATCTTCTTACAGTTCGTAAGTTATACATACTAAATATAGTTCTTAACGTACACAAGTCCCTTGCATATAACCCTGAAATTGAAAGTAAAAGGAGGAAAACTAACGTAGCTCCAAGTGATCCGGTTAAAACAGCATTTGCTAGACGGCAACAGGCAAAAAAGTCCTCTTGTTTATATAACTACTTAAATAAAGAATTGAATATTTATTCTAAAACCAGTAAAGAATGTAAGGCAATTCTCATTGAATGGCTCAAACGGAAAGACTATCACGAAATAGAAAATTTGTTAAAATAACACGACTTACAAAACACACACACACACACACACACACACACACACACACACACACACACACACACACACACACACACACACACACACACAACACACACACACACGCACACACACACACACACACACACACACACACACACACACACACACACACACACACACACACACACACACACACACACACACACTGCACACGCACACGCACGCGCACAAATCTTCATATTTTTTTTCATAATAAATTATTTTAGGAAAGGAATATTATGCTATTCTTCTAACTAAAGTATTGTATGTTAATTAAGGAAGAGCGAGTTTTTCCTGTCACAAGTATTTAAAAATACTTAAAAGGAGAACTCTAATAATCTGCTATGATTGTTAATTTTTTGTTACAGAATAAACATTTTTGAATTTTTGAATTTTGAATTTTTTTTGAATATTTATATATATATTTAACCTCTTATATTTAACCTCATTGAATTTCAATAATATTGTTTGTATATTGTAAAGATATTGCGCACTAATATAATGGTAGAATGTAAGGTCTCATTAATAAATAACATCATTATAAGATTATGTACTACATTCTGGTAATGAATAAATTTGAATTTGAATATATATTGTAAATTATAGTAATGCGAGAGGTTTTTTTATAGTATAAGTGTGACAAACGAGGACACAGTCCACCCGATGGTAAGTGGGTGCTATGGCCCATAGACATTTACATGTATCTGCAATTAAGAATCAAAATGCAGATGCATTGCTACCTCTGAGTACCGAGACGGAACGCCTCGTTAGCGTTTCGGGTTCTCTACACTCACCAAATGAAGCACAGCATTAAGCTAATTTTTAACACTGGTATTCAGTAAGAGCGTGGTCGAGCCGACCTATTTGTGCTACAACCATAATATATCCGCGGCGTGGCTCTACTATGTAAAGTAACAAAGGCTTTTGAAAAACAAGATTTGAATGTGGCTCCCATTTCTGAGTATTAAATATAGTTCATTGTAAAGACGTTATATTCTCTACTATCACCAACGTAACCTTTAAACAGCCCGTCTAGCCTACTCTACATAAAGATAAAGAAAAGTTCACTTTCAGCGTAGATTGCAAAGGCAGATTAAAAAGAAATACTGTATTTCAGAGTGGTAGAGCCATGCTGCAGTTATATTAGTAGTATAATAGAAGCACGAGTTGGTCGGCTCGACCGGGGAAGGACCACGCTCTCACTGAATACCAGCGTGAAATAGTAGCTTAATGCTGCTGTGTTTCGTATGGTGAGTGTAGAGAACCGGAGACCCTTTTTACTGGAAACGAGGTATTCCATCTTAGTCCTCACGGGTGACAACGCATCTGCATTTTGATTTGTAATCGAGAATAGATGTAGATGTCTATGGGCCACAGCAACCACTTACCATCAGGTGGACTGTGTGCTCGTTTGTCACCCTATCCTATATAAAAAAATATAAATATCTATTCTATCATTCAGCCGTGCACATAACCCGAGTCATCATCAATACTATATGGATGGAACTCCTCTGCAACGAGTGTTTGAGGTTAATGATTTAGGCGTGCGATTCACTACCGACATACAATTTCGAAAACACATTACTAATGTTAGTCTTACGGCTAGCCAACAGATTCACAAACATCTGTGCTCTGAGAGCATTATACGAGGCACTCGCAAAAAGGCATTTAGAATGAATGTTGTTTGGTCACTACATGAAGTCAAATATAAATTAATGCTAGAATGTATTCAGAACAAATTTGTGAGATTTATGTATTTAAAACAATATGGTGTGTATCCGGGTTATCCACTTTTGTACCCTACTTTATTTATACTAGGCATGATAGGCTATTATAAACTAGAAATAAGAAGGGAAGTTGTTCTCGCCACTTACTTACTAAAAGTGATCCGTGGTAAAATACATAACCCAGGTATTTTACAGATAGCTGAGCTGTGTGTCCCTAATAAGTACGTAGGAAGACGGCGGCGGCCGCCGCTCTTGTCGGTGCCGCAAGCGCGCACCGACTTGCTACAGCACGCGCCTTTAACGCGCGCGCTGCGTGCACTTAACGTGGTCTCACAACACACTGATTTGTTCAGCTGTAATCTGAACGAATTTACAAAGGCCGCTTATTGTAAAATATCTTTAAGTTGTGCATAATATACCTATATTATGTTTGTTCTAGTTTATTAGTTTGTAACTGCACTATTGTATTAGGTAATGCACCTATGATGATAGTTGTAAGTGGTAAAATAAATAAATAAATACATAAAATAAAAAAATAAATAAATAAATGTATTATATGGTTACTAGTATAAACATCGCAATTTTATGAAATGCGCTTTAGTAAAATGGCTATTATATAAATACTTCACGTATATATACCAGATATATGCATAGCCCATATTATGAAAATTCTGCAGAAATGTTACTGAAAATTTTAAGAAGAATACAGCATATATATATATATATATATATATATATATATATATATATATATGATCAGTCAATAATATCACTATATGTGCATACTAGTACCACTACAGGGCATTACTGTTAAGACGACACATCGAAAACGCTATCGGCGTACTGATCCGAGTGAATACATAATTTCTATAAACACTTGAAGAAACGCCGTCATAAGGTCTAAAATTGCGTAGCACCCGCGACGATTAAAAGCGATTAGAAATTGTCAGAATCTTCAAATATTTTTTAAAAAATTATTGATTTAAGTTATCAAAATAATGAGCAAGTAAATTATGAATATATTTGAGTGATTCCCAAGCATATAGATTAAATGATTTCGTTGTAATTTCAACTATTGTGATTTTAGAGGTGTTTTCGCAAATAATTATGATCGAGTCAAAATTATGCAACCGTGTTTTTGAGCAATTAAATTCAAGATAAAGACATGAATTTACCTATATCAAAATCCCACTTTCGTTAGTGGTGTCATAGTCCTATACTATTCGATGAAAGGAGGTGCATTTTTTCACGGTGTTGCCTTAAGAATAAAGAATAATTATTATTCTAAACACACTGAAATAGTAAATGAAAAGCTTCAAGGCCAGGTGGTAGTTTTCCAGCACATGTTGACAAGACTCGTTATTTAAGGCACCGTTAACCTTTACATAACATCTTAAATTGATACAAATTCCATTAAATCAGCTTACGTAGGCGAAATTTGCATAAATATTAAATATGGAATTATATTTGACGTGGGGCCTTGTATTTGGTTTTCGTTTACTAATACAAAATGACAAAATTTTAAAATTCGATAGCTTTTTTTAATAGAATAGAGATGGCAAACGAATACACCTGACGGTAAGTTGACAGTGTGGCCCATAGATATCTAAATTTATCCTCGATTAAGAATTAAAATCCAGATGCGTTGTCACCCGTAAGGACCAAAATGGAATGCCTCGTTTCCAGTAGATACAATGGTCTCCTGTTCTCTACACTCACTATACGAAACACAGTAATATTAAACTACTTTGTTACACTGGTATTCTGTAAAAGTGTGGCCCTTCCCTGGTCGAGCCTATCCATTGGTGCTACATTCATATTATGGCTACAACATAGCTCTATAACGTATTAAATATGTATGTTATAATTACAGATACATCTTTAGAACTAGTCGGCGGTTTATCGGCACCTCACTTTGGAAAGTTCTCCTTTATACATAGAGATCTTAAATGTCATTAGGTTCAGCATATTTAATTGGTTACATTGGAGAGGACACTGTGAAATAGGTAGCTGAATATGCTTTTCAGGTCGCTATTTAAAGTAATTTACTATAGTAAATTCAGACACACTTTTGCAAGAAATATAGAGATGCCATGCGAATCTCTTTGATAGGTAGGCGTAGAGCCAGAAGAGTGAAGTCAAACATTCAGTATTGTAGGGCCCTTTTTTAAAATGGTGGATGCGAGATTTATTTTTTGTTGTATAGTTGCGACGTAATAGATTTCTCCTTTTCATTTTGTGAGTGTTGTTAGGGCCACTTTAAAATGAAAAAGGCTTCCGATTGATAATTACATAGTCTTTCTACTTAAGCTAGAAGTAAAGGAAGGACCTGCACCGGTGGCTGCCACTGCCACATTTGTTAAGGAAGGACCTGCACCGGTGGCTGCCACTGCCACATTTGTAAAGGAAGTACCTGCACGGTGGCTGCGATGCATTAAAGGGTGGGAGCCACTGCCACATTTGTTAAGGAAGGACCTGCACCGGTGGCTGCCACTGCCACATTTGCACAAGGCTGGAGGGCTACGAGTGTACCTACGCGAACTTTTACACGTTCATGAAGTATACGAGTACGAGTATGAAGACTTGTAGCGCAAAGTTATTAATTATTGAGCGTCGATCATAAAATTTCTTTTATTGCCTCGATGTGTTGTATGCTTGGAAAAATAAATCTTGGTTGATTGAGATGAATTTACTATATGGTCACTGTTTTTAATTTTGATTTATACAATATTATTAAAATTAAATTGTGTAAATTTAGTAAAGTTGTAAGCTATAGTAAATAATATTGGCTAGTGACGCTTACTTTAAGGTATAAATGAGGGTAAATCTAAGAAAAGGACAATACCTTCTACGTGGTCGCGACTACTCTTCAAGGCAGTTTCATTTTTTTTGTAGGTTAGGGTGACAAACGAGGATACAGTCTACCTGATGGTAAGTGGATGCTGCGGTCCATAGACATCTACATCTATCTTCGATTACAAATCAAAATGCAGATGCGTTGTCACCCGTGAGGACTAAAATGAAATGCCTCGTTTCCAGTAAAAGGGTCTCCGGTTCTCTACACTCACCATACGAAATACAGCAGCATTATGCTACTATTTCACGCTGGTATTCTGTGAGAGCGTGGTCCTTCCTCGGTAGAGCCGACCCATTCGTGTATTTCCTAATAATATAACAAAGTAAACCTTAGCGATGTTGAATTACTTCTCTTTTAGATAAAAGATGCGATGATTGATTCTTCATAACAGTATATTTTCTTATTTATACACAGTCTGTTCTTAATTTGCTTTGAAAACGTTAGCGGTTGGTAACACGCACACATACTCAGTAATATGTTCTTTTTCTTCATATAGTACGAGAAGGGAAAAACTCTTTTTAAGCATATTGCGCGCGTTGAGGAGTGCGAGAGTTGACAGAGTCAAAGTTTATAAGCAGAAAGTAAAATTTTATTTATAATATGAGTTACAAATATATTAGGTAAATTAAATTTTAATAATACTGTCAGTATGAAACACATAATAATCTGTGGTGAAACAGTCCCACAGTGTAGAGATAAGATAACAAATAATTAGCACTTAATTTTGCGCTATTCGAAATGTTCTTTTTTTAAAGTCTGAGGAGTGTATGTGAAGGCACAATGAGTTTATTTTATATGTTGTATAAAGACACCAGTATTTTAATATGCAGTTGAAAGTGTCCTACAGCTTGCTTGTTATAAAACTTAAAAATTTTATGAATAACGGTTGTGCTTTGACCACAACGACCATTAATAATATATATAATAAACAGAAAAACTAAATCAAGAAAAAAAAAACAAATCATTCAAATCCCGTAGAAACAAATATTAGTGTCTGCAATACGTATGAAGGTTTTCGAAACTAGTTTGATTATAAATTGTATTATTAACTCTTATTTTTTATTGATTGCCATTATTTGTTAACACTGCTCGTCTAACAGGCAATTTTTTTCGTAATTTTAGAATTACATTGGACACACATTTTTCAATGGATCATCATCATCATCATCATCATTACAGCCCTTCACAAGTCCACTGCTGAACATAGGCCTCCCCCAAGTAATGCCACAAAGCACGGTCCTGAGCCACCTGCATCCATCGACTTCCTGCATGTATTACCAGGTCGTCACTCCATCTAAGTGGGGGGTCGCCCTACACTACGCCTACCGGTACGAGGCTGCCACTCGAGAACCTTTCTTCCCCATCGGTTATCGGTTTCTTCGAGCTATATGGCCGGCCCATTGCCACTTCAGCTTACTAATCCGTTGGGCTATGTCGGTCACTCTGGTTTTACTGCGGATATCCTCATTTCTGAGTCTATCACGCAGTGAAACTCCGAGCATAGATCTCTCCATAGCTCGCTGAGCGACCTTGAGCGTCCTCATACGGCCAGCAGTGAAGGACCACGTGGTTGTGGTCAAAGCACAACCGTTATTCATAAAATTTTTAAGTTTTATAACAAGCAAACTGTAGTTCACTTTCAATGGATGGTTAGTGTTAATTACTAAACATTTTCCTTTGCATTTTGTTGCGCTTATATCGCAATTTTAGTTTTTTTTTTTTTACGTTTTTGCATTACACCTCATAGCGTTAGACGTAATTACATCACAACTTAGTTTTATGTTGTTTAGATATTAAATAATTATTTTAATCGATTTAGTATACTGATTGTGTACCGATTTTCATCCATTTATCTACCACCCCCACTAAGACTACTCCTGGACGAAGATATATCATAATATCTACCATAAATAATCATGAGACTCATTAGGTGGGTAAGTAAGCGCTTTGCTGGGTATTTTATTCAGACCCTGATGAAAGGGACGGAGTCAGACCCAAATAGCATGCCTCAGCTACTGGATAAGTAGTTGTGATGGATGTGCTTCCCCTGGTACGTACCGATACTAGTTTAGTCTTTGTTTGATAGTGGTAGCTTACTATTATACTTATAATTTAAATAAAGTTCACACGAAGTGTTCGTTATAAACTTATAAATATGTTGTTACGAAATAAATTAAGGAAGTACTTAGTATCATGGAAGTTATTTGTTCTTTCAACTGTTATTACCTATACGGGCTTTAGTATACCAAGCTTCCACTTTTAATTAAAGGACCCTAAAACCTTGAACCGTATATGGAGCACAGTGAATTAATATCTATATTTTATAAGTTTACTTACGTTCATATTTCAAAACCTGGTATGACCCTTCGCGGCGCCGTACTCGCAGTAATCATTCAACAATGAAATTGTCACTGATCACAAACTTTCTTTCGACGAGTTTTCTACACCCGCTGTTGTTTATAAACCGGTTCGTGTTCTTGGTCAAGTATAAAATATAACGTACTGACTGTACGAGCGCGCGCTGACGACTGCTGGACTGGCGCGTACGGAACGGAAAAAATAAACTTTCTCAAACGGCCGCGATTTTACGTTCTTTGTTGCCTAGCCAGCGGGTACGCGGACGTTCACATCGTGCAACGTAATTTATCAAATAATTTATTTAAACAACATTGCATATAAAATATTTAGCGGACTTTCTTTGGATATTTATAAAGTTTTTATTAGATAATACAATATTAATATGCGATACGCTTTCCGTACCTAAGACGGGCCTATGAAGCCTATCTAAACAAGAATACCGGTTTTCATCCGTACAGACAGAGCTACTCGGCCTATATATAATTCTAGTATTTCTTTCTTTATAGAATAAGGGTCCTTATGGTAAATAGATGCTGTGACCCATAAACATCTACATCCATCTCCGATTAACAATCAAAATGCAAATGCGTTGTCACCGCTGAGGACTAAAATGAAATGCTTCGTTTTCAGTAAATAGGGTCTTCGGTTCTCTACACTCACCACACGAAACGCAGTAGCGTTAAGCTGCCGTTTTACGCTGGTACTTTGTGAGAGCGTGATCCTTCTCCGGTAGAGGCGCAACATTCGTGCTATAACTATATGGCTGTGGCATGACTTTACCACGTATACAATTTCCATTCCTGATAAGGAATATACTTTACTGATCCTGTAGAATTCATCTTATTCTAGAAGAAGCTATACTGTCAATAAGGTGCTACCTTGGGAAGTTTTCTTAAATATTCCTACTGTTGGCCGTCATTTTATTCATTCTTAGTTGGATTTTTATCGTCTTTTAACTAATAATTTTAACAATAGCTATTCTGCTCAAAATTTTTACACATTTAATAAAGAATGGCAACCCGCCCCGGCTTCGCGCGGGTGATTTTTTTTATAGAAGAGGGGGCAAACGAGCATGCGGCTCACCTAATCGCCGGTGGTAAACAGTGCCACAGAGAGGTCGTACGCGGAAAAAACTCCTTGTGAAACGTACAGTGGTGGACCGCCAAACATCCAGATGGTGTTGATGGTATCGGGACGTTTACCGCGTAGTGCGTTTACGAAATTTGGCGGCTGGGATTAATCCGAACAATTACTCAGAACACTCCCCGTGGTATATGCGAAAGAAAATGCAAAGAGATGCAACATTTCTTCGCAGCGCCAGTGAATCGAGCCGAGTGGTCAAAGTGTCAAAGTCATAAAAAATTCGGTACACCTATAGTACGTATATATATTATAATAATCGTATCTATTTGCGCCGGCGAGGAGTCCCTGAGCTACCATGGCTCTAACTCGACTATGTGAATGTAAATTAACCTATCAGTTCTTAAGTTTATACATTGTAGAGCCATGCTGTAACTATACTAGTAGTATAGTTGTAGCACAGATGGGTCGGCTCGACCGGGGAAGGACCACACTCTCACAGAATACCAGTATAAAATATTAACCTAATAGCAGCCTAAGCAAAATAGCAGCCTAACGCTGTGTTTCGTATGGTAAGTGTAGAGAACCAGAGACCGTTTTTACTGGAAACGGGGCATCCCATCTTAGTTCTAACGGGTGACAACGCATCAGTATTTTGATTCTTAATCGAGTATGGATGTAGATGTCTATGGGCCACAGCAACCATTTACCATCAGGGGACTGTGCATTCGTTTTTCACCCTTATCCTATAAAAAAGTAATTTGTATTGATTTTCCGTGTGTAAAATAAAGATATCCCTTATCTTTGACTTACACACGGAAAATCAACACAGGAAAATTGCTTGCTTAATACAAAACTGGAATGACTCTCGCAATCAACTTTAAACGAACACGGCTACAGATGAGTTATCAGTTCTAAGGACTAAGATGGAATGCTTCGCAGCCCGTAGTTATACTGAGTTATCACGCCTATTGCTCAGTCTGACCACCATTAATTTTTTTAATCGAATAAGGCTGATAAACGAGCACACAATCTATCTGATGGTAAGTGGGTGCAGTGGCTCATAGATGTCGAAGATTCATTGTAGATGTAGAAGAATTGGAAATTTTTTTGCCATCACTCCTGAGGACTAAGATGGAATGCTTCGTTTCTACTAAAAACAGCCTCCAGTTTTTTCAATCACTGTTGAATACCAGGTGATAATTCGGGGAGATTGGAATGAATTAAATTACTGAAATGTAGCAAGCGGGAATTTTAAATAAAAGACCACAACTGCGTACTGATCTCGGAGTTGATCTCCGGTTCGATCTCTGTTATTGAAAATAAAACAACATTGACCTATACAGATTGCGGAAGCCAAACGCTTGCGACTTCTGATTCGACGCCACCGCCATCTATCGAAGACGCTGGATGCTTTACAAAATGTAAAGTCGCAAACACTCACCATACGAAACATGGCAGCATTAAGCTGCTCTTTTACACAGATATTCTGTGAAAGCGTGTTCCTCCCCCGGGCGAGCCGACCCATTCTTGCTACAACTATATAGCTGCAGCATAGCTCTACCACGTATAAAACTGAAGGAAAACTGATATTTATTTTTATTATATATGCGAATCAGCTTTATATCTAATATTATTCCTTAATTGTTTGTCATTTACTCGTTAAAAATCGACATTGTTGTCTTATTAATGTATTGTAGTATAATGTACGTACGTAGTGCATATTGTTTCAATGTTTTTGTGGGTAATGATTTATTAAATTTACACGAACACTACACATTGAATAAAACTATATTTACGGATTTTATCGCGTTTAATTAACTATTTTAACTTATTTTTAATTCCCGACGTTTCGGGTGCTTTACAGCACCCATGGTCACGGGGGGGACTGAGATGTTTAACGTCGTAATGTCATAGTTAGCCCGACTACTTTCAGTTTTTGAATATTAATTTTTATTCGGATTTACGCAGAATGTGAAGCACCCGAAACATCGAGAATTAAAAATAAGTTAAGATCAACAAAATCTGTAAATGTATTTTTATTCAAAGTTTTTGTAAGTGTTTTTTTTTTCGTGGTTGGCTTTGAGATTTTAACTGTAACTTTTATTTCTTATTGCGACATTCTACAGAGGCTACAGATGAGTTATTAAACCTGAGGACGTTACCATGACTCTTGCTGAGTCTGAACACCATTAAAATATAATAATATCAAACTTCAATATCCTTATTCCCATTTTCAATTCCGTCGTAATAGCGCCGAGCCTCATCAATCGCAAAGCTTATCTGTGAGCGCTGTCGATTGTCGGCAATCCTTCGAAACCAGGCCGCATGGGAACGTACCCTTTGACAAACAATTTTTTATTTTCATTTGAGCGAACTGATTGCCTTAATCGATCCATTATGCAACGATTTAGGTTAAGTTTATTTACTCCTTTGCGTACAACAGATTTATTGTTTACTAGCGACTAGTCCTGACTTTGCCTGCGTAAGATATATTAATGTGGCATCTTTTAGGTTTAAGATAATCAAATACCATATGTTTTACCTAAATTTCATAAAATATATCCTAGATTATATCCTGGTATTGCTCTCTATCTGTGCGTAAAGTTTCATCACAATCTGTTCAGCCATTTCGAAGATCATCCCACACACACAGACAGGCGTAAATTCTAAAAGTGGTTTATTGTAATTCTTTTGTATAGAATAAGGGTGACAGAAGATCTAAAGGTGACAAAAGTCTGATGGTAAGTCGATACTATGGTCTATAGACATCTACATTTATCCTCGGTTAAGAATTAAAATGCAGATGCATGGCCAGCCTTGAGGAACAAGATGGAATGCCCCGTTTCCAGTAAAAAGGGTCATCGGTTCTCTACACTCACCATACGAAACACAGCACTATTGAACTTGTGACGGTGCTGTCGTCGCGCCGCAAGAGAAACACACCGAAGCCTAAATCACGCTATCAAAATTCCGAATCATAAACAGTATATATAGAACATCTCCGAACTATCACATGGGTTTTGGCCGCTCCCCGGGCAGAACACCTTGCCCGGCGGAAGATCTCCTCTTTTTCTCCCATGGCCACAGTGGTGATCACCCAACGTGATCTGAATACGCAACTAACTACCTTCGGAAACTTCAAGCTTCATCATCGTCATAAAGTACCCCATCCATTCGCTCCCGAGCAGATATCGTCTGCAGTCTTCATATCCTGCAAGCCAGCTAGCTTCACAAGGTTAATCGCAGCACTGGAGTAATAATACTTCCTGTTCCTTCAAGCTACTCTCTGTGCTATACAGTGTTCGGCACGGCTCTGAGCCTTACTGCTCGCCTCTGCTTCACGGCTCTCTCGCAGATTACTTGACTTCTTCTTGACTCACCGCAGACTACAAGGCAATCTCCTAGCACTTGCACATTCGTCCGCAACGAGGCTGCACTATCGACCTCCAGTCTGAGCAGGGGGGTGATGTGGCGGCGCTGTCGTCGCGCCGCTAGCGAAACACACCGAAGCCAGTATATATAGAACATCTCCGATCTATCACATGGAGTGTTGGCTGCTCCCCGGGCAGAACACCTTGCCCGACGGGACATCTCCCTTTTTCCTCACAAGGCCACAAACTGCTGTTTTACGCTGGTGTTCTGTAAGAGCGTGGTCCTTCCCCGGTCGAGCTAACCCATTTGTACTACAACCATAATATATCTGCAGCATGGCTCTACCACGTATAAAACCGTGCAAATAACTCCCTGTGTTTAATAGAAGCCAGTTGTTTCAATATTTCATACAGAAACTTCAACGTTATTTATATGTTGTCGTATAACATAGAAGTATAGATTGAGGAAAATTTATTTAAACGTGTATCTTGTGCACAAACATTGCTTGGTAGAGCCACGTTACGAGTAGATCGGCTCGACTTGGGAAGGACCACTCTCTCACAGATTGCCTGCATGAAATGTTAGCTTAATGTGTTTTGTCTTTGCATGGTGAGTGAAGACAACTGGATGCTCAATCTTAGTCCACAGGAGGGCAATGCGCCTGCTATTTGATATTTAATAGAGTATGCATGTTATGTTCTATTGTCAACAGCATCCACTTACCGAAAGGTACAGTGGGTTCACTAAAATTAATTTTTGTCGGGAAACGCCACAGTTCTGTAAGGAAAATTACTTGATACCTACATATTTCCGTAGGTCAAGTTGTCTCCTTAGCCTGAACGAGGTTAGCCTATCCAAAAATGCTAAACTCAAATTTCACAGATCGTCCATGTTTCTATAGTTGTTTGCGCGATCTTAGAAAGGCCTACGTTCAGCATTATTATTTATTTATTCTGAACAATACAAATTGTTTTGAATAATTCATGCAAAAATACAATTGAAATGCTTAACAACCAAATTTACAATTATATAAAATTACAATAAAAATTTTAAGTCAAATTTCATCTTTATAGATAACATTTAAAGTAAAAAAATATCTGCAGCTTATACTATAAAAAAGATAAGAGGTCTCACTTGTTTTGAGACAAAGATAATTGGGGATTATTTGATTACATCTGGGATATTGCTATGGGGTAATGCGACTGATTTAGAAACTATTTTTGTTTTGCAGAAGAGGAACGCAATAGCTATTTACAACCTAAAGCCGAGAGAGTCTCCCAGAGAAAAATTATAGGTAATAAAATATTTACTTTGGCCTCTCAGTATCCTAACTTAGATTAGCTTTTTCAGATACGTGCAATTTTGACCCTATATTTATATCTGTAAAAGGATAATGGGTACTTTGTTCGATGCAGTTGTTATATAATACAGAATTACTATTGTATTAAAAAGGTATGTAGTAGTCTTTATTTTTCATCTTAAATTCTATAATAATGACAGTATTATTTAATTAATAAATATTTTATTTTTCTTTTGCCAGTCAAAGCCTAATATTAACGGTCTTATCGTCATCGTAATCGTCGTCATCGCCATCGTCATCTTCGTCGTCATCGTCATCGTCAAAATCATCGTAATCGTCATCGTCGTCGTAAACGTCCACGTCATCGTCATTGTCACCGTCATCGTCACCGTCCTCGTCATCGTAATCGTAATCGCCATCGTTATCGTCATCGTCATAGTCATCATCATCGTCATCGTCATCGTCATCGTCATAGTCATAGTCATCGTCAACGTCGTCGTCATCGTCGTCGTCATCGTCATCTTCGTCGTCAACGTCCACGTCATCGTCATCGTCATTATCATCGTCATCATCATCGTCATCGTCGTCGTTATTAACATCGTCATCGTCATCTTCATCGTTACTGTCATCGTCTTCGTCATCTTCATCGTCATCGTCATCGTCGTCGTCATTGTCAATGTCACCGTCATAGTCATCGTCATCGCCATCGTCATCGTCATCGTCCTCATCAAAATGCATTGACCACATCTGGTGTTACTGGATATGAAGACATTGGATATAATCGGACGTAAAAACAAAATTGAGAAATTTGTCAAACACATTTGACAGCTTCTTATACAGTTGTAGTGCCACGCTGTGGTGGCTATAGTTGTAGAACGAGTGGGTCTGCTCGACAAGGGTGCGAGCCCATTCGTGCATAACTTTTTACCATAGCATTTAAGCTCATCTTTGTAATTCTCACAAATTTCTTGGACTTCTGGTCCTAATATTAAGTTTATGGCTCTACTAAAGCTTCCTGATGATGGTTTTAATCCTTGTGGCATAACATTATATACATATGACTTTCCGTTGAATGTGAATCCTGTGTATTTTCTACCATATTTATTTATTGGAATTTGAAAATATGAATTATTGAAAAAAATGGTAGTAATATAATTCGCTCCATGAAAGGAATTTTAAACATCTAATTGTATATATTGGCTTCTCTGTTTCTACAATCATTTTCTTATTTATGCTTTTGGCATCTAATAAGACTCTAATTGAGCCATCTTTTTTAAGCGTGAATGTTAATGGTCTACTGAAAGGCATTGATGCCCTTGTGATGAAACCATCTTGTTCCACCTCATTTAATTGCTCTTCCATTTTCAATCTATATGCACATGGAATCGGATAAAGTCTAGTAACTAAAGGTTCATCATCGATCATTTCAATTTTATGTTCAGAGCAATTCGTTCTACCTAATTCACTCGAAAACTTATACTTTTACAAGACCTAACTTAGCTTAGCTTTTTCAAAGATCTCCAATTTTGATCCTATATTTATACATATATGTTACAGCATCATTATATATGTTATATAATACAGAATTATATTGTATTAAAAAGGTATGAAGTTGTTTTTATTTTTCATTTTAAATTCTATACTAATGACCGTATTCACTTTCTTTTTTATTTAAAATTAGGCATTAACTTCCTAATCTTAACGGCCTTATAGTCATCGTTATCGTCGTCATCATCGTCGTCGTATATAAGTTTAAATAGTGTAATTAATTGCCCTCCGTATTTTAAAATAATTTTCGTAGTAAATTTTCATATAATTAGTTTTCTTACAACCGCATTTTCGTAGAATTTTTAAACTTTTAAAAATATTCGATTTCTCCTATCCCTTTAGCCTTATGCTACCGCTACCCGCTTTCAAACTTGATAGATAAAACACACGGAACTCGAAAAATCGCTACTTACCTAAACCAAGCCGTAAATACAGAAATAAAAACCCTAATTCATTCATAACTTGACTCAAAATTGGTCTCTTCTGTTTAATTTTTTTGTTATAGAATGTAATTAGTTGCCCCCGTATTGTAAAATAGTTTTCGCGGTAAATTTTCACTGTTAAATAACCAATTTTCATACAATTCGTTTTCTTATAGTCGTATTTTCATAGAATTTTCAAACTTTTTAAAATATTCGATTTCTCCGCTCCTTTTAGGCTTATAAGGTCCGATCCATGCAGAAACTGCCATCTGCACTCAAATTTGGCAGTGAAGCACACGAAACTCAAAAACTCAAGAAATAAGAAATAAAAACAAAATTCATCCATAACTTGTCTGAAAATTGGTCTATTCTGTTTAAATTTTCTTGTTATAGGGTGTTATAAATTGCCCCCTATATAAGCAATAGTTTTCGAAGTAATTTTTTTCCGTTAAATAACTAATTTTCATATAATTCGTTTTCTTATAATCGTATTTTCATAGAATTTTTAAACTTTTAAAAATTTTCGATTCCCTTGTTCTTTTTACGCGAATAAGGTCCGTTCCTTGTAGAAACTGCCACCCTCAACTGTACACTCAAGTTTGATAAAAAAAACTACACGAAACTCGAAAATTCGCTACTTACCTAAAACCAGCCGTAAATTCAGAAATAAAAACACAAATTCATTCATAACTTGACTTAAAATTGTCTTTTCTGTACAAATTTTCTTGTTATATAGTGTAAATTATTGCCTTCCGTATTTTACAATAGTTTGCGTAGTAAATTTTTACCGTGAAATAACTAATTTTCACATAATTCGTTTTATTATAATAGTATTATCATAGAATTTTTTAAAACTTTTTAAAATCTTCGATTTCTCCGCTCCCTTAAGGCTTAAACGGTCCGTGTCGTGTAGAAACTTCCACCTTATTTCAAATTTGATAGATAAAACACACGTAACTCGAAAAATCACTACTTACCTAAACCGAGCCGTAAATTCAGAAATAAAAACACAAATTCATCTATAATTTGACCGAAAATTGGTCTTTCTGTTTAAATTTTCCTGTTATATAGTGTAATTAAATGCTTCCCGTATTTAACAATAGTTCTCGTAGTGAATTTTTACCATTACATAACTAATTTTCATCTAATTCGTTTTCTTATAATCTTCATAGAATCTTATTTTCTTCTTCATCTTATAATATTATTTTCATAGAATTTTTAAACTTTTTAAAATCTTCGATTTATTCGCTCCTTTAAGGCTTATAAGGTCCGTATCGTGTAGAAACTTCCATCTATACTCAAATTTGACAGATAAAACATACGGAATTTGAAAAATCACTATTTACCTAAACCGAGCCGTAAATTCTGAAATAAAAACACAAATTCATCCATAATTTGACAGAAAATTGTCTTTTCTGCTTAAATTTTCCTGCTGTATAGTGTAATTAATTGCTTCCCGTATTAGCAATAGTTTTCGAAGTAAATTTTTAGCGTTAAATAACTAATTTTCATATAATTCGTTTTCTTATAATCGTATTTTCATAGAATTTTTAAACTTTTTAAAATCTTCGATTCCCT
Organism: Parnassius apollo; assembly: GCA_907164705.1. Classification (NCBI taxonomy): domain Eukaryota; kingdom Metazoa; phylum Arthropoda; class Insecta; order Lepidoptera; family Papilionidae; genus Parnassius; species Parnassius apollo. The sequence goes on along the minus strand of CAJQZP010001449.1, from coordinate 77,933 downwards.
TGCTCTTTTTACGCTTATAAGGTCGGTATCGTGTAGAAACTGCCATCTTCGCTCAAATATTATGATAGATGAAACAAACTAAACTCGAAAAATCGCTACTTACTGAAACCGAGCCGTAAATTCAGAAATAAAAAAACAAATTCATCCATAATTTGATAGAAAATTGGACTTTTCCGTTTAAGTTTTCTTGTTATAGGGTGAACCTAATTGTCCCTCGTATCAAAAATAGTTTTTGCATTAAATTTTAACCGTTAAATAACTAATTTTCATATAATTCGTTTTCTAATAATCGTATTTTCATAGAATTTTTTAAACTTTTTTAGTCCTAGATTCTCTTGCTCTTTTTACGCTAATAAGGTCCGTCACTTATAGAAACTGCCATCTACACTCAAGTTTGATAGATAAAACACACGGAACTCGAAAAATCGCTACTTACCTAAACCGAGCCGTAAATTCAGAAATAAAAACACAAATTCATCCATAACTTGACTGAAAATTGTCTTTTCTGCTTAATTTTTTTTGTTGTATAATGAAATTAATTGCCGTGCGCATTTAACAATAGTTTTTTGTAGTAAATTTTCACCGTTAAATTACTAATTTTCACATAATTCGTTTCCTTATAATCGTATTTCCATAGAATTTTTAAGCTTTTAAAAATCTTCGATTTCTCCGCTCCCCTTTAGGCTTATAACATCCGTATCGTGTAGAAACTTCCATCTACACTCAAATTTGATAGATAAAAAAAACGTAACTCGAAACATCATTACTTTCCTAATTATATTAATTAATTACCTAAACCGAGCCGTAAATTCAGAAATAAAAACACAAATTCATCCATAATTTGACCGAAAATTGGTCTTTCTGTTTAAATTTTCCTGTTATATAGTGTAATTAAATGCTTCCCGTATTTAACAATAGTTCTAGTAGTGAATTTTTACCATTACATAACTAATTTTCATCTAATTCGTTTTCTTATAATCTTCATAGAATCTTATTTTCTTCTTCATCTTATAATCTTATTTTCATAGAAGTTTTAAACTCTTTAACATCTTCGATTTATTCGCTCCTTTAAGGCTTATAAAGTCCGTATTGTGTAGAAACTTCCATCTATACTCAAATTTGACAGATAAAACATACGGAATTTGAGAAATCACTATTTACCTAAACCGAGCCGTAAATTCTGAAATAAAAACACAAATTCATCCATAATTTGACAGAAAATTGTCTTTTCTGCTTAAATTTTCCTGCTGTATAGTGTAATTAATTGCTTCCCGTATTAGCAATAGTTTTCGAAGTAAATTTTTAGCGTTAAATTACTAATTTTCATATAATTCGTTTTCTTATAATCGTATTTTCATAGAATTTTTAAACTTTTTAAAATCTTCGATTCCCTTGCTCTTTTTACGCTTATAAGGTCGGTATCGTGTAGAAACTGCCATCTTCGCTCAAATATTATGATAGATGAAACAAACTAAACTCGAAAAATCGCTACTTACTGAAACCGAGCCGTAAATTCAGAAATAAAAAAACAAATTCATCCATACTTTGATAGAAAATTGGACTTTTCTGTTTAAGTTTTCTTGTTATAGGGTGAACCTAATTGCCCCTCGTATCAAAAATAGTTTTTGCATTAAATTTTAACCGTTAAATAACTAATTTTCATATAATTCGTTTTCTAATAATCGTATTTTCATAGAATTTTTAAACTTTTTAGTCCTAGATTCTCTTGCTCTTTTTACGCTAATAAGTTCCGTCACATAGAAACTGCCATCTACACTCAAGTTTGATAGATAAAACACACAGAACTCGAAAAATCGCTACTTACCTAAACCAAGCCGTAAATTCAGAAATAAAAACACAAATTCATCCATAACTTGACTGAAAATTGTCTTTTCTGCTTAATTTTTTTTGTTGTATTATGAAATTAATTGCCGTGCGCATTTAACAATAGTTTTTGTAGTAAATTTTCACCGTTAAATTACTAATTTTCACATAATTCGTTTCCTTATAATCGTATTTTCATAGAATTTTTAAGCTTTTAAAAATCTTCAATTTCTCCGCTCCCTTTAGGCTTATAACATCCGTATCGTGTAGAAACTTCCATCTACACTCAAATTTGATAGATAAAAAAAACGTAACTCGAAACATCATTACTTTCCTAATTATATTAATTAATTACCTAAACCGAGCCGTAAATTCAGAAATAAAAACACAAATTCATCCATAATTTGACCGAAAATTGGTCTTTCTGTTTAAATTTTCCTGTTATATAGTGTAATTAAATGCTTCCCGTATTTAACAATAGTTCTAGTAGTGAATTTTTACCATTACATAACTAATTTTCATCTAATTCGTTTTCTTATAATCTTCATAGAATCTTATTTTCTTCTTCATCTTATAATCTTATTTTCATAGAAGTTTTAAACTCTTTAACATCTTCGATTTATTCGCTCCTTTAAGGCTTATAAAGTCCGTATTGTGTAGAAACTTCCATCTATACTCAAATTTGACAGATAAAACATACGGAATTTGAGAAATCACTATTTACCTAAACCGAGCCGTAAATTCTGAAATAAAAACACAAATTCATCCATAATTTGACAGAAAATTGTCTTTTCTGCTTAAATTTTCCTGCTGTATAGTGTAATTAATTGCTCCCCGTATTAGCAATAGTTTTCGAAGTAAATTTTTACCGTTAAATAACTAATTTTCATATAATTCGTTTTCTTATAATCGTATTTTCATAGAATTTTTAAACTTTTTAAAATCTTCGATTCCCTTGCTCTTTTTACGCTTATAAGGTCGGTATCGTGTAGAAACTGCCATCTTCACTCAAATGTGATAGATGAAACAAACTAAACTCGAAAAATCGCTACTTACTGAAATCGAGCCGTAAATTCAGAAATAAAAAAACAAATTCATTCATAATTTGATAGAAAATTGGACTTTTCTGTTTAAGTTTTCTTGTTATAGGGTGAACCTATAACAAGAAAACTTAAACAGAATTTCCGCCCGTATCAACAATAGTTTTTGCATTAAATTTTTACCGTTAAATAACTAATTTTCATATAATTCGTTTTCTTATAATCGTATTTTCATAGAATTTTTAAACTTTTTTAAAATCTTCGATTCCCTTGCTCTTTTTACGCTTATAAGGTCGGTATCGTGTAGAAACTGCCATCTTCACTCAAATATGATAGATGAAACAAACTAAACTCGAAAAATCGCTACTTACTGAAACCGAGCCGTAAATTCAGAAATAAAAAAAACAAATTCATTCATAATTTGATAGAAAATTGGACTTTTCTGTTTAAGTTTTCTTGTTATAGGGTGAACCTATAACAAGAAAACTTAAACAGAATTTCCCCCCGTATCAACAATAGTTTTTGCATTAAATTTTAACCGTTAAATAACTAATTTTCATATAATTCGTTTTCTAATAATCGTATTTTCATAGAATTTTTAAACTTTTTAAAGTCTTAGATTCTCTTGCTCTTTCTACGCTAATAAGGTCCGTCCCTTGTAGAAACTGCCATCTACACTCAAGTTTGATAGATAAAACACACGGAACTCGAAAAATCGCTACTTACCTAAACCAAGCCGTAAATTCAGAAATAAAAACACAAATTCATTCATAACTTGACTGAAAATTGTCTTTTCTGCTTAAATTTTTTTGTTGTATAATGTAATTAATTACCGTACGCATTTAACAATAGTTTTTGTAGTAAATTTTCACCGTTAAATTACTAATTTTCACATAATTCGTTTCCTTATAATCGTATTTTCATAGAATTTTTAAGCTTTTAAAATTCTTCGATTTCTCCGCTCCCTTTAGGCTTATAAGATCCGTATCGTGTAGAAACTTCCATCTACATACATACATACATCATTACTTACCTAATTATATTAATTAATTACCTAAATCGAGCCTTAAATTCAGAAATAAAAACATAAGTTCATCCGTAATTGGACTTTTCTGTTTTCAATTTTCCTGTTGTATAGTGTTATTAATTGCTTCCCGTATTTAATAATAGTTTTCGTAGTAAATTTTTACCGTTAAATAACTTATTTTCATATAATTCGTTTTCTTATAATCGTATTTTCATAGAATTGTTAAACTTTTTAAAATCTTCGATTCCCTTGCTCTTTTTACGCCAATAAGGTCCGTCCCATGTAGAAACTACCATCTACACTCTAAGTTTGATAAAAAAACTACACGAAGTAAATTTTCAACGTTAAATAACTAATTTTCTAATTTATTCTATTCTTCTTTTTATTTAAACTAATTTATTCATTTTCTTATAATCGTATTTTCATAGAATTTTGAACTTTTTAAAATCTTCGATTTCTCTGCTCTTTTTAGGCTTATAAGATCCGTATCGTGTAGAAACTTCCATCTACACTCAAAGGGGGATGCCCGCTGTTCATAGACACTTCGGCCATGGGTGCCCACATATAAAAGCATATGGAAATGATAATATGCAATTAAAATAATGAAATGGTTAAGGAATTGGTTTCAAAAAAGTCGGGATTTTTATGATATAAAGCTTTTTATTTTCACAAATACAGTTTTTTAACGACTACTTTTACCAATTTTATTGCTTTTAATTTCTTTAACTTTTAATTCCCGACGCGTGATTTTTCTTTTTGGAGGCCTATGCCAAAAGGCACACCGAACAGAGGGACTTACTTTAACTAGTATTACAATAGGAACTCAAACACAAATATTATGTAACCCCAAAGTTCGGAAATAAATGGTTATATTATTATTATACTATTATTATTAATTCCTGACGTTTCAGGTGCTTTATAGCACCCATGGTCACGGGGTATACTGAGGTATACTGAGGTGACTGCCATCCCAATGTCAGTATTGGGACATGGAGTACCTTCAGCTTTTTATTATTATTTTTATAGTCCAATCTACGCAGATTGAACTTACTCTATCTTTAAGTCTTGCAGTGGTATGCTTGGGGTTTGTTTTAATTTTATTAATTATAGTGTCCCAAGCAGGTGGTAGTACCCAACCGCCTTCTCTACTGAAATTAGGATGTTTTTTAATTTCAGTAGCCTCACATATCATCCTTGGTAGGAATTAATGTTCATTAACGAGGATTTGTGGTCTATCAAATCTGATGTATGTCTATCTGGTTGGGGTGACACCCTTGACATACGGTAGTACAGCAGGCACACGCTCAACTGCGGTCGGCTTCACTCGGTCACTGTGACGAAGACGTGGGACCCGAAGCTTGATTTTGTGCAGAACCTGCTTGACGTGCTGAAGCTCCGCGGCCAGGTGCTTGTTCTCACAGATCCCATATGCTCTCTGTAACAAAGATTTGCTCATGGTAACTAACTGTGAAGGATTATGGTGAGATTCACCGCTTAAATATCAGTTTGTATGGGTCTTTTTTTCTATACACAGTGTGACCTATGACGTTGTTAGGATTTTGGATAACAAAAACATCTAGGAAAGCTAAGAAATTATTTGCCTCAGATATAATATCATAATTACTGAATAGAATTTGGCACAAAGAGTGGTAACGAGATGGATATAATTCATAGGAACAACATCCTGATTTAATATTTCTTGGGCCATATTCATGAGCCGCTCTAATTTGATTCTTGGTACTTGCAATAATGCCTATATGCATTCATCACTATCTCCTGTTCTTACTTTTATCAAATATACAGCAAGTGCAAAGCATCCACTACGTTTACTTGACATTTTGGGCACTTCAGACAGAATTTATTGTCATTGCGCCTTTGATAAGCGTAGATAATAATGTACAGTATATTCGGGCATATTGTAAATATTTTCAAAGTCTATATGATGGTAAATATTATCTTACAATAATGTAGAAAAATCTATAATTTGTGCTACACTAAATGTTTTAATATGGTTATATATTAATTCTAAAAGTAAATACCAAGAGTTACTATTTAAATGGTAGTTACTGATTCTACATTCTGGAGGTACATAGTAATTGTATTCACAAAAATACATACCCGCAATGCTGATGGAACAGTGAGTTGATTGGAATTGTTACAACCAGGAAAAAACATTGATTTTGTGTGAGTGGTGCTCTTACAAAATTAGGCAGCAGTATATTGTATGATGTATGATCTAAGCTTTGTTGTTCTAGGTTCAATACATTACTTACTTTAGATTGCTACAAGGATGGACTAGATGATTCAGATGGTTCCCGTTCTAAAGTTTAACGTGTTGCTGCTTTATCAATTCTTCGCAATCATGACACTCACGCGATGACGATGGCAAGCGAAATAATATTAAATAAAAAAAAATAAGACAAAGTGAACAAAATAAAATAGATTTGTTTACTTTAAACTCAAATATAGGTAAATGTTACTTAAAACTTAATGCCCTATATTATTTAATAATTAAGGACTGACTGCCTACCAGTAGTCCAAAAACAATTAAAAATCGACTGTCTTATTTCTTGGTATTTGATAAAAATTGTCCATTTCGTAACTATCTGGTGTTAGCAAGCTAATCTTATCGCCGTGTTACAAATAAGCTATTTTGTTTGTCAGGTATAGCTTGTGCATATGTTAAAAAATAAAACAACTTCATCATTTCATACATTCATCACTATCAAATATCAGCACTAGAATTAATAAATTAAAAACTGTTGAACACTTACTTTTAACTGTTGTCACACTATAATGTGATCGACAATCTCACTCCATATGAGTTCTTGAGAATTTATTTGAAAAATAACAAACAAAATAACACAAAGGCAACTATTTAGTTGTGAATTCACTAGTACCTTTTTACTTGTTGAATTGTGATTTCATTTCGCATGACATATTTCCTATAGCTGTCAGATTTGATGTTGCCACATAACTAACATAAATACAACGAAACGATATCGATTTGTATTCGATGAGTAATTTAATGAAAAAATAATAATATTTGAGTTTCTCTTTCAGTTCTACACGCTTTTTAAAATATATTTTCTTTTATTTTTTTAAATTATGTTTTAAACGTATTTTTAAGAACACTTAAAATGTGGAGTAGCGTATTGTTATGCTCTAAACAGTTCATGGTAAATCAGCTAAAAATTCACTTGTTTAATTATCATAACATGATTCCATTTTAAATGTATTGTTAAAACTAATAACAATAACAGTTAAATTGTGCAGTAGCATTTTATTGTACTCTAAAGAATTCATAGTAAATCAGCTAGTAATTCGCTTGTTTAATTATCATAACATCATAATATCCATAGCGATTCGATTATTATTCGATTAATAATTTCATAAAAAGAGAATAATCTTGGAGGTGTTTTAACTTCTGCTCGCTTTTTAAAACGTGTCTTCCTTTTTTATTTAAATTCTATATTAAGTGTATTTTTTAAGAACAGTTAATTGTGCAGTAGTGTTTTATGAAGCTCTAAAAAATTCATGGTATATCAGCACTTGTTTAATTATTCACTTGTTTAATTATCGTAACATGATTTCATTTTAAATGTATTGTTAAGAAAAGATAAGAATAACAGTTATATTGTGCAGTAGCGTTTTGTTATACTGCATAGAATTCATTGTAAATTAGCTATTAAATCGCTTATTTAATTATCATAACTACAGATGTGAAGGCGGTTGTTAACGTTTTCAACCAAGCCGATAACAACGGTTGTTTTTGTCTTGAAATTGATAAAAATTGTGCAGTTGCGTTTTGTTAAGCTTTAACCTTTTAAGCGCCACGCCAAAAACGCATTACCGTGTCCTGTACGCCAAAGCGCCAAAACAAAATAGTGTTGCCAAGAGTTGATATATCGATAACGTGAAATAACTTGTTTTTGTTGGTTTTTTATGCTATAAATGACTCTTAATAAACTGTATGTTTTATTTAATCTTGTGCCGTCTTCCACTCTTTTTATATATGTACTTTGTACATATAAACATAAATAAAAAACAAACAATAACAATAAAATAGTAGTAAACATTAGCACTACTCTCCATCCTAATGACGACACTGTCGCGACTGGACGACAACGGCGTAGCTGACCTTCCCTTTTGAAACATTCTTAGAATGTTGTGTATCGATTTCAAAATCGATCTAACCGAAATATACAGACATCGATTCATAATATTTTATGTGTCGGGGAAGGCGTAGGCCAAGTGACGCACAGAAGAAAAGTCTTACACTCTTATGACAATGGGGATTTGATATGATGCTGATGCTGCTAGATGATTTTGAGACTGAGAAAGAAAATGGCACAACACAAAATGAAAAATTGCTCTTCACACCCTAAGTAAAAAAAACATTAATTGTAATTTTGTATTATTATTAAAAAAGGTACATAATTATTCATTAATCAACAATTGTATATAATTATTTGCACTAGGTAAATCAGCCTTATAATCTTGGTCATGGAATAAATAAACATATTTGTTCACCAATCAATCAAAAATTCAATTCATCAATCAAAAATCAAAATTCATCATCATCGACGCTTTCCAAAATCCGAATGAGTTCTGAGGAATCGTTCATGTTGCATTGCTCTACTTTTCTCGGTAATCACTTATGACGTCATCAGGGTGTCGTCTATCCTTGATCACGGTGCCCAGTGAACTGATTTTCGATGACGCGCTAAAGATGCGCTAGAGTTGAGATATTAGATTTATTATGCGAAGATAATCTGATAACATTTTTTTATTCATGTAGCTAATTATAGTTTTATGTTTATAACCTTTAATTTTATTCAAATATCAATAATAATAGAAAAAAAAACACCATTGAGCTGAATTTTGGATAGTTTTCAAGAAATCTATGCCTCCCGCGTTTGACACTAGCGGTCAACCATAGACGACTTTGGCGTGCTGGACATAGTATTTGCTTAGATAAAAATCCATTTTTATTAGTTCAATGTTTCTTAGTACTTGTGGCTCTAGAAGACTTGTTTTTTATACTCACATGTTGCTGGGTTATTCCTATTTTGAGGAGTGTAGAATTAAAATACCTGTAATAATTTTCCAATATCTATATTTCATATTTTTCGGAGCCGGGTTTTTTGTCAACTATAGACGTCGTTGGCGCTCAGGGCCCGCAGGTGTTGGTCAAGTATAGGCGACTTTGGCGCTCAAAAGGTTAAAGGATTCATGGTAAATCAGCTAGAAACTAACTTGTTATAAACAGATAAGAATAACTTAACCGATCTTCTTTAAAAACAGATAAGAATAACAGTTCTTATCTGTTTTCAAAGAAGATCGGTTAAGATTAACAGTTAAATTGGGCCGTAGCATTTGTTACTCTCTAAAGAATTCATTAGAAATCGGCTAGTAATTCGCTTGTTTAATTATCGTAACATCATAATTATTTAAAAATTATATTAGCACTGTAATGATGACACCGTAAATAATCAATCGAAAAAGAGAATCGATTTTTTAAATGTGTTTTGTGATTGGCAACACTTTTTTTTATTCACAAACTAATGACATAATGATTTACCTAATTTTTATTATTATGTTTCCGGTACTTTTAATTTGTGCAAAAATATTCCCATTGTTTGAGGATAAATGAATACCGCGATTAATAACCATAAATAAAGATATAATTTTTTAACAAATTCACATTGTTGGGCGTTCCATGGCCGAAAATGGGCGTCCCCCTTTGATTAAAACACACGTAACTCGAAAGATCATTACTTACCTAAACCGAGCCTTAATTTCAGAAATAAAAACACAAATTCATCCGTAATTTTACCGAAAATTGGTCTTTTCTGTTTAGATTTTCTTGAAAGTATATAAATAAGTGTATAAGTAAGTATTTAAGCTAGTATATAAGCAAGTATATAAGTAAGTATATAAGCAAGTATGTAATTAAGTTTATAAACAAGTATTTTAGGAAGTATATAAGCAAGTATATTATAATATTAAGTTTTTATAGTGTAATTAATTTCCCTCCATATTTTACAATAGTTTTCGTAGTAAATTTTCACCGATAAATAACAAATTTTCATATAATTCATTTTCTTATAATCGTATTTTCATAGAATTTATAAACTTTTAAAAATCTTCGATTCCCTTGCTCTTTTTATGCTAATAAGGTCCGTCCCATTTACGAACTGCCATCTGCATTCAAATTTGACAGAGAAGCACACGGAATTCGAAAAATTGCTACTTACCTATACCAATTATAACAGTGGTAGAGCCACGCGGCAGCTTTGCTGTTGCACGTATGGGCCGGCTCAAACCGGGGTGGTACCACGACCTCACAGAATACCGGCGTGAAGTGGAAACTCTACTTCCGCTTTTCGTCTGGTGAGTGCAGGTGGCCGGAGGCCCAAATCCTCCCCCCCATCAACGTGGTAGCGGAATTAAATGATGACAGACTACCTCAGGAGGGTACCAGCAACCCTGGAGAATCCCTCGCTGAGCATCCACGACCATGTTTCTCCACTTCTGAGCGTGGGTGCTCAGGCTGCCTCGCGTATTCCGCGGGGGGGGGGGATTTCTGCCAAAGACTACAACTGCTTGGGGAAAACGGAGCAACAAGTCCAAGGCGACCCCTGCCACGCTGTCCGTGAATTTCTGCAATATCAGGGGACTTCAATCTAATCTAAACGCCATCCACTACCATCTCGGGATGGCGAGGCCGGCTCTGCTCTTTCTGACCGAGACGCAGATGTCCTCTCCGGCTGATGACTCGTATCTCTCCTACCCTGGGTACAAACTGGAACACTCCTTTGTGCCACGGGCTGGAGTTTGCGTTTACGTAAGAAAAGACATCTGTTCTCGACGCCTCGGCAGACTTGAAGATTCAGACCACATAGACAGTGACGACCATCCGCGCGTCTACGGGTGCCTCTATAGGTCCCATAGCGGTAATACCGAAACAGATCGACTCTTCGACCACGTCCAAATGGCTACAGATGCGTTGCTACAGCAGATCCCCTCCGCAGAAATTGTGATTCTCGGTGACTTTAACGCCCATCACGCCGAATGGCTCGGTTCACGTTTAACCGATCATGCAGGGAGATCTGTTCATGATTTTGCCTTGGCATATGGTCTGACACAACTGGTTACTTCGCCTACGCGGATTCCAGATGCGGAGGATCATGCACCTTCCCTGTTGGACCTTCTGGTGACCTGTCATCCAGACGGAAATCAGATTTCCGTCGACGCCCCTTTAGGCTCCTCGGACCATTGTCTTTTCCAGAGTGTGGTGCCACTCACGCTGAAATCGCAGCTGTATTCTGCAGGCTACCGCCGTGCTTGGCACTATAGGTCAGCCGATTGGCATGGGATGCGGTCTTTCTTTGCATCCTACCCATGGGTTTGCTTCTCGCCGGACGATCCCAACGTTGTTGCAGATTCTGTAGCTGATGAGGTACTTCAGAGTATGGAACTTTTTATTCCTTCCTCTGTGGTGTCCATTGGAGGCAAATCTCAGCCATGGTTTGGTCGCTCCTGTAAAATAGCATCATGCTATAAGCAGGAGTGCTACCAATCCTGGGCTGACGCATCAGCGTCCCGGGATGTAAATACCAGCGCTCTAAAAAAGAAGTATAATTCCGCCTCTAGGTCCTTCAAAAGAGTCATTACCAAGACAAAGTCAGAGCACATAGGCAGAATTGGCGAGAAACTAGTTCACCTTCCTTCTGGAACCCGTGCATTCTGGTCTCTCGCCAAGGCTGTCCAGGGGAATTTCTGTCAGCCATCTCTTCCATCTCTGCACAGGGAGGACGACTCACTGGCCCATACCGCATAGGAGAATGCCCATCTTCTGGGCTCTTTCTTTGCGTCCAACTCGACTCTCGATGACGGGGGGAGTACGCCGCCGACCATCCCGCGGTGTGAGTGCTCCATGCCGGAAGTGCAGTTCACACAGCGCTCGGTTCCCAAAGCACTTCTCTCCCTGGACATACACAAATCGAATGGGCCTGACGGAATCCTCCCAATTGTGCTGAGGACGTGAGCTTCAGAGTTGACACCGGTTTTAACGCGTCTTTTCCGGTACTCTTACTCCCTAGGCGTAGTCCCAAAATCATGGAAGACGGCTTTCATCCACCCGATCCCTAAAAGAGGCGACCGCTCAGACCCGTCCAACTACCGGCCTATCGCTATTACCTCCTAGTTCTCCAAAACAATGGAGTCCATTGTAAACTGCCAGTTCATGAGGTACCTTGAGGATCACCAGCTGATTAGTGACCGCCAATACGGTTTTCGCCATGGTCGGTCAGCTGGTGATCTTCTAGTCTACCTAACTCACAGAGGGCGGAGGCAGTAGAGTCCAAGGGGGAGGCGTTGGCCGTTAGTTTGGACATTGCGAAGGCCTTCGATCGGGTTTGGCACAAAGCGCTTCTTTCGAAGCTCCCTTCCTATGGGCTTCCCGAGAAATTGTGCGATTAGATCCCCAGCTTTCTTGCAGATCGGAGCATCAAGGTCGTTGTAGACGGTGCAAGCTCCGATTGCAAGCCTATTAATGCTGGTGTTCCACAAGGTTGCGTGCTATCGCCAACGCTGTTTCTTCTGCATATCAATGATATGTTGCAAACCCGTAACATTAATTGCTATATTAATTGCTTGACAGCACTGGTGATTCTCTTTACACCGGCCGAGCCAATATTTCTCTGGAAAACGTCTCCGAGTACCGGGACAAACTTGTGTCTGATGTCGAGTCTTTGCTGAACAGAGTCTCGGATTGGGGGCGACTAAATCCTGTCCTGTTTAACCCCCAGAAGACACAAGTTTGCGCGTTAACCGCTAAAAAGAACCCCTTTGTCGTATCTTCTCAGTTTCAAGGCACTCCCCTTGTTGCCTCAGCCAGTATTAGAATCCTCGGCGTCGACATATCGAGTGACGTGCAGTTTCGTATTCACTTGAAAGAGAAGGCCAAATGGTTTACCAAGCCGTAAATTCAGAAATAAAAACACAAATTCATCCATAACTAGACTTAAAATTGTCTTTTCTGTTTAAATTTTCCAGTTTTATAGTGTAAATAATTGCTTCCCGTATTTAACAATAGTTTTCGTACTAAATTTTCAACGTTTAATAACGAATCTTCATATATTCCTTTTCTTACAAACGTATTTTCATAGAATTTTTAAAGTTATTAAAATCTTCGTATTCTCCGCTCCCTTAAGGTTTATAAGGTCCGTATCGAGTAAAAACTTCCATCTACACTCAAATTTGATAAACAAAACATACGGAACTCGAAAAATCACTACTTACCTAAACGGAGCCGTAAATTCAGAAATAAAAACAAAAATTCATCCATAATTTGACCGAAAATGGGTCTTTTCTGTTTAAATTTTCCTCTTATATAGTGTTATTAAATGCTTCCCGTATTTAGCGATAGTTCTCGTAGAAAATTTTCACCGTTAAATAACAAATTCTCATGTAATTCGTTTTCTTATAATCGTATTTTCATAGAATTTTTAAACTTTTTAAAATTATCGATTTCTCCGCTCACTTAAGGCTTATAAGGTCCGTATCGTGTAGAAACTTCCATCTACACACAAATTTGATATATGAAACATACGGAACTCGAAAAATCACTACTTACCTAAACCGAACCGTAAATTCAGAAATAAAAACAAAAATTCATCCATAATTTGACCGAAAATTGGTCTTTACTGTTTAAATTTTCCTGTTGTGTAGTGTAACTTATTGCTTCCTATATTTAACAATATATTTCATAGTAAATTTTTACCATTAAATAACTAATTTTCATATAATTCCTTTTCTTATAATCGTATTTTCATAGAATTTTTAAACTTTTTAAAATCTTCGATTCCCTTGCTCTTTTTACGCTAATAAGGTCCGTCCCATGTAGAAACTGCCATCTGCATTCAAATTTGACAGAGAAGCACACGAAACTCAAAAATCGCTACTTACCTAAACCAAACCTTAAATACAGAAATAAAAACACAAATTCATCCGTAGTTTTACCGAAAATTGGTCTTTTCTGCTTAAATTTTCTCGTTATATAGTGTTATTAAATTCTTCCCGTATTTAACAATAGTTATATAACCAATTTTCACATAATTCCTTTTCTCATAATCATACTATCATAGAATTTTTAAACTTTTTAAAATCTTCGATTTCTCCGCTCATTTTAGGCTTAAACGGTCCGTGTCATGAATAAACTTCTATCTGAACTCAAATTTCATAGATGAAACACACGTAACTCGAAAAATCACTACCTAAACCGAGCCGTAACTACAGAAATAAAAACACAAATTCATCCATAATATGACCGAAAATGGATCTTTTCTGTTTAAATTTTCCTGTAATATAGTTTTCTTAAATGCTTCCCGTATTTAGCGATAGTTCTCGTAGTAAATTTTCACCGTTAAATGACTAATTCCAATATAATTCGTTTTCTTATAATCGTATTTTCATAGATTTTTTAAACTTTTTAAAATCTTCGATTTCTCCGCTCCCTTAAGGCTTATAAGGTGAGTATCGTATAGAAACTTCCATCTACACTCAAATTTGATAAACAAAACATACGGAACTCGAAAAATCGCTGCTCACCTAAACTGAGTCGTAAATTCAGAAATAAAAACACAAATTCATCCGTAATTTTACCGAAAATTGGTCTTTTCTGTTTAAATTTTCTTGAAAGTATATAAATAAGTGTATAAGTAAGTATGTAAGCAACTATATAAGTAGGTATATAAGTAAATATAATAGTAAGTATATTAGCAAGTAATAAGCAAGTATATAAGTAAGTATGTAAGCAAGTATCTAAGCAAATTTATAAGCAAGTATATAAGGAATTATATAAGCAATTATATAAGCAAGTATATAAGTAAGTATATAAGCAAGTATGTAAGCAAGTTTATAAGCAAGTATATATGTAAGTATATAAGCAAGTATATAAGTAAGTATATAATATATAAGTTTATATAGTGTAATTAATTTCCCTCCGTATTTTACAACAGTTTTCCTAGTACATTTTCAACGTTAAATAACTAATATTCACATAATTCGTTACCTTATAATCGTATTGTCATAGAATTTTTAAACTTTTTTAAAATCTTCGATTTCTCCGCTCCCTTTAGGCTTAAACGGTCCGTGTCATGTAGAAACTTCTATCTAAACTCAAATTTGATAGATAAAACACACAAAACTCGAAAAATCACTACTTACCTAAACCGAGCCGTAAATTCAGAAATAAAAACAAAAATTCATCCGTAATTTGACCGAAAATTGGTCTTTACTGTTTAAATTTTCCTGTTTTATAGTGTAACTTATTGCTTCCCGTATTTAACAATATATTTCATAGTAAATTTTTACCGTTAAATAACTAATTTTCATATAATTCCTTTTCTTATAATCGTATTTTCATAGAATTTTTTAAACCTTTTAAAATCCTCGATTCCCTTGCTCTTTTTACGCTAATAACGTACGTCCCATGTAGAAACTGCCATCTGCATTCAAATTTGACAGAGAAGCACACGAAACTCAAAAACTCGCTACTTACCTAAACCAAACCTCTAAATCAGAAATAAAACACAAATTCATCCGTAATTATACCGAAAATTGGTCTTTTCTGTTTAAATTTTCTTGTTATAAGGTGTTATTAATTGTCCTTCGTATTAGCAATAGTTTTCGAAGTAATTTTTTTCCGTTAAATAACTAATTTTCATATAATTCGTTTTCTTATAATCGTATTTCCCATAATTAATAGGTCTATCACAGAATCAATTTTTCCTTCTCAGTGGTAAACCGCACTGATACCTCCCGTACCAAAAAAAGAAAACGCAGTTGATTTAAGTGACCTAAGGCCTATTAGCATTTTACCATATTTATCAAAAATTTTGGAAAAAGTTGTACACTTTCAAATCCTTTTGTGAACTAAATAAAATACTATCTAAGTTACAATCAGGGTTTAGGAAGAGTCATGGGACAGCTACAGCCCTTATAAATGTCGTAGATGACGTGCTGTCTTTTTTGGATTCTGGCAAAGGCACGATCCTTACTCTTTTAGATTTTTTAAAAGCATTCTATTCGATAAATACGGATTTGTTGATAGATAAACTATCTTATTGCGGTTTTGATAACGGGGCATTGGTGTGGTTTAAGAGTTATCTCAATAATCGTCTACAACAAGTTATAATTAACAGGAATGATGGCGAAAGCTATGTTTCCCAACTTCTTCCTGTCAATAAAGGTGTCCCTCAAGGATCTAGTTTGGGCCCTTTGCTTTTATCATTTACAGTTCCGATATAACTGCAAGTCTTGAAAATTGTAAATACCATATTTATGCTGATGACCTACAGGTGTATATTAGTGTAGATAGTAAAAATGTAAATACAGCGGTAGATAAATTAAATGAGGATCTTCAGCGCATTAGTTCTTGGTCACAAAATAACTCCATGCTCCTTAATCCAACAAAATCTAAGTTTATTATTTTAGGTACTAAAAAGCAGGTAAAGGGCATAACTTCTACTGATCCTAACGTACGTATTGATGGGGAAAATATTGAAGGAGTTTTTGAAGTACGAAATCTTGGGGTTCTTATGGACAGTTATTTAAGGTTTGAAAATCATGTAATTAATGTCGTAAAAAGTTGTTTTTTCCGATTGAAAGTTTTATATTCAATCAGGCAGTTTATCACTGTAGACTTAAGCGTTAAATTATGTGAAACCTTTGTTCTGTCTAAACTAAATTATTGTATAACTTTGTATGGACCTTGTTTATTTAAAAAATCAAAAAATTTAATTCAAAAGGTACAAAATGCTTGCGCTTGTTACTGTTTTTACATCCCAAGACGAACACATGTTACACCTTACCTTAATGCCTCTAATATGCTTAAAATGCAGGAACGTCTCAAATTATTTTATGCCTCCCTGCTATTTGGAGTGATAAAAAGAAAGATACCAGAATACCTATATGAAAAGCTTCAGTGGAGACAAAATCAACATATGTACGGTATCCGAAAGTGTGCAAAAGTACTTTGCATACCTCAACATAGGACATCAGAATTTCGTGGTAGTTACAAATTTATGGCCACAAAATGTTGGAATAATCTTCCACCACCGTTACGAGTCATAACAAATAAGAACAGTTTTAAGAGAAAATACAAAGAGTATTTATTAAGTACGCAGAAAATGTAATAAATATAAAAAAAAAAAATTCGGCAGGGGCCGAATATCCCATATTTAGTTATATGCAATTATGTAACTTACATTTACTACCAATATTCTTTTTAATAACCATTACGTTGTTCTAGCATAATTATTATAATTAGTCTGAATAAATAAACACTACTGTAGCTCTTACTTTTAATATTATTGTTTTTTCATATTTTTGTTTATATTTCGTTTATATTTTGTTTATCTCTTGTACATTTATATTAATTATCAATTTATTAATAGAAATATTATGATAACTTGTACTAGTTAATTATATAGTTCTTGTACTGGCTGAATGAATAAATAAATAATTTAACACTAAAAGCTATTTGTAATATAATCATCGATGTACGCGTACTGTTATACTCTAGCTTACTAAGTAGGTATATGGGTGCTGACAGAATAACAGCGTTGTAGATTTTCTGCAACACATGCTGAGTCAGAACCCTTTCATTGTCCTTCTAAAAATATCATTTTTGTATTAGTTTAACTTTTAAATATTTTATTACTTTTGGTCAATGAATAAATATTTTATTATTATTATTTTTACGGTAAGTGTTTTCACTTCTCAGCTCTAGGCTGGATTTCAACTACATTTACGGGCCGAAGCCAAAGCAAATGCAGCGTGTGGTGTGTAGTGTAGTTCATGTGATTTGATGAGGTCCTATTTCGTTTTCTTCTATCTGCATGAATTTTCTAACTATTCTGCATGTATTTAATATAGCTGCTTTTTGAAGTGTAATATATATAGTTTCTTTTAGTTGTAATAATTTTAAGCTACGGAGGAGATGATTTGGGATGACACCTGTTGTGGAGAGGACTATAGGGACCACATATACTTTTTCTTTTTGCCAGATTCTAGTCACTTCATCTTTAAGTTCGCGTACTTACTAATTTTTTCAGTTATCGTCTTCTGTAAGTTGTGTGTGTTGGGGACTGCAATGTCTATCAGGTAAGTAATCTTATTTATTTTATCTTGTAGAATTATATCTGGTCGGTTATAGTGGATTGTCCTATCGGTGAGAATGCCGCGGTTGTATAAAAGTTTATGTGTGGTGTTTTCTAGAGTAGGTTTTGGTGTATAATTGTAGTACGGAGTGTTGGCATCTTGAATGAGTGCGTGTTTGAGTGCTAGTTTTTGATGAATGGCATTGGCCACCTGGTTGAGTCTGTGAGTGTAGTCAGTCTGTGTAACAGCTGTGCATGCGCCTGTGATGTGTTGAATGGTTTCTGGATGTGTGTGGCATTTGCGACATTTGTCATTATTTACTGTAGGATCTTTGATTATGTATTTTCTGTAATTTTTCATGTTTATGATCTGGTCTTGAATAGCTATTATAAATCCTTCTGTTTCTGGGAATAAGTTGCCTATTTTCAGCCACTTATTTGAAGCTAACATATTTATGTGGGATTGCTCTAAGTCATGAGGGTGCCGACCGTGGAGAACTTTTTTCTTCCATTCGTCAATTTTGTGTGTCTGTGGGTTGTCACTGGTAGTGTTTTGGGGTTCAATCTGATTGCTTAAGTTAAGTGGAGTGTAGTTAATATCATTCGTTACGATGGCTTTATGAATATTGCTAGTATGGGATTTTGTATAGAAGAATGATTTTAATCGACTAACTTGTTTCCGCCATAGGTGCTGGATATCTATTAGGCCTCTCCCTCCATGTTCTCGTTTTATTGTTAGTCTCTCTATGGCGGATTTGGGGTATAGATTGTTGTGTTTCGTGAGTGTAGTACGTGTAGTTCGCTCTAATTGTTCTGCGTCAGTTTTGGACCATTTTATAACTCCGAATGAGTACGTTAATATGGGGATGGCATAGGTGTTAATGGCTTTGATGAGATGTTTACTTGAAAGTTGAGTTTTACAAACAGCGTTAAGTCTTCTCTTGTATTCCGTAGTGAGAGAATTTTTAATTCGTACGTGGTCAAGACTTTTAAGTTGGACATACCCTAAATATTTGTATAAATCAGTCGATTCCATTGCTGTAATAGCCTCTGTTTCATTTACTACATAGTCGCCGGGCCTTACTTTGCCTTTTACAATGTGAAGTGTTTTACATTTATCTAAACTAAAATGCATATTAATATCGCTAATGAATTCTGTTGTTATATCTATTAATTTCTTCATATCTTTGTCTGTTTTTGCATATAATTTGATGTCGTCCATGTATATGAGAAGCGATATTGTTGTTTCGTCTGTATTAAGTTTGAGGCAATATCCGGCCCCGCAGCTCTGCAACAAATGAGACAGAGGGTTTAGGGCGAGACAGAACCACAGTGGGCTCAGGGAGTCACCTTGGTAGATGCCTTTTGTGATTGAGATTTGTCGCGTGGTGACAGTATTTTGGTTACAATTTATTTGTAGTGTTGTTTTCCATTGTAACATTATTCGGCGTAAGAAATCGATTATTTTCGGGTTTATTCTATAAAGGGCATTGCCCACTCTTCATAGACATTTCGGCCATGGGTGTTGTAATGTAGGGTAGTAGGTTAAGACTGATTATATAGGTGGCGGGTAAATTAAGATAATACAGGGAATTCATTATGGAATAAACTGTTATAGATTGCGTTACGTTCTTTGTGTTCTCTCCGGCTTTTATATACATCACATTGGCGACGAGGATAAAAACGTAGTTTTATTGTGTTTTTAATCGTTGTGAGTAAAAGTTTACAAGTTAATTCGAGGACAATGTCGATTGGAAAAGTGAACGAGTTCGATGTAAAAACCGGGGTGTGGTCGTCGTATGTCGATAGACTTGAGATGTATTTTACGGCAAATAAAATAAGTAGTGATCTCAAGTTGCCCACGCTAATAGCGGTCATGGGCGATGAGGCCTACGAGTTGCTAGTGAACCTGGCTAGCCCCGTGAATCCGTCGGAATTAAAATACGACGCCGCCATTAGTCTATTGCGCAACCACTTACAGCCGGCACCATCCGCGTTAGCGGAAAGGTATCGTTTTAGACAAAGGAGGCAAGCAGCGGACGAGAATATAGCAGAGTACGTAGCAGAGTTAAAAAAATTAACACGTCACTGCAAACTGGGCGACGGTCTTAGTGAAAGTCTACGGGATCAATTTGTCTGCGGATTAAGGAGCGATGTTATTCGGCAGAGGCTGTTTGCGGAGGATGACACATTAAGTTTCACCAATGCGATAAAGATTGCCAGCTCGTTAGAGGCCGCGGAGCGGAACGCTGCGGCGGTAGATGCAACCGAGTCAGCAACATCAGGAAGAGATATGGCGGGGGTGCAATCGCTGGTGATTGGGAAAAATGGATCGCGGAGAACGTTGGGGGGAGGCGGGCGCGGAATGCGCGGAGACCGCCAGCCACAACACAATCGGCCGGGATCGTCTGCAGCTGTAAGGAGGCCCGATGCAATTAGCAGTCAAAATTGCAGCGGATGCGGAGGGACAGGCCACGGTTATGAGGATTGTCGGTTCCGGGAATACGTGTGCAGCAGGTGCAAGCGCACGGGTCACCTACGACGCGTGTGTCTGGGACAGGGCGCGGCATGTGTTCGCACAACCAGGCATACCGCTTGTCATCAGGCAGACGTGGCACGGCATGATGAAGACGGGGGTCAATTAGAGGAGTTTCATCACCTATGTTTAGGTGACTATAAGGCGGTGAGTTTGCCAGTGACTGTAAATAATAAAGTCATCAATATGGAGGTTGATACGGGAACGGCAGTGTCATGCATTAGCGAACAAACTTATAAGCTATATTTTAGTACCATTAAGTTAGATAACACAAGTGTTAGTTTGAAGTTCTATGACGGTTCGTCACTTAGACCTTTAGGGTTAATCACACCGGAAGTTTGTTACGGTGGAGAGAAAAAAAGATTAGAATTGTTTGTTGTCAAAGGAGGAACCACGTCCTTGTTGGGCAGGCAGTGGTTATCTGAATTAAAAATAAAATTACCATTATTTACCAACTGCCATAACTTGCAGAGTAACCGAGGTAAATTAGATGATCCATTGAAAAATTTGTTTTCCAGATATAAAGAATTGTTTAATGGAGGGCTGGGACGGTACACGGGCGGCAAGGCGACGTTAAGAATCCGCGAGGGGGCAGCGCCGGTGTTTCACCGCGCGCGGCCAATACCGTATGCGCTGCGCGAGCGCGTCGACGCCGAGCTGGACGCGATGCTGCGCGACGGCGTCATCGAGCCCGTCGACTGCTCCGACTGGGCCTCGTGATGATGAAGTTAGATATTTTAAAACCAGACAGGGAAAACAGGATTTATAAGGTGCAACGACACCAGAAAGACTTAGCCAAAGGAGGAGACAGGAAACTGAATCCTTCGGAAGATGTTTGGTATAGACAATACTTGAAAGGGGAAAAGTGGGGCAGTGGTCAAGTAGTAGACGTTAGGGGTCCTAATAGCTATACAATTAAGGGAAAAGGTGGCGAAATAATTCACAGACATATAGACCAATTAAAAAGGAGATCTTTAAGGGCATCTATGACATGTCCTTACAATGATCCTCAGTCAGGTTGCAGCACAAATTCAACCAACGAGCCGACGGTGACACCAGAGGTGGGAAAGGCTCAGCCGGGTCCGTCGGCGGATCGGGATGACCGGGGGGTGGTAGAAACCTCAGAGGCTGAAATCGGCTTAAAGGAGTCGGCAAGGGAGACGACCAGTGAGAACCCGGGTTCACAGGCGTATCAGGATACCTTGCCAAACGTTGTACCGCCCACAAAGCCTCGGAGTCGCCCTATAAGGCAATGTAGACTCAAAAACCTTAATATTGATTAAGCGCTGATACAATAATGTTAAGTAATTAAGTTATATTTAAGATTAGCATAATAATAAATAAGTGTAGAGGAGTGTAATGTAGGGTAGTAGGTTAAGACTGATTATATAGGTGGCGGGTAAATTAAGATAATACAGGGAATTCATTATGGAATAAACTGTTATAGATTGCGTTACGTTCTTTGTGTTCTCTCCGGCTTTTATATACATCACAGGTGTCCACATATAAAAGCATATAGATATGATAATATACAATTAAAGGAATGAAATGGTTAAGAAATTGGTTTAAAAAAAGACGGGAATTTTAAGATATAAAAGTTTTTATTTTCACAAATACAGTTTTTCAACAACTAATTTTACCGATGTTATCGCATTTAATTTCTTTGATTTTTAATTCCCGACTCTCGGGTGCTTTCCAGCACACATGATCATGGGGGATTGAGGTGACTGGTGTACCGAAATCAGTGTTAACTTGGAGTAACTTCAGCTTTTTAATAACTATTTATGGTCCGATCTACGCAGAATGAACTTACTGTCTTGAAGTCTTGCGTGGTATGCTTGGGTTTAATTTTAATTTTATTAATTACAGTGTCCCAAGCAGGTGGGAATACCCAGCTTCATTCTCTATTGAAATTAGAATGTTTGAATCTGGGTGCAATACATTACCGAGTTCAGATTGCAACGAGGATGAACTAGATGATTCAGATGGTTCCCGATCTGCAGTTGAATGTGATGCTGCTCTATCAAACCTTCGCCAACAATTATGACACACACGAGATGACGATGGCAACTGAAATAATATTAAATAAAAAGTGAAAAAGTGAACTAAATAAAAATAAAATAGATTTGTTTCCTTTAAACTCAAATACATATAAAATATTTATCAAGTTAATTGTTACTGCACAAAAGCAGACTTAATGGCCTATATTATTTAATAATTAAGCACTTAAAAACTACCAGTAGTCCAAAAACAATGAAAAATCAATTGTCTCATTACTTGGTAGTTGGTAAAAACGATAGCAGTCTATCTGGTGGTGACAAGCTAATCTTATCGCCATGTTATAAATAAGCTTGTATGTTTGTCAGATATAGTTTGTGTGGTACATCAGAGTAAAAACATGTAATTATTTATTTATTTTATTTATGCAGTATTTATTTTTCTTTGATATTAATTCAAGTTACACTTTTTGAGCGTGGTGACCGATAAGAAAACAATTTTTTTTCTTTTATTAAATAAATAAATAATAAATGCACTTTGTTCATTCATATTCAAAACACTTTATACACAAATTTTACAAGTACAGCTATTCACTGTTGTACATAAATACCTATACACCTATATACTTTCTCATAAACAGCTGCTTATGTATTCGTCCGATTTCGGAGCAGCTCGTCTCGATTCGTGCGAGCTTCGTAGAGTCGTACAATACGTCTAGTTGCATGCACACAAACACCGGGGCGAAGACTGCCGAAAAGAAACGA
Organism: Parnassius apollo; assembly: GCA_907164705.1. Taxonomy (NCBI): domain Eukaryota; kingdom Metazoa; phylum Arthropoda; class Insecta; order Lepidoptera; family Papilionidae; genus Parnassius; species Parnassius apollo. The sequence continues at coordinate 54,573 of CAJQZP010001449.1, read as the reverse complement.
CGTTAGACAATGCACGGTCTTCAAGCCACACCTCCGTGCCCGTCGGAGTGGGGAGCGTGAGGTTTTTCGTTACGGAATTTCTGGATTCGGTCCCCGCGCTCAAGGCCATAGGAGCAATAGCAATAGGCAATAGGAGCTATGCAATATCTTAAAAACAAACAATAACAATAAAATAGTAGTAAACCACAGCACTACTCTCCATCCTAATGACGACACTGTCACGAATGGAATTCAATTCTTCGGATATTACTACCGCTGTGCAGTATATAAGTAAATATATGTCTATAAGTTGTGTGTCATCAGATATATATTGTGTGAGTATAGTTTCATTAAATAACTTAACCAGTCGAAACAGGTTAGGTGTGTACTTAAGTTTGGGTAATCTTGGTCGTGCTGCGGGATCCATCCCAGAGTATAACGTTATTGTTGTTCTAAATTTCTCATTGATTTCTTGAATATATATATGTATCTGTCGTTAAGTATTGATCTGGGACAACTATGGTCTCAATGTCATTTTCTAGCGTTAGGATTACGGTTTCAGTTTGTGTGGATGTGTGTGGTATTTGTGTGCAGATTTGAGAATGGTCGCATGGCTGAGATTGTGTATAAATGAGTTGTGATTGACTGAGCAATTGTGGTTGTACTTGGCAATCATTTTCACTTGTGTTTTGTGTGATATTAGTTTCTACATAGTTGTTAGTCGCTTCTTCTTGAATTAATTGTGTTCGTACTTCTTCTTTTAATTGATATATAACTTCTTGGGATAGAATTTTATTCCTAACTATGGTTCTTCTTTGGTCTGAGATTCTTTCTTCTGTGTGAAAGTGAAATGTGCGTGTAATTGTTGTCTGTACGTGGTCATATCGGTCTCTAATTTAGTAATGTATAGATAAGTTCTCATGATAAATAGATTTACTTCTTTACTCCATTTCATTCAAACTCTTGCTTTTCCAGCCTTGATGGACGCGGGTAAGAAGGTAGATACCTCCCACGCAGCACTCAAGGTCGGAGTAGGTGGAACTGTATTTAAACTAGTAATAGGGGGTGATGGAGGTGTTGGTGACGATGGTATGGATGGTTATGTTGGTCTCGAGGGTGTGTATGATACTGTGCTTGGACTATATGGTTCTACAGGGGTGTCTGTCCTGTCCGTCAGTCTGTCACCATCGTGAATGAGTTCGGCTGTAGTATCTCTGTGGGTGGGAGCCCGCCTGTATTATTATTATTATACGATTCCCTTGCTCTTTTTACGCTAATAAGGTCCGTTCCTTGTAGAAATTGCCATCTACACTCAAGCTTGATAAAAAAAACTACACGAAACTCGAAAAATCTTTACTTACCTAAACCAAAACTTAAATTCAGAAATAAAAACACAAATTCATTCATAACTTGACTTAAAAATATCTTTTCTGTACAAATTTTCTTGTTATATAGGGTAAATAATTGCTTTACATATTTTACAATAGTTTGCGTATTAAATTTTCACTGTTAAATAACTAATTTTCATATAATTCGTTTTCTTATAATCGTATTTTCATAGAATTTTTAAACTTATTAAAATCTTCGATTCTCTTGCTCTTTTTACGCTAATAAGGTCCGTTCCATGTAGAAACTGCCATCTAGACTCTAGCTTGATAAAAAAAAACTACACGAAACTCGAAAAATCTCTACTTACCTAAACCAAAACTTAAATTCAGAAATAAAAACACAGATTCATTCATAACTTGACTTAAAATTGTCTTTTCTGTACAAATTTTATTGTTATATAGTGTAAATAATTGCTGTCCGTATTTTACAATAGTTTGCGTAGTAAATTTTCATAGTTAAATAAATAATTTTCATATAATTCCTTTTCTTATAATCGTATTATCATAGAATTTTTAAACTTTTTTAAAATTTTCGAATTCTCCGCTCCTTTTTGGCTTAAAAGGTCTGTTTCATATAGAAACTGCCATAAACTTTCAAATATGGTAGATAAAGGAAACGGAACTCGAAAAATCGCTGCTTACCCAAACCTAGCCGTAAATTCAGAAATGAAAATTGTCTTTTCTGTTTAAATTTTCTTGTAATAGGGTGAACTTAATTGCTCCCATATTAACAAATGTTTTTGCGGCAAATTTTCACCGTTAAATAGTTAAAACACTAATTTTCACATAATTCGTTTCCTTATAATCGTATTTTCATAGAATTTTAAACTTTTAAAAATCTTCGATTTCTCCGCTCCCTTTAGGCTTATAAGGTCCATATTGTGTAGAAACTTCCATCTACACTCAAATTTGATAGATAAAACACACGTAACTCGAAAGATCATTACTTACCTAAACCGAACCTTAAATTCAGAAATAGAAACACAAATTCATCCGTAATTTTACCGAAAATTGGTCTTTTCTGTTTAAATTTTCTTGAAAGTATATAAATAAGTGTATAAGTAAGTATGTAAGCAAGTATATAAGTAGGTATTTAAGCAAGAATGTAAGAAAGTCTATAAGCAAGTATATAAGGAAGTATATAAGCAAGTATATGAGCAAGTATATAATATATAAGTTTATATAGTGTAATTAATTTCCCTCCGTATTTGACAATAGTTTTCGTAGTAAATTTTCACCGATAAATAACAAATTTTCATATAATTCGTTTTCTTATAATCGTATTTTCATAGAATTTTGAACTTTTTAAAATCTTCGGTTTCTCTGCTCCTTTTAGACTTATATAAGGTTCGTATCGTGTAGAAACTTCCATCTCCCATCAAATTTGATAGATAAAACATACGGAACTCGAAAAATTACTACTTATCTAAACCGAGACGTAAATTCAGAAATAAAACAAAAATTCATCCATAATTTGACAGAAAATTGGACTTTTCTGTTTCTAAGCTATTGCATAGCTTCTATCGCGGGCCTTGAGCGCGGGGACTGAATCCAGAAATTCCGTAACGAAAAAAAATCTCAAGGTCCCCACTGCGACGGGCACGGAGGTGTGGCTTGAAGGCCGTGCATTTTTCGGCAGTCTTCGACACGGTGTTTGTGTGCGTGACACTAGACGTATTGTACGACTCTACGAAGCTCGCACGAATCGAGATGAGCTCCTCCGAATTCGGACGAATACATAAGCAGCTGTTTATGAGAAAGTATATTGGTGTATAGGTATTTATGTACAACAGTGAATAGCTGTACAGTGTTTTGATAATGAATGAACAAAGTGCATTTATTATTAATGAGGAAAGTCACGAAAAAATAGTGAAAGAAAATGAGTGAGTACTCTATATACATACATTTTATTATTATCACAAATGCAGTATTAATTTTGAATTGAAAATATAATACTGCTATAAAGATAACCTAAATTTTTGATATTAAAATGAAGGACATTAAAAGAAGCCCTCTTTTATACACACAAACACACACACGCGTATATATAGTTTAAATTCTCAATTAAGATTCTCAATATATATATATATATTAATTCTTCATTATGTATATAACAGAAGCCATCGAACCAAGCACGTGTACTATTCAGTACCTTTGTTTTTGTTGTATAGATAATGCCCATGAATGCCGCGCAGAGAAAGTATATATGATATTATATCTGTATAACCTCTCGTCAGTCCAAAACCTTCTAAAGGTTGCTGTCAAAAAGTACGCATCTGTCCACAACCATCAGAAGGTTGCTGTTTACTTATAAACTTCAGATTCGAAACAGCCCTAGTAAAAGTATACGTATCTCCCTATAACTAGTACAAGATGCAGAGAATTAAACAAAGACGGCAATTAATATCACATACGCTTCATATATGAACCATAGAAGCTTTGAAATAATAATACATTTATTCCGTTCAGTTGCTCGTTCTGTGACGGGGTGTCGTGTGTTTACGTGCAAAGTATTAATTGTTGAAAGTGATTTCGGAAGTTAATATTAAAGATAAACATGAATGGGTAAGTCATAAATACTTTTTTATTAATTTAAAACATATTAGATGACGATTTGTACATAAATTATTCCATTTTATCAAACATTGCTTGCCATTTCGACCACCATGTTGATACCATGTTCGTATTAATTTCAATTGTTTTAAATTAAAAGTACAATTGTGAATGGTAAACATTGTTTTAGTATCGTTAACATACATATTTACAAACATAACAATAATTACAATTGTATAGTTTCGATTAAATCTTTCATAAAACTAAAAATAACAAATTGCTTAAATATCGCGTCCACCTAGCGGGCGTGGACAGACATGGGTCGTAAAGTTATTGACATGAAATCCGCCATCTTAGAGAGCAGGTTGTATAGTATGGATACGATTTTGGGAATGCGAGTGTTGATATATTTTTGCGATAATTTTTGGTGTGGATTTTTATTTGCTTTTCTTATTTGTTTTGTTTTATTTTTTGTCAGTAAATTGTTTTACTTTTTGTATGTGCATGTCATTATATTTTTTTGCACTTGATTGACAAGTGAAACAAGACGACCGAGGACTCGCGGTTTTTATAATAACATTCGAATGTTAATTAAAAACATAAAAAAAGCAATGAAAAATAACTAATTTGTATTTCATTTTAATTTTATATTCATGATTATAATTATTAAAGAAGTCACCACAGAGCGTATCCATACTAGCATAGCAGCGTACTACGTCATACTTGGTACTTTTTGTAGTGAATGTGTAACTTTTAGTTGTTGATTTCTAACATAATTTTGTATGAAAGATGCCTTCTTTGTTTTGTTTTTAACTTAGGAAATGTTATTAAATTTAGGAATATACATTCACATGTAAATAAATCACAAAATTGTTTCTTACAATTGCAAAAAGTTTGAAAGCATTTTTTTAGGGTCACTTTTTCAAGTGTTTGTTACAACTCATTCATTTCTTAATAACTAAGTAGTTGTAACATTTGAAACTGTTTATATTAAGAACAAAGACCAAACTATAGAATAAGTTAAGATTTAAAGCCCATTGTGCCTCAGGCGTCGTCGATATTGAAGTACAAAATGTGCCTTTTTTTGTGCCTGTTTCGGTTCATCTTAAGTGGCCCACATTATTGTCGAGCTTGTGGTGTGAAAAAACTGTACGTAGAGTTGTGTTGTTTTTATTCATTATTGTAAAGTGTGTTTTCGTATAGTAAATGAAGTAAATATTTATTGAAATAATTGCTTAATTTTTTAATGATTACATTTTATATTCAACAAACTGGAAAAAAATCGCTTCTAGCAATTTTACCATCGAATTTATAACATACCAAAAGGGTGAACGTACACATTTACATATATTCTATTAGCTTATTTAACAATAATTCTAACAACATATCATATTATATAGTTTCCATACATAAATATTAAGATATTTCCATTTTAATGACACGCGCCACGTAGGCAATATATCACTCGTTTAGGGTTTGACAGATGCGCCTAAGCGGCTATTTTGGCCCGGACTGCTGAGAGGATAAATGTACATCGCGCGAAATTCGATAATCACTTCTTAATATTGTTATTTTTTTAAATTAATAATTTTGTTTTGGTGTGTCATTACACTATTTATACCTAATTATTTATACCTATTATTTATACCTAGATATTTTCGTTTTATAGAGAAGAAAAGCGTAAAGAGCTAAAAAAGAAAAAAAAAAAGAAAAATATTTTAAACAGTATTAACTTTTTATTTATTTAATAAAAGAAAAAAATTTGTTTTCTTATCGGTCACCACGCTCAAAAAGTGTAACTTGAATTAATATCAAAGAAAAAGAAATACTACATAAATAAAATATATAAAAAATAATTATAATTCCATAAGTTGATACAAAATGCTACGCAATAGCTTTACCGCGGCAGTCCCCGAGTGCCACACGTCTTTTTTTAAATTTTCTTGTGATATAATTAATTGCCGTCCGTATTTTACAATAGTTTTCGTAGTAAATTTTTACCGTTAAATAACTAATTTTCACATAATTCGTTTTCTTATAATCGTATTATTATAGAATTTATAAACTTTAAAATCTTAAATTTCTCCGCTCCTTTTTGGCTTAAAAGGTCTGTATCATATAGAAACTACCACAAAAACTCAAATATGATAGATAAAACAAACGGAACTCGAAAAATCGCTGCTCACCTAAACCGAGCCATAAATTCAGAAATAAAAAAACACAAATTCATCCATAATTTGACACAAAATTGGACTTTTCTATTTAAATTTTCTTACTGTAGACTGTAATTAATTGCTTCCCGTATTTAAAAAAAGTTTTCGTAGTAAATTTTTACCGTTAAATAACTAATTTTCATATAATTCGTTTTCTTATAATCGTATTGTTACGCGCTCAATGTCAAACACTAGTGCCATCTAGTGTCAGGAACGAGAGCGAGGGGAGCTTTGCAGAAAATGACATCACAAATCTTTACCGACAGCGCCATCCGAAGAACTAAGTTTCTAGAAAATCTACACTCGAACACTCGTCGCTTTGCGCGTATTTACTTGAATATTCCGGATGCTTCATTGCTAATTATATATATAGGCGCTGCAAGATGCGATCGGGGCAGTATTGCATTTGGCGAGACAAGCGAAGCTTCGGAGCGGAATAAAGTGAATTAGTGTGTTTAATTATTAGTGTTTTAAGTTTTAATTTGTGTAAAGTAAATTAAAGTGTTAATTTAGGTAATTTTATCGGCAATTTTTATTGTCACGAACCTCAAGCTCGTAACAATTGGTGTTAGAAGTGGGATAAAGTCATGCCGATTTTACCTAAGGAGGAAACGGAGGGTATCCGTACCCGAAGTCAACGCCAGCAGGAGACGGACCAACGAAGATTTGGTGGTGCAACGCCGCAGACGTCGGAGGGCCAGCCACCGGCTGCAGGCCCGTCGGTAGCTCCTACATCTGCAGCACCTGACTTAGGTGCTATGATGGTGATGCTGCAGGAGCAGGCTCGCCGACAACAGGAGCAGGCTCGCCGACAGGAGGAGCAGGCTCGCCGACAGGAGGAGCAGGCCCGTCAGTTGAAAGAGCAGCTGCAGAGCGGACAAGAGGAACAGGCCCGCCGGCAGGAGGAACAGGCCCGTCGTTTAGAAGAGCAACTCCAACGCGATAAGGAAGAGCAGATGTTCCTCATGAAGGACCTTCACGCTATCTTAGGAAAAGAGATACGGGAGGTGAAGGATAAGGTTGCTCAACATGACAACCGCCTGTCGGAGGCAGAAACCCGAATCGACCAAGTAAGCAATCGGGTTGACAACGAAATGGCTGACGTGAAGAAAACGCCGGACGACCTCAAACTTGTGGATGGAACAACAGCTCCCGTAGTAGCTACAACACCTTCGCTATGTGGATACAAAGTGCCGCCGTATGACGGTACCTCTTCCTGGTTAGCCTACAAGATCCTGTTCGAGGCTGTTATGAAGGCGAACGGCTGGAATAAAAATCAGGCCATGACTGCTCTCACACTAGGCCTGCGCGACCAGGCCTTAACAGTTCTGGAAGCTCTTGGTGAGGAAGTGACTTATGAGCAACTCCTTGAGGCATTGGAGGCGAGATATGGCGACGCTCACCTGGAACACGTCTTTCGTGCGCAGCTTAAAGATCGTGTGCAGCGCATCAACGAAAACCTGCAGCAGTGGGCTCTAGAAGTGGAGAAGTTGGTGCGAAAAGCATACCGGTCTGTACCTGCGCTCATTGAAGGGAACCTGGTGCAGACATTCATCGATGGCATCCGCGACCTGGAAGTCAGAGCTGCTGTGAGGCTCGGGCACCACGAGACGCTTAAGGACGCCTTGGCCCATGCACTGGAGGTAGAAGCCGTGCGGCAGGATCATCGCTCCCATCGCGTCAGGGAGGTTGCAGCAGCTACAGTTCGCGACTGCAACAAAGGATACAACCCTAGGTACTATGGCTGTGGGGAAAAAGGCCATCTTCGATCCAGCTGCCCTAAGCGAACCGTGGAAAGGAGAGTTGATCGATCTCGAGAGGGTAGTGCAGCTAACGGCACTGCCTGGCGGCGACAGGATCATCGTTCACCTCACGCTAGGCAGGTTACAGCAGTTACGGTTCGCGACCACAATAAAAGATACAGCCCTAGGTGCTATGGCTGTGGGGAAAGGGGCCATCTTCGGTCCAGCTGCCCTAAGCATACCCTAGGAAAGGAAGGTGAACTGTCTCAGAAAGGAAGTGCGACTAACAGCACCGCCCAGCAGCAGCAGGAATACGACTTTACTATCAGACACTGCAGCGGAAAATCTCACGGCAACGCAGATGCATTGACAAGAAGACCTTGTCCTGAAGATTGCAACCATTGTAGTAGGCAAGAGAGTAAGGAAGTGGTATCCGTGAGGATGCTCAGGACAGACCACCTCAGCAACGGGTGGAAGGACAGCCTACGACATGCACAGCAGGAAGATCCGGACATCGAGCCGATTCTGGGATGGATGAAGGCCCGTGCTACCAAGCCATAATGGTCGTTCAAGAGTCCATCTGGGAGTTAAACGAACTCTACTGAAGGTCCGAGAACAGTTTTACTGGGTCCATTATCGTGACGATGTCGAGGATTGGTGTCGTACATGTACAAGTTATGCGGCCGTGAAGGGACCTCAGACACGTAATAGAGGAGCATCGAAATTGTGCAATGTTGGTGCACCATGGGATAGGACAGCCCTAGACATTGCGGAGCCGTTACAGAAAGGCGCAAGAGGGACTCCTAAGATTGCCCATGTGGATCGCCTGGCGCGTTATTATGGGGCCGATAATGCTCGGGACGAGCATGTCTTAGGAGGGGGCAGTGTTACGCGCTCAACGTCAAACACTAGCGCCATCTAGTGTCAGGAACGAGAGCAAGGGGAGCTTTGCAGAAAATGACATCACAAATATTTATCGACAGCGCCATCCGAAGAACTAAGTTTCTAGAAAATCTACACTCGAACACTCGTCGCTTTGCGCGCATTTACTTGAATATTCCGGATGCTTCATTGCTAATTTGTATATATAGGCGCTGCAAGATGCGATCGGGGCAGTATTGCATTTGGCGAGACAAGCGAAGCTTCGGAGCGGAATAAAGTGAATAAGTGTGTTTAATTATTAGTGTTTTAAGTTTTAATTTGTGTAAAGTAAATTAAAGTGTTAATTTAGGTAATTTTATCGGCAATTTTTATTGTCACGAACCTCAAGCTCGTAACAGTATTTTCGTAGAATCTTTAAACTTTTAAAAATCTTCGATTTCCTTGCTCTTTTTTCGCTTATAAGGTCCATCCCTTGTAGAAACTGCCACCTACACTCAAGTTTGATAGATAAAAAGCACGGAACTTGAAAAATCGCTACTTACCTAAACCAAGCAGTAAATTCAGAAATAAAAACACAAATTCCTCCATAACTTGACTGAAAATTGTCTTTTCTGTTTAAATTTTCTTGTGATGTAAAGTTATTTATTGCCGACCGTATTTAACAATAGTTTTCGTAGTAAATTTTTACCGTTAAATAACTAATTTTCACATAATTCGTTTTCTTATAATCGTATTGTTACGAGCTTGAGGTTCGTGACAATAAAAATTGCCGATAAAATTACCTAAATTACACTTTAATTTACTGTACACAAATTAAAACTTAAAACACTAATAATTAAACACACTAATTCACTTAATTCCGCTCCGAAGCTTCGCTTGTGTCGCCGAGTTCAACTCTACTACGATCGCATCTTGCAGCACCTATTTATTTAAATTAGCAAAGAAATATCCAGAATGTTCAAGTAAACACGCGCAAGGTACCGAGCGTTCGAGTTTCGACTAGGCGCTGTCGGTTAAGTGATTTGTGATGTCATTTTCTCAATGCTCCCCTCGCTCTCGTTCCTGACACTAGATGGCGCTAGTGTATCGTTGACTTGAGTGCGTAACACTGCCCCCTCCTAAGACATGCTCGTCCCGAGCATTATCGGCCCCATAATAACGCGCCAAGCGATTCACATGGACGATCTTAGGAGTCCCTCTTGCGCCTTTCTGTAACGACTCCGCAATGTCAAGGGCTGTTCTATCCCGTGGTGCACCAACATTGTACAATTTCGGTGCTACTCTACTACGTGTCTGAGGTCCCCGCACGGCCGCACAACTTGTACATGTACGACACCAATCCTCGACATCGTCACGATAATGGACCCAGTAAAACTGTTCTCGGACCTTCAGTAGAGTTCGTTTAACTCACAGATGGACTCTTGAACGACCATTATGGCACAGCTGTAGAACATTCGGCACTTTAGCTTTAGGGACAACCATTTGCAAACGACAGCTGTCCCTTCGACCATTGTCCCATTTACGACACAGGACTCCATCCTGAATCAGCAAGCTGTCCCATTGGGCCCAATAGCTTTTCGTGGTTGAACTCATCGCTGAGACGTCCCTCCACTTAGGCTTGGTAGCACGGGCCTTCATCCATCCCAGAATCGGCTTGATGTCCGGATCTTCCTGCTGTGCATGTCGTAGGCTGTCCTTCCACCCGTTGCTGAGGTGGTCTGTCCTGAGCATCCTCACGGATACCACTTCCTTACTCTCTTGCCTACTACAATGGTTGCAATCTTCAGGACAAGGTCTTCTTGTCAATGCATCTGCGTTGCCGTGAGATTTCCCGCTGCAGTGTCTGATAGTAAAGTCGTATTCCTGCTGCTGCTGGGCGGTGCTGTTAGCCGCACTTCCTTTCTGAGACCGTTCACCTTCCCTTCCTAGGGTGTGCTTATGGCAGCTGGACCGAAGATGGCCCCTTTCCCCACAGCCATAGCACCTAGGGCTGTATCTTTTATTGTGGTCGCGAACCGTAACTGCTGTAACCTCCCTAGCGTGAGGTGAACGATGATCCTGTCGCCGCCAGGCAGTGCCGTTAGCTGTACTACCCTCTCGAGATCGATCAACTCTCCTTTCCACGGTTAGTTTAGGGCAGCTGGATCGAAGATGGCCCTTTTCCCCACAGCCATAGCACCTAGGGCTGTATCCTTTGCTGCGGTCACGGACTGTAGCTGCTGGAACCTCCCTGACGCGATGGGAACGATGATCCTGCCGCACGGCTTCCACTTCCAGTGCATGGGCCAAGGCGTCCTTGAGCGTCTCGTGGTGCCCGAGCCTCACAGCAGCTCTGACTTCCAGGTCGCGGATGCCGTCGATGAATGTCTGCACCAGGTTACCTTCAATGAGCGCAGGTACAGACCGGTATGCTTTTCGCACCAGCTTCTCCACTTCTAGAGCCCACTGCTGCAGGTTTTCGTTGATGCGCTGCACACGATCTTTAAGCTGCGCACGAAAGACGTGTTCCAGATGAGCGTCGCCATATCTCGCCTCCAATGCCTCAAGGAGTTACTCATAAGTCACTTCCTCACCGAGAGCTTCCAGAACTGTTAAGGCCTGGTCGCGCAGGCCTAGTGTGAGAGCAGTCATGGCCTGATTTTTATTCCAGCCGTTCGCCTTCATAACAGCCTCGAACTGGATTTTGTAGGCTGACCAGGAAGAAGTCCCGTCGAATGGTGGCACCTTGAACCCACGTAGCGAAGGTGTTGTAGCTACTACGGGAGCTGTAGCTCCATCTCCAAGTTTGAGTTCGTCAAGTGATTTCCTCATGTCAGCCATTACGTTGTCAACCCGATTGTTCACTTGGTCAATTCGGGTTTCATGTTCTTCGATTCGTGTTTCAGCTTCCGACAGGCGGTTGTCATGTTGAGCAACCCTATCCTTCACCTCCCTTATCTCTTTCCCAAAGGTAGCGTGAAGGTCCTTCATGAGGAGCATCTGCTCTTCCGACCGACGAGCCTGTTCCGCCTGCTGATCTTCCAACCGACGGGCCTGTTCCTCCTGTCGGCGGAGCTGTTCCTCTTGTCCGCTCTGCAGCTGCTCTTTTAACTGACGGACCTGTTCCTCCTGTCGGCGAGCCTGCTCTGCCTGTCCGCCCCGCAGCTGCTCTTCCAACCGACGGACCTGTTCCTCCTGTCGGCGAGCCTGTTCCTGCAGCATTACCATCAGGGCGCCTAAATCAGGTGCTGCAGATGCAGGAGCTAATGACGGGCCCGCAGCCTCCGTGGCTGGCAGTTGGCCCTCCGACATCTGCGCCGTTGCACCACCAAATCTCCGCTGGTCCGTCTCATGCTGGCGTTGACTGCGGGTACGGACACCCTCCGTTTCTTCCTTAGGTAAAATCGGCATGATTTTTATCCCACTTCTGACACCAATTGTTACGAGCTTGAGGTTCGTGACAATAAAAATTGCCGAAAAATTACCTAAATTACACTTTAATTTACTGTACACAAATTAAAACTTAAAACACTAATAATTAAACACACTAATTCACTTAATTCCGCTCCGAAGCTTCGCTTGTGTCGCCGAGTTCAACTCTACTACGATCGCATCTTGCAGCACCTATTTATTTAAATTAGCAAAGAAATATCCAGAATGTTCAAGTAAACACGCGCAAGGTACCGAGCGTTCGAGTTTCGACTAGGCGCTGTCGGTTAAGTGATTTGTGATGTCATTTTCTCAATGCTCCCCTCGCTCTCGTTCCTGACACTAGATGGCGCTAGTGTATCGTTGACTTGAGTGCGTAACAGTATTATCATAGATTTAAACTTTTTAAAATCTCCGATTCTCTTATTTTTTTACGCTAACAAGGTCCATCCCTTGTAGTAACTGCCATCTACACTCAAGTTTGATAGATAAAAAGATCGGAACTCGAAAAATCGCTACTCACCTAAAGCAAGCCGTAAATTCAGAAATAAAAACACGAATTCATCCATAAATTGACTGAAAATTGTCTTTTCTGTTAAAACTTTCTTGTGATATAATGTAATTAATTGCCGCCCGTATTTAACAATAGTTTTTGTAGTACATTTTAACCGTTAAATAACTAATTTTCACATAATTCGTTTTCTTATTATCGTATTTTCATAGAATTTTTAACTTTTTAAAATCTTCGATTTCTCCGCTCTCTTAAGGCTTATAAGGTCCGCATCGTAAAGAAACATCCATCTACACTTAAATTTGATAGATAAAACAAACGGAACTCGAAAAATTGCGCTCACCTAAACCGAGCCGTAAATTCAGAAATAAAAACACAAATTCATCCGTAATTTTACCGAAAATTGGTCTTTTCTGTTTAAATTTTCTTGAAAGTATATAAAAAGGTGTATAAGTAAGTATGTAAGCAAGTATATCAGTGTGTATATAAATAAATATAATAGTAAGTATATTAGCAAGTATATAAGCAAATTTATAAGGAATTATATAAGCACGTATATAAGTAAGTAAAAGAGCAAGTATGTAAGCAAGTTTATAAGCAAGTATATAGGTAAGTATATAAGCAAGTATATAAGTAAGTATATAATATATAAGTTTATGTAGTGTAATTTCCCTCGCTGCACACCTAAACCGAGACGTAAATTTAGAAATAAAAACAAAAATTCATCCATAATTTGACCGAAAATTGGTCTTTACTGTTTAAATTTTCCCGTTGTGTAGTGTAACTTATAGCTTCCCGTATTTAATAATATATTTTATATAATTCCTTTTCTTATAAACGTATATTCATAAAAATTTTATAAGCTTTTTAAAATCTTCGATTCTCTTGCTCTTTTTACGCTAATAAGGTCCATCCCATGTAGAAACTGCCATCTACATTCAAGATTGATAAAAAAATCTTCATGAAACTCAAAAAATCGCTGCTCACCCAAACCGATCCGTAAATTCAAAATAAAAACACAAATTCATTCATAACTTGACTTAAAATTGTCTTTTCTGTACAAATTTTATTGTTATATAGTGTAAATAATTGCCGTCCGTATTTTACAATAGTTTGCGTAGTAAATTTTCACTGTTAAATAACTAGTTTTCATATAATTCCTTTTCTTATAATCGTATTATCATAGCATTTTTAAACTTTTTAAAATCTTCGAATTCTCCGCTCCTTTATGGCTTAAAAGGTCTCTTTCATATAGAAACTGCCATAAACTTTCAAATATGATAGATAAAGGAAACGGAACTCGAACAATCGCTGCTTACCTAAACCTAGCCGTAAATTCAGAAATGAAAATTGTCTTTTCTGTTTAAATTTTCTTGTAATAGGGTGAACTTAATTGCCCCCATATTAACAAATGTTTTTGCGGCAAATTTTCACCGTTAAATAGTTAAAACACTAATTTTCACATAATTCGTTTCCTTATAATCGTATTTTCATAGAATTTTAAACTTTTAAAAATCTTCGATTTCTCCGCTCCCTTTAGGCTTATAAGGTCCATATTGTGTAGAAACTTCCATCTACACTCAAATTTGATAGATAAAACACACGTAACTCGAAAGTTCATTACTTACCTAAACCGAGGCTTAAATTCAGAAATAAAAACACAATTTCATCCGTAATTTTACCGAAAATTGGTCTTTTCTGTTTAAATTTTCTTGAAAGTATATAAATAAGTGTATAAGTAAGTATGTAAGCAAGTATATAAGTGGTATTTAAGCAGGAATGTAAGAAAGTCTATAAGTAAGTATATAATCAAGTATATAAGCAAGTATATGAGCAAGTACATAATATATAAGTTTATATAGTGTAATTAATTTCCCTCCGTATTTGACAATAGTTTTCGTAGTAAATTTTCACCGATAAATAACAAATTTTCATATAATTCGTTTTCTTATAATCGTATTTTCATAGAATTTTGAACTTTTTAAAATCTTCGGTTTCTCTGCTCCTTTTAGACTTATATAAGGTTCGTATCGTGTAGAAACTTCCATCTCCCATCAAATTTGATAGTTAAACCATACGGAACTCGAAAAATCACTACTTATCTAAACCGAGACATAAATTCAGAAATAAAAACGCAAATTCATCCATAATTTGACAGAAAATTGGACTTTTCTGTTTCTAAGCTATTGCATAGCTTCTATCGCGGGCCTTGAGCGCGGTGACTGAATCCATTAATTCCGTAACGAAAAAAAACCTCACGCTCCCCACTCCGACGGGCACGGAGGTGTGGCTTGAAGGCCGTGCATTTTTCGGCAGTCTTCGACACGGTGTTTGTGTGTGATAGAGTATTACGATTACAAGCTCGCACGAATCGAGACGAGCTGCTCCGAAATCGGACGAATACATAATCAGCTGTTTATGAGAAAGTATATAGGTGTATAGGTATTTATGTACAACAGTGAATAGCTGTACAGTGTTTTGATAATGAATGAACAAAGTGCATTTATTATTAATGAAGAAAGTCACGAAAAAATAGTGAAAGAAAATGAGTGAGTACTCTATATACATACATTTTATTATTATCACAAATGCAGTATTAATTTTGAATTGAAAATATAATACCGCTATAAAGATAACCTAAATTTTTGATATTAAAATGAGCGACATTAAAAGTAGCCCTCTTTTATACACACAAACACACACACGCGTATAGTTTAAATTCTCAATTAAGATTCTCAATATATATATATATATATTATATAAATTAATTCTTCATTATGCATATAACAGAAGCCATCGAACCAAGCACGTGTACTATTCAGTACCTTTGTTTTTGGTGTATAGATAATGCCCATGAATGCCGCGGGGTATATATGATATTATATCAATATAAATGTACATCGCGCGAAATTCGATAATCACTTGTTAATATCGTTATTTTTTTTTAAATAATAATTTTGTTTTGGTGTGTCATTACACTATTTATACCTAATTATTTATACCTAGATATTTTCGTTTTATAGAGAAGAAAAGCGTAAAGAGCTAAAAAAGAAAAAAAAGAAAAATATTTTAAAATATATTAACTTTTATTTATTTAATAAAAAGAAAAAAAATTGTTTTCTTATCGGTCACCACGCTCAAAAAGTGTAACTTGAATTAATATCAAAGAAAAAGAAATACTACATAAATAAAATAAATAAAAAATAATTATAATTCCATAAGTTGATACAAATTGCTATGCAATAGCTTTACCGCGGTAGTCCCCGAGTGCCACACGTCTTTTTTAAATTTTCTTGTGATATAATTAATTGCCGTCCGTATTTTACAATAGTTTTCGTAGTAAATTTTTACCGTTAAATAACTAATTTTCACATAATTCGTTTTCTTATAATCGTATTATCATAGAATTTATAAACTTTAAAATCTTTAATTTCTCCGCTCCTTTTTGGCTTAAAAGGTCTGTATCATGTAGAAACTGCCACAAAAACTCAAATATGATAGATAAAACAAACGGAACTCGAAAAATCGCTGCTCACCTAAACCGAGCCATAAATTCAGAAATAAAAACACAAATTCATCCATAATTTGACACAAAATTGGACTTTTCTGTTTAAATTTTCTTACTGTAGACTGTAATTAATTGCTTCCCGTATTTAAAAATAGTTTTCGTAGTAAATTTTTACCGTTAAATAATTAATTTTCATATAATTCGTTTTCTTATAATCGTATTTTCGTAGAATCTTTAAACTTTTAAAAATCTTCGATTTCCTTGCTCTTTTTTCGCTTATAAGGTCCATCCCTTGTAGAAACTGCCATCTACACTCAAGTTTGATAGATAAAAAGCACGGAACTCGAAAAATCGCTACTTACCTAAACCAAGCAGTAAATTCAGAAATAAAAACACAAATTCCTCCATAACTTGACTGAAAATTGTCTTTTCAGTTTAAATTTTCTTGTGATGTAAAGTTATTTATTGCCGACAGTATTTAACAATAGTTTTCGTAGTAAATTTTTACCGTTAAATAACTAATTTTCATATAATTCGTTTTCTTATAATCGTATTTTCGTAGAATCTTTAAACTTTTAAAAATCTTCGATTTCCCCGCTCCTTTATGGCTTAAAAGGTCTGTTTCATATAGAAACTGCCATAAACTTTCAAATATGATAGATAAAGGAAACGGAACTCGAACAATCGCTGCTTACCTAAACCTAGCCGTAAATTCAGAAATGAAAATTGTCTTTTCTGTTTAAATTTTCTTGTAATAGGGTGAACTTAATTGCCCCCATATTAACAAATGTTTTTGCGGCAAATTTTCACCGTTAAATAGTTAAAACACTAATTTTCACATAATTCGTTTCCTTGTAATCGTATTTTCATAGAATTTTAAACTTTTAAAAATCTTTGATTTCTCCGCTCCCTTTAGGCTCATAAGGTCCATATCGTGTAGAAACTTCCATCTACACTCAAATTTGATAGATAAAACACACGTAACTCGAAAGATCATTACTTACCTAAACCGAACCTTAAATTCAGAAATAAAAACACAAATTCATTCGTAATTTTACCGAAAATTGGTCTTTTCTGTTTAAATTTTCTTGAAAGTATATAAATAAGTGTATAAGTAAGTATGTAAGCAAGTATATAAGTAGGTACTCGTATTTAAGCAAGAATGTAAGCAAGTCTATAAGCAAGTATATAAGGAAGTATATAAGCAAGTATATGAGCAAGTATATAATATATAAGTTTATATAGTGTAATTAATTTCCCTCCGTATTTGACAATAGTTTTCGTAGTAAATTTTCACCGATAAATAACAAATTTTCATATAATTCGTTTTCTTATAATCGTATTTTCATAGAATTTTTAACTTTTTAAAATCTTCGGTTTCTCTGCTCCTTTTAGACTTATATAAGGTTCGTATCGTGTAGTAACTTCCATCTCCCATCAAATTTGATAGTTAAACCATACGGAACTCGAAAAATCACTACTTATCTAAACCGAGACATAAATTCAGAAATAAAAACGCAAATTCATCCATAATTTGACAGAAAATTGGACTTTTCTGTTTCTAAGCTATTGCATAGCTTCTATCGCGGGCCTTGAGCGCGGGGACTGAATCCATAAATTCCGTAACGAAAAAAAAACCTCACGCTCCCCACTCCGACGGGCACGGAGGTGTGGCTTGAAGGCCGTGCATTTTTCGGCAGTCTTCGACACGGTGTTTGTGTGCGTGACACTAGACGTATTGTACGACTCTACGAAGCTCGCACGAATCGAGACGAGCTGCTCCGAAATCGGACGAATACATAAGCAGCTGTTTATGAGAAAGTATATAGGTGTATAGGTATTTATGTACAACAGTGAATAGCTGTACAGTGTTTTGATAATGAATGAACAAAGTGTATTTATTATTAATGAAGAAAGTCACGAAAAAATAGTGAAAGAAAATGAGTGAGTACCCTATATACATACATTTTATTATTATCACAAATGCAGTATTAATTTTGAATTGAAAATATAATACTGCTATAAAGATAACCTAAATTTTTAATATTAAAATGAGCGACATTAAAAGTAGCCCTCTTTTATACACACAAACACACACGCGTATAGTTTAAATACTCAATTAAGATTCTCAATATATATATATATATATATATATATATATATATATATATATATATATATATATATATATATTATAAATTAATTCTTCATTATGCATATAACAGAAGCCATCGAACCAAGCACGTGTAGTATTCAGTACCTTTGTTTTTGGTGTATAGATAATGCCCATGAATGCCGCGCAGAGAAAGTATATATGATATTATATCTATATAAATGTACATCGCGCGAAATTCGATAATCACTTGTTAATATCGTTATTTTTTTTTTAAATAATAATTTTGTTTTGGTGTGTCATTACACTATTTATACCTAATTATTCATACCTATTATTTATACCTAGATATTTTCGTTTTATAGAGAAGAAAAGCGTAAAGAGCTAAAAAGAAAAAAAAAGAAAAATATTTTAAAAAATATTAACTTTTATTTATTTAATAAAAGAAAAAAAATTGTTTTCTTATCGGTCACCACGCTCAAAAAGTGTAACTTGAATTAATATCAAAGAAAAAGAAATACTACATAAATAAAATAAATAAAAAATAATTATAATTCCATAAGTTGATACAAAATGCTATGCAATAGCTTTACCGCGGTAGTCCCCGAGTGCCACACGTCTTTTTTAAATTTTCTTGTGATATAATATAGTTAATTGCCGTCCGTATTTTACAATAGTTTTCGTAGTAAATTTTTACCGTTAAATAACTAATTTTCATATAATTCGTTTTCTTATTATCGTATTTTCATAGAATTTTTAAACTTTTTAAAATCTTCGATTTCTCCGCTCTCTTAAGGCTTATAAGGTCCGCATCGTAAAGAAACTTCCATCTACACTTAAATTTGATAGATAAAACAAACGGAACTCGAAAAATTGCTGCTCACCTAAACCGAGCCGTAAATTCAAAAATAAAAACACAAATTCATCCGTAATTTTACCGAAAATTGGTCTTTTCTGTTTAAATTTTCTTGAAAGTATATAAATAAGTGTATAAGTAAGTATGTAAGCAAGTATATCAGTGGGTATATAAATAAATATAATAGTAAGTATATTAGCAAGTATATAAGCAAGTATATGAGTAGGTATGTAAGCAAGTATCTAAGCAAATTTATAAGCAAGTATATAAGCAATTATATAAGCAAATATATAAGCACGTATATAAGTAAGTAAAAGAGCAAGTATGTAAGCAAGTTTATAAGCAAGTATATAGGTAAGTATATAAGCAAGTATATAAGTAAGTATATAATATATAAGTTTATGTAGTGTAATTTCCCTCGCTGCACACCTAAACCGAGACGTAAATTTAGAAATAAAAACAAAAATTCATCCATAATTTGACCGAAAATTGGTCTTTACTGTTTAAATTTTCCCGTTGTGTAGTGTAACTTATAGCTTCCCGTATTTAATAATATATTTTATATAATTCCTTTTCTGATAAACGTATTTTCATAAAATTTTTATAAGCTTTTTAAAATCTTCGATTCTCTTGCTCTTTTTACGCTAATAAGGTCCATCCCATGTAGAAACTGCCATCTACATTCAAGATTGATAAAAAAATCTTCATGAAACTCAAAAAATCGCTGCTCACCCAAACCGATCCGTAAATTCAGAAATAAAAACACAAATTCATTCATAACTTGACTTAAAATTGTCTTTTCTGTACAAATTTTATTGTTATATAGTGTAAATAATTGCCGTCCGTATTTTACAATAGTTTGCGTAGTAAATTTTCACTGTTAAATAACTAGTTTTCATATAATTCCTTTTCTTATAATCGTATTATCATAGCATTTTTAAACTTTTTAAAATCTTCGAATTCTCCGCTCCTTTATGGCTTAAAAGGTCTCTTTCATATAGAAACTGCCATAAACTTTCAAATATGATAGATAAAGGAAACGGAACTCGAACAATCGCTGCTTACCTAAACCTAGCCGTAAATTCAGAAATGAAAATTGTCTTTTCTATTTAAATTTTCTTGTGATATAATGTAATTAATTGCCCCCGTATTTAACAAATGTTTTTGCGGCAAATTTTCACCGTTAAATAGTAACTAATTTTCACATAATTCCTTTCCTTATTATCGTATTTTCATAGAATTTTTAACTTTTTAAAAATCTTCGATTTCTCCGCTCCCTTTAGGCTTATAAGGTCCGCATTGTGTAGAAACTTCCATCTACACTCAAATTTGATAGATAAAACACACGTAACTCGAAAAATTGCTGCTTACCTAAACCGAGCCTTAAATTCAGAAATAAAAACACAAATTCATCCGTAATTTTACCGAAAATTCGTCTTTTCTGTTTAAATTTTCTTGAAAGTATATAAATAAGTGTATAAGTCAGTATGTAAGCAAGTATATCAGTGGGTATATAAATAAATATATTAGTAAGTATAGCAGTATATAAGCAAGTATATAAGTAAGTAAATGGAGTATGTAAGCAAGTCTATAAGCAAGTATATAAGGAAGTATATAAGCAAGTATATGAGCAAGTATATAATTTATAAGTTTATATAGTGTAATTAATTTCCCTCCCGTAATTAGAAATAAATTATTTTGACCGAAAATTGGTTACTTTTTTTTCTTTTGTATTGTAAATTTTCACCGATTTAACAAATATTTTCATATAATTCATTTTCTTATAATCGTATTTTCATAGAATTTTGAACTTTTTAAAATCTTCGGTTCCTTTGCTCTTTTTACGCTTAATAAGGTCATCGTATCGTGTAGAAACTTCCATCTACATTCAAGATTGATAAAAAAATCCATACGAAACTCGAAAAATCGCTGCTTACCCAAACCGAGCCGTAAATTCAGAAATAAAAACGCAAATTCATTCATAACTTGACTGAAAATTGTCTTTTCTGTTTAAATTTTCTTATTATAGGATGAAATTAATTGCCCCCGTGTTAACAATAGTTTTTGCAGTAAATTTTCGCCGTTAAATAACTAATTTTTATATAATTCGTTTTTTGTAATCGTATTTACATAGAATCATTAAACTTTTAAAAACCTTCGATTCCCTTGGTCTTTTAACGCTAATAAGGTCCGTTCCTTGTAGAAACTGCCATCTACACTCAAACTTGATAAAAAAACTACACGAAACTCGAAAAATCTTTACTTACCTAAACCAAAACTTAAATTCAGAAATAAAAACATAGATTCATTCATAACTTGACTTAAAATTGTCTTTTCTGTACAAATTTTATTGTTATATAGTGTAAATAATTGCCGTCCGTATTTTACAATAGTTTGCGTAGTAAATTTTCACCGTTAAATAAAGAATTTTCATATAATTCCTTTTCTTATAATCGTATTATCATAGAATTTTTAAACTTTTTAAAATCTTCGAATTCTCCGCTCCTTTTTGGCTTAAAAGGTCTGTTTCATATAGAAACTGCCATAAACTTTCAAACATGATAGATAAAGCAAGCTAGGTTAGGTTAGGTTAGGTTAGGTTCCCGTGTGGGGACTCCGCACCCTCTACCGCTGCAGCCGAGGTGGAGTCGCGGAGGAAGAGGAGTGTTGGTATGGCGATGCGCCACTCGCCCTATCCTCCGCGACTCAAACGGGGCCGCACCGTTGATGCGGTGGTGATGGGGCTGCGGGGGGCGAGGATTGTCGGTAGTGCGAGTCGCCGCTCTCCCTATCCTCCGCAGCCGAATCTTGGTTGGCGGCGGAGCCATAGACCAGATCCGCCGCTGGGGTCGGGAAGGCTAGTACTTCTAAGTGCTCGTTTTTCCTGGCCCCATGGCCTTCGCGCATCGGACGCGGGGGCGTCTGTTGCGAAGATGCAATTGGAGGCCGTGGAGGAAGGCGTGCCATGTGTTCTGGTGCGCCTTACCTGGGAAGGAGAACGGGGAGGAATATTCCTCTCCCGAGGAGGTGCTGCCATGGGGCGGCAGTCGCTGGTAGGGCCGCGGAAGTGTGCGAAAGCGTTCCCGTAGCCCTGCCAATATGCGACGAAGGTGGAACACCATGGGGTTTTAGTCGGTGCGAGTCCGACATAACCCGTCCTTGCCCCCGCGTGGCGGGTATGCGTAGGCATTTCCCCCTTTTAAAAAAAAAAAAAAAAAGGTTCCCGTGTGGAGTTGCCAGTCCTCCCATCGGGCGCGTCCTCAGGTGGCGGATAGGGGAATGCTACTCAGATATGAGTGGTAGCGGGAAACCGTCGCGGACCAAAACTGGCTGGGTTTGGGCGTACCTGTGGTTCCGAATTGAATCATAGGTACGAGGTACTTTTGTTGCTTCCCGTATCCTCTCCATTGAGAGGAACAGAGAATGTGACATGCGCGGTGAGATGCCAGGTGCACTCAGCTTTTGCCGACGCCCGGCAGCGCGTCATCGCGGGATTTTCAGGGACTACATCCTGAAAAAAAAAGGAAATTGAATGGGCTCAGGATTCCCTCACCCGGTCTCTGGGCAGGCATGGGAAGAACCTGTATCGACTCTGCCACCGTTCGAACCTCGGAATCCCTTTGGCGTGTCGTGGATCAAGTCTCGCGGCGCCTGAGGGGCCGATGGCTCTTGGCTTAACCGTCTGGAGTCGCGAGGATGATAACCTCTATAAAAAATCACCCGAAGCTCAAGCGTGGCACGCCGTGAGGAGCTGCACGGCTGATGGGTAAATATTCAGTCGTTAGCGTTGCCCCCCCGTCAGGGTACCGGCCGACACCCTTGACGGGTTATGCATAGGCTTATCCGGGCAAAGGGGGCTCTGCTTGGATGGACCGTTACTTCCTCCACACTCGTGGGAAAAAAAATGGAAAAATATAAAAATTATAAAACATCAGAAGGAGATAAGCAGGCTGGATCGGAATCAGATGCAAGCCTATGTAGCGATGTATCAAGGACAGCTTCTAAGTCTGGAGGTCGCTCCCGTGGAGCGAAAAAGAGACGTATGACAAAATCAATATCGTCCAGCGACAATGAAGCTTTTTTAAAAGAGACGAATTCTGAGACAGGAAAAGAGGTGACAACATTAATGGATAATTCTGGAGAGTTCGTAGTGCCAGGGCCTGAGGAAGCTCTTAGTATGGCTGAGAGGCAAGTGGAACAAATGGTTTGTGCTGCCAATCAAAAACGAACTGCCTTGGGGCTACCTAATTTAGTCGGAGATGACAACCGTTCGGCATTGGCTCTCAACCAACAGGTTCTCGACGATATCCTTGCCTTGCTAGCCTCGGTATCGAATCTCTGCAGTACCGACAAGCGGCCACTGGAGCTCGCATTTTAGAGATACCAGGAGCAACGAGCGGCGATAAAGCTGACTCCTTGGCTAAGATATTAAAGGAGTCGTTGCCTGAGGAGGTGGCTAGAGTATCTAGACCAACGAAATGTGCAGAGATGCGCATCTCTGGCCTGGACGACTCTATAACTACAGAGGAAGTTGTTGCTGCCATTGCACAGCAAGGGGAATGTCCTGCAGAAATGGTGAAAGTAGGCGAAATCCGCAGTACAAGCTCTGGCACTGGTACTATCTGGGTGAGCTGCCCGGTACCTGCAGCCAAGAATGTTGAAGGAGGCGGGCGTCTTTTGATCGGATGGGTGGCGGCACAGGTGAAAATATTGCCACATAGACCATTACGGTGCTATTAGTGTCTGCATAGTGGACATGTGCGCGCGCAGTGCACTTCAGAGGTGGACCGTAGTAATGACTGCTGCCGATGTGGCCAGACTGGCCATAAGTCAGCGAAGTGCACGGCTGCGCCAAAATGTTCCCTGTGTATTGCAGCAAACAGGCCGGCTGACCACGTACTGGGGAGCAAGAGGTGCTCGCCTCCAAAACAAAGAAGAAAGGGCGTTATAGTGGGTGAAAGGACCCCGCCTACGCAACCTCAAATGGAGGAGGCGATGGCAGTCCAGTAACATGATGGCTGATAATTGCAATTATCGTCTCCTTCAGGCCAACATCAACCACTGTGCCGGCGCACAGGATTTGCTTTTGCAGAGCATGGCACAGTGGATGATTGATATAGCGGTGGTCGGCGAGCCATACTTCGTCGCTTCCAGGAACAACTGGGTAGGTGACATCGATGGCTTAGTGGCCATCATATCGTCGACGGCTGCAAGCGTCCCACCTTCCACAATAGTTGCGAGAGGTAAGGGATATGTGGCGATTCTGTGGAGGGAAATAATTCTCATCGGGGTATACTTCTCTCCAAACAGATGCCTTGCCGAATTTGAGACATTCTTGAGCGATTTGGGGGCTCTTATTGGGCGAAACCTACCTCGCCCAGTACTTGTCATGGGAGACCTTAACGCTAAATCTACTGTCTGGGGTTCTCCTATGACTGATGCGCGTGGCGAGGCACTAGAGGACTGGGTGACTATAACGGGCCTAACATTGCTGAATCAGGGATCGGTCTACACATGCGTGCGGAGACAGGAAGGATCTATCGTAGACGTCTCGTTTGCATCCCGTGCCATAGCAAGCTGCGTTCATGGCTGGAGAGTTTTGGAGAACGTGAAAACGTTGTCGGACCATCGTTACATTCGTTTCGATGTCTCCACTTCTCCAGAGACTCCAAGCGTCGGTCTTCCGGTCAGAAGGCATATCCCATCATTAACCAAAAGATGGGTATTGAGAAGTATGAGTAGAGATGCTGTCATTGAAGCCTCTATTGTCCAATCGTGGCTGTCCCCACCAAATGGGCCTGTAGAGGTTGAGACGGAGACAACTTGGTTTCAGGATGCTATGACACACATCTGTGACGCAAGCATGCCCCGCGCCAAACACCCACCTCCAAGGCGCCAGGTGTACTGGTGGTCTGTAGAGATAGCAGTTTTACGCACTAACTGTGTGAAAGCGAGGCGCCTGTACGCCAGGTATCCGACGAGCAAAAAAAACCAAAGCTCCAGGTCCCGACGGCATTCCTGGCCGCGCCTGGGTTTTAGCCCTCAAGGAACTAGGGGAACGATTCCGCAGACTACTTGATGCCTGTCTGGAGATGGGACGGTTTCCATTACAGTGGAAAACAGGCAGGCTAGTCCTTCTGAAGAAGGATGGGCGCCCCGCCGACTCTCCCTCCGCCTACCGCCCTGTAGTATTACTCGATGAAGCAAATAAGCTCTTCGAGCGAATAATAGCCTGTCGCCTTATCGGGCATCTCGAAGAGATGGGTCCCTATTTGTCAGACCAGCAGTTTTGCTTTCGAATGGGTCGGTCAACGATAGACGCAATTAAATGCGTCAAGGCCCATTCGGACGAGATTTTAGCAAGGGGTGGGGTTTTATTGGCAGTGTCTATAGATATTGCCAACGCTTTCAACACCATGCCCTGGGAGTGCATCAGCGAGGAACTGAAGTACCACAAGGTGCCTCGCTATCTCAGACGAATAATCGGGAGCTATCTCTCTGAGCGATGTGTCTGCTATCCTGGGCGTGAAGGCAGGATATTAAGGAGGGTAATGTCGTGCGGCGTTCCACAAGGCTCGGTTTTAGGACCGCTTCTTTGGAACGTCGGTTATGACTGGGTGTTGCGGGGAGACCTTCCCCCGGGTGCTGGCATAATCTGCTATGCAGACGATACTCTGGTCACTGCCCGGGGGGAGACCTATGAGGTAGCCGTTCGTATTGCCACTACGTCAGTGGCACTGGTTGTTGGCAGAATTAGGATGTTGGGGCTGGAAGTGGCGTTAAGCAAGTCCCAGGCCATCTGCTTTCACAGGCCTCGAAAAGCACCGCCACAGGGATCCCACATCATTGTCAGTGACGTCCGTATTCAGGTTGGGTCCAATATGAGGTACCTTGGACTCATCCTGGATAGCCGTTGGAGCTTCCGCGAGCACTTTAGGTGCTTGGCCCCCCGGCTAATGAGAGCAACAGCTGCCTTAAAATGGTTGCTACCCAATGTCGGAGGGCCCGATGCGAATTGCCGCCGTTTCTATTTTTTTTTATAGAAGAGGGGGGCAAACGAGCATGTGGCTCACCTGATGTTAAGTGACTACCGCCGCCCATGATCAACCGCAACACCAGGGGAATTGCAGGTGCGTTGCCGGCCCTTTAGAAAGGAGTAAGCTCTTTTCTTGAAGGTCCCCAGGTCGTATCGGTCCGGAAAAATCACCGGTGGTAAATTATTCCACAGAGAGGTTGTACGCGGAAGAAAACTCCTTTTGAAACGTACAGTGGTGGACCGCCAAGCATCCAGATGGTGTGGATGGTATCGGGACGTTTGCCGTGTAGTGCGTTCACGAAATTTGGCGGCTGGGATTAATCCGAACAATTCCTCAGAGCACTCCCCGTGATAGATGCGATAAAATACGCAAAGAGATGCAACATCTCTTCGCAGCGCCAGTGAATCGAGCCGATCGGAAAGCACTCGGTCGCTCGACGACTCAAGCCGCTCTGCGCTGGATGCGGTCAAGTGGAAGGAGCTGGTACTGGGGAGCCCCAGCCCAGAGATGGGAACAGTATTCCAGCGGCCGAACCTGCGCCTTGTAAAGTTGCAAGCGGTGTGCCGGCATGAAATACTGTCCCGCTCTGCTGTGCACGCCAAGCTTTTTTGAGGCCAATTTGGCCTTCCCTTCCAAGTGACCACGAAACTGCACGTCACTCGATATGTCGACGCCGAGGATTCCGATACTGGCTGAGGCAACAAGGGGAGTGCCTTGAAACTGAGGGGATACGACAAAGGGGTTCTTTTTAGCGGTTAACGCGCAAACTTGTGTCTTCTGGGGGTTAAACTGGACTAGATTAGTCGCCCCCAATCCGAGACTCTGTCCAGCAGAGACTCGACTTCAGACACAAGTTTGTCCCGGCACTCAGAGACGTTTTCCCGAGAAATATTGGCTCGGCCGGTGTAAAGAGCATCACCAGTGCTGTCATCTGCATAGCAATGAATGCTACGGGTTTGCAACATATCATTGATATGCAGAAGAAACAGCGTTGGCGATAGCACGCAGCCCTGTGGAACACCAGCATTAATAAGCTTGCAATCGGAGCTTGCACCGTCTACAACGACCTTGATGCTCCGATCTGCAAGAAAACTGGTGATCCAATCGCACAATTTCTCGGGAATCCCATAGGAAGGGAGCTTCGAAAGAAGCGCTTTGTGCCAAACCCGATCGAAGGCCTTCGCAATGTCCAAACTAACGGCCAATGCCTCCCCCTTGGACTCTACTGCCTCCGCCCATCTGTGAGTTAGGTAGACCAGAAGATCACCAGCTGACCTACCACGGCGAAAACCGTTTTGGCGGTCACTAATCAGCTGGTGATCCTCAAGGTACCTCATGAGCTGGCAGTTTACAATGGACTCCATTGTTTTGGAGAACAAGGAGGTGATGGCGATAGGCCGGTAGTTGGACGGGTCTGAGCGGTCGCCTTTTTTTAGGGATTGGGTGGACGAAAGCCGTCTTCCATGATTTTGGGACTACGCCTAGGGAGTAGGAGTACCGGAAAAGACGTGTTAAAACCGGTACCAACTCTGGAGCACACGTCCTCAGCACAATTGGGGGATTCCATCAGGCCCACTCGACTTATGGATGTCCAGGGAGAGGAGTGCTTTGCGAACCGAGCGCTAAGTGAACTGCACTTCCAGCAAGGAGCACTCACACCGCGGGATGGTCGGCGGCGTACTCCCACCGTCATCGAGAGTCGAGTTAGACGCAAAGAAAGAGCCTAGAAGATCGGCTTTCTCCTTTGCGGTGTGGGCCAGTGAGTCGTCCTCCCTGTGCAGCGATGGAAGAGATGTCTGACAGAAATTCCCCTGGACAGCCTTGGCGAGAGACCAGAATGCACGGGTTCCAGAAGCAAGACGAACTAGTCTCTCGCCAATTAAGCCTATGTGCTCTGACTTTGCCTTGGCAATGACTCTTTTGAAGGACC
Source organism: Parnassius apollo (assembly GCA_907164705.1). Taxonomy (NCBI): domain Eukaryota; kingdom Metazoa; phylum Arthropoda; class Insecta; order Lepidoptera; family Papilionidae; genus Parnassius; species Parnassius apollo. Next base: position 26,453 of record CAJQZP010001449.1, on the reverse strand, counting down.
TAGAGGCGGAATTATACTTCTTTTTTAGAGCGCTGGTGTTTACATCCCTGTACGCTGATGCGTCAGCCCAGGCTCGGTAGCACTCCTGCTTATAGCATGATGCTATTTTACAGGAGCGACCAAACCATGGCTGAGATTTGCCTCCAATGGGCACCACAGAGGAAGGAATAAAAAGTTCCATACCCTGAAGTACCACATCAGCGACATAATCCGCAACAACGTTGGAATCATCCGGCGAGAAGCAAACCCGCCCCCAAGGGTAGGATGCAAAGAAAGACCGCATCCCATCCCAATCGGCTGACCTATAGTGCCAAACACGGCGGCAGCCTGCAGAATGCAACCGCGGTTTCAGCGTGAGCACCACACTCCGGACAAGACAATGGTCCAAGGAGCCTAAAGGGGCGTCGACGGAAATCTGATATCCGTCCGGGTGAGAGGTCAGCAGAAGGTCCAACAGGGAAGGTGCATGATCCTCCACATCTGGAATCCGCGTAGGCGAAGTAACCAGTTGTGTCAGACCATATGCCAAGGCAAAATCATGAACAGATCTCCCCGCATGATCGGTTAAACGTGTACCGAGCCATTCGGCGTGATGGGCGTTAAAGTCGCCGAGGATCACGATCTCTGCGGAGGGGATCTGCTGTAGCAACGAATCTGCAGCCATTTGGACGTGGTCGAAGAGTCGATCTGTTTCGGCATTACCGCTATGGGACCTATAGAGGCACCCGTAGACGTCAGTCGGATTGTCGGTATTGCGAGGCGCCGCTCTCCCTATCCTCCGCAGCCGAATATTGGTTGGCGGCGGAGTCATAGACCAGATCCGCCGCTGGGGTCACGAAGGCTTATACTTCTAAGTGCTCGTTTTTCCTGGCCCCATGGCCTTCGCGCATCGGACGCGGGGGCGTCTGTTGCGCAGATGTAATTGGAGGCCGTGGAGGAAGGCGTGCCATTTGTTCTGGTGCGCCTTACTTGGGAAGGAGAACGGGGAGGAATATTCCTCTCCCGATGAGGTGCTGCCATGGGGCGGCAGTCGCTGGTGGGGCCGCGGATGTGTGCGAAAGCGTTCCCGTAGCCCTGCCAATATGCGACGAAGGTGGAACACCATGGGGTTTTAGTCGGTGCGAGTCCGACATAACCCGTCCTTGCCCCCGCGAGGCGGGTATGCGTAGGCATTTCCCCATGTTAAAAAAAAAAAGGTTAGGTTAGGTTAGGTTAGGTTAGGTTAGGTTCCCCCCGAACGGGTTCCCGCCTTGTCGTGGCGGGGGGGCTTAGTAGCCGTGGCTTGGTCTCCCACGGTGAACAAAGAGGAACCCACGTGGCAGGCCCGAGGTGAAGGGCCGGCCTGAGGTGGCCACTCCGAGTGGGCTTGGGGAGCCCACTTCGGATGTGTGCTGGTGGACTGCAGCGAGTGGGGACTCCGCACCCACTACCGCTGCAGCCGAGGTGGAGTCGCGGAGGAAGAGGAGTGTTGGTATGGCGATGCGCCATTCGCCCTATCCTCCGCGACTCAAACGGGGCCGCACCGTTGATGCGGTGGTGATGGGGCTGCGGGGGGAGAGGATTGTTGGTATTGCGAGGCGCCGCTCTCCCTATCCTCCGCAGCCGAATCTTGGTTGGCGGCGGAGCCATAGACCAGATCCGCCGCTGGGGTCGGGAAGGCTAGTACTTCTAAGTGCTCGTTTTTCCTGGCCCCATGGTCTTCGCGCATCGGACGCGGGGGCGTCTGTTGCGCAGATGTAATTGGAGGCCGTGGAGGAAGGCGTGCCATGTGTTCTGGTGCGCCTTACTTGGGAAGGAGAACGGGGAGGAATATTCCTCTCCCGAGGAGGTGCTGCCATGGAGCGGCAGTCGCTGGTAGGGCCGCGGAAGTGTGCGAAAGCGTTCCCGTAGCCCCGCCAATATGCGACGAAGGTGGAACACCATGGGGTTTTAGTCGGTGCGAGTCCGACATAACCCGTCCTTGCCCCCGCGAGGCGGGTATGCGTAGGCATTTCCCCACGTAAAAAAAAGGTTAGGTAAGGTTAGGTTAGGTTAGGTTTTTTTTTTCGCTTTTCCCCGATCATGAGATCATCGGGTCCTTATTTATCTATATAACTCATTCCAGTTCTCGCATGTATTCGCACTTTCAAGCCGCATACTTGTTCTTTCTTATATCCATCCACGCTCATTCTTTGCCGGGTGGGACTCCCGCTACTCTATGCTTTTTATTTTATTTTATTTTTTTTTCTTTTATTTGGGAAAATAAGGGTTCTCACAGTTTTATTTTTATTTCTGTTTTGTCTACACTAATATTTATGCTTACATATAATACCTAACCTTACAGATTCAATATACTTATTCTTATATTAATGTACAACTTCCTTAATTTTACACGTTTATTAACTTGCATAGGTTCTTTTCACAATTGCACTTATCGTTATATTTCTAGCATTTTTACATTTCTTATTTCTTAGTTCCATTTTACATCTATAAATCTTACATCGATATATACCTAATTACTTATCATCTTATTTCTAACATTCTTCAATTTGTTGTTCCTTAACTATTCTTATATCTATTTTGTACAACTACTAGTGCTTTTATTTATTTAATTAGTACGTTGCATTTTACAATTTTGCAAGATCTTGTCAATTGTGCATTTTGCAGGATTGGTGTTTTTGTCATGTTGTGTCAGATTTTATACTTCGTTATATATTTTTAACACAGTTTTGCCTAGCCAATAACATATATATACTTAGTTTATACATATTTATTGACTATTTCTTTTGCCAGTTTTCATTTCATACTGTTATTTTTTCCATTTGATTTGTGTTATGTACTGTTTGTGGTTCATTTAAGTGTTTCTGTGCTGATATAATCGTGTATATTCGATATACATTCTATATATCAGTTTGTGGTCGTTTTTTCATGTATTTCATGTTTGTGTGTGTCGTGTTTATGTTTCTGTGTGCTTGTGTGACTGTGTGTACGTGTTATGTAATTTCCTGCATGTGGATTAGGCATAGGCCGTGTTTGCTCGAGCCAAGTAGTCCCACTTTTTCCGCACTGGGCAGTCAGCACTAAACGCATTATGGTCGGTCCTCCGCAATCCAGAGTGTGAGCAGTTGCAGCACTGTGGTTCATTTCCTGCAGTAAAGTCTGCGCATTTCTCGCGCAGATGCGGTCCTCCACAGTGACTACACTTGTCCACACTCTCGGTGCAATATTTCCGACCATGTCCGAATGCGAGGCACTTCGTGCATTGGATGAGCGGAGACTGGTCCTCGACTCTGACCCTTTGTAGGTCTAGATAGAGGGCTCCAGCCTCCGTCATCCTCTGCCATACGTTAGGCTTTACCTGAAGGATGATGTGCACGGTCTTGGGATTTCTTGTACGCTTTTTAAATTTTATCATCATTTCCATGTCCACTTCAGGTAGGCCCACGAAAATTTCCTTATTCTGCGCGTAGATCGCCTTTATTATGTCGTCGTCTTCACTATCAACAAAAACATCTTTCAGGACAACGAGAGGGTTTTTGTTTTTCATAGGCGCTACTACTAGACCATCTCCGCGACTCTCTATTATTTCCTGTACTTTCTTCATTTCTTCTTCAGTGTCGCAGCTTAAAATAACTGTTTGATTTTTGGCCTTACGAACTTTGTTGATTTTGAGGCCAGTTCCTCTAGCATCGACCACCTTTTTCACTCTGGCAAGCACCTCGTCAGCAGTCTCCAGACCACTTTCGAAGGTGACCGCCATCGAGTGAAGTGCGGGGCGGTGGACGGGTTTGGCTGCTACGACGCTGGCGTATGTCTTAGGGACTGGAGCTGTGTTTATTTCACATTTCGCCAGTCCTTTTGTGACCTCCATGAGACCTTGTTTGGCTGCGATGACATCATCGGCAATACCACCGATCATTTCTTTGAAGAGAGCGTGCGTTCGACTCTCGACCTTCTCGGTCGTTTGGTCTATGGCAGCTCTGGTTTCGTCGATCCTATCGATGATCTTGTCGATAATGTCAGAGCCTCGGTCGTCGTTACTATTATTGAGTCCCTCTATGTCCGTTTTCAGACTTCGCTCCATCTCATCTATTCGCTCGGTCAGTGCCGCTTCCACCTCTCCCATTTTCCTAAGGATGACATCCTGCCCATCGGACGACGAGGTTCTTATAGGTGTCCCTGTTGTTGAGACCTCTGCTTCGAGACTTTTTATGCGCCTGCTGAGCTCGAAGATTACTCGTATGCCCTTATCTGACTGCGCCTCCAGGAAATGTTTGATATCTCTCTTCATCTGAGGGTACTCCTGAACTTTCGAGGGTATATCCTCGAAGGTTTTCATTATCTCCTGGAGGAGCTGATCACTCGGTAATGCAGAGTAATTCTGTTTGTGCTTTTTGTATATGTCCTTATTATCGAGTGATCTTCTTTTGGCGTCTGGTCTTTTGATAAAAGTCCTAGCAGCGTCCTGCGCTGTTGCAGTTGTGGTGGCGGGGCTAGGAGTGATGGGATTTTTGGCAGCGCCAGAGGTCGTGGGTGTACGGTACATGGTGTGTATGAGTGCGACGAGGAAGTGTAGGTTGTTTTAGATGGGTCGGGGAAAGTTGTCCCTTGATAAAATATTTGCTAGACCCTGTAAAGGGGGGTCTGTGTCGAGTATGAAATAAAAACTAACCTATCTTATAAAAATAAAAATGAAGTAGAGTCCTGCTCTACCAAGTTATTTTTAAGTTGCGATGGTAAAAGGGGATAAATCTAGGGCTTGTGAGCCTTCAGGAGCCAATTTTTGGTCAAAATAAAATTTCTAAATTTTTCGACTCTACCTAGAGTCAATCTAATTAAATGCAGTTGTAGATCTCCCTGAGCCCTTTCGTTTAAACCCAAACACGACTGTCCCAGGCTTAGGGGTCCTGCAGAAACAGCAGCCCAAATTTCTGGTCGCCGATCCAAGATGGCCACCAGAATCCGGTTACAAGCGGTTTCTCCGCGACTGCTCGTCCAAGACCTGCCGTGCTTGGGGTCTTCCAACTGGGCTCGACGAGCTCTACAACTTGATGAGGATTTAAACTGAAAAAACTTTCAGGACCTGAAAATTCCTGAAAGGTTGCTAGTGGGATATCGGAGATGCTGCCTTTGTCCTTAAAGAAAACTAGAGCCTTCCACGACCTCCGGTTAGGATATTATCAGCGTCTGAAGTTTAGTTTGACAGTTCAAGAACTGCCAAAATCAATCTTCGACCCTGGACAATTTTCCTTCCAGTGGTCGTAGAACGCCCGTGTTTGGGCCCAATTTGCTTGTCCTAACTCGCTCTATCCCTTCAGATGCCCCTCAAGGACCTTAAACCCTATGGCACCAAAACGCTTGAAAAGTAGTGAGGTGGGTGGAGACCGTCACTCTGAACTCCACTTAGAAAACCGCAACTCGCTACGACTCCTAGATCTTAAGTTAAGTCAATATAAAATTTTTCAAAATGGCCGCCAATTCAGACCACAATTACTTATTTCGGGCGGCTTTCAACCGATTTGGGCCGTGTTTGGGCTCATATAAAAGATCTCGGTGTCAATATTACAAATAAATAAGTAATTTGGTGTTTGAAGCCCCCTTTGAATTAATTTTTAACAAAAATTTTGAAAAATTTTACAAAATTTTGATTTTTATGACTAATTTGAGTTTTAAAATTCTACAAGAATTTATGTACAATACTAGAGGTATTCTTAATTTATATATATATTTTTATATCTAGAAACACGTTAAAATAGGGTAGCACTAGGTCAACAAATTAATTTAAAAAATCCTAATTAAAAAACTACTAACAATAAAAATCTGAAAAATTTTATGTACCTTTCTAATGTTAACCTAAACACTATTTAAGTATAAAACCTAAGGGTCTTCGCTTTAAATTTTAAAATATAAAATTTTGAAAATTTCACTAAATTTAAAAGTTCAATTATTCCGCAGCCACTTAACTTATTAAAATTCCGAAAGTTACTCCCGGCTCCCCTCCACGCTGGCTACCAGATTGCGACTTCAAAAATAGCCGCACGATTCTCCTTCTTGAAACACGTGCCCACGTGGTACTTGTTTTTTTGGCTTTTTCTCCGAGACTGTGGCTCAGAAAATTTCCAAATTTTTAACACATGTAGGGGCCGTGTGTAGCTTTAAGGCCACATTTTAAAAAACTAGGGTTACAGCGCTTAAACACTCAGCGTTTCACTTTTAAAATTTGAAATTTTCCAAATTTCACTTTTTTCACTGTAACTTTTTCACCTTCACTCCGATTTAAAACAGTTTATACGACTATAAGCCGCAAGTTAAGCCGCGTCTTTTGGTGTATAACACACAAAAAATCGGACGTAAAAACCTATTTAAACGAATTTTTAAGCGCGGAGCAACTCAGAAACGTGGCGTTCGGGACGGCAGTTGGCACCGGACTGGTTAGGTTAGGTTAGGTTAGATTAGGTTCCCCCCCGAACGGGTTCCCGCCTTGTCGTGGCGGGGGGCCTTAGTAGCCGTGGCTTGGTCTCCCACGGTGAACAAAGAGGAACCCACGTGGCTGGCCCGAGGTGAAGGGCCGGCCTGAGGTGGCCACTCCGAGTGGGCTTGGGGAGCCCACTTCGGATGTGTGCTGGTGGACTGCAGCGAGTGGGGACTCCGCACCCTCTACTGCTGCAGCCGAGGTGGAGTCGCGGAGGAAGAGGAGTGTTGGTATGGCGATGCGCCACTCGCCCTATCCTCCGCGACTCAAACGGGGTCGCACCGTTGATGCTGTGGTGATGGGGCTGCGGGGGGAGAGGATTGTCGGTATTGCGAGGCGCCGCTCTCCCTATCCTCCGCAGCCGAATCTTGGTTGGCGGCGGAGCCATAGACCAGATCCGCTGCTGGGGTCGGGAAGGCTAGTACTTCTAAGTGCTCGTTTTTCCTGGCCCCATGGCCTTCGCGCATCGGACGCGGGGGCGTCTGTTGCGCAAATGCAATTGGAGGCCGTGGAGGAAGGCGTGCCATGTGTTCTGGTGCGCCTTACTTGGGAAGGAGAACGGGGAGGAATATTCCTCTCCCGAGGAGGTGCTGCCATGGGGCGGCAGTCGCTGGTAGGGCCGCGGAAGTGTGCGAAAGCGTTCCCGTAGCCCTGCCAATATGCGACGAAGGTGGAACACCATGGGGTTTTAGTCGGTGCGAGTCCGACATAACCCGTCCTTGCCCCCGCGAGGCGGGTATGCGTAGGCATTTCCCCATGTTAAAAAAAAAAGGTTAGGTTAGGTTAGGTTAGGTTAGGTTCCCGTGTGGAGTTGCCAGTCCTCCAATCGGGCGCGTCCCCAGGTGGCGGATAGGGGAATGCCACTCAGATATGAGTGGTAGCGGGAAACCGTCGCGGACCAAAACTGGCTGGGTTTTGGCGTACCTCCGGTTTCGAATGGAATCAGGTATCTGCTAGTTGCTTCCCGTATCCTCTCCACTGAGAGGAACAGAGGATGTGACACGCGCGGTGAGATGCCAGGTGTACTCGGCTTTTGCCGACGCCGGGCAACCCGTCATCGCGGGAATTGAACGGGCTCAGAGTTCCCTCACCCGGTCTCTGGGCAGGCATGGGAAGAACCCGTATCGACTCTGCTACCGTTCGAACCTCGGAATCCCTTTGGCGTGTCGTGGATCATGTCTCGCGGCGCCTGAGGGGCCGATGGCTCTTGGCTTAACCGCCTGGAGTCACGAGGATGATAACCTCTATAAAAATCACCCGAAGCTCAAGAGTGGCACGCCGTGAGGAGCTGCATGGCTGATGGGTAAATGTTCAGTCGTTAGCGTTGCCCCCCGTCAGGGTACCGGCCGACACCCTTGACGGGTTATGCATAGGCTTATCCGGGCAAAGGGGGGCTCTGCTCGGACGGACCGTTACTTCCTCCACACTCGTGGGAAAAAAATGAATAAATCTTTAAAAAATGTAGATATAGGAAAACAGGATGGATCAGATGTGGACAGATTGCGTGGGACGTCTTCCGCCAAGAAACGTCCAGTGTGCCGGTCGTCGGACGAGGAAGGCCTGCCAGCCCCCAAGTTGGCGACTTCGAGGAGGGGTCGGCAGGCATCGAGAGGGGTGAGTGCTTCGCAGCCGCGAAGAGATAAGCACGGACGATTCGTGTGCTCTAATACCTCGGCGGCTAGTGAAGCAGAAAGTGATATGGGGGTCACTACGGAGGATCCTGGCGATGGCGGTGAAAGCTGTGCCTCGCTGGGGAGTTCAAAGGCGGAGCTCAACGCCGCCAAGAGGGATCAGCGCAAAGCCGTCGCAGCAGACGAAGTGTCTGAAATGGCCCGACGCGCTCGCGAACGACGAGCTGCTCTGGCGGCGGAAAAAGGAGAGCCATCTGCGGTGGCCTTGAGCCAGCTGGCTCTGGATGGGGTGGACTTAGTCCTGAAAGTTGCCACCAAGTCCGGCAGCCTGAAGGGCACGTTCACCCGTGGCTTAAAGGAGGCTGCCGCGGATATCAGGGAGGCGGTTGGCATTCTCCTCAACAGGACGGCCTCTGACGAGGTCGCAAAGCTACAGGAGGAAAATAGCCGCCTCAGAAATGATCTAGAAGACCTCCGGCAGCAAGTCGCAGCACTGAGCAGCAGAGATGCACATCCACCGATGCCGCATCTGTAGTGGCCCCGACTCCCGCACCGCGATCGACAAGGCCTCATACCGACGAAGAGGTCGAGCGCATTGTCCGGCTCTGCATGCTCCAGTGCGGGAGCATGGTTAACGCTCGGCTGGAGGCGATTTCTCGGCGTCTCCCGGCGGAAATCCTACGTCCGCCTTTGGAAGCTGACACGCGGAGAACTGAGGAGCCGCCGAGACTTACGCCTCAAAAGGGGAAGCCCACGGAGGGTAAAAAAAAGTCCGCGGAGGGAGCTCCTCCGAGCGACCAGCCCACGACAGCTGGGTCTAAGGGTGAGACATGGGTGAAAGTCGTGGGCCGCAAGAAGGCCCGCAAAGCCGCCAAGAAGGCCGCAGCAGCTGCACACGCCCCAGGTGGAACCGCAAAGACGGCTCCTCAACCTGCGCGGCGGACTGCCAAAGGTGGTCACAAGAAACCGGTTGTACGTGTTCCGCGGTCCAATGCGGTGACACTAACATTGCAGCCCGGAGCTGTGGAGCGTGGCGTGACGTACCAGTCGATCATCGCGGAATTCAGTCCGTCACCCTCAGGCAGGCTGCCACGGGTGCGCGGCTGTTCGAGGTGGCTGGCACTGTGAGCGACAGTGCCGAAAAGGCGGACGCATTGGCCGCCAAGATGAGAGAGGTCCTCAACCCTGAGGACGTCCGGGTCTCCAGACCAATGAAAACCGCAGAAGTGCGGATTGCTGGCCTGGACGACTCCGTGACATCTGAGGAGGTGGTGGGGGCCGTTGCCAGAAGCGGAGAGTATCCGCCGGACAAGGTGCGGGCCGGCGATATACGCACCGATGCCACCGGACTTGGCGCGGTCTGGGTTCGGTGCCCTGTAGCGTCGGCAAAGAAGATCGCCGATAGCGGCAGATTGCTGGTAGGCTGGGTGGCGGCAAGGACGAAGCTACTACAGCCCCGGGCTTTGCAGTGCTTCCGGTGCCTGGAAAAAGGGCACGTCCGGGCGAAGTGCACCGCCGAGGTTGACCGTAGTGACCTTTGTTACCGCTGCGGCCAGCCTGGCCACAAGGCGGCCCTGTGCACCGCGGCGTTCAACTGCAGCCTTTGCTCTGCTGCGGGAAGGCCAGCGGAGCACAGAGTAGGCGGAGGGGCCTGTGGGGTGCCTACCAGCAAGTCCAAGGCCAAAAAAGAAAAGAAGAGGAGCAACAAGTCTGCCGAGTTAACCTCGCTGCCCACACAGGCCAGTAGCTCCGCGGCCGACTCCCAGCCCAGGACCGTTGCCGAGGGAATGGAATGTCAATAATGGCAAAGTTCCATTTTCTCCAGGGCAATATCAACCACTGTGCCAGAGCTCAGGATCTCCTACTCCAGAGCATGGCAGAGTGGTCGATTCACGTGGCTGTGGTCGCCGAACCGTACTTCATTCCCGCCCGTGACAACTGGCTTCTTCTTGGAGACCTGATTTGCTGTCGGAGAAAATATATGTTGGATTGATTTTGTGTTCTATAATCCATTCGCAGGCTTTAGAAATGGCCAGGAGTTCGGCTTGAAAGACTGAACACGAGTCATGTAATTTGTATTTGCGTATTAGTTTTTCTCCGTTCGGTTTGTGTATCACAAATGCAGCGCCCACTTTATTGCTGTGCTTGCTACCATCGGTGTAAATACGATAAGAATTTATAATATTTTCTGTCGGTATTTGTTCTTCAGTAAATTTAATAGGTTTTCGCAAAGAGGGATGTAATAAGTTTCCTGATTTAGCAGCGACGTCTAGAGTAACATCAGAAGGTAGGTACTGTGAAACTTGTGTGATTCTTGTGCGCTCATTATCTGCTATTTCCTTTATTTTTATTGGGAGTGGGCATAGTTGAGCGATTGATATGCAAGCGACTGTACTCACGGTTCTAAAGCCACGGATAATTCTAAGGGCAAAATTGCGTTGCAAAGAGAGTAGTTTCTCTTTCACACATTTGTACCCGATTGCTGATTGCCAGATAGAAGAAGCATAACAGACTATTGACTCAATCACATGTTTATAAATAATTTCTATATTCTCGGAGTGAATGCCCCAAGTTGGTTTGACGAACGTTATTAACCTAGTGTACAATTTACGGACTTTGTTGACGATGAAATCTACATGTTTTATGAATTTGAGCTTTTTGTCTATCAAAACGCCTAAAAGCTTAATCTCGTTAGAAAAATTCAGGAGATGACCAGACATATAGAGCTTGCACCTCACTGCCTTGCAAGTAAATGCGATGGCCTGTGTTTTGGCAACTCCAAAAGTAAGTTTCATTTCCTGACCCCATTTAGTGATTATACTCAAAGCATTATTTGCGTTAAGCTGTAAATTATTACTATCTTTGGCGCGCACAAGAAGGAATATGTCATCCGCAAATGCTTGTATTGTAGCTCCAGGTGGCATATCCATATCGAGAAGTTCGTCCACAATTAAATTCCATAGGAAAGGGCCACAAACCGAACCCTGGATGAAACCTCTCGTCAGAGATTTTATAGCTGTGCTGTCTCCGAAATGTATAATTGCAGATCAATTTTGGAAATAACTACACAAAATAGAGTAGATGTTACGGGGGCATCCAATTTTATGTAGTCTGCGGTATATTGCCGGCCACCAAGCACAGTCAAATGCAGCTTGTATGTCTAAAGAAACTGCAAGCACTTGCTCTTTATTGGCTATGGCCTGGTTGGTAATATTTATTATGTTGGTTAATGCATTGATGGTAGATGTTTGTTCTTTAAAACCGTACTGCGCTGAGTTAAAAAGATCTTTCTGGTGCATGAAATATGTTAATCTACGTATAACTAGTTTTTCAAACAGTTTTCCAAATACATTAATTAGACCTATGGGGCGGAAAGAGGAAATATTTAAATAATCGTTCTTGTGGGACTTAGGGAGGATTTTGATAAAAGCTATCTTCCAGATATTTGGAAAATATCCCAGTTTAAAACATCGGTTAATGACTGAAGTAATAAGATTTGGAAAGCTTTCGGCAAATAATAAGCAAATGTCAGAAGTAAGATGGTCAGTGCCGGGTGCTTTTTTCGGATTAATACTATTTAAGCTACTGCGAATTTCTTCATAGGTAAAAGGGGGGTTCATCTTGAGTATTAGATACGGTAATTGCAATTTTCCGAGCTTCTTCTTGAAGTGTTGTATCAATTATGTCATCATCGGGAAAAAACTTATTAAGAAGAGCTTGGGCGGTTTCGAGGCTAGAGTTGGTGTATGTACCATCGCATTTCTTTAGTGTGGCTGGTGGTAGCGGAGGTGGGTTTGATTTGATTATTCTATTTGTAACGGACCACACATCCTCCTTCCCTTGCCTTTCACAAAAGTCTCTGAAATTTCGCGTGGAAGTTTCTCTAAAGGTTTTTGAATAAGCAGTTTTTAAGCGTTCTTTTTCCAAAAGGGCGTCCTTAAGTGGTTTATTTTGTCGGCAAAGTTTTTGTATGTTATGATGGTTGCGTATTACTTGTTTTTTGAGACTTTCAAGTTCGTCTGTCCACCAAGGGCAGCGGTATTTTCGACCAGTTGACCTTGGGAGCAGCTCATCACATGTTCTTTGAATTGCCGATGTAACTGAAATTATGTAATCTTCCAATTCGTTTGCCTGCATCTGTTCAACTGTAACATTTTGGGGTACATATTCCATAATTTTAGTTTCAAAGAAAGGTCTTAGTTCCTCCCATTTTATGTTATTCGTATTGTATCTAAACGTACTGGTTGTTTTGTTGGTTTTTCTTCTTTCACCACGAGTTGCGACTGAAAATATTACTGCCCTGTGTTCAGAAGATGGACAGATTAAAGAATCAACTTTCCAGTCCACAACCCGGTCATAAATAGAGCTAGAGGCAAGGGTAAGATCAATATAAGAACTACGCACTTGTCCATATGAAACTGTCTCAAAAGTAGGAGTATGGCCTATATTACAGAAAAACATGTCATTGCCATAGGCAATGTCAACAACTTCGTTTCCCCGCAAATTTGCTTGGTCGCTACCCCAGATAGGGTGCCAACCGTTAAAATCACCGCCAATCAACTGATGGCAGTTACTGGTCATTTTTAAAAAGTTTTCTACCCTTTGCAATGTATTGTTTTCATCACTATTAGGCTCGATATAGACGGATGCTATGTACAGTTTACTGCCCTCAATATTCAATATAACTGCGCTGAAATTAGCCGATGAAAATTGGGATAGACCTATTACGGAATCACAGCTAGATTTTGTCATTATGCACGCTTTGACCCTGTTACCATTGGGGAACTGAAATATATTGATACCAGGGATGGGTTTAACAATATTGCCAGATCCCACATAGGGCTCTGACACCAGTGCAATTTGGAAATGGCCGGCTATAAAAGAAAGAACAAATTCATGTTGACTTTTCTTGGATTTATCTAAGTTACACTGTAGTACTTTGAGTTTATTTACTTGATCCATAGTCAATTCGGTTTATGATTCTTTCTTTCATGGCTCGCAGTCTGGGGCAATAAGTGGACGTAGCCTTATGTTTGGTATCAAGTTTTGTGCTAAATTTGGTGTTATGTGCGACACAGTTGATACACTGAGCGCAGTCCAGATTGTCTCTTTTAGGACAGTTTTCAGAATTATGTGTGGTTGCGGCACAATGACCGCATACAGTGTTTTCCGAAGTACATTTGTTCTTTGTGTGTCCAAACTGGTATTATTTATGACATTGCATAAATGGTGAAAATTCCTCAACGTGTATACGCTGATGATCGATAGATAATTTACACATGCTGATGATTTTTCGCCACACTGTGGGTTGAGCCCGAAAAACTGCATTGTATAGGTGAGGGTTTCTGTTACTGCGTTTGAAGCAAAATTTTAAGTCATCCTGTTCTGTAATGGTATCAGATAGTTCAGCATTTTGCATTTTAATAATATCCACTAATTCTTCAGTTGGAGTGTCAACAGAAATTCCCTTGAGGATTATCATGGGTCTAAGTTTTCGTGCAGGTTCAGCTGTTACCTGAACTACCTTTGAGTTCAATAAACGTGTTAGAGTTTCGTCACGCTGCTGTTCGTTATCGAACTCGACCCTTAATTTATTGTGTGACACTGTTTGAACGTGAGCAGGTGCATATCTGGTGGCACGGAAGCTGATACTTTTGCGCCAAACGTCGATAACTTCCTGCTTATTTTTAACTTCTGTTTTTGGAGTGACGATTAACGCTGGTTTGGTTGCGGGGAGGGGAGCACCGTGGTTGTTTATCGTGAGTGATTGATTAGCGCTTGAAGAAACAACTTGAGCATAAGAGGATCGGCCTAGAGAAGGGCTGCTAATTGATTTCTTAAGATGAGTAATTTCTTCACGCACACAAGTGATAATATCATTTTTGAGGTCCTCAGCGGGACTAGACAACGTGGATGTAATATTAGTAAGTACCAAATTGGCTCTCCTTATTTCTTCGGAAGCAACTGTGATGAGGCGCTTATTTGCTGCTGTGACACTCTTGCCATCATTGACCGCATTCACAATGCATGCAACCAATTTATTTACAACTTCCGTATACATAGAAACATTGGTGATTTCTTCTGCCGTCGCTGGCAGCATCGGCAAATCACTAACCAGGAGCCATTGTTATAAATTTTTGAATTATATATAATACAAAAAAAGAAAGAAAGGTAGTGAAAACGGGGTGGTTCGAAAATCAATTTTTGTCTAAACTAGGTGTTTTTACTCACAGGTTCAAGAAATAATAAAATTGATATATATTAAGAAAATCGATATAAATAAAAATCGATATAAATAAAAATCGATATAAATAAAAATCGATATAGAATTCCCAGAAGTCTACTTAAGTAAGACAAACAGGGAGGGCGGGGGGCGATTTTTCTGATTCTGTCTGTTTTATGAAGCAAATTGGTGTGCAGATGGTGGTTTCTACACAAGACGGACCTAACAGGAGCAAAAAGATCGAAGGAAATGAAAATTTGGAAAAGTTTAAAAAATTTTACGATTTTACGACTATAAGAAACGGAAAAACATGAAAATCTACTATTTAACTGTGAAAATTTGTGAATAAAACTATATTTAAACACGGTGAGCAATGAATTACACTATTTAAAAACAAAATTTAATCGGAATAAGCCAATTTTCAGTAAAGTTATAAGTGAATTTATGTTTTATTCTATGAATTTACTGTAATAAGGGAACAAAAATACGAAATTTAATTATATAACGGCTAAAATTTAGTAAGAAAACTATAAATAAATATGGGAGGCAATCAACTACACTATTTAGAAAAAATTTGAACGAAAAATACCAACTTTCAGGAAAGTTATCTACAAATTTATAGTTCGGTTAGGTTAGGTTAGGTTAGGTTAGGTTAGGTTAGGTTTTTTTTTTTTTTTTAATTGACCTCCCTGAGACTTTCGATCGCATACGAATGCTTCGCCTGATGAACGAAACCGGGCAGCTGTCATAGTCAAAGCTGCGTTTAGACTTTAGCGCAGCTTCCTTGGCTAGATGGTCGGCACGCTCATTCCCCTCTAGTCCCGCGTGGGCTTTGATCCAGAACAAATTGACAAGTTTGTCCCGTATCGAAGCCCTGTGCAGGTGGCCCCGCGCCTCGACGGCCAGGGGGTGGAGGGCAACTGGATTTATCGTTGTCTGCAGTGCCGACAGAGAGTCAGAATAAATTCCGATTGATCTGGCCGAGTTATCTGCGGCCGTCCGCGCCGCCCTGCATATCGCCAGGAGTTCCGCCTGGTAGACGGTGCAAAAGGACGGCAAAGTAAGCTTGAGGGTTTTGGTTTCGGCGGCGCCCCTCCATATGGATAACGCCGCACCCACCTTGCCCTCAATCTTACTGCCGTCCGTGTAGATATTAAGTTCGTGGTCAATATTTACCGCGAGTTGTTCCTCGCCCGCCAGGCACTTGAACTCCAGGTCGATATGCTGAGCGGGATGCGGAGACCGCAGAGCCGAGGACATCCGTTCCACCTCCCGATCTCCTATCGCGTCCTGGGGTATACCCCTCCTCGCACCATACAGCGCCGCGGCTTTCGCGGACGCGCAGGTCAAGGGGGAGTAACCCAGCGAGCAACAGTGCTGAGTTCAGGGAGGTGGTGCGGTATGCCCTACACAGCTTCTGCGCAAAGCCCCGCTGGACCACGTTCAGCTGCTTTCGAACACCGAGCTTATCAACAGCCGGCGCCCAAACGGCAGCCGCATACAGTATCACGGGCTCAACCACCGCTCTGTAGATAGCGCGGATAACTTCGGGGTGGAGGCCCCAGCTTGCCTTCGCGGCTCTCGAAAGCTGGGCGTAGAAGGCTACGGCCTTCTTACACACATTCGCGACGTGCGTGTTGAAGGTCAGGCGCTGGTCTAGGACGACTCCCAGTAACCTGAGTTCTCCGACCATGCCAATGTCAACCCCGCCCATGTGGAGGCGTGGGGTGTCATACTTCAGTTTGCGCGTGATGACCATGGCACTGGTCTTGTGCGGCGCAAACCTCAGTTTGTTCTGGACTCCCCACTCCCTCACATGCTCGAGGGCGGCATTAGCACGGCTTTCGATCTCATGAGCCGTCTCACCTTTAAAGACCAGCACCACATCGTCAGCGAATGCCTGCACATAGTGATGTCTAGCCTCCAGCTCGCGAAGCAGTGGATCCAACAAGAGGTTCCACAAAATCGGCCCACCGATAGACCCCTGCACGCAACCCTTCTCGGTTTTCCTCACGTGCTCCTCCCCGCAGTACCGTGCGCGAACATGCCTGCCGCTCAGGTAGCCGCCCAGGAGCCTCCTGATGTTAAACGGCACTCGTTACTTCGCCAGTCTGACTTTGATGCGTGGCTACCAAGCGTTGTCGAAGGCGCCCTCTATATCCAGTGACAAGCGTCATCAACTTTTTGTTTTTTAAACCTAATCTGATGTGCTCAACTAGTGTATAGAGGGCGTCCTCGGTGCTCCGCTGGGGCATAAAGCCAAACTGGCGGGTGCTGAGCCTGGGCGCTATATGATATTTTAATCTGGCGACAAGCATTTTCTCCAGCACCTTCCCCAGCACCGGAAGGAGACCGATCGGCCGATACGACCGTGGTGTCGTATAAGTAATCTTCCCCGGCTTGCGGAGGAAGATTACCGTGGCCTCCTTCCAGGGCTCGGGAAAATGCCGGAGTTCGAGGCACCTGTTTAAAAGAGCGAGTGAGAGTTCGGGGTCAAATTCTATCGCGTGCAAACATATATCGGCGGTAAAACCGTCCGCGCCTGGAGCCTTCTTCGGATTGAAGGACCGGCAGGCCAATTTCAACTCCAAAGGAGTGAAAGGCAGGTCTGTCAATTCCTAAGAAGTTTCAGCGTCAAAGAGCTCAGCTTGTACCCTCACCCTTCGGTGCTTCTCGGAGTCATCCCCCTCGGAGTCCTCCGGGTAAAAGATTCTGGCCATATGCCTCACCGAGCCCCTGGCGTCTAGCTCCATACTGTCTACCACCAGCGGTGGGTCTTCGTCTCTCCTGGAGGTTCTGCCGAGGACCCGATAGATACCCCCCCAACCCGATTCCCCGTCTTGGCGGTCGCAGAAGGAGCCCCAGCTGCGCGTCTGCGCTTGCCTTACCTGGGTCTCGTAACGCTCCTTCGCCTCGAGGTACTCCCCAACTACCTTCCGACGCCTAACCGGCGCTGCACACCGAATCCTGCATCTCTTGGTGGCCACCTCACGCTTTAGCGCTGCCAACCCCTCGTTCCACCATGGCATATTCAACACATCCTTGCGCTTTATTGGCGGAATAGACGAGGCACATGCTTCGGCTATTAATGTGTTGTATTTTGTGATTGTGTTATCTAATTGTGAACCGTGTGTTAAATTTTTAATATAATCTAATGTAAAGTTTTCTCTATCGATAATTTGACCCAGTTTCTCACGAAACTGGGTCACGGTAGCGGTTAGGTCAGGTTAGGTTAGGTTAGGTTAGGTTTTTTTTTCTCTAGTTCCCCCTAACATGGAGATCAGGGACTTTTTCTATCTTTTTTATTTTTATCTCTTATTCAATTTTTCTTTTCTGTGTTTTTGTTATTAATTTTTTTACTTATTTTCTTTTTACTTTTTACTATAAGTTTACATACGGTTCTTTTTTTCTTATTTAGTTATACCTAATATTATCGTTACATTATATTTGTTGCTATATCTTAATCTAATTTTATACTAATTTAGTGGAGCTGTTTGTCTTATATACGAATATATAAGTTACAATTTCCTTATTACTATTTTAATTTATTCTTATTTACTACCTTATTTGCTATATCTCTACAATAGTTTAAGAACCTATTTCTCATATATTTATTTCCTATTATTTTACATATGTTATCTTTTTCTATTTTAATTTCTAGTTCTATTTCGACATTTACTCTTTCTCTGCTATAAGCGGGACATTCGGTTATGATGTGCAGCACACTTTCCTCGATCGTTGGATCACAGGTACATGATGGACTCTCCTTGCACTTGAACCTATGCAAGTATTCAGAGAACCCACCATGTCCTTTTATCACTTGTACCGTTAACGGATCCATATTTACTTTCCTTATTATGGGATAGGCACTTATTGCATTCGGGAAATATATTTTGGTTATAGAGGCCGTTTCGCCTTCAACATAGCGCCGATTCCATTCGTCAAGTGAGTCGAGACGGATCTGTCGTTTGACGAATGAAATCGGATACTTCTCATAATCGGCTTTTCTTTTTATTTTTAAGGCGGCTTCCTTCGCTAATACATCTGCCCTCTCGTTTCCCTCCAATCCTGCGTGGGCTTTTACCCAGAATAGTTTGATTGATTTTCCTTGTTGTTGAATTTTTGAGATGTTTTTTCTAATATTTGACGCTAGGGGATGGAGGGAAACGTTCTGGACAATTGTCTGCAGTGCTGATCTTGAATCGCTGTAAACATTGCAGCTCATTGCCGAGTTTCTAAGCGCGTAGTTTGTCGCTTCAAATATGGCCAGCAACTCCGCCTGGTAGACGGTGCAAAAGTCTTCCAATTTTAATTTTCGGGTATTTATTTCCGCTGCGTCATTCCATACAGATAACGCAGCGCCGACTTTTCCCTCAATTTTACTTCCGTCGTCGTAAGGTCGACTTGTGCACCATCCTCCAGGCATGTAAATTGCAGCCCAGCTTGATACGCGGGGTGAGGTGTATTTGTATAATCTATTTTCCGTTCCACTTCTCGATCTCCTACCACTCGCTGAGAGAAACCTCTCTTTATTTCATAAAGAGAGGCTGCTTCCCGAACCCTAATGTCCAATGGAAGTAATCCAGCGAGTAGTAGGGCCGAGTGTAGGGATACGGTTTTGTAAGATTTAATAATTTTTTGAACAAACCCGCGTTGAGCCATGTCGAGCTGTTTTTTAATTTTCTTTTTTGTGTGTTGCCGATGCCCATACACTAGCCGCGTACATGATTATCGGCTCCGTCACTGCAACGTAAATGGTCCTAATGATCTCCGGGTTCAGGCCCCAGTTTATCTTTGCGGTTCTTGTAAGTTGGCTATATAGATTTTGTACCTTGCAACACACATTTTTTACATGCGTGCTGAAGGTCAATCTATCGTCTATCGTAAGTCCAAGTATTTTTATTTCCCTGGACAGCGCAATATCCTCCCCGCCCATTTTCAGAAGTGGTGAGTCATACTTTATTTTGTTTGTGATCACCATAGCTTTTGTTTTCTGTGGTGCGAATCTAAGCTTGTTTCTGACTCCCCACTTCTGAACGTGTGCGAGGACCACATTGGCCCGGTCTTGGACTTCCAGTGCCCTGTCCCCGGAGAAAATCAGGACCACATCGTCTGCGAAAGCCTGGCAATATACCCCTTTGTCGCTTAGTTCCTTCAATAGCGGGTCGAGCAACAAATTCCAGAATATGGGACCCCCTATTGATCCTTGCACACATCCCTTTGCAGTTGATTTCACCCACTCTGCTCCTGCATATCTGACGCGGACTGTCCTGTCCTCGAAATAGTTGTCGACGAGGCACCTTAGATTTATCGGGCACCTAGTCTCTGCCAATCTACACTTTATGGCCGGCCAGCAAGCGTTGTCGAAGGCTCCCTCTATGTCCAAGGATATTAATACAATTAACTTTTTATCTTTAAGCTTAGCTTTTTATAAGCTGCATCATGTCATAGAGGGAGTCTTCGGTGCTACGCTGTGGCATGAACCCATATTGTGTGTGGCTAATTTTGGGTACAATGTACCATTTAATTCTATGGATTAGCATCTTTTCAAATATTTTTCCGAGTACAGGTAGCAGCCCAATAGGTCTGTAAGATTTGGGATGTGTGTAATACTTTTTACCAGGCTTTCGCAGCACTACTACTACCGCCTCTTTCCACCTTTTTGGGAAAGTACGCCATCTGAGGCATTTATTGGCCATGGCCAGAAACATTGTCGGGTCCGAGGTTATAGCTGCTTCGCAAATATCGGCAGTAAGGCCGTCGTACCCTGGTGCCTTTTTGGGGTTGAAACTAGACACAGACCACATCAGCTCCTCCATCGTAAACGGTGGGTCACATGAATCATCATGTGATTCTTCATTTACAACTCTCGCTGTCTCCCTTGTCATCCTGTGGCCTGCGTCATCCTCCTGAATGTCATCCTCCGGATAGAATATATCCGCCAGGGTCTTAGCTGATTTTTCGTTCCCCATAGTTTTCCCATTCAGGACAAGGGGAACATCCTCTTGTCTCTGTGTTGTGCGGCCTATAACCCTATAGATACCATCCCACATTGACTCTCGCTCTTGTTTGCTACAGAATTCCTTCCAGCTGGAAGTTTGAGCTCTTTTGACTTCTTGTTGGTATCTTTCTTTTGCGTCGAGATATTGTCCAACGACCCACTCTCGACGAATTGGTGCTGCGTATGAAATTCGACGCTTCAGTCTGGAGACTTCCTTTTTTGTGCTGTGCTAGCTCATCGGTCCACCAGGGCAATCCTATTCGTTTTTTATTTTTTAGTTTAGGTAAGGTATTTTCACAAACTTCTGTAATTGTATTTGTTAGCTCTCCTATTTTGGTTTCTAGTTCTTTCCTCGTTACTATTTTGTCTATTTCTATTTTATTAATTAGTTGATTGTTCCAAATCTCGAGGAGTTTCTTACGAAACTCACTCCAATTTGCCTTTCTGGTGTTGTATTTTTTTTTGTTTTTCTTTCTATATCTGTGCCAACTGACTTTTCTAAGTTTATATCGAATAAGATTGCCCTGTGATCCGAACTGGCTATTTCTTCGGATAGTCTCCAGTTTTCAACCTTTCCAAGTAGGCTCGTCGAACAGGTTGTTATATCAACGCAACTGGAAAACTTTCTCCCACCTCTGATGGTGTCAAAGGTGGGTTCAGTTCCCTTATTTAATACATGGAGATCCAATTCATCGAGTTTAGCAGCCACGTCTATTCCTCTGCCATCTGTCTTCCGGCTTCCCCACCAGGTGTTCCATGCGTTCACGTCTCCACCGAGTATCACGCTTCCTGTCCCCAGAGCTTCCACAACCTTCTCGATCGTGTCCAGGTATGGGTCGATTGGTTTGTCACACTCCAGGTAAACAGACACCACTCCCATCTCCCAGGTCCCTGTCCTCAACTTGGCCACTGCAATGTTTTCCGTTGTTAGACCTGGACACTGGGTTATGTTAATGGTGTCGTCGAACAATACAATGGCAGCTTTGATCACCTTTTCGGTGTTGGGTTCTCTGTGACTTTGTATTATTCGTGTCCCTGGGTAGTTTTTCATTTCCCCAATACGACCAATGTAGGGTTCCTGGACTAAGGCGAACGATATCTTTTTTAAGGTCGCCTCTGTGATCAGTTCAGCCGTCGCTAGTTCGTTTCTCTGAAGGTTTGCCTGGATTGCGTGATATCGGTGGTTGCCCGTGACTTGGTTTCTGTCAGACCCTAGGACCACCTCAGCAATATGCTACGGTGGACCTTGCTAGGGTCTCCCATTTCCGTCTCACTGGGCAGTCTGGGCTGAACGCATTATGTTCCTTCCTGTCTAATTTTGCCTTTAGGCAGTTCCTACATGATGGTGTTTCGCCGGAAAGCCAGTCGGCGCATTCTGCTCTGAGGTGTGGACCTCCGCAGTGGCTGCAGACCTCTGTAGTTTCATTACATAGACGCTTGGTATGTCAATATCCCAAGCATCGCGAGCATTGGACGAGTGGAGATTGGTCTGATACCACTCACTCGTTGGAGGTCTACATGTATCACTCCAGCTTCTGTAAGGCGATTCCATAGCTGTGGCGAAACTCTCATAATAATGTGGGATGTATGCGGATTCCTGGTTTTCTTTGTGTATTTTATATCAATTCTGTCCTCTTCGTCGAGTAAGTCTTTAAAAAAGATGTTTATTCTGAACTCTAATTGCCTTTACGATTTCCTCATCTGAGTTGTATTGCAGCACGTCTCTCAGGATTACTAGTGGGTCTTTATTCCTTATCTCATCCACGTTCAGGTGTTCACTTGCATTCTTTATTCTTTCTTTTACCCTATTTATCTCTTCCTGAGTATAACATCCCACTATTACCTTTCTGTCCCTTGCTTTCCTGATTTTATCTACTTTCAGTCCTTCTTCTTTTGCATTTATAGCCTTTCTTATTTTTTCCAGTACCTGATCTCCGGTCTCCTTTTCGTCAGTAGATGTAATAGCTACCGAGTGCATAGCCATATTTATCAGGGGGGATTTGTTCGAGTTCCCAGCTAATATGCTTGCGTACGTTTCTCTTCCTTCCTTATTCTCCTGTTTTTTCATTTCAACCCTTAATTTTTCAATTTCCTTGTTATTTTCCTCGAGGAGTTACCCGTGTTCCTCTAACTTCTCTATTAGTTTAATATGGTCTTCTGATTTTCTTCTTTCGTATTCATCTTCGTGTCTTTCCTCTTTCTTCTCCTTCTCCCTTGATTCCTTCTCTTTTCCTATGCTCTTTCCTGTCTCTGCTTCTTTTACTAGCTGGTATAATCTTTCTATGGCCTGTGTTACCTCGGTTTTAATATCTGTTTTCAAATTTCGTGAGTTATTTAGGTGCAGCTTTGCTTTATGGAGGCAGGCACGGGCCTCCGTTAGACGATCCGCATATTTTGCAGTCTCAGTCTTCAGCGATTCCTCTTTTGCCTCCTCTATTACTTTACGGGTTATTCCCTTCGTTTCCTGTGACGACATAGCTTTTTGTTTTTGGCGAGCCAGTGAAGCCAGCTTTTTTGGAGACCTATGTGTTTCGGCTTCTGTGTCTAGTTTCCCTGTCTCCCACTCTCCGATGCTTCTTCTCACGCTTGAGATCAGAGTCTTTTGATTTTTTGGAGAAGATCCTGCCTTCTCGGTCGCAATTGGGGAGCCCTGAGGGCTTGAACCCTTCGTGCTGCTCTCGGTCTTTTTAGCGGGAGTACGGATACCGAGCATGTTTAAGGGGAACGCGTCTTCTGATCACAATAATTGATCTTCTTAATTTATATATGTCAAGAATTATAAAAAGTAAATTTGTATAAGTTGTATAAATAAAATCTTAAGTCTAACAATCCACACGTTTTGCAGTCGACACGGCTCTGGTGAGTTCAAATTAGGCCTCAACTATCTCGTGAATAATAGACTTCTATGTAGAGTCTCAACTCTACCTCGTTTATGTACGTTAGCCCAATATAAAAAATTTACGACGTTTATGTTATACTAACTGTCCTTTTATATTTCTGTTCCACTTCAAAATCTATCAAACTCTATGTAGAGTCCGTGTGCAGGCCTTGTCCTTAATAAAGGAAGTAAATATGTAAATATAATTGTAAATAATTACAATATTATTTTTATGTCTTAAGATCTATGTAGAGTCACATTAAGTGTTCTAATGTAAATACAAGAATTTTTGTACAAAATGAAAATAATGATATAAAAAATATTTGACTCAAATAACTTCGAGGCTCTACCTAGAGTCGTCTCTTACCTCCCCTTTATATATAATTTAGAAAGTTATAAAAACCAGTCATAAATTTTTTCTCTAAGACTCTACTTGACTCTACCAGAAATCGTCTCTTATGTCTTAACTTACTATAATATAAGGTCTTATTTGTCTTATTCTAATAGTATTTGTCCAGAGTTAAGCCTTAAAATTTATTTGTAAATTTAAAATATTCATCGACTCTATGTAGAGTTTGTGCACGTGTGGGCTGAAAGATCTACTGATGTAACTAATTTAGGAAGAAACCCCGATCGGATCGGTGCAATAACTGATGAGTTATAAGTGTTTTAAGATTTTCATCCCCCAGAGACTAAGTCCAGCAGTCAACTTAGGGGTAGGGGGTTGAAATTCACCCCAAATGATCCGGTGGGGGTCGAAGACTATCCGGCTTCTGGATAGTGTGGGGGGGGTGACGGGGGGGGCGAAGGAAAATCTCGTCAGAATTGAGCTAGGAGGCTCCGTTCTCCTGTAAACTGAAAACACAGTTATTGTGCGGTTTTCAGGACCTCCCAGCTCTTACAAATAAATTCTTATCTCTAAAAGTGCTGCCTCAAAAATTCCGAAAAAAATAGTGCAGATAGCTAAATAAATTGTCTATCATACACTTAATTTGGAAAATTTTTTGTTATAAAAATTTTTTGAGTTTTTAATTTTGAAAATCGATTAACAATTACCAACAACCGCAAAAAGCGTCTAATTCGAAAAATATTAAAGGAAAAATTTTGAAAAAATTTGGGATATTAAGATTAAAAATGTTCTATTTTGAGGAATTTTTTCAGAATTTTCAGGAATAGTTTCAGCCCACCACGTGTTTATGTATAAAAATATAATCTTACTTAATTTAAATAAATGCACTCCAAATGCTGAAAATTTTCAGTCGATGCGTAGGTCTTGAAGTCTTCTTTCATATAATGACTGAAAATCTTGTGGTCCTCGCTGAAAATTTTGCGTTTTTCAGTTTTGAAATTTTTGGTTATAAATCCGTATGTTTGAAGCTCTATATCTCCTCCGTTACTCGTCGGATTTTGGAGTTCGAGGTGTCAGACGTTTTGTTTTGGTACGCTCCTTATAACCACGTTGTCAAAATCAGCAGACCCGTCGTTCTGGAAACACGTGTCCACGTGGTTTTGTTTTTCTGGCGATATTTCCACGCACAGATGTCAGAAAAATCCAGTGAAGGTCGCTGATGATGAAGCCTGCGAAGGCGCTTCTTTTGACACTAATAAACTGCTATGTCATCGATCTTGTTTCAGCAGCGTTCAACATTAAAGTTTTTTAGGTTAGGAAAATTTGGTTTTTCCTTAATAATTTCGTAATTTCCGCACTTTTCACTTTTCCAAAACTGTCACTATATTCGTTTCAGTAAAACGCGTATTTTGGTGTATAGCACTTGAATATCGGTTAACTTTGACCTATGGCTTTGATTTTTAATCGCGGAGCGGTTCAAAAGTACTGCGTACGGGGCAGCGTTTAGAGCGCAACTGGTTAGGTTAGGTTAGGTTAGGTTAGGTTTTTTTTTTAAATTGTGTGCACCGCTAAGGTGTCCTCCAACACAGGTCGGAGACTTTCCTCAACTATGTACGAGCTTCGACGCTTTTTTTTTTTTTTTTTTTTTAGCTCTTAATCTGTTGGATGGTGTGAAGATCGTAAGTATCTTACAATTTCCTGTGTTTTTGTTTTTTATTTGTATGTGTTTGTGTTGTCTGCTTTATGATTTGTTGTTTTTTTTTTATTTTATTAGTGTGTTTGCTACATTTATAGTTATAATCTATATTGCTAAGTTAATTTTCACACTGTTTTACCTTTTGTTTTTATTTCTCTAATTAGCTAGTATATTCTAAATATATAACACAGTATATATTATCATATACTTTTTACTTAGTCTTATTTCTATTTATTACATCTTTTGCTATGTCTATGCAGTATGTTATAAACCTATTTCTATGCTTCTTACATTCTAAAAAATTTACTAATATTTTCTTTTCTTATTTGCATATTCGTAACCATCTCTAATTTTATTCTTTCTTGTGAGTATTTAGGACATTCTAATATTAAATGTTCCACACTTTCTTCTTTTTGACTATCACAAACACATTCCG
The DNA here is from genome assembly GCA_907164705.1 of Parnassius apollo. Lineage (NCBI taxonomy): Eukaryota > Metazoa > Arthropoda > Insecta > Lepidoptera > Papilionidae > Parnassius > Parnassius apollo. The sequence goes on along the minus strand of CAJQZP010001449.1, from coordinate 788 downwards.
GGGAATTTTTACATTTAAATCTATAGAGGTAGCTTGAGAAACCCCCGTGACCGGTAAGTACCTGTACTAAAATTGGACTTAATTCTAACTTTTGCAATATTCTGTACGCCCGCTCTATATCTGGCAAAAACATTTTTGTTACTGTGGCAGTGTTCGCTGTCATGTATCGATTTTTCCATTTTTCCATACTGTCTAGCCGGATTTGTCGTTTTATATACGAGATGGGACATTTATCGTAGTCGGGCGCAGTTTTCTTGTATAAAGCAGCCTCTTTTGCAAGTTGATCAACTCGCTCGTTTCCCGTGACTCCCACGTGGGCTCTAATCCAGAACAAGCGAATAGTTTTATTCTGTTCCTTCATAAGCATGATGTTTTTCCTAATAGCTATTACTAGGGGATGGTATGAGTCTCTATTACGTACTAGTTTCAAAGCAGATCTTGAGTCGCTGAACACGTTTGTTGTTGTTGCTTCATGTTCCAGTGCAAGTTTTGTCGCCTGAAAGATAGCATAAAGTTCAGCCTGAAAGACGGTGCAGAACGGTTCCAACTTAAATTTTTTTGACTTTAATCTCGGTGTTATTATGCCAGCAGGATAATCCTGCTCCAACTTTTCCTTCAATTTTGCTCCCGTCTGTGTAAATTTGATCACCCATTATGTTGAATTTTCTGAGTGTTTCAGGCTTAGTATCTTCCAGGCATTCGAATGTGACTTCCACTTCCTTGGCTGGATGTTGTGCCTTTAGGAAGCAGACTCTACTTTCTATCTTCCTACAACCTATTCTCTCCTG